>CM039673.1:515516583-516716583 GCA_022496015.1 Hordeum marinum
GTGTCGGTCCTCGTCGGCGATTTGTCGCCACCGGTCACGTCGGGGACGCCTGGCGCTGGCCGGTGGTTTGGCTGCTGATGCTCAAAGTGAGGATTTTAGCCAGACGTGGCCGGATCTGGCTCCTGCGGCGGTCTGATGGCTCCGTGCTCTGGTGGTGTTGTGGCGGGTTTGGCGAGCAGTGGCTCTCGCGTGCAGGTTCACGGGAGGGGATTGCCTTGGCTGCTCGGGGTGAAAGCCTTGCTCTTCTTATGGCTGGAGCAGACAACGACAACGCGTGTGGGCGCCGCACACCTTCTTGGAGGCGTTGTCGTCGGAGTGCCTACACCCTTCCCTCTCGCACTCTGGGGGAAACCCTTGTTCCAGGGTCCTGGAGCGGACGATGGCGACGCTTCGGTGTCGTGCACCTTCTTGGAGGCATCGTCTTGGAGTGGTCTGGGCTTGAGAGCCATCGGCTCGGATGGTGTGCGGCCTCGTGGCCGGCGTGGAAGTCGGAGCGGCAGCTCCGGATCTTGTCGTCATGGAAGTGTGCCGGCATTGGTCACATGGGTGGTAGTGTCGTTGGCCAGCCTGGTGCGCGGCCTCGGGGTCGACGTGGATGCCGGAGTGGCGGCTCTGGATATGGTTGGTTGGGTGTCGGCTTCGGTTGCTCGGGTGACGAAGCTGGCGGCTCGCCTGGTGCGTGGCCTCGGGGTCGGCATGTGTGGTTTTCATCTATATGTCAGAGCGGCAGCTCTGGAGATGGTTTTAGGGTGGCAGCTCTGGTTGCTTGGGCGGCAGAGCAGGCTACTCGCCTGGTGCGCGGCCTCGGGGTCGCCGTGGATGCCAGAGCGTCGTCTTCGGTTTTGGTTGTAGGGTGTCGGCTTTGGGTTGCTCAGGTGACGGAGCCAGCGGCTTGGCTGGTGTGCGGCCCCGGGGTCAGCGTGTGTTGATGGTGCCCTTTTGGGGGCGTGTTGTAACGGTTTTCGCTCGAGTTTCCTTTAATTAACCAGGCAACTCTCTTCTTCTTAATCAATGAAAGCAGAAAATCGGTTGCCCTGATTCAAAAAAAACATGCAAATCATCATGTGTTTTGTTGTCCATTCCATTCCCACCACTCCTCGATGAGATCCTTCTGAAGATCATCATGTGTTTCGGCACGTCGAATAGCATGATAGGAGGCAACAAATCGGACCACCCTCGTAGCACTCCGCCACACTCGCATGGGATGTCCCAAGAGCTCGTAATGAGAGTAGTCTAGATCTTGGCCACGTTCATTCTCGATGATCATGTTATGCATGATCACACAAGCGCGCATGATGTACCAAAGTATCTTTTGATCCCAAAATCTAGTCGGTCCTCTCACAATAGCAAATTGGGCTTGCAAAATCCCAAATGCTCTCTCCACATCTTTCCCAGCCACCGCCTGAGCATTGTGGAAATCTAGATTTTCCTTACCTTTCGGGTTTTCAACGGCTTCACAAATGTTTTGTACTTTGGGTATATGCCATCCGTAAGATAGTAGTCATAGTTGTATGTATGGCCATTTGCTACGAACTGCATTGGTGGCAGTTCGCCATTTGCAATTTTATTCATGAGTGGTGACCGATTAACAACGTTGATGTCATTCAAAGATCCCGGCATTCCAAAAATTGCATTTGGGAGATCTATTGCATATTAGGACAGTTCTTCCAACTCCAATGCATGCAATCTATTGAGCCAAGCATACCTGGGAACCCACGAGCTTTGTTCATCTCCAAAAGCCTTGCGGCGTCTTTACCATTGGGAGATCTCAAGTACTTCGGGCTAAACACTTGCATAATTCCGACTACGAAGCACTTGACACACATGATGGCTTGACTCTCACCCATGCCCAAGTGGTCATCAACTAGATCAGCCGGAATACCGTATGCCAACATACGCAAAGCGGCTGTCACCTTTTGAAAGGTGTTATGCCCGAGTTCTCTGGCGGCATTCCTCCTTTGCTGAAAAAATCGATCATGGGTCGCTAGTTTCTCTGCAATGCACCTGAACAACTCCGTGCTCATCCTAAAACCGCACCGGAAGTACGACTCGGGGTATGTGGGATTCTCCACAAAATAGTGCATCATCAATCTGTTGTCGGCATCGATCTTGTCCCTCCAAATTTTCTGCCGACCCATAACCGAACCACCGTGCTTCGGTTTTTTATTGATGTGCATAGCTAGGATGATTGCAAGGTCCTCCTCCTCTTTAATATCAAATTCTTCTTCGGAAGAATCATATGACGAACTTATCTACAATATTGAATTTAAACTAGTCTATAAAAACTATAAACAACATGCACCAAATTCATGTAAAAAATGTGAAGTTAAGCAATACATACCTTGTGGGCGTTTTGTCGAACAACTTGTGGGCGCCGATCGGCAGTGGGCGGCCGAGCGCTGTTCGTTTGAGGAATGGCGCACGCAAGGGGCGGTGGCGACTAGAGGGAGGCGGAGGAAGCAGCGGCGGCGTGGGGATAGGCCGGGGAAGCGCCGTCGGGTCGCCGGAGCAAATGGGGTAGTGTGGCGGCGGCGCCAGCACTGGATATGGAGGTAGGTGGAAGTCGTGGCGCGATCGTTCGAGTGTGCACCACGCAGGAGCGGGCGCACAAAATAAGCGGTGTCCGTTGCCGTTTCACTCCGCGCGTTGAAGCACTTATGCCGCGCGCACGTTTTTTGCCCGTCCGCTGGAGCGCCCAGGATGGTTGCGGACGCGGAAAAACTGGATTTTTTTCAACGCAACGCTAATATCGCACGCTTGTTGGAGATGTTCTAAGGGTGACCTCTATCCGTCGGATAGGTGGTGCTAACTAGTATTGTTTCTTAATAGTCTCTAGGGTCCCGTGACTTCGAACTGTTGGTTTCTCTTAATAGAAATCGAAGTGGATAAAACCCTTCTTTCATTTTAAAAAGGAAAAGTCCAAAACAAACCTTAAATTTATAGGCGAAAGCTAAATCAAATTCAGAACTCTCATTTCCTGAAATCAGCACACCAAACTCTGTGATCCCGGTCTATTTTGAACCTTGAGAGAATTTAACCGGTATTCACTGAATTGGGCCAGCCCATTAGCAAAGTCGCTCACGCTGGTATGGTTTTCTTTGTTTTTTTTCCTTCGTTATACTTTGTTTTTCCACTGATTTTATCAAGTTTTTCTTTCTTTGCTATACTTTTGGTTTCTGTTGTTTCTTCATATTGTTTACCTTCGTCATATTGTTCCTTTCACACGGTAATCTTTTTTTCAAATACACGTTTTACATTCGTAACATCAATATTTTTTCTAGAAAACTACATGAACATTTTTTACGTTGTTACACAATTTTCAAATTGTATGCACTTTTTTCAAACACATGTCGCATACATTCATTTAAGGGCATGGCACATTTTGTTTTACATCACGTAAACTTTTTTACATTATATACACTTCTTTCTGGAAATATCACACACACATTGTCTGAAACTCGTGAACATTCTTGGAATGTTACATTTTTTTGAATGGACGAAACGTTTGTTTGAATCACACGAATATTATATACATTTTACTTTTTTTTAAATGCCACATACATTTTTCTAAACTCGTTATATTTTTTAGATATAACAAAAACGTTTTTACACATTTTACGCATTTTTTCGGGTTTAAAAAATATATGTTTAAAAAAGTGTTCGCTTTTTCAAAATAGTTTGTTTTTCAAAAAATATTTTATTTTGTAAAGTACCCAGAATTTTCAAAAAGTGCTTGCACTTTATAAATATGCGGACATGTCCTAAATTATTTACGTTTTCAATTTTTGTTTGCCACGAAAAAATATTTCCGAAGTTCGACACTTCGGTGTTTTCCAAAACAACAATAATTTACGAATTTGCAATAACATTATTAGAGAAATAACTTCTGGACAATTTTAGAAATTTAATTTGTGCCAAAAATATAACAGGGCATTGTTTTCACTTATGAACCATTTTAGAAATCCGGAAACATATTTAAAATTCACGAACTTTTGTTGCGGTTATTGGGCCGGCCCAAATTCGGTCCATGAGAGTAACAGGTTATCCTGGTCGGAATTGTGTATTTTCAGTGTGCCAAACAGGTATAGGGTCTAAACTATATCAGGATTATTAGTTCAGAGTGTCAATTTTCAGGATTCAAAGTTCAGGGTTTGATTTACCTTTCGTCTACAGTTTCAAGATATTTTTGGGACTTTTTCCTTCAAAAAATAATGTTTACTTCAAGACAACCGTGTGCTACACGTACATCCACAAACTAGTAGAAGCAGTAGCTATCTAGTTTGACCCAGCCCGGGACGAATCGATGGCTTATCTGTAGACTTTTCTTTAGAAAGGTTTATCTGTAGACACTAGTAGTACTACCATTTAGTCCAAGCTTGTCTTAGTCTAAGTATCTGACCAAGATCTAGAAACCTGGAAACATTTGTACCAGCCGTGGTCGCTCGATCGGGTAACGTGCACATCGAATTTCCGGTGGTCGACAGCATACCCCGACCGACACACGACACCTACTTCCTCAGTCCCTTTGCTCCATTTTCCACGTCCCATACACACGATCAGTAGGAGTACGAATTGTGCTAGATGCTGCGCCACTCGACCATAGCCGTAGTTCTGTCCTCGCTGGAGTTACATCACTGCACACCGACGTTCTCATTTTTTTTCCCGTGGAAACGACACGAACACTTGACATGGACCTTATACATTATATATGGAAAAATACTAGTAATTAAAAAAGTCAAAAAATTATGAATATATTTTTGATATAAACTTGACCATCCATTGTACTTGTTAAAAAATTCCACAAAGAGAAGCCCTTGACTTCATAAAAAGAAAACATTAGGCCAAAAAAATATGAATGTAACTTGTATAAGGCAATAAGTTTTAGTATTTTGTTTGCCCTGGAGTTACTACTTCATTCACGAGAATTTATATACTACTTTATTTGTTTTTAAATATAAGTTTTTTTAGATAGTTCATTACAGACTATGTACGAAGTAAAATGAATGAATCTATATTCTAAAATATGTTTATACATATCGATATGTAGTCTATAGTGTAATATTTAAAAATACTTATATTTAGAAACAGAAGAAGCAGTGCAGAAAATCCAAGTTTATTCAGAAAAAGAAAACTTCAAAACATCTTAGAATTGTCTAATTATTAAATACTTATGCCATATAAGATGTACATACACGAAGGAATCAAAGGGTGTTTCCTTAGAAAAACCACTTTTTCATTGAGACAAAAGAAGGATATTTATGCGAATTGAGCCTATCCTAGATGGTGGTTAGGTTCGTTGTGGTGTACCAGCAAACCAGGATTCAAGTCGTCAACTTTAGCATTGGCTCTCGCAATTTTCTAATTTTATTTTGGAATTCCAGGCGATGTTTGTTTAGTAGGAAAAGACATTTCTCATCCATTACGAGTCGTCTGTGACAACTTCGTTAATCTCAAGGATATATGCCCGCTCACTTTCTTCAAAGTTTCGATAAAAATAAACTATGCGTGCATGCATTTATGGATATGAGTGTATGTATAAACATATGTAACGACTTCAATTGTAGTACTATCTTCAAAAAGATATTTACAGGAACAAGCGCAACTATACGCGTCCGTATATCCGTTGAGCCCAAACCTATCCGTCTGAACGTGGCGGGTCGTTTTTCCCACTACTCGCCAACTCCCAGCGTTGAAACACCACACAGGAACCACCGGTGAACGCAAGCGGCACTGTCAACCGGCTACAGTGCATGGAGGAGATGCTAGCTAGTGATGTGGTTGGTCTGCTCGACCGTGTCGTTGCATTTGCTGGAGCAGTACAGTAGCTAGTACGTATACCACACATGTGCATGCATGATGAGCCGCAGATATATATTGTGCTCGTGAGGGCAGTAAACGTTCACGTCGACAACTGACCGGCACCCAGAAATCATAACCACATCACAGAGATGAGAATTAGATATTCATACTCATCTGACATATTCAGCCGTAGCGTTCACCTACCCTCGTTTGATCTCTTCTCACGCATTAACAATCTCTGACTAGCTAGCTCAGCCTCGATCTCTACAAGCTACCTACCTATATATACACATCACTGGATGATTTTAGCTAACAGCTCACTGCGCCGCACGGTCGTAGACACTTTCTTCCTTGTCCTCTCTACTGGTGATAAGAGGTTTTTGTTTTCTTTGTACTCTTGCACTGCTCGCCATGAAGATCACCGTGCTCTCGTCCAGGGCCGTCAAGCCCGATTACGGTGCCTGCGGTGCACATCCGGGCAGCACGGACGACGTCGTCCCGCTCACCGTGCTCGACAAGGCCAACTTCGACGCGTACATCTCCGTCATCTACGCCTTCCGCCCGCCGGCGCCGCCCAACGCCGTCCTCGAGGCCGGCCTGGCCAGGGCGCTGGTGGACTACCGCGAGTGGGCCGGGCGGCTCGGCGTTGACGCGGCCAGCGGCGACCGCGCGATCCTGCTATGCGACGCCGGTGCGCGGTTCGTGGAGGCGACGGCCGACGTGGCGCTGGACAGCGTCATGCCGATGAAGCCGGCGCCAGAGGTGCTGAGCCTGCACCCGAGCGGCGATGACCATCCCGAGGAGCTGATGCTCATCCAGGTCACGCGCTTCGCGTGCGGGTCCATCGTCGTGGGGTTCACCGCGCAGCATCTTGTGTCCGACGGCCGTGCCACCAGCAACTTCTTCCTCGCGTGGAGCCAGGCCACCCGCGGCGTTGCCGTCGACCCCGTCCCGGTGCACGACCGCGCGTCCTTTTTTAAACCACGCGACCCGCCGCAGGTTGAGCACGAGCACCGCGGCGTGGAATTCAAGCCCTGCAAGGAGGCCGACGAAAACGACTACAAAGTCCACGCCGACGACGGCGACGCGGTGGTGGTAAAGAAGGTGCACCTCACCTTGGAGTTCATCTCCAAGCTCAAGTCCCAGGCGTCGGTGGGAGCGCATCGGCCGTACAGCACGCTGCGGTGCTTGGTGGCGCACCTATGGCGGTGCGTCACAAAGGCGCGCGGACTCGACGGGAGCGTTTTCACCAGCGTTGCCATCGCAGTAGACGGCCGAGCGCGGATGAGCCCGCAGGTGCCGGACGGCTACACCGGCAACGTCGTCCTCTGGGCGCGGCCCACCGCCACGGCGCAGGAGCTCGTGACGAGGCCACTGCAGCACGCGGTGGAGCTCATCAACCGGGAGGTGGCCCGGATCAACGCCAGCTACTTCGAGTCCTTCATCGACTTCGCCAGCTCTGAAGCGGTGCGGAAGGAGCGGCTGGTGCCGGTGGCCGACGCGGCGGAGATGGTACTTAGCCCCAACATAGAGGTGGACAGCTGGCTGCGGATCCCGTTCTACGACCTCGACTTCGGCGGCGGGCAGCCATTCTTCTTCATGCCAAGCTACCTGCCGGTGGAGGGCCTGCTCATCCTGCTGCCGTCTTTGGCCGGCGACGGGAGCGTGGACGCCTACGTGCCCCTCTTCAGCCGCGACATGGACGCCTTCAAGAACTGCTGCTACAACCTCGACTAGCTTGGCATAACTGCTTCGTCGACGACGTCCACTTAATCTTGTCTGAGTATCGTGCCGGTTTTGAGCTGTATCTTTGATGCCACGTATACATACGTGTTGCATGGGTACGTGTGGTTTCATCGTAAAGGAGCATGGTATAAAAGTATGGACAAATTAATGTGTTGTCTCGTAACGGCTTTTAATTGGCAATATATAAATTTCCTCCCAGTCCATCCGTACGCAAACTGAGGATCAGTTTGCGGATACACATGTGAAAGGACCACATCGTCCAATGTTAGTATGTATATGTTCATTAGTAAATTTAAATTTAAATGTACTATGATCTGATCCACATAGCAGGCCGAATAGCATGCCTGGTTAAAAAAAACAAATATGCTTAGTTTTTACATACATGAATAAAAAAACACATCATCCGAGAGTCCGTGCATTTTTGCCCAACCGGACTGGCAATCCCAACCAGCTGCTCCCCAATCAAGGTCCTCATCGTTCGCCTCTGCATCCGAGCTCGTCCCCACCACGTCCTCATAGTCCGTCGCCGTCAATTCATCTATCTGTCGCTGCAATATCTGGTATCGGACGGATTGCACGATAATTCTTACGTCGGTATCCAAAAAATCACCGTTCAAGGTCAACATCTTGACATTCTCTATATTAGCGACAATGACAAACACGCCAGAACCAAAAAATGGCCCAGCAAAGCGCACATATATCCTTCTAGTATTGAGAAAAGACAGTCCTGATTGGACAAGCACTTGTTCAGACACCCGGTCCGTGAAAGCGAACGCAAACAAGATCCAAAGTTGTGCTAACGGCATATGCTGTGAGATCATATCAAATACCAGTGATATTGAAATTTAAAAATGTCCAGATAAAAAAAACAAATTAAGAAAACCATCGGATTCGCGTTTCTCCGTCTCATATATACGGCGAGTGCGCTGCATGTAATATTTACGTTCTTCCGTCAACCTCCAACTCCGGACGATAATGTAACAAATTGATAGCTGGCCGTCTCAGAAAAAAAGGGACTCAGTCTACCTGCCGCGACGATCCATCTAGGAGCAATTCTGATGGCAGCAATTAATTGGTTAGCTAGTTTGACCATGGTTTAGTTCTGACTTTGTACGAGATGTTACTACTTGTTTTCAAACAAGTCTGACCAGGGAAATGGATCGACCAAGGATACGTCGTCGTCGATATCCAATTTCCAGTGTACTTATATACCCACTCGAGCTTCCTCCATCACGTAGTCAATTAATTCTATCACTTAACCACCGCTACGTAGTCAATTAATTCTATCATTCCAATCACTATTATTAAGAATCATGCAGCTGGTAATCAAACGAACGCGTTTACCATACACTGACATGGCATGCCACTAATGAACAGTATGGTGTTTTGCCCCCTCTTCAGTCCGTCTGATGGAGATCCTGCGGCCAGATCTGAAGTGATTCGTCTACAGAGCAGCATATCGACAGTGTAGCTACAGTGATTTGGTGGCATAGATCGGTCTGGGCTGTCCGTTTCATATCCAACGGCCCTGTTACGAGGTGTCACTAGATCTCTTTTGATCTCTGTCCACCGCTCGGTGTCTGCTGATGTCTGAACGCGGCCTCCCGGCTTCATCCATCCCTGTGCTTACCAACTCCCATCAAGCGCTGAACGTAACGTACACATGTCACCGGTGAAGAGCAGAATATGTCCTTGACCATCGTTTCTTTGAAAGAGTAATGGTGTGTTTGGTTGAAGAACCAACTGTCATGAAATGGAATGATTCCATTCCAAGAAACGGGTCGGTTCCGTTCCTGTGTTTGGTACGAGCAAAAAAGTGGAACGGGATGGTTTCGTTCTAGTGTTTGGTTGGCAAGCATGAAATGAAAAATGGAATAACAAAAATTCGAAATTTTAGCAGCATTTCGTCTGTATTTTGAAGGAAAACAACACAACAATATATGTATTGACATGTAACACAATTTTCAGCAACAATATCATAAATATCAATCAGGTTCACATACTTGTCAAGTGCACTACATCCATACTTGACATTCAGGCACATACAAAAGCAAACAACCAAATATCCAAAGCAAAGTGCACTACATCCATACATGTTGTTCACATACCAAATATTCAACAGAAACCAAATGACACTACAGCCATACATGTCAAGTTCGCATACTTGACAACCATACAACCATATCGAATTTAGAAGTTCTTCTTCACATACCTACTCACCCAAACAGATTTGTTTGTTTGGGAAAATGGCATGAAGGCTTTTGCGATCTTCGGATTGTCAACAAGATGAGCATAGTAGTGGGCTAGGTGTTCTTCATCAAATTCTCCCAACTTGCAGACCTCATCCGAAAGTTTAGCGGGTATATCATCATCATCCCTAGACTTCACAAGAGCATCAGCCACAAGTTTGAACCCGTAATTGAGAGTGGTAACTAGTGGATCTTCAAGAACTTTCACTACCTTAGCCTTCTTTTTTGGTGGTCCTTTGGGGTTAGAGGACTCAGCAACATTTGGTGATGTGTTCACCTCACCATTCTCCTCATCTTCAACATCAATAGAAAGTAGATCATTCTCAGACCTAGCATTCATCCCCGAAGCCGCAGTTGTCCCAAAGATGGTCGCCATAGCATGATAGTGTTCAATTGGGGTGTTCAAGAAAGGGGCATCAGCTTTGTGTGCCTACAAAAAATGTGCAAGTGATTAGCATAATGTAGGCAGAAAATAGCATCATATCATTTCATAGCATTAGAAGCTTACCATGCAATGACCTGCATAGTGTTCTTCGGCAAGCCTAATTGTGCAAGTATCTTCATCCCATAGAGCTCCACTTAAATTCTTCAAGATGACAACCCTTCCCCAAATCTTCCTCCACTTCTTGAGATGGTTTTGGACTTGTTCTCCAGTGACAGCTAGTTTGAACTGCTCATTCAAACAGCAGCACATTGCCTATGATGTGCCTCCCTGAACCCACTAGAAGTCCTCTTTCCTTTAGCAACAAGGTCAGCCAAAAACCCCAACATTGCGTTGGTCATGGCAGGAGTCCATATAATGACCCCACTCTTTGTGGAGTTCCCACTTGCAACGGTGACTTCGGTATTGTCCATTTCTGTCAAGACATCAAAAGATTGCAAAAAATGGATTATAGTTTAACAAATTCATGGTTTCAATATCACAGATGATGCAATCTATCCAACAATCAAATAAATACAAAGGAGTGGTTTCAACACTACAAATACATGGTTTGAACACAATAAATGATACATGATACATGGAGTGTCGCACACTCATAAATTTGCATACATGATTTGCCTATCTTCCCACATTTGGGCGGCAATTTGCAGCCTACGATCTACCGTGGCCCTATGGTCACTTGCTTGTTGCCTTGTTGTTCAAATTGGTTGGGTGGTCCATGTCACTTCCGGTATAATAAATTCATCAATCCCTTGTGTCAGTGCATAATTATGAAGAACACAACAAGCTATAACAATGTCGACCTGCACCAGGAAAGAGAAGAAGGCAATAACAAATGGACAATTTTCTATCTTGGGAAACTTCTTACCCGGTGGCACTTGTAAGCCTCTCTCACGCATTAATGCATCAGCTAAAACAGTAGCATCATGTGCTGACCCTTCCCAACCAGCCAACACATATGTGAAGCGTAGGTCAAAATCTACCGCTGCCATCACATTTTGAGTGGTGAAGACCTTCCTACCCCGAAAGGAATGCTCCACATCTTTGGTAACACCTACTCGCACATGTGTACCATCGATAGCTCCAGTACAATCCTATATAGTGACAAGTATTAAATGGCATATCATATAGCCTTCATAGCTAGCGAATAGTTTCTAAATTTACCTTAAAATATGGGTCAAATCAATGATTTCCAGCAATTTTGGCAGGGGTCTCCAATGATGGTGGACTTATGTAATCATTACGAAGCTCGCCTATGGCATGAAGAGCCTTTCTAAAGTACATGCTGGTTGTGCCATATGATCTACAAAAAATGGCTGAAATAACCCTATTCCGAACAATGTGCCCAATTGTATGTAAAAACATCGCTAATTGTTGCTCCACGCTAAGATGTGGACTGTCTTCTAGCAACCTTCGATCCCTTAGTATGCCACACAAGTGAAAAAACGCAGCTCTTTCAAACCTTAACATGTTTTTACACAACACATCGCTTTGCAAATTTTTTGGTCTAGATAATCAAATCTGACCCGATCTCTTTCATGCATTGGGCCATATGTAATACGTGGTCTTCTCTTCCTTATTAAAGCTCTAACAATGACTGCTATTGCAGCAAGTGTGACAAAAACTGCAGCTCCCCTAACCATCCTTTTTCTTTTGTTCATCTTCTTGACCATCTACAATTGCTATAAAAAATATTACAAAGATGTACTGGACAGATATATTGCAAGGATGTAATGGACAGATGAAATTTGAACAAAAATATGTAATGGACAACACCAGTTTGAGCAAAATAATGTCCTGGACAGCACCAATTTGAGCAAAAAACTGTGCTGGATAGCAGCATATACAAGGGGAGTGCAAGAGGGATTCATACCTTGAGGAGAGGAGGTTTGCTTCGCTATGTCGCCGCGCCGGAGTAGCACCTTCTTCCCCTTGTACCATGCAGATCGAGACATGGCATGAATCAGCAGCGCAGCAGAGAGGGAGGGAGAGGGCCGGCTGTGCAGGCGCAGCAGCGAGGGAGACGTCTGGCGGTGCAGCAGCGAGGGAGGGAGAGGGCCGGCGGCGCGGAAGAGAGCAAGGGAGAGAGCCGCGACGCAGCAGAGAGGGAGGGGAGGACCGACGGCGCGGCAGAGAGGGAGGGAGAGGGCCGGCAACACGGCAGAGAGGGAGGGAGAGGGCCGGCGGCGTGGCAGCATGGGAGGGGAGGGCCGGCGGCGCACCTGGAGGAGGTCTAGCGGCGTGAGACGAGGATAGGGTTGTGGGAGAGGAGAGGGCTCGTTCCTTTTGATTCCGTCGATTTGGTGGTATGGCACATTCCGCATCTGGATAGGATATTCCCTAAGGTGGAATGAGTGGGTTCTGTTCCGGTTGGTAAACCAAACGCAGGAACGAGGCCTAGGAACGGATCCGACCCGTGACATTCCAGCCCATGACAGCAACCAAACACACCCTAAGAGTACATGCATTATGCGTACCACCTGCTCGGCTGGACATCATTTGACTCATCGTCCAATTCTGATCCTCGAACCCTAGATAATGTAACATACTCACGCCATCGCTTTCAAGGTTCAAGTCAACTGGATGTGTAGGTCGTAAGATAATGACGGTCTCTTGCATTGCATTCGTTGCTCCGGCTCATCTCGAAATAGGTTTTCGCCCTGTTTTATATATAAAACAACAACCGAACAAAGTACGTGGCCGAACGATACAAGGTGGAGAGGTAGTCCTCTTACAAAGCAGATCCCGAGATAGTAGGATCACGTAGGAACTACGCTACTGAAGTATAACACAAGGAAGTCTAGATACAACGTCACGCTATGCCCTAGCACACCTAAGCTCCAAGACAACGCCCTGAGGAGGGAAGACGGCGCGAAGCGTCGCTGCTGCCGAGTCCAAAGTGGACAGGAGCTTTCGCTCGGAACCTTGGCACGGAGAGGAGATCCACGACAGTGTCTTCAAGAATAGAGCGGCGCCCGCGAGCGTCGTCGCCGTCGGCTCAAAAGCGCGTAGCTTTCGCTCGGCAGCTCACCCGTGCCACACAAGGTCACCAGGACAACCGCGACGATTCTAGACTCCCAGATTTGGATCCGGGCATCGCCCCAGTGAAGAAGTGTGAGCCCGAGCCACCTGATGCTACCCCCTCGTCGCCCACACGACCAAGAGGAGAGCCGCCACCGCTGCCATAGTGCCCGCCGGAGAGCCAACCATGCAGCCCACCATCCGGGGCCACCGCCCCGGCATCCATGTCCCGAGTCACCGCCAAACGTCGACCTCACAACGCGCAGCCATGGTGGGATGAAACAAGAGGTGTCTCCTTCCGCTCCTAGCCCGGCATCAGCCACCCGGCCTGGGTGAGCGCCCCCACGGTAGGGGCATCCACGCCTACGTACCCCGACAATCAACGTCGACTGTAGGGAACATGGCCTAGTAGCTGCCAACGGCCAATGCCGAGCAAGCCCCAGCACGGTCCACAACCAGATCGAGTCAAACTCGCACGCCGCCAAAACCATGGTCAGCGCCATCAATCCGTCTGCAGCATAGCAGCAACCCGGGCGCCCACTCGAATCAACGCCACAATGGAGCAACAGGAAGGAGAGCACAAACGCGAGGGAGGACCAACGCGAACTAGGTCGGCTCCCGGACGCCATCCACCACCACCGACCAGATTCAGCCCCGAGGCCGCCTAGAGGACCGGCCGATCCGCCCAGGACATCAAAGCCACCTCCCACACCAGTCCTTCCAAGAGCTAGCAACCAGAGAGCACGCCACCGCCGGAATCTACCAGATCCACGCCGTCGGCCGAGCCCCACCTCCAGATTCGGCCAGATCCGGCTAGTAGTCCGACCGCGCGCCACCTCCCGGGTCAGGAGCTCCGCAATCACCGCGCCGAGCTCGGGAAGCAGGACACGGGCACGTCGCCACCAGTCGGACGCTCCGCTGCACCACGCCCCCGCCGCCACGCTGCTGGCCCGTGCTGCTGCCCAGCGCCGCCACCCGAGGTCCAATGTTGCGTGCACGGCTAGCTACGTGCTCGACTAGAGTTTTTCTTGGGGGGACACTCGACTAGAGTTGCCTTGACTCACCAAATGTTTTTCTATTTCAAACTCAAGTTTTTTTTAACACAATACAGACGCAAGCGTTCAAATACACGCGCATACACTCATCCTTATAAATGCACATACGCACATTGTACCCTATGAATACCTTCGAGAGTTTGAGCCGGCATATAATTTTGAGATTTACGAAGTCAGCATATGCGCCTCGTCATCAACAGTAGCATCTCCTCCAACTGAATATGCATCATCTGAAATCCTGATATAAATTTAAAAATAAATATGAGCACGAGAACTTAAACTATAATGAGCTGGGAATACCATAATTCCTCTAACCATTTAATCATAAATTGATTCGCAACACCTCGATAAAGTTAACGGAGCTGGCTCGCTTACTAGCCTAAACGAACACGTGAGAGCAACACATTATGGTATTCTACGTGACGCACGCGGTTGAATTGTAGAGTCAACCTATTGTGCTCCGTATAATCTCTAATGGAATGATTTGACTTCTGCAGTCTACAAATGTTATGCTAATCGGTTGTTGATGACACTAGTAGAAAATAGGGCATCGGTTCGGGCCGGGCCATGCCATTAGTCCCGGTTTAGTCACGAACCGGGACCAATGGATGCAGCAGTCTCGGTTCGTGAGGCCAGAAGGCCGGACGGGCCATGTGAGGCGTTGGTCCCAATTCGTAGGACACCTTTGGTCCCGGTTCTAGACACGAACCGGGATCAATGTGCCTCGCTCCTGGCCCACAACCATTGGTCCCGGTTCGTGGCTTGAACCGGAACCAAAGGGGGTAACCGTTCGCCTGGTGCGAGCCCCTTTAGTCCCGGTTGGTGGCCCAAACCGGGACTAAAGGTTCAAACGGTTCGCATCCCATGACGTTTCGTGCTTCGGGAAAGAGGCAACTATTCCTCGGCGAGGGCTACAGTAACTTTGCCCATTTCTCTTCTTCTCCTCTCTTCTTCTCCTCCATTCTCCTCTCTTCTTCCCCATATCTTCTACCAAGAATCCAATCACTCGCTACGGGGAGGTGCTCACACATGGCACAACCAATCTCGATGTCGTCTACATGAACGACAGCGCCATGGTGCCACGTTTTCTTTCCCATTTGTAGAAATGACTTGAAGTGGCGGATGAGAAAGACAAGTTCATAGGGCTTGATCTCGAGTACATGGCCAAGCAAGAAGATGTTGCCGTCATCCAACTATGTTTCAAGAAACATGTCATGATCTTCCAATGGGCAAGGTGAGTTTTGAGGGTTTTCTTTGATCAATTAATAATTTATAGCTTATTATGAAAATTGCATAGGATAGAAATATGTTCCATTTTGAATCCTATGGGAAAGATTAATATTTCTTTTAAGTTTGTAGTGAATAACAATTTTCCTTGTTGCAAAACGTGGGAAAACATATATGTCATATAGTTAATTTAGGGTTTCTTCATCAATTCATAGGATATGAAAATTGCATATATATATATAGGATATATCAATATATATGTTCTATTTTGAATCCTATGGCAAAGATCAATTTCTCTTAAGTTGTAGTGAAATAATTTTCGATTTTTTTATGATATTACTGTTCACCAGGCTCAAATGAGCCCGGGAGAAAAAACTCTGCGTCTTCCTCTTTTGTTGCAGAGAAATAATTTTCCTTCATATAGTTGCGTATTATAATTCTGCCGAAATATACTTATTGCAATAGTATTTAACATTTGTTCCATTTTAATTTGTTGATGTTGCAGTAGTGACAAGCACTGCCCAGCACTCATGGACTTCCTACGCAGTGGCATACATTTTGCTAGCGTTGATGTAAGTAATGACAAGCTGAAGATGAGGCGCAGCTTCAGTATTGAGATACCAGTTGGCTGCCTTATTGATATCTAAGACATATTCAGGCTTCAATATGATAGGACTTCGATGGCTTCTATGGCATTCGCCTTGATCGACGACTATTACGGAGATATGAAGACCAAATTCCCCCGGGCTCAACACAAAGAGTGGGAGAGGTCCCCACTTCAGCCTATCAACATTGAGTATGCAGCAAAAGATGCATACGTTGCATATGAGTTGTACCGCAAGATTCGAACCGTGAACTATGGGCAGCGTCACCTCGCACCACCACCACCATGGGGCAGATATTCTTCTGATTCAGACTAGCTAGTAGGATTCACTTGGACGAGTGCTTTCTGTAATGGATATCTGAACTATTATATATTACATATCTCTCTAGCTATTATATATTTGTAGTGCTTTTCAATTCAAGTTTTTTCTTAAATTCCGATTGTGGCCGAGAACAATATGCAACAAAAAAGTGGGTTGTCATCGTTGGGAACAAGCACGCACACCATGCCAACTTTCAACCTTTTCAGACTTCATTTGAAGTGATTTTCAATTTCAGGGTCATTTAGGTCAAAAAAATCAGTAAATGCATGAAAAATATTAAGTGAAGTCAGATAGGGTTGAAAATTCATGATGTGGCTTTGAATGGTGCATTTTGAATACACAAAAAGCCTGGAGTTCAAATAAGTTCAAGAAAATGAAATGCCTTTTGTAACCGATGAGTTTCCGTCCGAAACCCCAATACTTCGAAAGAGATTGTTCGTTTTGTACACGAAGTGTATCCTACTTTTGCCGTAACCCTCTCAACTTTTTAGCACATGGTATGTGGGTGAAATGATGATATCATGCCAACTTTCAACCTTTTCAGACTTCATTTGAAGTGCTTTTCAATTTCAGGGTCATTTAGGTCAAAAAAACCATTAAATACATGAAAAATACCAAATGAAGTCAGAAAGGGTTGAAAATTGATGATGTGGCTTTGAATGGTGCATTTTGAACACACAAAAAGCCTGGAGTTCAAATAAGTTCAAGAAAATTATATGCCTTTTGTAACCGATGAGTTTCCGTCCGAAATCCCAATACTTCGAAAGAGACTGCATGTTTTGTACGCGAAGTGCATCCTGCTTTTGCCGTAACCTTCTCAACTTTTTAGCACATGCTATGTGGGTGAAATGATGATACCATGCCAACTTTCAACCTTTTCAAACTTCATTTGAAGTGCTTTTTAATTTCAGGGTCATTTAGGTCAAAAAAAAACAGTAAATGCATGAAAAATATCAAATGAAGTCAGAAAGGGTTGAAAATTGATGACGTGGCTTTGAATGGTGCATTTTGAACACACGAAAAGCCTGAAGTTCAAATAAGTTCAAGAAAATGAAATGCCTTTTCTAACTGATGAGTTTCCGTCCGAAACCCCGATACTTCGAAAGAGTATGTCCGTTTTGTACGCGAAGTGCATCCTGCTTTTGCCATAACCCTCTCAACTTTTTAGCACATGCTATGTGGGTGAAATGATGATGCCATGCCAACTTTCAACCTTTTCAGACTTCATTTGAAGAGCTTTTCAATTTCAGGGTCATTTAGCTCAAAAAAATAGTAAATGCATGAAAAATATCAAATGAAGTCGAAAAGGGTTGAAAATTGATGATGTGGCTTTAAATGGTGCATTTTGAACACACAAAAAGCCTGGAGTTCAAATAAGTTCAAGAAAATGAAATGCCTTTTGTAACCGATGAGTTTCCGTCCGAAACCCCGATACTTCGAAAGAGACTGTTCGTTTTGTACACGATACTTCGAAAGAAACTTGATATTATATACAATTCATGCAACTAAAATTATCAAAGTTATTTAAAAAAATCAATAGCAAAAAATATATGCACAAAGTATTTTTTGTTAACAAATTTTAATATTCAAAGAAATAACATAAAAAATAGCAAAAGTGAAAATAGATGCGCTTACACTGAAATTCAACCTAAATTCAAAGTGCTAGTTAGGCGCCTAACTACCATTTTGAATTTAGGCCGAATTTCAGTATAAACGCATCTATTATCACTGTCAGTGGAGCTCAACGTAACAGCCGTGGCGGGGCTTATAAGCAGCTTCGGGCAACCTTCGCTTGGCGTGCTGGGACTAAACTCCCATCACACCGCTGTGCAAGGTCATTGGTCCCGGTTGGTGGCGCCAACCGGGACCAATGCCACCCTTTCGTCCCGGTTTGTGCCACCAATCGGGACCAAAGGGCCTGTTTCCCGCCCTTTGGGCTGCTGAAAACAGGCTTTGGTCCCGGTTGGTGGCACCAACCGGGACCAAAGGTCCCTGTTTCCCGCCCTTTGGGCGACGGAAAATAGGGATTTGGCCCCGGTTGGTGTGACAAACCGGGACTAAAGGGGGGCATTGGTCCCGGTTGGGGCCACCAACCGGGACCAACGCTCCTTCTATATGACAAGCACTTAGCAAAATTCATAGTTTTCATTCCACTTCGCCCTCGTCGCCGCCCCGAGCCCTCCGTCGCCGTTCCCGTCCCCGTCGCCGCCCCCATCACCGCCCCGTTGCCTCCCCCGACGCCCCCGTCGCCTCCCCCGCCGCCCCGTCGCCTCTCCCGCCGCCCCCGTTGCCTCCCCACCGCCCCCGTCGCCTCCTTCGCCTCCCCGTCGCCTCCCCCACCGTCCCCGTCGCCGCCCCCGTCGCCGTCGCCGCCTCCCTCACCGCCGCCCCGCTCCCGTCGCCGCCCCTCCTCTGTCGCCTCCCCCGCCGCCCCCGTCGCCACCCCACCCCGTCGCCGTCACCGCCCCGCCCCCGTCGCCACCCCACCCCGTTGCCGTCGCCGCCCCGCCCCCGTCGCCGCTCCATCGCCGCCTCATCTCCGCCCCGTCGTCGCCCCTGCTGTGAGCCGCCGCCGCCGCGGCTCATTGCAAATTTTTTTAAATATATGTCGATTTTTATGCTTTTTTAGTATGTGTATGCATGTTAGATTAGTATGTTTATGTTAGCCAGATTAGTATGTGTATGTTAGATTAGTATGTTTATGCTTTTTTTAGTATGTTTAAGTTAGATAGATTAGTATGTGTATGTTCGATTAGTATGTGTATGCTTTTTTTTGAAAGTAGATTAGTATGTTTATGTTAGATTAGTATGTGTATGTTGATTTTGGGTTTTATGAAAAATTAGTCGTCGTCGAGTAGTCCGCGAGAGCCTGCTTTATAGGCGCCATGTCCGGGACTGGGCTCCGCCGGGCTGGCACTGGGAGGTGCTACCCTCCCGGGTTCGGAGGTTGGTGAGGAATGCAGGTATCGTCGTCGACCCGGACCTTTTGTGGTGGTGGTCACGCAGGCCACTTTCGGTGCGGAGGGAGCCGGCACCCGCGGAGGTGGTACGTCGCCGTGTCAGGGAGGAGGACGAGCACGTCCGTCGCTACATGGCGGCGTTGGACGCCCGGTTTGATAATACCTGGCAGATCCTTCAGGGATCTCACTTGAGTTATGATCCCGTGATGGTTCCTTATCTTTGGGTGTCCACCGCTGGCGACTCAGAGACCGCTAGTGAACCGAGTTCACCGTTCTCCATTTTGGATTCTAGGATATTCGATCAGTATTAGTTAATATTTGATGATGCATTAACTGGATTATTCGGGATGATGTATTAGTGATATTATATTTGAGGTCATTATAAATATTAATGTATTAGTGATATTTTATCGGTATAATGCGTGTGTGACTTTCGGTCCGTCGAGGCTTTC
Source organism: Hordeum marinum (assembly GCA_022496015.1). NCBI lineage: Eukaryota > Viridiplantae > Streptophyta > Magnoliopsida > Poales > Poaceae > Hordeum > Hordeum marinum. Next base: position 515,536,461 of record CM039673.1, read on the forward strand.
CTTAAATAACTTTCATGTGTGTTCTTGATGGAGGAATCCCGACTATTGTCGTGGGGGACGCCTCTTCTTTCTTCTCTTCTTTGCGATATATTCGTTGGTATAATGCGCAAGAAGAGAAGAGGAGAGGCGTCCATCACCGGCGGTCGAATTATTACTGTGAGAGAGTGTCCACCATCATATATACACCACCGTATCAATGTGAGAGAGTGCGCACCAACATACCATGAGATATGAGAGTTATTTAAGGAAAGCCTCGACGGATCGAAAGTCACACACGCATTAATTAAGATCCAAAGTGTGCCGTAATTCTTGAACTGGATTATTCGGGATGATGTATTAGTGATATTATATTCGAGGCCATTATAAATAATAATGTATTAGTGATATTTTATCGGTATAATGCATGTGTGACTTTCGGTCTGTCGTTGCTCCTTGTGTGACTTTCATGTGTGTTCTTGATGGAGGAATCCCGACTTTTGTCGTGGGGGGCGCTTCCTCTTTCTTCTCTTCTTTGCGATATACTCGTCACTATATTGCGCAAGAAGAGAAGAGGGGAGGCGTCCATCACCGGTGGTCGAACTATTATTGTGAGAGAGTGTCCACCAACATATATAAACCACCGTATCAATATGAGAGAGTGCGCACCAACACACCATGAGATATGAGAGCTATTTAAGGAAAGCCTCGACGGACTGAAAGTCACACACACACACATTAATTAAGATCCAAAGCGTTCCGTAATTCTTGAACTGGATTATTCGGGATGATGTATTAGTGATATTATATTCGAGTTCATTATAAATGTATTTGTGATTTGTAAGTCATTTAGGCAAAACAGAGGGAATTTTTTCTATGTCATTGCTCGATATATGGAATGGGTTGACTTTAGATCTGTTTCGGCTACTTGTGTGTCTTTCACTGAGGGAGAGTGTTCACTATATATAAATATGAGAGAGGAAGAATCCCGGCTGTTGTCGTGGGGGTCGCTTCTCCTTCGTTCCCGTGTGCTAGACATTTTGGTGTAATGCACTCGGGGACGAATGGAGGAGCCACCATCACCGACTATCGCAATATCAGAAGGAGTGCCCACCATATACGTGAGATGAGAGTTTAGGAAGGAAAGACTCGACAGACCTAAAGTCCACCTGTTGCATATTGAGTAATAGTGATCTGTGTGTTGATCAGTTTTCTCGTAGTTTCCTTCGATCGATTTTAAATGTTTCAACTATGAACATAGGAAATGTCTGACGACGAAAGTGAATTTGGCCTGTGTGACAAGACTTTCCTAGTTGATGGTAGGCGCTTCAGCATCATGCTGGATGAGAACTTCGAAGTGGATAGAGTAAGTCATAATGACAAGTCTTTTTTTGTGATTAAGCTTGACTTCTGCCTCTTTTGCTTCAACTTATAATTAATTTTAATTTTTTACTGTTCTACTAGCATATCCCCTGCAATGCAAGAATTGCTGTCTTGGATAAGATTGGTTTCAATACTAAAAAAGATATGGAGGTAAAGATAGTTCACTTGAGGACCGAGCATGGTTTTACTTTTGCGGTAAAATTATACCATGCAGACACCTATTGCTATTTTGAATGCAAAAATTGGCAAGCACTATGCGAGGCTTATGCATTTGAGCCTAATATGCTTCTCACCTTTGATATTCGTCCGGAAGATGAAATAGAAGGTAATATCGACATCTGGGTTGATGTGCAGACGCCTCCAGTTCTACCATTATGTGAGTTTCTCAACCATATTTATTAAGTAATTTATATTGTTTAATTAAAAATATTTGACAACTTATTTGCATTGACAGCTTATTTTCATTCTTCAAAAAATGTACGGAAGATGGTAGACAGAACCTACTACTACAATGATGAAGCAGAATTAACTTATAAGGAGAAAGATCATCTTACCGCATTTCTTAGTCATCTTGAGAATTACAATAGCTATTATCAAACTCCTGCATATTATGGTCAATACGTGCCACTAGTGCACGTGGTGAACTATGGTAACATCCATGGAGATTGCATGGTAAGATTTTAATTCTACTATTACTACATCCGTGCATCTTTTGCATAAATTCTTCTAAAACTAAACTATATTGCTAACTACAAAATTATTACTATGTTTTTCAACAGAAAATCCCGAAGGATTGTGTGCCTCATCTGATGTTTCCGAGAGGTCGCGTTGTTGTTACGAGCTTAGGGCCACCACGGCCAGGTCAGCTTACGCATCATTCCTGTCCATATCGGATTCCTAAAACCGATGGAGTCATGACAATCAAAGATTGGAAAAAAATGTATGTTCAATCGTAGCGAGCTACTTGGAAGCAACATTGTACGTAGGCCAAGACTGGGAGACAGGATGATCTCCGTTCACATAATGGAGAGTCAGGGCCTATCTTGTTTTATGATATTGTATCTAAGAGAGGGTAAAATAGGTCCTACGAGATAGGAGTACGTAGGTCCTATATACAATATGTTATTATCTGCTACAATGTGTTAGAGTTGATGATGATGATGAGGAGGAGGAGGAGTTGTGATTATGACCAGTGACCAACTTGTGATATGATGTCTCATTGACGAAAATGATGATTAAATTGTGTCATATGTGCTATCTATAAGTATAATACGTAGCGTCGTGACCAAGCACGGAGATAATAGAGATCACTTTTCTCTATTAGCTATCTAACAAAATATATGAAACCCCTAAATTAACCCTCCAAAACCCTCAAAACCCCCACTCTTTCAAAAATACAGCCCCTCAGCTGCTGACGCGTGGACGCTCTTTGGTCCCGGTTGGTGTTACAAACCGGGACCAAAGGCCCTGATGCCTGGGCTCGGCGAAGCGGCCACGTGTAGCCCATCTGTCCCGATTCGTAAGCGAACCAGGACTAAAGGTCGTAGGCTTTAGTCTCAATCCTTTAGTACCGGTTTCAGAACCGGCATAAATGGGCCTTACGAACCGGGAAAAATGGTTTTTTTTCCACTAATGTGATGACCGGCCGATAATACTCATAAAACCCTACCCGCGAAAAAAACAAACTGAAACCTAGAGTACGTGTACGTGAGCTGAAGCTATTGCTCTGGATTTTTGTACAACATGCCTGACTCAACAAACCAACACTTTTATACAACATGCCTTCTACGGTTTTGAAACTCTATTTGTAGCTTTTTTTTAACAGACGAAATACCACATGCGTTGGTGATCATGGGGTCATCAGACACGTGTGGATTCGCTCATCTGAGACATGACGAATTTCTAGCTGGTTTGTCATTTAAACCGCCGGAATTTATATCATTGTTGATAGCTAAACCATCAGGAATTGCTTAAAACACCACGAATGATTACAAATTAGCCACTTATATATACTAGCCAAAATTGTGTTCAATCATACATTGTTTCAGCTAATCAACAACTATTTTCATATCTAATAACTGGATTACAGTAATTATTTTGTATAATTTTCTAGTGGGGAATTAGTTTATGTTACTGTGTAGTGATAACAAATATCAATCATATAGGTGAAGTGTATATAGAACGTAGAGCATGACAAATGAAATTTCATGGGCTCATAATATATCTTACTTTGTGTATTCGACAATTGCACAACACCGTTAAGGAAAAAAGAAATAGCCATGTCACATAGATCAATAACTACAACATTTTAGTCATAAGTAAAATAAGGTTCCTCCGTATCTTGAGAACTTGGAAACTAGTCAAATTACAAGGCAAACGGATACCCATATGAATCAAAGATGAATGATTAAGGTAACATTCGTAAAAATCCACAACAACTTCGGGCCCGACATGAACAACATCACAAAATACATGGAGATGGGCGTCGGGGTCAGTGGTGGCAACTAATATGGTGATGAGGATGGTGGATTTCGTTGCCCTCAAACCGGTCTCAAACTCCCGGGCTTGCCGGCACACCCCATACCCCGTGCAAATATGGGATGGATATGGGGCGGCCCGGGTGTGACTGCCATGTCGGAGCCAACTCATGCTGGCCCACCCTGAACCCACATACATTCATCCTCATCCGCTCTCCGGACCAAACCCTCCATGCCCCTCCCATCCGCGCCAAGCTAACGTTCGGCAAACTCTGGTCTTCGTCGGCATGGTGGCAGCGGATCCGAGTCCTCCGCCAATGATCTGCCAATTGGGATCTCATCCTAGTCGGGTATGAGGAGGAGATGGTCGTCCGCATTGCTTTGGTCGTGCCTGCGATGAGAATGCCCGACAGCGGCCGAACTTGATCCGCCGGGAATCCATCGCCTCTGCCCAAATGGTGCGTGGATACGGCACGCGACATTTCGTCGATGCCTCGCTAGAGGCAATGTGCTCGCCCAGGCACCCGGACGCCTTGGCGGACGCACAACTAACTACTGGAATCAGACAATTTGCCGTCCGCCAGCTCTTTACCGTCTGCTGGCAGACGACAAAGAGTGCATTTGCCATTAGCTAGCTCGAAGCGGACGGCAAAGAGCTGGCAGACGGCAAAGAGGGGCTTTGCCATCTGCCAGCTCTTTGCCGTCAGCTAGAGGACGACAAAGATTCTTTGCCGTCAGCGAGCGGACGGCAAAGAGCTGGGGTGGGGCCCAGTTGACGGCAGTACTAAATTGGCCCACCACCCCACCTCTTTGCCGTCCGCTAGCGGACGACAAAGAGGTAAACCTAGTTAACTAATGGCACCCGCACGCCCCACCCTTCCGTCGTATCTCCCCCCTCCCGCGCTCGCACGCCCACACGCCCCCACCACCGTCGTGCCACCGCGCCCCTGCTGCGGCCCCGTCGGCCGACCGCGCCCTCTAGCCCGCCGGCCACCCACAGGCCGCCCCTCCGCCCGCGCCCCTCCGCTGCCGGCTGCCCCGCCCCCGCCCCCGCCAGCGCCCCTTTGCCTACCGGATGCAGCGCCCCCCGCCCGTGCCCCTCCAATGCCGTCCGCCACGCCCCCGCCCTCGCCAGTGCCCCTTCGCTCGCCGGCCGCCCCGCCTCCGCCCCCCCCCCCCCCGCCCGCCGGCCGCCCGCGCCCCCTGCCCCCCGACACCCCACCACCGGCCTCCACCTCCCCCACTCCGGTGAGCCCCCTCCCCCTCTCTATTTTTATTTTTTTAATATTCTAGTTAGTAATTTAGTTAGTTATTAGTTGTAGTTAATTAGTTTAGTTAGTAATTTAGTTAGTTAGTTGTAGTTAATAGTTTAGTTTAGTTAGTAATTTAGTAATGTAGTTAGGTTAGTTAGTTAGTAATTTAGTTTAGTAAGAAGAAGAGGAGGAGAAGGAGATGAAGAATAAGAAGAAGAGGAAGGAGAAGAAGAAAAAGAAGAAGAAAAGGAGGAGGAGGAGGAGGACAAGAAAAGAGGAAAAAGAAGAAGGAGAAGAAGAAGAGGAGGAGGAGGGGTGCGTCGGCGCTGACGTAACCGGGTCGAGGATCGCCGACACGACACCCCTCACACCCCGACCCCGACATGACACCCCCCACACCCCGACCCCGACACGACACCCCGACCCCGACACGGCACCCCCGACACCCCGACCCCGACACGGCACCCCCGACACCCCGACCCCAACACGACACCCCCTACACCCCGACCCCGACACGACACCCCGACACCCCGCCACGGCACCCCCGACCACGACACAGCACCCCGACCCGACACGACAAGCCCGACACCCCGACCCCGACATGACACCCCCGACACGCCGACCCCACCTCATATATTTGTGAATTATGAGTTAGCTAGGTCATATATTTTTCGATTTTGTTTTACAGAACATCATATTTATGTTGATCATGTGGATTTAAATGTGCAGTTGTTTCGTCGCCGCGAGGGTCTGGTGTTTGACGACCTCCCCGTGCGTTCGACGAGCTTCGCCCCTGCATTCGTGGGTGAGCACAAATGACATCTCCTCCTGCACCCTTCAGTTCCTCTGTTCCGGTCTTCGTGCCGATGAAACTTGCTAGCTATAGGTGTCTTGAATCATCAGTATGCGTGACCACTATGCGTCTCCCATTCGAAAGGGTTACATCTATAAATATGCATTCATTAGCATATTTATAACCGTGATTCTTTCGAATTGTCCAACATTATCCATGGACAGCCCGAGTATGTGTAGATTGGATTCGTTTTCCCATATGCTCTGCTCCGGATCCGATGCAGAATTTCATTGGTGCCTCCTTGTTGTTCTACGGGTACACATCCTAAGCCGAGACGTGTATCAGGAGAACAACGGGGAGGTGCTGCCGAAATTATGCGTCAGATCCGGAGCGGAGCATGGGAAAACGAACCCAATCAACACATACTCGGGTGGGATTAGGACCTATCTTTACCTACTAGAGTCTAGGTTGCATCGACGTAATGAAACTAAAAAACTCTATTAACTGATGAATATGGTTTGCTAAATTATGTATATATTTTGTGTGTGTCTAGTAGCTAGGCAGGATGAGTGATCATGGGTGGATGTACACCGGTCACACTAGTCAGAAAGACATGAACCGTGAATGGTTAACAAAAACCAAGGAGTTTGTGAGAGTCGCATTTGCAAATGGACAGAAAACAACCTGGTGCCCTTGTGTCGATTGCGACAACTGTAAGAAGACGTCAGAGTTTGAAATGATCAAACACCTGCAGAAGTGGGGTTTTATGCCTAATTATACGGTCTGGACATTTCATGGTGAGTCTCCCCAACGTGCCAGAGCTGAGGTGCTTCGTCGTCGCACCGACGAGCATGGTACCGAGATCGAAGACATGATGCAAGACTTTGATGATGCTCGGGATTTAGACGATGAGATGGATGAATCTGCAAAGGCCTTTTATGAAATATTGGAGTCTTCAAAACGTCCTCTCCACGAGCACACTGAGCTTTGTCAGCTGGATGCCATCGCGCAAGTAATGGCTCTAAAGGCTCAGTTCAACCTGGGCAGAGAATGCTACGACACGATGATGACGATATTTGGACGCTTTCTACCCAAAGGCCATGTATTGCCACCAAACCTGTACCAGTCGGACAAAATCCTACGTGCGCTTAAGATGCCCTATGAGAAGATAGATGCCTGTGAGAATGGGTGTGCCTTATTTAGGCTTCAGTATGCGGGCTTGAACTATTGCCCCATTTGCAATGCTTCCAGGTATGTTCTGGTAGAAAACGGTATGGGTGAGAAGAGTCATACCAAAATCCCCATTAATGTTCTTCGGTATCTGCCAATCATACCAAGACTTCAACGGCTTTTCATGGTCGAAGATACGGCTAGACAGATGACGTGGCATAAATTGGGCAAAAGAACAGAACTGGATGCAGATGGGAATCTGATGTTGGGACACACTTCAGACGCTTTTGCGTGGAAGCACTTCGATGCATTACATAAGGATAAAGCGGCAGATCCAAGGTATCCTCGAGTTTCCATCAGCACGGATGGGTTCAGTGTGTATGGTATGACGGCGGCACAATACAGTTGTTGGCCTGTATTTGTCATTCCACTCAATCTCCCCCAGAGAGATTATGAAAAGAAAGAACATTTTCCTGACGTTGATAATTCCAAGGCCCAAATATCCGAGGAAGAATATGAATGTGTACATGCAACCGCTTAAGGATGAATTGCAAGAAGCCTGGGATAATGGGATCAAGACATATGACGCCGCTACAAAAAAGAACTTCAAAATGCATGTGTGGTACATGTACTCGATGCATGACTTGCCGGCGTATGCGCTATTCGTTGGCTGGTGTGTGCATGGAAGGTTTCCGTGCCCCACATGCAAGGCAGCTCTTCAGTTCCGTTGGCTGGAGGCGGGTCGCAAGTTTTCTTGCTTCAACATGCATAGACAGTTCTTGGATCCTGACCATAAGTTCAGGAAAAGCAAGAAGAATTTCATCAAAGGTAGAGTTGTCAAAAACATTGCACCACCTGCGTTGACAGGACAACAGATCCTGGATCAGATAAACGCTCTCGAGCCGGATCCAGATCGTCCAAGGTATTTCAAAGGGTATAATACGGAACACGCCTGGACTCACAAGATATGTTTGTGGGATTTGCCTTACTTTAAAGACCTCCTTTTCCCACACAACATCGACGTGATGCACACTGAAAAGAATATCACGGAGGCCCTTTTTGGTACATTGTTCGGCATAGAGGGGAAGTCGAAGGATAATCCTAAGGCTAGAGTCGACCAGGAGGCTCTATGTGATAGACCGTTACAAAACATTTGACAACCTAAAGGAAAGAAGAACTGGAGGAAGCCAAAGGCATGGTTCAATCTTGGAAGACCAGCTATGAGGGAAATGATCTTGTGGGTGAAAATGCAGTTGATGTTCCCCGATGGGTATGCAGCGAATCTAAAGAGGGGAGGGAGTCTTGACAAATTGAAAATATTTGGTCTCAAGAGTTATGATTGGCACATATGGCTTGAGCGGGTAATGTCGGTGATGTTGCGTGGATTTATCCCTGAGGATGAATGGCTGGTACTAGCAAAGCTGAGCTATTTCTTCCGTGCTCTTTGTGTGAAAGAACTATCACCTGACGTGCTAGACGAACTAGAAGAGTTGGCGCCGGAGTTGATCTGCAAGTTAGAAAAGATCTTTCCACCGGGCTTCTTTAATCCAATGCAGCATTTGATTTTGCATCTCCCGATCGAGGCAAGATTCAGGGGGGGGTGCAAAATCGTTGGTGCTTCTCAACTGGGAGGATGCAGAAGATGCTTCGACCAAAATGTAAAAATAAACGTAGAGTTGAAGCATCGATGGCCGAGGCATTCATTTCTGAGGAGGCAACAAACTTTGTGACATCACACTACACAGCCCAAAATTGTCATTTGCATAATCCGAGCCCTAAGTACAATGATGGCGACCGTAAAAAAGGTCGATCCAACCTCAGCCTATTCAAATGGAAGCTCGCACCAGCTGGTGCTTCGAAATCAATAGGGTTGGATGTCGAAGAATGGCGGACCATTTCATTGTATATCTTCAACAACCTAACAGAAGTGCGGCCGTACATCGAGTAAGTTCTCGGAACATTGATTCGCAACTTCTAATTCCTTTGAAATGCTCTTATTCCTGGATATGTGATACATTCGATACGTCGCCAAATTCTCGGATGGAGTGGTGATCCAAAAGGATTCCATCGAAGAGTATGAGCTTCTGGCAAAGCATGGAGGCGACTATCCCGGTTTCATCTCTTGGTTCAAGCAAATGGTAATTTCTATTAATTAGACGATTTCATTTCTTCGCCTAGTTTGCGGTTAATGCAACTATCCTTTGGTATTAAACTTGTAGGCTAATGCAGAGTCTATGGACTCCGAATTGAGACAAGTCGCTAATGCTTTTGACTTTAAGGTCCGTTCATTTGACAAATACGACATCAACGGGTATCGCTTTCGTAATTTTGGCAAAGAGCTATCTATGGCCGACTGAAAGTCTACAAATTGTTGTGTCTCCGCTGTCGGCGAAGGAGGGGTCAAGTATTATGGAAGAGTTGAAGCCATATATGAACTTACATTCTCTGGTGAAAACCCACCAAACGTCGTAGTCTTCAAATGTTATTAGTTCCAGCCGAAGGAGACTAGAAGGACTCATGAAAATATAGGGCTAGTCGAAATCAAATAGAGCACCCATTTAGGTGTTCCCGATGTCTATATTACGGCCCAACAGGCGACCCAAGTTTTCTATCTACCGTGGGCCTGCCAAACGGATCCAAATTTGAAAGGTTGGGATGTCGTTTATGATGTGCCGCCACATTTTAGACCACCTCCCCTCAATGAAGATGATTATGAACCTCACATTAACCCAGACACATATGAAGGAGAATTCTTCCAAGAAACACGTGTTTCCAAAAAATGCTTCAAGAACCGCTCTACTTCACCCCAGAACATTGAGGTCGACAGCGACAGTGAACCCGACTTCACCCCTGAGCAGGAACAAGAAGAAACGGAAGAAGAAGAGGTTACTGCTGCGGATGACCTAACAATGCTTGACCGATTACATAGAGGCCTTCCACATGTTGATGCATTTATTGATGATGCTGATGAGCACGTCATTACTGATAGTGATGATGATTATGCATTTATTGATCCCGGAGCATATATAGACAATGAGGATTAATCTTAGTAATGTGAGGTATTCAATTATTATTTTGTACATATATATTAATAATTAGTTCATGTTATTAGGTATTCAATTTTTTTATGTTGAACTAATTTTGTTCACTCTTTGTCATTGTAGGTGTTGACAGATGGTGGGCGGGGGTCGAGAGCGCTTTGAGCCTCCTTCCTCGGCGCGTGCTGGGAGGGGTGCTATTATTCCACCCCAGCAACTTCGGAGTGCGCTGGTACACAGCATGCAAACACCAGCGGGCGCTTCTTCTTCGATCGGGAGAAGTCGGGGGAAGACGAAGAGAGGTGCTAGAGGTAGAAAGGCTGCTGTGCCTTCCTCGACGCCACCCCCAACTGATTCTCCCGACCACAGGAGTGCTCCGTCTCAGGTGGACCCGTTTGACTTGGACCCGTCTCGGACTCCGGTCCACGAGCCTCGGGTCATCGAGCCTTCGTCCCAGGAGACTCCGGTCCTAGAGTCTTCATCCCAGGAGACTCGGGTCCCAGAGTCTTCGTCCCATGTGACTCCGGAGGCTAGTGGCCATGCTGATGGTGGCGAGAACAATTACTTGTCTGAGGACACCTATAGCGAGGGCGAGCTGGTTGAGGAGGGCAAGAAGGTCTACCAGCGTGGTTGTACAAAGCTGCCTCCCGTGCCGACGACCTGCGAGCCGAGGTGGTAGATTGCGCCTAATGCGGAGAAGTAAGTGCATTTACTCTTTTTAACCTTTTGCCTTCATATTTCTTCAAATTAATATCTAATGTGTTGGCCTTGTCATACTACAGGGGTTGGAAATACGAGCGTGGTGTCCGCAGGCCCAACCAGGTCCTTGGTGTGCTTCTCCGACACCACTTCCCGGGGAAGGTCCAGTTGCCCGGTGAGGGTGAGGCTCCACAGGTAGCACTGACCTGGGAGCTATACAAGGCTGCCCCGGCCCCGCCGGAGGAGATGGTGGACGGTATCTTGTGCGAGATGGTGGCTGACATTGTGATCCGTCGCTTTTGGGTAATTTCTCCTTTACAGAATTAAAAATCAACAACACCTAGTGATTGTACTAATCAGTGTCTAATGTGTTGTCTTGTTTGATTGCAGACCTTCTACAGGTGTCTTGAGGAAGACAAGGCGAGAGCGGCTGTTGTTCTCGAAGCCGAGTGCAAGCGCCTACTTCAGAACTTACGGCACGAGGCTCGGGTGCAAGCTATTCGAGACTACTACGCCTCGAGTAACATTAAGAGGGCCAAGAAGAAGTGCCCCAAAAATTATCTGAGTAAGTAGAAGTTTATGAAGGTAATTATCTATTCTTAAGGCCTTATACTTAGTTTCTTTGATTTGATTCGTAGGCGTAGCGCTAAAATTTCTCTTGTCTAACTTAGGTGCCCCCGAGATGGTGTGCGGATAGGATGGACTGTTGGGAGACATTGGTGGATGAGTGGTGCTCTCCCGAATGGCTAGTCGAACACAACAAGTTCAAGGAGAAGCGTTCCCAAATGAGAGGTGTGCCACACCATCAAGGGAGCTCCAACCTGTTTGAGTACGGGGATAACTGGGTATGTGGTTTGCTTCATGATTCATGCAATTTCATTCTTCATGCTAGCTTGAGACCTTAACTAATATTTTATTCACCTCTTTTAGGCACGAGAAAACAAGAAGGAGGTGCCACCTCTTTTCGATCTCTATGCCATGGCCCATACTGCCTCGTACAAGAAGGCCAAGGCATTCTCTGAGGATGACCTCGATCATCCAGAGAGCTTCAACAACATCTCCTCCCACAACAAGCTCATGAGGTACAGAGATTTTGGGAAGGCGAGGAAAGGGGAGGACTTCAACCCGAGACAGAGTCCTTTTGATCCAGAGCTCGTGATGATATCTGGTGGTGGGAGGCCCCATGGCTTGATAGCCACTGGGGATGGGCTAATACGTTGTCCTAGAACTCTCCCGAAGATCAATAAGCGCCAGATGAGCTCTGATCCTGAGATAATGCCTCGTCCATGGCCAATGGAGATCGCCATTGAGGCTAGGGCCCAGAAGCTTCTGGCGGAGGCAAACAGGCAGGCGGCACAGTGAGAGAGGGACATGGAGGAGAGGACAGCTAGGCTGTTGGAGGAGGAGAGGAACCGGAACGACGCGTCTCACCGGGCCCTATACGAGCTCCTCGTGGTAAGTTTCTCCTGCATATTAGCCAAATCATGCACGTAATGTTCGTTTCATCACTAACTAATATGAATGACTCATGAAAACAAAATGTGCAGACTGTGTGCCAGAACAATGGTCAGACCCCTCCGTCGATGCCCCATATTGCTATAGCACCCACGGTGAGTTTCATTTAAATGGCCATTAGTTACTAGTATTCACATTTGAGTTGCATCATGCTAAGGAGACATTGCAAATGATCTTTGGTGCAGCGTGCCTCCTGACAAGCATCGATCGATCCTTCTTCGTTTGCCGCAACCCCGACCTGTCCTTCTACGTCTCACCCTGGCCCAAACCGTACCGGTCCTTCACCTCCGTGTTGATGGTAAGTTTTCCCAAGTGTTTTCATTAACAAATGCATACTTAGCTTAAGAAATGACCTACTTAGCTCCAAAATGATCTATACTTAGCTTATTTTCCTCAAAAATGACTTGATATGCTTAGTTAGCTAGAAAATGGTATATTCTACCTAGGATAGCTATAAAATGACCTATACCTAGCATTTTTCCTCCAAAATGACTTGATATGCTTAGTTAGCTAGAAAATGGCATTACTACCTAGTATAGCTCAATAATTATCTATAGCTAGCTTAGCTAGTTCATTTATGACATAATTAGCTCACTTAAGTACAAAATGGCATAACTACCTAGGATAGCTCAATAATGATCTATAATTAGCTTAGCTAGTTCATTCATGACATAATATGCTCACTTAGGTAAAAATGGCATAATAACCTTGGTTTAGCTCCAAAATGACCTATACTTAGCTTATTTTTCTCAAAAATACATAATAACCTTACTTACCTCAAAAATGGTATATTCTACCTAGGATAGCTATAAAATGACCTATACTTTGCATTTTTTTCATCCAAAATGACTTGATATGCTTAGTTAGCTAGAAAATGGCATTACTACCCTGGAGAAGAGGAGAGGAGAGGAGAAAAAGAAAGAGAAGATAAATTCTTCTTCTTCTTCTTTTTCTTCTTCTTTTTCCTCTTTTTCTTCTAGTTAGTCTTCTTCTTCTTCTAACTATCATCTTTCCTACTTTGCAGATTTGCTATAGATGAGGAAGAGTGCATTGATGGACTGTACTCTTCTACTTCTGCTTCCTTTGTGTTTATGGAAACTTGTTTTGGAGACGTATGTATGGATATGTTGTTGGAAACCATTGTATGTTGTTGGAAACTTGTATATATGTTGGAATTTATTTTTGGTATATGATTGTTTCAACTTATTGTTGGTATGCTTGTATTGTTGGATATATATGTGATATTGTTGGATATATATGTTTCAAATTGAATGATTTTAAGAAAAAACAGGGGCTACATAGCCACTTTGCCGTCTGCTGGCAGACGGCAAAGAGCTTTGCCGTCAGCTAGCAGACGGCAAAGTGGCCACGTGGCAGCTACCTATGCAACCTGGGGCCAGGGTAGGTTGGTTCTTTGTCGTCCGCTGGCAGACAGCAAAGCACGCCATTAAGCCCTTAACAGAGCTAAGTTGCCACGTGTGCCGTCCAGGCCCTTTGCCGTCCGCTGGCGGATGGCAAAGATTCAAAAGTCTTTGTCGTCCGCCAGTAGACGGCAAAGCACCCTTTACCGTGGCTTATTCAGCCGGACGGTTGGCCATCTGCTGGCGGACGACAAATCCTTAGCCGTCCGGGATGCATGCCTTTGCCGTCAGGGATGGCTGACGGCAAACTGCCTGATTCCTGTAGTGACTCCTACGTTGATGCGCCGAGGAAGACGACATGTGTGGTCTGGCCGCACAAGTATAACCCACAAGTATAGGGGATCACAATAGTTTTTGAGGGTAGAGTATTCAACCCAAATTTATTGATTCGACACAGTATTCGCAGCTGAGTTGTCAATTCAACCACACCTGAAAGACTTAATATCTGCAGCAAAGTATTCAGTAGCAAAGTAGTATGGAAGTAACGCTAACGGTAGCAAAAGTAACAGTAGCATTTTTATAGTGATTGTAACAGTAGCAGCGAAGAAATAACTTAGCAAGGATCAAGATGAGGTCGGAGGAGCCATAGGGGCCCCACAAGCCCGCTAGGCGCGGTTAGGGGGTGGCCGCGCCTAGCTGGCTTGTGGCCTGCAGGTGGCCCCCTCTGGTTGATTCTTGCGCCAGTATTTTTTTTATTAAATCCAAAAATATTCTCCGTAAATTTTCAGGACAATCCAAGAACTTTTATTTCTGCTCAAAAATAACACCAAGGCAATTTTGCTAAAAACATTATCAGTCCGGGTTAGTTCCATTCAAATCATGCAAATTAGAGTCCAAAACAAGGGCAAAAGAGTTTGGAAAAGTGGATACGATGGAGACGTATCAACTCCCCCAAGCATAACCCATTGCTTGTCCTCAAGAAATTCAGTTGATAAACTGAAAATGATAAAGAAAAACTTTTACAAACTCGGTTTGATCTTGTTGTTGTAAATACGTCTAACTGATGTTCATATATCAGCAAAGATCATGGACTAACCACGTTCACAATAACGTTTAGGTCTCACATTTACTCATATCAATGACATAATCAATTAGCGAGAAATAATAATAACTCTTGGATGACAACACTTTTTCAAAACAATCATGATACAATATGATGAAATGATATCTCGCTAGCCCTTTCTGAGATCGCAAAACATAAATGCAGAGCACCTCTAAGGAACAAGGACTGACTAGACATTGTAATTCACGGTGAAAGAGATCCAATCATGCTCATACTTAGTATCAATTAGCAGCAAAGCATACAAATGACGGTGGTGCTCTCTAAGTGGTGCCTTTTATAAGAGGATGATGACTCGACAATAAAGTAAATGGAAAGGCCCTTCACAGAGGGAAGCATTGATTTGCAGAGGTGCCAGAGCTTGATTTTTAAAATAGAGGTAAGTAATGATTTTTGAGCGGTATGCTTTCATTGCTCAGATAACGACCAAGAGGTTTTCAACATATTCCATGCTAGATACATTATAGACGATTCCCAAATAGAATGATAAAGTTTTTACTCCCCCTCCATCAATCAGTCACATTCCACAGCGAGCCGAATCCACGGGTACCGTCCATACAAACATAGTTCTGGGGGAGTTTTGTTTAATTAGATTTTTCTTTTATTTCTAGAATGGAACTGGGCATCCCGATTACCAGCCACTTTCTCGTGAATGATAGTGAATCAACACATATCGTGAGAATAACCCACCTAGCATGGAAGATACTAACAGCCCCCAGTCGTCACATGACAATTTGGGCATACAAAATGGAGTGTCTATTTGAAGGTTTAGAGTTTTCCAGATGCAACTTTACTTGGGACGACAGGTAAATACCGCATATAGGTAGGTATGATGGACTCACATGAAACAACTTTGGGTTTGAGGGATTGGATGCACAAGCAGTATTCCCGCTTAGTAGAAGTGAAGACTAGCAAAAGACTGGGGGGCGACCGACTAGAGAGCGACACAGTCATCAACATGCTTTGTGACTAACCAATATTGAATGCTAGCATGAGTAGGATATAAATCACTATGAACATAAATATTGTAGAGGCTATGTTAATTTTGTTTCAATTACATGCATGAATATGTGCGAAATCGAGCAACTTGAATCGTTCAGAGGAGGATACCATCCCATCATACTACATCACAACCATTTTAATATGCATGTTGACACCCAAAACAAACCCTTATCCACTCTTAGCTAATTAAGCATGGCATTAATAACTATAATCTCTAATTGTCATTGCAAATATGTTTCACCCATAATGAACTGAATTCCGAACGATGAGCTAATCATATTTACAAAAGAAAGATAGGTCAATTTCATACCAGCTTTTCTCCATCTCAATCTTTTCATCAAATATCGTCATTATTGCCTTTCATTTGCATGACCGACCGGTGTGGATAATAATAAGAGTGCATGTGCATTGGACTAAGCTGGAATCTGCAAACAATAACTTAAAGGAGAAGACAAGGTAACATGGGCTCTCTAATAGGTAGACAATAATGCATATGAGAGCCACTCGAAATTTTCATTGTGGTCTTCTCCCTTATGACCCACAGAAAGAAAAATCAAAACAAGAACGAGAAAAAAAACTATTTACATGGGAAAGCTCCCAACAAGCAAAACAAGAACGAAAAATCTTGTTTTTTTCAATACTACAACTAAGCATCTAGAAGATAAAGCTAGAACTAATTTTTTTATTTTTCTCAAAGTTAAATAAACACACAAGAAGAAAGCGAAATGAGGAAATAAACTACCATGTATAGTACAATGAAGGAGTATGAACACCGACTACTAAGATGAGTGTGTGAACATGAATGTAAAGTCGGTGAGAAATACGTACTCTCCCAAGCTTAGGCTTTTGTCCTAAGTTGGTCTGTGGCCATGATGGCTCGGGTAATATCCGAAGTCATAGCTAGGGTTATGCTGGGCTGCGGCGGCTACCGCCTGAACGACTGCAGCGTGAAGGCGAGCTGATTCCGCGTTCCTCTTGTACTCATTTGCCTCCTCTCTGGTTATAAAGTATCTCTATTTTTCCTGAAAGTTAAAGAAGGCAGGAGCAGGAAGGGTAACATAGACAGCACGATGTCTGTCAAAAATTAGTCGGTATTGGAGAGATAGTTCGTTCCTGTCAAGATACCGAAAACGTACCAAAGCCTCATAATCTAGAAAAGCAGGTGGTAACTCAATATTATTTCCGCATATGGGTACCGCAAGATAATTAGCTAAACGATTAAAATAAATTCCACCAAAGAAATCTCCATCCTTAGCATTATTATGCAACCTTCTAGCAATAATGGCTCCCAAGTTATATCGCCTTTCCCCCATTACTGCACTCTTAAGAATACTAAGATCGGTTGCACAAAGGTGGCTATGCTCAATTTTACCGTTAATACATCTACCTATGAATAGAGAAAAATAGTGTATGACAGGGAAGTGAATGCTCCCCATGGTAGCCTGTGTAATATTTCTAGTTTCTCCGACGGTAATACTAGCAAGGAAATCATTATATTCAGTTTTGTGCGGATCACGATAGCTGCCCCATCGTGGAATTTCGCATGCATGATTACAATCCTCTACGTCCAAAGTATATGATTTGTCATAAAGGTCAAATAGGACGGAAGGTTTATTACGATTGAGCGAAAATGCAAACCTCCGCACAAAAGAATCCGTGAGTTGATAGTACTGCTTGCATTTGTCCGACACGAATTCTTCAAGGCCAGCATTTCTTGTGTATGCGTAGAATTCTTCCTTCAAACCAGCATCCCTCATGAATTGATCTGATGGCCATTCACAAGGCCGTACATGTGCTTCCCTCAGTGGTTCAAGGTCGGGCTCACGTATCGCAAGTCTCGAGGCCTTCTTGCTCGATGAACCCCCTTGAAACATCTTCCTCAACATTTTTTTTCTGAAAAATTCTGAAATTTTTAGTGACTCAAAATAAAGATGAACAATACTCATAGCAACTACTCCCTCAAGTACCTAGAGGCTATATCATGCATCAAAACTACTTGGGACCATATAAATTTGACATGCAAGCTCAAGAACAAGGCCACCTTGGCAACAAAAATTTGCAATATATAAAGCACTAGAACAAAAACTAATTATACCATTGGAGGAGTCACATACCAAGGAACAATCTCCCAAAACAATTATGTCAATGAAGCTTTGCACAAGGAGATCGAAAATGGTAGCAAAATGAGCTAGAACACGGGTTTGAGCAATGGTGGGATTTTTAAGGAATATGCAGTGAATGGGTGCTGGAATAAGTGAAGGGGGGCTACGTGGGACCCACAAGCCTGCTAGAAGCGGCCAGGGGGGTGGCGGCGCCTTGTGGGATTGTGGCCTACTGGTGCAGCCCCCTGCAGTGTGCTCGGTGCAAGATATTGTTAAATATTCCAGAAAAAATCATACTCCATTTTCAGGACATTTGAAAAACTTTTATTTTCAGGTCACCTTTTTTATTGCATGGGAAACTCAAAAAATAGAAAAATAGTAGCATTTTTACTTAATTTCATCTAACTAACAAAAAAAAGTTGGGTATAGGAAGTTGTGCTTTCTAAATTCATCCATCTCATGCTCATCAAAAGGAATCCATCAATAAGGTTGATCAAGTCTTATTAATAAACTTCTTTCGAATAACATGAAACTGAAGAATTTTCTAATAACACTAAGTTACCTCAATGGGGATATGTATATCCCCAACAATAAGTATATCATATTTCTTCTTGATAGTAGGAAGAGGGAATTCAAAGTCTCCAATAACAATTGTTGGAATTTTTCAATGGAGTTGATACTATGAACTTGAGGTTCTTTCTTCGGAAAGTGTATCGTATGCTCATTACCATTAATATGAAAAGTGACATTGCCCTTGTTGCAATCAATAACAGCCCCTGCAGTATTCAAAAAGGGTCTACCAAGGATGATTGACATACTGTCGTCCTCAAGAATGTCGAGAATAACAAAGTCCGTTAAGATAGTAGCATTTGCAACTACGACATGTACATCCTCACAAATACTGATAGGTAGAGCAGTTGATTTATCAGCCATTTGCAAAGAGATTTCAGTAGGTGTCAACTTATTGAAATCAACTCTACGATATAAAGAGAAAGACATAACACTAACACCAGCTCCCAAATCACATAAAGCACTTTTAACATAATTCCCCTTAATAGAGCATGGTATAGTTGGTATTCCTGGATCTCCTAATTTATTTGGTACTCCACCCTTAAAAGTATAATTAGCAAGCATTGTGGAAATTTCTGTTGGAAATATGCCCTAGAGGCAATAATAAATTGGTTATTATCATATTTCCTTGTTCATGATAATCGTTTATTATCCATGCTATAATTGTGTTGATCGGAAACTGAGATACATGTGTGGATACATAGGCAACACCATGTCCCTAGTATGCCTCTAATAGACTAGCTCGTTGATCAAAGATGGTTAAGGTTTCCTAGCCATGGACATGAGATGTCATTTGATAACGGGATCACATCATTAGGAGAATGATGTGATGGACAAGACCCAAACTACAAACGTAGCATATGATCGTGTCAGTTTATTGCTACTGTTTTCTGCATGTCAAGTATATGTTCCTATGACCATGATATCATGCAACTCACTGACACCGGAGGAGTACCTTGTGTGTATCAAACGTCGCAACGTAACTGAGTGACTATAAAGGTACTCTACAGGTAACTCCAAGGGTGTCTGTTGGGTTGGCATGAATCAAGACTGGGATTTTTTACTCCGTGTGACGGAGAGGTATCTCAAGGCCCACTCGGTAATACAACATCACAACAAGCCTTGCAAGCAATGTGACTAATGTTAGTCACGGGATCTTTTATTATGGAACAAGTAAAGAGACTTGCCAGTAATAAGATTGAACTAGGTATGTAGATACCGACGATCAAATCTCACGCAAGTAACATACCGAATAACAAAGGGAACATCATACGGGATTAACTGAATCCTTGACATAGAGGTTTGACCGATAAAGATCTTCGTAGAATATGTAGGAATCAATATGGGCATCCAGGTCCTGCTATTGGTTATTGACTGTGGACGTGTCTCGGTCATGTCTACATAGTTCTCGAACCCGCAGGGTCTGCACACCTAAGGTTCGGTGACGTTTCGGTAGTATAGAGTTATGTATGATGGTGACCGAAGGTTGTTAGGAGTCCAGGCTGAGATACCGGAAGTCACGAGGAGCTCCGGAATGGTCCGTAGGTAAAGATTGAAATATAGGAAGTCCTGTTTTGGTCATCGGAAAAGTTTCGGGCTCATCGGTAGTGTACCGGGAGTGCTGGTACTGTACCGGGGGACCATCGGGAGGGGTATTTCGACCCAAGAGGCTACATGGGAGGTGGGACGATGAATACCAGCCCTTAGTGGGCTGGTGGAAGTCCCACAAGAGGCCCATGCGGCTGGAGTTGAAGGAGCAGGAAAAAAACCAAGGTGGAAAGAGTTTTCAAGTAGGAAAGGGGGAATCCTAGTCTTACTAGGATTGGAGGAGGATTCCTCCTCTCCTCCTTGCGCAAGAGGCAAAAGGGTTGGCCCTTGTGCTCCAGCCTCCTCCCTCTCTCCTCCTATATATACTAGAGGTTTTGAGGGTTTTCACACGTAGAAAACAGCCACGTGCTGCCTCTCCTCTAGATCGTAGTTTCTCCTCTAGATCGGCTTTCAACGGTGCTTAGGCAAAGCCCTGCTGGAATAGCTCCACCACCATCGCTGCAATGTCGTCGCACTGCCGGAGAACTCTTCTAACTCTCCGCTCCCTCTTGCTGGATGAAGAAGGCGGAGATCGTCATCGAGCTGTACGTGTGCTGAACGCGGAGGTGTCGTCCGTTCGGTGCTAGATCGGAAGGACCGTGATCAAGATCGCGAGACGATTCGTGATGAGATCGTAGGACGGATCATGATGAGATCGCGGGACGGATCATGATAAGATCGCGGGACGGATCATGATGAGATCATGGGATGCTCGGCGATTTGGATCGCGAAGACGTTCGACTACACCAACCGCGTTTCTTAACGCTTCCCGCTTAGCGATCTACAAGGGTATGTAGATCCACTCTCCCTCTCATAGATGCTCATCACCATGGATAGATGTTGCGTGCACGTAGGAATTTTTTTGTTTCCCATGCAACGTTCCCCAACAGTGGCATCATGAGCTATGTCTATGTGTCTGTTTCTCCTATTTTAGTTGGATCGGATTCGACAAAGGTGGTCCTTGAGAAGGTTGAAAAGCAACTTATGTATCACCATTGTGGTTTTGCGTATGTGAGAATTGTTCTTGCTAGATACCCGTAGCAGCCCCGTAAAACTTGCAACAACAACTAGAGGACATCTAACTTGTTTTTGCAGGGTATGTTGTGATGTGATATGGCCAATTAGAAGATAAGATATATGTGATGTATGAGATGATCATGTGTTGTATAGAATATCATGACTTGCATGTCGATGAGTACGGCAACCGGCAGGAGCCATAGGGTTGTCTTTAATTATTGTATGACCTGCGTGTCAATCATTAAGCGCTATGTAATGCTTTACTTTATCGCTAAACGGTAGCAATAGTAGTAGAAGCATGGTGGGCGCAACTGCCCCGATGGCGACACGTTGATGGAGATCAAGATGATGGAGATCATGGTGTCATGCCGGTGACGATGGAGATCATGCCAGTGCTTTCATGATGGAGATCAAAAGCACAAGTTCATGGCCATATCATGTCACTTATGATTTGCATGTGATGTTAATCCTTTTATGCACCTTGTTTTGCTTAGGACGACGGTAGCATTATAAGGTGATCCCTCACTTTAATTTCAAGATAAATTGTGTTCTCCCCGAGTGTGCACCGTTGCAAAAGTTCTTCGTGTCGAGACACCACGTGATGATCGGGTGTGATAGACTCTACGTTCACATACAACGGGTGCAAGCCAGTGTTGCACATGCGGAACACTCGGGTTAAATTTGAGGAGCCTAGCATGTACAGACATGGCCTCGGAACACAAGAGACCGAAAATTCGAACATGAGTCATATAGTAGATATGATCAACATGATGATGTTCACCATTGAAACCACCTCAACTCACGTGATGATCGGACTTGAGTTGGTGAATTTGGATCATGTATCACTCGAATGACCGGAGGGATGTCAATTTGAGTGGGAGTTCTTAAGTAATTTGATTAATTGAACTCATTATCATGAACATAGTCAGTAGTGTCTTTGCAAATTATGTTGTAGATTACTAGCTCACGCTGTAGCTCCCTTGTATTTTTATATGTTCCTAGAGAAATAGAGTTGAAAGATGATGGTAGCAATATTGCAGACTGGGTCCGTGATCTGAGCATTGTCCTCATTGCTGCACAGAAGGCTTATGTCCGTAATGCACCGCTTGGTGCGCCAACCCCTCTAGCGTCGTCTGTAGATGTTGTGAACATCTGACAGACATGTTCTGATGAATACTTGATAGTTTAGCGCGTCATGCATTACGGCTTAGAATTGAGGCTCCGAAATGTTTCGAACGTCACGAAACATATGAGATGTTCTAAAAGCTGAAATTGGGATCTCAGGCTCGTGCCCGTGTTGTGAGATATGAGATCTCCAACAAGATTCTTTGCCCTCAAGATGAAAGAGAATAGCTCAATCGTCAGCATGTGCTCAGATTGTCTGGGTGCTACAATCGCTTGAATCGAGTGGGAGTTGATCTTCTAGATAATATAGTGATTGATATAATTCTCTGAGTCACTATCACTAAGCTACTAGAACTTCGTGATGAACTATAATTATGTCAGGGATGGAAATGATGATCCCTGAGCTGTTCGCGATGTTTGACACCGCGAAGGTAGAAATCAAGAAGGAGCATCGAGTGTTGATGGTTAGTAAAACCACTAGTTTCGAGAAGGGCAAGGGAAAGGAGGGAAACTTCATGGATGGCAAGTCAATTACTGCTCCAGTGAAGCAACCCAAAGTTAAACCCAAACCTGAGACTAAGTGCTTCTATTATGAGCTGAGCGGTCGCTGAAGCGGAACAACCCTAGATACTTGGTAGATAAGAAGACTGGCAACGTCGACAGAAGTATATTTGATATACGTGTTATTGATGTGTACCTTACTAGTACTCCTAGTAGCACCTGGGTATTGGATACCGGTTCATTGCTAATGGTTAGTAACTCAAAGTAAAAGCTACGGAATGAACGGAGACTGGCTAAGTGTGAGGTGATGATGTGTGTTGGAAATATTTCCAAGGTTGATTTGATCAACATCGCACGCTCTCTCTACCTTCGGGATGAGTGACAAACCTAAATAAATGTTATTTGGTGTTTAGGTTAAATCATGAACGTGATTAGATTGTGTTTATTGCAACATGGTTATTCATTTAAGTTAGAGAATAATGGTTATTCTATTCACATGAATGATACCTTCAATAATCATGCACCTAGTGAGAATGGTTTGTTGAATCTTGATAGTAGTAATACACATGTTCATAACATTGATGCCAAAAGATACAAAGTTAATAATGATAGTACCACATACTTGTGGCACTGCCGCTAAATGTCATATTGGTATAAATCGCATGAAGAAACTCCATGCTGATGGATCTTTGGACTCATTCGATTTTGAATCGGTTGAGACATGCGGACCATGCCTCTTGGGCAAGATGACTAAAACCCCATTTTCTGGCTTGATGGAACGGGCAAGTGACTTATTGGAAATGATACATGTTGATGTATACGGTCCAATGAGTGTTGTAGCATGCGGTATATATCGTTATTTTCTTACCTTCACTGATGATATGAGTAGATATAGTGTATATTTACTTAATGAAACACAAGTTTGAATCATCTGAAAAGTTCAAGCAAATTCAGAGTGAAATTTAAGATCATCGTGACAAGAAGATAAAAATGTCTGCGATATGATCGTGGAGGTGAATATCTGAGTTACGAGTTTGGCATACAACTTTAGACAATGTGAAAGTTGTTTCAGAACTCACGCCATCTGGAACACCATAGTGTGATGGTGTGTCCGAACTTCATAGTCGTGCTCTATTGGATATGGTGCATACTATGATATCTCTTATCGTTTTGCCACTATCGTTTTGGGGTTATGCATTAGAGACAACTACATTTACTTTAAATAGGGCACCATCTAAATCTGTTGAGATGACACCGTGTGAATTATGGTTTGATAGAAACCTAAGCTGTCATTTCTTAATGTTTGGGGCTGCGACGCTTGTGTGGAAAATTGTTTTCACCTAATGAGCTCGAACCCAAAGCGGACAAGTGCATCTTCATAGAATACCCTAAGAACAGTTGGGTATACCTTCTATCTCAGATCCAAGCATGAAGTGTTTGTTGCTAAAACTGGGTCCTTTCTCGAGAAAAAGTTTCTCTCGGAAGAATTGAGTGGGAGGAAGATAGAACTTGACGAGGTTGTTGAACCTTTGTTTCAACTAGAGAGTAGCGCAGCACAGGAAGATGTTTCTGTGAAGCCTACGTTAGTTGACGAGGAAGTTAATGATGATGATCATGAAGCTTCGGATCAATTTACTATCGAACCTCGTAGGTCGACAAGGATGCGTACTGCTCCTGAGTAGTACGACAACCCTGTCTTGGAGGTCATGTTGTTGGAAAACGATGAACCTACGAGCTATGGAGAAGCGATGATGGGCCCGGATTCCGACAAATGGTTAGAGGCCATGAAATCTGAGAAAGGATCCATGTATGAAAACCAAGTATAGCCTTTGGTACACTTGCTCGTTGGACGGCAGGTCGTCGAGTACAAATGGACCTTTGAGATGAAGACAGACGCTGATGGTAAATGTTACCATTTATAAAGCTCGACTTGTCGCAAAGAAGTTTCCGACAAAGTTCAAGGAGTTGACTGCGATGAGACTTTCTCACTCGTAGAGATGCTAAAGTCTGTTGGAATTATGTTAGCAGTTGCTGCATTTTTCAATTATGTAATCTGGCAGATGGATGTCAAAACATCGTTTCCTTCCTTAAGGAAAGGTTGTATGAGATACAACCAAAAGGTTTTGTCAGTCCTAAGGATGCTAAGAGGTGTGCGAGCTCCAGCAATCCTTCTATGGGCTGGAGCGAGCATCTCGGAGTTGGAATATACGCTTTGATGAGGTGAGCAAAGTTTTTGAGTCTATACAAAGTTTATGAGAAACTTGTATTTGCAATAAAGTGAGTGGGAGCACTATAGAGTTTCTGGTAAGTATATGTGGTTGACATATTGTCGATCGGAAATGATGTAGAAGTTCTGGAAAGCATAAAGGGTTGTTTGAAAGGAGTTTTTCAAAGGAAGACCTGGATAAATCTACCTAATTGTTGAGCATCAAGATCTATAGAGATAGATCAAGATGCTTGATGAGACTTTCAATGAGTACATACCTTGACAAGATTTTGAAAGAGTTCAAAATGGATCAGTCAGAGAGAAGTGCTCTCGCCTGCTTTGTAAGGTGTGAAGTTGAGTGAGACTCAAAGCTCGACCACGGCAGAAGAAAGAGAAAGGATGAACGTCGTCCCCTATGCCTTAGCCATAGGATCTGTATAGTATGCCATGTTGTGTACCGCACCTGTGTGTGCCTTGCCATGAGTCCGTCAAGGGGTACAAGAGTGATCCAGGAGTGGATCACTGGACAGTGGTCAAGATTATCCTTAGTAACTAGAAGACTAAGGAAATGTTTCTCGATTATGGAGGTGATAAAGAGTTCGTCGTAAAGAGTTACATCGATGCAAGCTTTAACACCAATCTGGATGACTCTTAGTAGCAATCTGTATATGTATAGTGGACCAGCCATCTGGAATAGCTCCAAGTGGAGTGTGGTAGCAGTGTTTACAATTTGACATAGAGATTTGCGAAGTACACACGGATCTGAATGTCGCAGACCCATTGACTATAAGACCTCTCTCACATGGAAAGCATGATCGAGCCCTAGAACTCATTGGGTGTTAGATTCATAACAATGTGAATCACATGGTGATGTGAACTAGATTATCGACTCTAGTGCAAGTGGAAGACTGTTGGAAATATGCCCTATAGGCAAATAAATTGGTTATTATCATATTTCCTTGTTCATGATAATCGTTTATTATCCATGTTATAATTGTGTTGATCGGAAACTGAGATACATGTGTGGATACATAGGTAACACCATGTCCCTATTATGCCTCTAATAGACTAGCTCGTTGATCAAACATGGCTATGGTTTCCTAGTCATGGACATGAGATGTCATTTGCTAACGGGATCACATCATTAGGAGAATCATGTGATGGACAAGACCCAAACTACAAACGTAGCATATGATCGTGTCAGTTTATTGCTATTGTTTTCTGCATGTCAAGTATATGTTCCTATGACCATGAGATCATGCAACTCACTGACACCGGAGGAGTACCTTGTGTGTATCAAACGTCGCAACGTAACTGGTTGACTATAAAGGTACTCTACTGGTAACTTCAAGGGTGTTTGTTGGGTTGGCATGAATCAATACTGGGATTTGTTACTCTGTGTGACGGAGAGGTATCTCAGGGCCCACTTGGTAATACAACATCACAACAAGCCTTGCAAGCAATGTGACTAAGTGTTAGTCACGGGATCTTGTATTAAGAAACGAGTAAAGAGACTTTCCGGTAACAAGGTTGAACTAGGTATGCAGATACCGACGATCGAATCTCAGGCAAGGAACATACCGAAGAACAAAGGGAACATCATATGGGATTAACTGAATCCTTGACATAGAAGTTCAACCGATAAAGATCATCAAAGTGCATATTCCAACTCTGAGATGCTTGCTTCAGTTCATAGAAGAATCACTGAAGCTTGCACACCTTTTAGCATCCTTAGGACTGACAAAACCTTCTGGTTGTATCACATACAACCTTTCCTCAAGTAAACCGTTAAGTAAACGATGTTTTGACATCCATCTGCCAGATTTCATAATTGAAAAATGCAGCAATTGCTAACATAATTCCAACAGACTTTAGCATCACTACGAGTGAGAAAGTCTCATCGTAGTCAACTCCTTGAACTTTTCGTAAATTTCTTTGTAACAAGTCGAGCTTTACAAATGGTGACATTTACCATCAGCGTCTGTCTTCATTTTAAAGATCCATTTGTACTCAATGACCTGCCGTCCAACGAGCAAGTCTACCAAAGTCTATACTTGGTTTTTCATACATGGATCCTTTCTCGGATTTTATGGCCTCTAACCATTTGTCGGAATCCTGGCCCATCATCGCTTCTCCACAGCCCATAGGTTTATCGTTGTCCAACAACATGACCTCCAAGACAGGATTGTCGTACCGCTCAGGAGCAGTACACATCCTTGTCGACCTACGAGATTAGATAGTAACTTGATCCGAAGCTTAATGATCATCATTATTTACTTCCTCTTCAACTAACGTAGGCTTCACAGAAAACAACTTCCTGCGCTGTGCTACTCTCTGGTTGAACAAAGGTTCAACAACCTCATCAAGTTCTATCTTCCTCTCACTCAATTCTTTCGAGAGAAACTTTTTCTCGAGAAAGGACCCACTTTTAGCAACAAACACTTTATGCTTGGATCTGAGATAAAAGGTATACCCAACAGTTCTTAGGGTATTCTATGAAGATGCATTTGTCCGCTTTGGGTTCAAGCTCATTAGGTGAAAACCTTTTTCACATAAGTGTTGCAGCCCCAAGCATTAAGAAATGACAGCAAAGGTTTCCATCAAACCATAATTCACACGGTGTCATCTCAATGGATTTAGATGGTGCCCTATCTAAAGTGAATATAGTTGTCTCTAATGCATAACCCCAAAATTATAGTAGCAAAATGATAAGAGACATCATAGCAAGCACCATTTTCAATAGAGCACGACTATGATGTTCGAACACACCATCACACTATGGTGTTCCAGGTGGCGTGAGTTGTGAAACAACTTTCACATTGTCTAAAGTTGTATGCCAAACTCGTAACTCAGATATTCACCTCCATGATCATATTGCAAACATTTTTATCTTCTTGTCATGATGATCTTAAACTTTACTATGAATTTGCTTGAACCTTTCAAACGATTCAGACTTGTGTTTCATTAAGTAAATATACACTATATCTACTCAAATCATCAGTGAAGATAAGAAAATAACGATATCCACCATACGCTACATGACTCATTGGATTGCATACATGAACATGTATCATTTCCAATAAATCACTTGCCCGCTTCATCAAAACAGAAAACGGGGTCCTTAGTCATCTTGACCAAGAGGCATGGTTCGCATGTCTCAAACGATTCAAAATCGAATGAGTCCAGAGATCCATCAGCATGGAGTTTCTTCATGCGTTTTATACCAATATGATATTTAGAGGCAGTGCCACAAGTATGTGGTACTATTATTATTAACTTTGTATCTTTTGGCATCAATGTTATGAACATGTGTATTACTACGATCAAGATTCAACAAACCATTCTCACTGGGTGCTTGACCATTGAAGGTATTATTCATGTAAACAGAATAACCATTATTCTCTAACTTAAATGAATAACCGTGTTGCAATAAACACGATCCAATCACATTCATGCTCAACGCAAAACACCAAATAACATTTATTTAGGTTTGTCACTAATCCCGAAGGTAGAGAGAGCGTGCGATGTTGATCACATCAACCTTGGAAACATTTCCAACACACATCGTCACCTCACCCTTGGCTAGTTCTCCGTTTATTCCGTAGCTTTTATTTCGAGTTACTAACATTTAGCAACCGAACCGGTATCCAATACACAGGTGCTACTAGGATTACTAGCAAGGTACACATCAATAACACATATATCAAATATACTTCTGTCCACGTTGCCAGCCTTCTTATCTACCAAGTATCTAGGGTTGTTCCGCTTCAGCGACCGCTCTCCTCATTATCGAAGCACTTAGTCTTGGGTTTGGGTTCAACTTTGGGTTGCTTCACTAGAGCAGCAACTGACTTGCTATCCATGAATTTTCCCTCCTTGCTCTTGCCCTTCTTGAAACTAGTGGTTTGACTAACCATCAACACTTGATGCTCCTTCTTGATTTCTACCTTCGTGGTGTCAAACATCGCGAACAGCTCAAGGATCATTATTTATATCCCTGGCATTTATAGTTCATCACCAAGTTCTAGTAGCTTAGTGACAGTGACTTGGAGAACAATATCAATCACTATCTTATATGGAAGATCAACTCCCACTCGATTCAAGCGATTGCAGCACCCAAACAATCTGAGCACATGCTCAACGATTGAGCTATTCTCTTTCATCTTGCAGGCAAAGAATCTTGTTGGAGATCTCATATCTCGCAACACGGGCACGAGCCTGAGATCCTAATTTTAGCTCTTAGAACATCTCATATGTTTCGTGACGTTCAAAACATTTCAGAGCCTCAATTGTAAGCCGTAATGCATGACACACTAAACTATCAAGTATTCATCAGAACGTGCCTGTTAGATGTTCACAACATCTATAGACGACGCTAGAGGGGTTGGCGCACCGAGCGGTGCATTAAGGACGTAAGCCTTCTGTGCAGCAATGAGGACAATCCTCAGATCATGGAGCCAGTCCGCAATATTGCTACCATCATCTTTCAACTCTATTTCTCTAGGAACATATAAAAATTCAAGGGAGCTACAGCATGAGCTAGTAATCTACAACATAATTTTGCAAAGACACTACTGACTATGTTCATGATAATGAGTTCAATTAATCATATTACTTAAGAACTCCCACTCAAATTGACATCCCTCCGGTCATCCGAGTGATACATGATCCAAATTCACCAACTCAAGTCCGATCACCACGTGATTTGAGGTGGTTACAATGGTGAACATCATCATGTTGATCATATCTACTATATGACTCATGTTCGACCTTTCGGTCTCTTGTGTTCCGAGGCCATGTCTGTACATGCTAGGCTCGTCGAGTTTAACCCGAGTGTTCTGCATGTGCAACACTGGCTTGCACCCGTTGTATGTGAACGTAGAGTCTATCACACGTGATCATCACATGGTGTCTCGACACGAAGAACTTTCGCAACGGTGCACACTCGGGGAGAACACAATTTATCTTGAAATTAAGTGAGGGATCACCTTATAATGCTACCGTCGTCCTAAGCAAAACAAGGTGCATAATAGGATTAACATCACATGCAAATCATAAGTGACATGATATGGCCATGAACTTGTGCTTTTGATCTCCATCATGAAAGCACTGGCATGATCTCCATTGTCACCGGCATGACACCATGATCTCCATCATCTTGATCTCCATCAACGTGTCGCCATCAGGGCACTTGCGCCCACCATGCTTCTACTACTATTGCTACCGTTTAGCGATAAAGTAAAGCATTACATAGCGCTTAATGATTGACATGCAGGTCATACAATAATTAAAGACAACCCTATGGCTCCTGCCGGTTGCCGTACTCATCGACATGCAAGTCGTGATATTCTATACAACACATGATCATCTCATACATCACATATATCTCATCATGTAATTGGCCATGTCATATCACAACATACCCTGCAAAAACAAGTTAGACGTCCTCTGATTGTATGCAACAAGTTGTGGTCGAGGGAACCGGTCTCTCGTAAGCGTACGAGTAATGTTGGTCGAGGCCGCTTCATCTCACAATACCGCTGAACCAAAATCCGACCAAGGGAGGAAGCAATCTAAGCATCAACGCCCACAAACTCTTTGTGTTCTACTCGAGATCTCATCTACACATAGACCTAGCTTTGATACCACTGTTGGGGAACGTTGCATGGGAAACAAAAAATTTCCTACGCACACGCAAGATCTATCCATGGTGATGAGAATCTAGGAGAGGAAGAGTGGATCTACGTATCCTTGTAGATTGCTAAGCGGGAAGCATTAAGAAATGCGGTTGGTGTAGTCAAACATCTTCGCGATCCAAATCGCTGAGCGTCTCGCGATCTTATCACGATCCGTCCCGCGATCCAATCACGATCCGTCCCGCGAACTCATCACGATCTGTCCTGCGATCTCATCACGATCCGTCCTGCGAACTCATCATGATCTGTCTCGCAAACACATCACGATCCGTCCCGCAAACTCATCACGATCCGTCTCGCGATCTTGATCACGGTCCTTCCGATCTAGCGTCGAACGGATGGCACCTCCGTGTTCAGCACACGTGCAGCTTGATGCCGATCTCCACCGTCTTGATCCAGCAAGAGGAAGTGGAGAGGAAGAAGAGTTCATTGGCAGCATGACGGCGCTCTGGCGATGGTGGTGGAACAATTCCGGCAGGGCTTCGCCTAAGCACTTCGGAAATCCGATCTAGAGGAGAAACTATGCACTAGAGGAACGGGCAGCACGTGACTGAAAATTATTTGCCAAAACCCTAAAATCCTCTAGTATATATAGGAGGAGAGGAGGAGGAGGCTTGTCTACCAAAGAGGCAGCCCTTGGGTCGGCCGAACCTAGTGAGATTGGAGGATTCCTCCTCCAATCCTAGTAGGACTAGGACTCCTCCTTAATTTTGCCTTTTTTGCCTTTTTCCACCTTTTTCTCTTTGGGCTTTTCTTCCCAGCTGTATGGGCCTTGTGTGGGACTTCCACCAGACCACAAAGGGCTGGTATCTACTCTCCCACAGCCCATGTAGCCTCTTGGGACGAAATACCCCTCCCAATGGTCTCCCGGTACACTACCGGCACTCCCGGTACACTATCGATAAGCCCGAAACTTTTCCGGCGACCAAAATAGGACTTCCTATATATCAATATTTACCTCCGGACCATTCCGGAGCTCCTCATGACATCCGGGATCTCATCCGGGACTCTGAACAACCTTCGGTCACCACAATGCATAACTCTATTCCACCAAAACGTCACCGAACCTTAAGTGTGCAGACCCTGCGGGTTCTAGAACTATGTAGACATGACCGAGACACCTCTACGGTCAATAACCAATAGCGGGACCTAGATGCCCATATTGGTTCTTACATATTCTACGAAGATCTTTATCGGTCGAACCTTTGTGTCAAGGATTCAGTTAATCCCGTTTGATGTTCCCTTTGTTCTTCGGTATGTTACTTGCCTGAGATTCCATCGTCGGTATCTCCATACCTAGTTCAACCTCGTTACCGGCAAGTCTCTTTACTCGTTCTGTAATACAAGATCCCGTAACTAACACTTAGTCACATTGCTTGCAAGGCTTATTGTGATGTTGTATTACCGAGTGGGCCCTGAGATACCTCTCCGTCACACGGAGTAACAAATCCCAGTCTTGATCCATGCCAACTCAACAAACACCCTCGGAGATACCTGTAGAGTACCTTTATAGTCACCCAGTTACGTTGCGACGTTTGATACACACAAGGCACTCCTCCGGTGTCAGTGAGTTGCATGATCTCATGGTCATAGGAACATATACTTGACATGCAGAAAAACAGTAGCAATAAACTGACACG
The DNA here is from genome assembly GCA_022496015.1 of Hordeum marinum. Lineage (NCBI taxonomy): Eukaryota > Viridiplantae > Streptophyta > Magnoliopsida > Poales > Poaceae > Hordeum > Hordeum marinum. Next base: position 515,568,692 of record CM039673.1, read on the forward strand.
ATCATATGCTACGTTTGTAGTTTGGGTCTTGTCCATCACACCATTCTCCTAATGATTTGATCCCATTATCAAATGACATCTCATGTCCATGGCTAGGAAACCTTAACCATCTTTGATCAACGAGCTAGTCCATTAGAGGCATACTAGGGACATGGTGTTGTCTATGTATCCACACATGTATCTGAGTTTCCAATCAACACAATTATAGCATGGATAATAAACGATTATCATGAACAAGGAAATATGATAATAACTAATTTACTATTTCCTCTAGGGCATATTTCCAACATATGGTGCCTCCGCGGATGGCTTGCGACCCCGGGTGGCAAAGCCACGCCATGGTGGAAGCGTCGGCCTTTTCTGAACACGAAAGATCCAGATTCTGAAGGGGAAGAGTAGGGCGCGGGAGAGAGCAATGCCTCGAGTACCATGAGCCAGTGCATGTCCCATGTCCTAACTCTAGCTCTTCGGCGACCGAAGGAACACTTCGAGGGGCGTAGATGGCCGCCGAACATGGGAACGGCGGAGGCATACGAGGTCTGTTTTAATTATGTTTCACGTTGGATATAATAGTATATAGAGCTGAGATTTCATAACTCAGGTATCTGGTTGTGATAGATATTATTTGAGGCGCGATGGGTCACTATCCACGGACACACCCGAACACGTATGTGGATGGTTGAGGTGTTGGATTTGGTGTATCTGGTTGTAGATTCTCTTACGTATAGGTATAAGAATGTGAGGTGCTCAAATCGGTCTCTCGTCAAGTTTGGTCTGATCGTTTTACTCTCGTTCCTAGCGACAGGAACCCTAGCCACCGGCGCGAGAGGCCAATCTTTTAGCGCCACCCTTTGACGGTTCTCCTTCGCTGGCGACCTCGGTCATCGGTGGTGAGGGGGTCACCGGATCCACACGTGTTGATTGTTTTTAGTCCCTCACAATCTAGGTTTCCTTGGCTTCGGCGACGATGATGACGGTGCAGAATAAAGATTCTTCGGATCCTTCCCTGACGAGGCCATTAGTCCTGTGGTTGGGGATGGATTTAGAAACGAGTATGTTCAAGCAAGGATGGCGTAGCGGCAACATCCTCATGGTGGATATGTGTCCCCGTGCTTCATCGTGGTGAAGATGCAGATTGTGGTCTGCATTGACGACATCTGGAAGACGAAACGTGTGCCAGGTTGGTGGTTCATAGATGACATGTATGGTTTCCTTTTTCGACGTCTTAGTCGTGGTGGGATGTCAGATATGGAGTTTGATGACGTGTCCTGGGTGTTGCCCCGATCGGATTTGTTCAACAACAAGGGCTTCACTTTTAGTGAGACACTTGGAGGTTCGCAAAGCTGCATATCAGTGATGAAGCCGTGTCGGGCTCGGGTGAGGAGGTGATCCTTCATTCTTTTCTTCGGTGGATGTTGTGGTGGTGCCATAGGCAGGTGACGGGCGTTGGTGTCAAGTTCCGAGATGTTTTCCTATCTTTACAGTTTTGTCGTGTTGGTCCTTACGCGACTTGTAATTTGGTCTTCATCATATGAATGAGACACGTATTACCATGAAAAAAAGGTGAAAAATCACCGGAAAGAGAAGTAAAGGCCTAGTTTTTTTGGGCTGCAAGTAGCCACCATATTTGGGTTGTGTGTAGGCAGGTTTACGGTTTTAGAAACGTTCTGGAACATTTTGTCTGATTTTTTTGATTGGAGTTTTCTTCTTGTTTTCTTTATTGAATGTCTGTTTTTTAATATATTTTTCCTGATTATTAAACCTTTTCAAAAAAAATCATGACTTTTCAAAAATATGTCTGTGATTTCGTAAAAAAATGTTAAATTAAAAAGAACATTTTTTTCTTCAGAAAATGTTTGCAAATTTGACAAACAATCTCAGTTCAATTTTTGTCTTAGTTTCAATAAATGTTCTTGTTTTACAAAATTGCTCACATATTCATAAAATGTGCGTAATTCCAAAACTTATTCGGAGTTTAAAATCACTCTTGTTTTATAAAATTGTTCACATATTCAAACAACCGTGGTCCTGAAGGCGTGAGCACTGAAGCATCAAGTTCATATGCGCTTCGTACTCCTCATCCATCACCGCATACACTATGGCCTTTCAGATGAGAGACGACTGATACGACGACTTGTTCTTTTTGTCGTTGGAGGAGATGACGATCTCCTCCTTCGCCAAGGAGTAGGCCTCTATGGAGGAAGAGGGGCCCAGAGAGTGAGGGCAGCCGCTCCATGATCCGGAGCTGTCCGCGGGCGTCGAGGCCCAGGACTTGCTCATTGTCGGTGAGTGGATGGAGAGGGGAGCGGCGGCGATGCGCGGGGATGTGGAGTGTGTGATGTGGATGGTATCGGCGTCGTGCTTAAATAGCCACGGCCAGGAGAATAGATGATGAGTCTACTTCAATGCGGCACATCAGACATAGTTGCTTTCTCGGGATGACGCTTCCGCGTTGAACTGGTGTTGCTCGTTTGGTCGCCTCGATCGGCGTTGCCCTTCCGTCTGGTCACATCACGTGGCATCAATATCGACCGTTGCGGCTGTGGGCCGGCATGAATGCGACGCGGGAAACGGCGTGACCATTGAAGAGATAATGCAGGAAAGGATTTTGGGTGGGACCTAGGTGTCTGACGGTCACATGGAACCCACCTAGACGCCGCAAGGCCCTCCCCTGATTTCCTTCAGGATTGCGGAAAACAAACGTCCATTCCGGTCTCCGGATGGATAAGGTATCGTATTGTATGCCACAATATGTCCGAACCGCTCAGTCGAGACATATACTAGCGTTAACAATTTCCTGGGCAGACGAAAAAAGGCCCCGACGTCGCTCTGCATGAGCGACACGGGCAGCAACCAAAGCCACCGCCGACAGCGCTTCCTCCGTCGTCTCCCCCCTCACCGCCGCCGGGATGCACCGTCGGGCAAAGCCCGTGTGGCAGCGGGGGGGGTTCTTCTCCAGGGGGTGGGTGGCCCGTGGCTGCCTCATGCGGCGTCAGCGCGTGGTCGTCGCGAGCTCGACGCCAGCGGGCTGGAGCTCCTCTCCTCGACGGGGGCGACGGATTCGGGGCCCTCGCGGCCGGATCTGGTGGTGTGCTTGCGGGGCTGGCCTGCGGCGGTGGCCCTACCACTTTGGGGTGGTGGCCTGTGCTTCGGTCGATCTGGTTCGGCGCGGCGCGGGCATGGCAAGTGTGGGTGTGGCCTGGTGGTGCTCTGGCAGGGAGGTGCGGAACATGGACGAGGAGGAAGCCGGGGCGGCGGCCCGGGGTTGGGAGCCATGGCGTTCTTGCCGTGGTGAGGTGTGCGCTCGCTTCTCATTCGTAGCTTAAGGTGCTGCTGTTGTGGGTGCTGCGCAATGAAGCTTGGTGGTCGACGTTCGAGTGTGCTAGGCGCAACAGGAACAGCTCCAACGATCTCCACGCTTTTGGGTGGATCAGATCTGCAGGCCTCCTTAGGGATGTGTGTGTTCCGGGCGAAAGCCTTGACCCGACTTTGTCAGTGCCGTCAACGGCGGCACTTTCTGGCGTCGTTTCCCTCCTTGGTGGCGTTGTTGTGGGACTCATCTTCTTCTACGTGGGGCTCGGGCTCTCCGGGTGAAAACCTAAGCTCCAGATGTTTTTGGAGCGGGCGACGGCGACATCTTCGTCGTTTCCCCCTTGGGGGCATTCCTTGGGAGACTTAGCTTGTGCTTGGTGCGTCTGGTTTTCTCCTACATTAGGTTGGTGGATGCCGGGGCAGCGGCCCCAGACGGCTGATGTGCACCGACGCGACGGCCTCGGAAAGTGATGCGCGGGGCGGCAGCTCGGCCTTCGCGTGGGTGGAAATCTTGGGCCACTAGTGGCAGGCTTGTCGGTTCGGTCGACGCGCTCCAGAGGGGGCGGTCTGACTTTACGTCGGGGCGGCGGCCCCGGATGAGGTGCGATGTTCGTGGTCTGCGAGCGCTTACCCTGAGCAGCATGGGCTGCGGGCAGCTGGGTTGTGCGGCGTTGCTGCTCGAGGGGAGCGGTGGTATGTCGGGGCCGCGGCCCCGGAAGGCGGTGTCGGTTAATTGCGCTGGGCGCGACGGAGCGGTGGATGTCGGGGCGGCGGCCCCGAGAGAATCACTGTGCCGACCAGACTTCTGTGGCAACGATGATGGTGGGAGCGATGTCGGCGACGCGGCAATGGTTGCGATAGTCAGCTCTTCTCTGGCGTGTCCATGGTATTGCCTCGGTATGTTTGCTGCTGTGGAGTCAAAACTGCGATGGCGGAGCCCTATGGTGTACGATGACTGGTTACAGGCGGCCCTTTCGGCGATCTTCCGTTGCGCCACCGTGTCTGGTTTCGTTCGTCTAAGTTCTCCGTCAGAGTCGGAGCTGCGTTGTATGGCCGCAGGTCGGCTTGTCGTCGATAAGGGTGGGCTTTGACCTGTGTGTTTCAGTCATGGGAGTGGGCTTGGCCCTTGTTGTTCCGGTTTTTGCCCGGTTCTCCGCAATTATTTTTCGCAATTAACTGACCAATTCTCTTCTGCTTAATTAATAGATGAGGCAATCTTTGCCTCCGTTTTGGAAAAAAAACATATACTATAGCAGTTTAAGAGTCAAAGATATATACCGACGGTTTAAGAGTCAATGTTAGAGATGTATTTATCACTAACTAGTACTTCCTCCTCCGTTCCTAAATATAGGGTGTATAGTTTTTGGCATGAAAATTAAAGAACACACGGGGAGGGAAAATTTCACAAGTTTTGAGCGAGATTACACCTAACTAATTAACATCAAAAAATAGAGAAGCTTACCTGATATAAGTAAATGTAATTAATCCCTAAAATAAATATCCAAATGAGTGTTGCGGTGCAATACACCTTGTATTTTGGGTTTTTAAAAAAAAATCTATACACCTTATATCAAGAAACGGAGGGAGTACTAAATAAATACTCAGAGCTTGACAAATATTTACTACTAATAATTAGGAGCACCGGATGTGATCAGAGAAACACAAATACGAATGTCGTTCTCTCTCAGTCGCTATCACTGCTGCGGTTGGATGTAAACATCTCAAAGATCATACAGCACACTCACGGTGCACGTTTTAAGACTATAATCGGAGGAATGCTACACGCACGGGCACGTGCTAACGGACTTTTACCGGGAAGCTTAGATGAGATCATTTGATTGGAAGATATTAAGATAGAGGGGCGTTGAAGACACAAATAGACTGCGTAATACCCCCGTAAAGGTCCGTTGGTTCAGAATTTTCGCTAAAATCGTCCCGTTCGCTGTCACGGACCCGTGGCGGCGGTCTTAAGTCCATAAGTACAGTATAAGAATAGAACGGATACAGATATGTCTATGTGGATACTGAAATGTGGCACTAATAGAGTAGAATAGAGTAGAGTAGAACGCTTAATTACGACTTGTCTACGTGCGGAAGAGAAATGTCAAGGATGCAGACTGGTAGTAGAACCAGTCGAGGCGAGGCCGGCAGGTCTCAGCCCAGCTGGGCGGCGTCTTGTATTTCCCTGCTGAAGGTGATCGTTTGACGATTCAGGGAGTAGAGCCCAGCTGGGTGATCGTTTGACGATCCAGGGAGCGACATGTTTTCCAATTGGTAACACGTCTTGATCGTTGGCATTTCTTCTAATTTAGCGTTATGGAGAGCTAGCTTATGCGCTAACTTCACATTGTCACCATGTTCTCGAGTTGATTTAGAGGACTAGATCATGAATCACTTGTTTTCACGCCGAATTTGGCATAAATTTGTCTTTTCTAGTGTATTTTTAGCCCATCAACATGTTTTGGGCACCTCCTAAGAAAACGTGTTTTGAACAGATTTTAGCGTGAATGAGATGCTCGGGGAGTATTTTTAATTATGCTCAGGGCATCTTTCATTCAAAGATTAAAAAAAGCAAGGGATTATTAGAAAAAAAACACAAGATTGCAGTGTCATGTCCAAACAAATCTACAGGACTGTATGTACCATTTTCTTATCATGCCATAGGAAAAGCCGGAAAAGCGAAGGATATTTAAGAGGTTTGAAATGTAGTGCTGAGTAACCACGAAAAATTCATATAGGACTGTATACCAATGCAAATCTTACCTAATAATAAAGCAAACCGTACGTTACTAAAATTTTCCCTGAAGTTGACATAAATTAATCACTATGCCATTCATAAGTAAAGAAAATGCTTCAGCTTTTTTTTTCAAACTGCCGCACGCTTCGTTATTTTAAAAAGAAGATACTAACATTAAACAGTCATGCACAAGCATCGTAGTTGCTAAAGCATGACTCTCCTAGCACACTTTTTCCTTTTTCTTTTGTCAGGCAGCGTCCTTCACTACGTGTGCGTTCATGAGTCGGGACGGCCCATGTGTGGGGCTTGACTCTTCTGGGTTTTCTTTCGCTCTTTCTTTTTTCATTTTGTTCTCTTTCTTCTTCAAATTAATTCGGGATTCTCAAATTTTAAAAGGTGTGAGTTTTAGAAAAATGTTTGAAAAATCATAAAATGTACGTGAATTCAATTATGTTTTGGAAAGCATGAAAGTTCGTGGATTCAAAAAATATTGATGTATTTATAAAACTGTTCACAAATGATAAAAAAATATTATTTGAAAAATATTTTAGGAAAATAATATCATGTTCATGATTTAGAAAAAATGATCGTGTGTTCAAAACATATTTGGGAATCTGAAAAAAGTGACCATCAAATTTTAAAAAATGTTCCAAAAAGTAAAAAAACACAAATTTTAAATTTTATTCCCCAAATTTTTTAAAAAAATCAGCGATCCACAAAATGTTTGTTGAGTCAAAAAAGGCTCACAAAACTAATGTTTGTGATTTTTTTGAGAAAATTCAAAATTTGAAAAAAAATCGATTCAAAAACTGTTCACCAATTCAAAGTCTTTTATGTCTATTTGATGAGATTTTTGAAAGTCTTTGTATGTCTAGAGGTTGGGACTAGTTCGCGGTCAATGACATTTTTTTTAAAAGTTTGAAATATTCCCTTGCGCAACATAATGACAAGTGTGGCATGCAGTGGCAAGCTCATTGCCTTGGGATTTAGCATGTTGAATGCATTGTAATCACGTAAACATTGCGGCCATCATCAGCGAGGGTGGAAAAGAAAATTAAGTGGCAACATGACGAGCCACCATGTTAAAATTGAGGATGCTCATATGTGAGGGTATTGAGTTATTCCTCAAAAAAGTTACGCTTATTTGGCTAGCGCATAATATTTTGTGTCTCCTGTTATAACGCACGGACATATTTGCTAGTGAAACAGCCTATATAGAAGAAATCATACTCCCTCTATCATGACGTTTTGGACAGCTGACATTGAACTGTTTTTGTTTTGCGCTCTGCCTGAATTGTCTACATAAAAGAGGTAGTATAAGATTCTAGTACACATAAAAAATTCCTAATTAAATGTCCCGTCTAGAAGAAATCGCAAAGGTATTCTTTTGGCAGAAATATTCCCAAGGAAGAGAAGGGGAGTTTTCTCTAAAATATAAGTGACCACGACGTATCCCATATCTTATCCAATCTGTCTGTCTACAATCCAGCGTTTCGGGCTACAAGTTTTCAAGTTTTCACCAAATTCCAATTTTCACGTAACAACTAAACTAGAAAATAATTGTACTACATATACATCTAACCTACCTGTTTTGTCAACTTATTTTTTTTTTCATAACCAAAACAGAGAATATGCAAGAGCAAAACAAACAGCCTGCAAACTGATACAACAGCAACATGTAGACGAATTAGTCATCTCGTTTCTCAGAGATGAAATGCCTATCAAATGATACAGCAACATGTAGACGAACAGTCGTCTCATCTCTCAAAGATGAAATGGTTATCAGATGATCCCCGTTCAAGTACAGAAGATAAATTGTTTGAGCATCAAGTATCGTTTCATTATCATGTAGTTGTTGCAGACAAGGCCCTAGGAGACTGATCCGCCCTCACCATGCAGCTCTGCATCAGAGCCGTGTATGAACTATGCTGAGATGATCCAGATGCACAGAGCCAAGGTGACATCTTCAGCAGCCACAGACCAACGAAATGACGCCACCTGAAGCAGCAATTCACTTCTTTGAAGAGGTGCCGAAACTGCCGAAACCCATCATAGCAGCAACATCAGGATCAATCTCCTCGGGCTCATTCTGACCAGCCTGCTCTTTCTGAAACCGTTTAATTATCAGATGCAAGTCTCATGTTGAATGGAAAACGGATAGTAGAAAACAGTTAACCACACACACACACACACACAACACAACACGCACGCACACACACACACACACACACACACGATTATAAATGTACCTTCTTTTCTTTCTTCTTTTCTCTGCGTTGACCCTTCTTCTCCTCCTCCTCTTGCAGCTGTTTCCATATCCTCTCGTCCAAATCTGAAGAAAAGGAGAAGACGGCATTTTCAAATTTCAGACAGCAATCTAGTAGGCAATTCTGTGGACTGCATATACCAAGTGTACAATGAATAGAGAGGAGAAATGACATCCTAGATGATGTTTTCACATTATATCACCTTGTTCGCTGAAGCTGGTTGGGTCCTTCCTCTTCTTAAGTGCCTCAAACCGTTTCTGAACCTGCGGGCAGAAGTAGTTATTAACATTGGAAAATATGGAAGGTAACCATGCAAGCAGCTGTCCACTTGGCTTTGATAACCCAAAGATTTTCATTTTTAAATTGCGACGATAAACCAAAGAAATAGTAAATAATGATTTTAGTTAATAGAAGGACTTGGGTCCACATACAAGCTTCAATGTTTTACCTGTTCGAGTGATGCCCTTTCAACACGCATAGACATGCCCAATGCTCTCTGATCTGTCAAATGTTCAAACCATAAAACATGGAATTGATGATAGGCAAGTTCGCTAGACCAACTTCACTAAAATAGAGTTTGCAGGTACTTACGCTTCTTGCCATTTTTATGATCCAGATAGTTGGCTGAATCTTTAACAACACACTCACATACTGAAAAGTAATATCTAGTTAAGCAAAGTTGATAAACTGAGAACAAGCTTTTGCGTTACAAACTGAGCATGAACAGAGTATCTAGTTAAGCATTAATATTTACATCATCCAAAGGAAGGCGAGGTTAATTATGTAGCAATAGTATTGTTCTAAATTCCGTGCATTGGTATTTTAAAGATCGTGACCAAGCAAGCGATGAATCAAATACTATTGAGTATCGACTGTTTGTGAAAAGATGAGATCTAAATCTAAAAAACAACAAAAGAATAAGACATACAACAGGTCTTCTGAATAAGATCTCACCAAGTTTGCAGTTCTCAAGCTCAACAAACAAACAAACATGGAGTCACATACTCTAGCAGAATGTTTATCAACTTACAAGCATTGCACTTTCTAGTCTAAAATAACAAGCCCTGTGAGAGTTTGATGCTGACTCAAAGGTGCAATTGGGGTTAGCACCTTAAAATGAGAGGCAAAATAATACGGTTAGTTATACATTTAAGTAATAGAGTGTCCACTTTATATATACAGATTGTTTAGCAAACTAAAAACAGCTTAATGAATAATGAGGATAAATGAGTAAATGCCCAAACCGAGCCATCTATACAAGCAAAAATTTCATACATGGAGAGTTAGTCAACTTCTGCGATACTCATTCATACTTCTTCTAATCTTCAAACCTTAAGCATACGTATATGATTTCCATCCTTATGTTTCATACTCAAGAAGTGCATTATGCTACTCAAAAGTGTTTAAGGCTTTCAACATTGTCCTGGTCATGTGCTGCTAATATCAAACTGTTTAAGTTTAGTCATTGTCCTAGACTCCTAGTATATGGTAATACAACACAACAACAGTACTACACCCAGGAGTTCTCCGGTATAGTCAAATTTTATGAGGACAAGATAAACAAACATCATCGACATGGTAAACCATACCATAAATAAATGTTATGCAAATAAAGCATTCAATTCTAAAAATATCGATATTTGTATTTCTTAATGAGCTTAGCTGAAGGACTCAGTACTTTCTTTCACTACATATACTAACATAGATGTTTTTAAAGATAATTGGATATGGTGTCTGTCTCTAACTGCCCAACACAACATTAAGTATATACGATTGTTTGACAGCCTTGATGGGAAAATAGCAGCATAAAGAACGTGCAATGCCATGACAAATTAAAACACCCAATACCCACAAATAAATACCCAATAATTCAAATCAACATAAACATGAAGTCTCAGATACTAGGCTGCAAATCCTATATAACTAAGAGAGTTATTCATACTAACTTATTTATCTCAACATGCAAGCACGCCGCCTCACCGTACAATATGAATGGGATAAGGCCCACCTTAAAGTGCAATCATGCATGAGAAAATTCCACCAAAACATTCAACCATGCATGGATTAAAGAAAACTCATTCAATTATTATACTTATATTCAGAAATATTTTACAACTATACGCAATCAAATCTTATAATAAGCCATATGTATTTTTAACTTTGCTGCAAATGTTATCAACCAATTTCTGCAGCAACGTGCGGGGTATCCTCTAGTTAACCTAAATAAGGAACTTCAAACAGCACCACGTGAGACATTACAAATATACATGCCCAATTGGGTTCACAGGTTATATAACAATGAGGAAACATGGAAAAACGTAATAAGAAGCATTATTTGAAACCTATATGATCTGACAAACCTGGGTTTTACAAAGACGAGACTCAAGATCAACTAATCCCTGTGCTTCAAAGGCTGTCTTTGCACAAGAGGGTCCCTATCTACGTTTGTAGAGGAAATAATTCAGTAGGTGACAACATCTTTCCACTTCATCAAGGCGTCATCTTGATTGCATGTGGTGTCCTCAGTGTTAATTTTTTAGAATTTGGACACCGTGTTTGGTTGGGGTTGTTCCTCTTTGCATGTGGAGTTTAGCAATGTGTTGTATCTTCTGTTTGTGCTGAGTATTCCATGTCTCTTCACTCCACGCACTGTGCTCACGACATCTAGATTTCACGTTATGTGAATTTCCCCTGTTCTCATTCTAACTATTTTTATCAATGAAATGATATGCAAGCTTTGCCTATTGACAAAAACAAAAACATGTGAGACTTGCGAGAAGGATCCCCAAACACAGTTGTTCTTGAATATATGTAGAAAGACTCCGCAAAGGAAAATTACAACTAAACCATTTAAATTCCATGCACACGTCATCTTTTTATGCAAATACATATATACTCTCCACCCCCCACACACGAGGGCGCACGCATGTGCAAACGCATATATATATATATAAAGTTTAAGTCGGACCCAACCATCACTATCGTCGAAACCCTGTTTCATAGGAGGAACTCAAACAACCCTAACTCCGGATCTGCAGAGACGCTAGCAAAATTATATTCCTCATCCAATTTTACGAATCGCTATGTTACATCTCAACTCTTCGTTTTTATGTTAGCGGAGGATTGTATTAGCATAGTTACCGGAGACTTTTTGCTCCATCTAAATGGGAACAAAAAGATTGTCGCCATATTTGGTGTGGCTTTGCATCGGCTGCACATTTCTTTAGACTGCAAGACTGTTGCCGATGACATTCAAACCAACTCAGGTGGCTGCCACGTTTCAATCATAAAGGAAATCAACCAGGCGAAGGGAACTATTGAGAGCTATAATTTTTACCATGAAGGAAGAGCTATTGAATTGTGACACAATTTTGCAACACAACAGTAAAAAAACTACTTCAGCCGAGTACCCAATATACTTGGCTTATGCCAATACGAGCTTGGTTTATATATAAGCCTAGTATAGAAGTCCCGGCTTACAATACACGACTTACTAAGGACCAACTTAGAAGGTGTAAACCGAGAGCCGTGCACATCTTGCTAAACGGTGAAGCAGCAGTCGCATCGCCTTCAAACATGACATTTTTCTTGTGGAAACCATGTATATTCTTCGTAGATGCTCCGGTTTACGCATTGCACATTACCACTTGTGACAAACCTTCTCAAACTTTTACCACAACATGTTAATGACATATAAAGACATCATGCCAAGTTTCATGCTTTTGAGACTTCGTTTGCATTTTCCGGAATTAAACAACCAACAAACTCCATGTTCTGGGTCGAGTATTGGCACCCTTGTGTTTGTAATTCTTCCATTTTCCTTGTATAAGTCCCAAATATATATTCCATAGCACAAATGTGATTTTTCAACCTAGTACTTATAATGTTTTCATGCTGCAGTGCAGATTTAAATTGTTTTAACTAAATGTCCAAAAATACCCTTAATGACTTAAATATAGCATGCATACCCCCCCCCCCCCCCCCCAAAGTGCCAAATTTTGACATGGATAATATAATGGTTTATCTTGAGTGCAGATAAAAATTCAAGGTCAACGGTGAAGCAGCGGGCGCATCGCCTTCAAACATGACATGCACCTTATCGAGAGCAGTATCTTCCTCACAAATGGTATGGTTTCTACTCATTTAACATAACCACTTTTGAGAAATCTTCTTAAATTTTTACCACAACATGTTGATGACATATAGGGCGTGTTTGGTTCCATTAGTGAACAGTAGCTGCATTGCATACGCATCTCAACCCAGCCTGGTTGAGCAAAAACAGCCCCTAATGCGCCATCTGCAAATTGTTTGGTTGTCTACATCTAGGGTCCCTGCATTAGGTAATACGCAAGTGCACTTTGTTTGGTTGCCTGCATTGTCCCAAGTGGCACATGAACACGGTGTTTGGTTGTATACGACGTACATGGTGTGCTTACCTTGTACCCTACTTGGTGAGATTACCCGCAATGAGCAAACCTAGAACACCAACGCCACAGCACAGCAATGGCGATGAACTGAGCGAAGATGATGAAGTTCTTCAGCTTCAGCCCCAACTGACGATCCACCGTAGCACCTTCCACTTTGACACCTCCAACCTTGTCACTGTCAACACTGTTGCCTTCGTGCTTTCGCACCCAGTTGGAGTAAGCTTGTTCTGCTGCATGCCTAGTCTTCAACCCTATATGGCTGTTGTTGCTATACGATGCCACTTGTGCACTGGCTTTTTCCCATGAACTGTAAACCCCTGGAACCTTACCGATGAACATGGCATACCACTTGCCCTAGCAATGCACAAGAGCAAGAGTTGAAGCAGCAAATCAATGGAGCACGGAAGTAGAAGAGAAGAAGTAAAGCATGCATGATCATACGGCACAGCAAGTTCTACCTAGCACTACCATGGTGTTATCCTACCACCACATTCAAAAGAGGGTGTCGTCCTACAACTGCAAGTTCACCATCATCGTGAGGGGTTAGTATATACCACCTCACCAAAATATACAGACCATCAAATAGTTTTCCATCCCTAGCTACACAAAATGTACGTCGTCGTCGTCATCGTCGTCGTCACCGCCATCGCCATTGCCGTTGGGGATCACACTCACAGGCAGCACTACTCTAGTAGTAGTGCTTGCCCAGCCAGCTCTTGAGCCACAGCACCCTGTGAGCGCCTGCCATGGCAACGAACCCAACACCCTGGGCCTTGTTGTCAAGCAGGTGACTGAGAGCTGCCATGAGAGCCTCGTCGCTGAAGCCACCCTGGGTCATGACAGCGCCATACAGGTAAGGGTGGTCGTCAGGGGGATTGCACTCCCCGATGGCTGTTGCCACCTCCTTCACCGCCTTAGTCATGCTGCAAAAGACATTGATCTCCTCCTCCATCAGGCCTCTTCTCTTCCTCTTCCTATCATGGATGGGGTCAAAGGGCTTGTCAAAAGGGCTTCTCGAAGGGCTTGTTAGGGCCATCAGCGACCTCAACATCCGGGGTCGCAGGAAAGTCTGGCATGGGAGAACCAAGAGGCTCCCCCGAGCCCATGGCATGCTTCCCAATTGCCAGCCCGAAAGAGAAGGTGTGCTGCATCTGGTTGTAGTTCTGTATGGGTGTGTTGAGGAACTCAGCGTCCCTTGGGTGGTCCTAGGAATGAAACACAAGTGTTGTTAGTTGCGATTAGGAGTAGTCAATGGTGGACACTATGAAAAGGAAGAGGGATGTGAGCTAATCGCGACATGGCTAGCGTAGTGCTCTGCCTCCAGAACTATGGAGCAAGTGTTCTCATCCCATGAGGCGCCACTAAGGTCTCTCATCTTAGACACTTGGATCCATCGACCTCTCCACTTCCTCAGGTGGTTGTACACCTGGGTGGCGGACACCTCTTGCCCACAGAACTCGAACACCTGCTTCGCAACGGTGTTCAAGTGCACCTCCTTGAAGACCTTGTCAGTCCAAACTCCACTAGAGATGAGCTCACACATCTTGTTCAGCACAAACGTGGACATGAACGGCTGCCACTTCATGTTATTTGACCTACCATCCTTCTTTGCCTTTGCTGTTGCAGCGGCAGCAGTAGCATCAGTAGGAGTTTGTTGAACGAGCACTACTGGCACATAGACAGAATCAGACGCGAGCACCTCTGAGTTAGGTGCCATCTCAGACATAGGCTGCGAGTCCTGGACAAATGATGGAGGAAACTGGCTGTCCGACAGAACAAGGGCCTGACTAAGATCTCGCGTCTGCGTGGTCATGTCCTACAACCGTAGCACACATTGACAGTAAGCATAGCACACAACATACCGGACAATCCATGAAAGTAGGAGCATACATGTACATGGTTCATCACTATCATATCAAGCACATGCTTCATCACTATCATACTAAGCACATGGTTCATCGCTCTCATACTAAGCATACCGGACAATCTATGAGCAGGAACATACATCTACAACAAACAACATGCTACAAATGGACCACCAATTGCGACAAATCATAGATGTAAGCACAAATCAACACAAGCACAAGGTTCAACTTCAAACTCTACTACTAATCTAGCCTTTCATATGCTTGAACATGTAACCCTACCACAAATTGCAACCGCAGCATAGCAATAAACCATATAAGCTCACGGATGAGAGCACTAATCAACCATGCATCTATATCAAACCCTAGCTGCAGCTCAGATCTAGCTAGAAGAAACAGAGAGAAAAGGGGATTGAACTCACAGAGGCGATGGATGCAGCTCGAGGACGAGGGGGGAACAGTCGTAGAAGATCACCGCCGGCCGGTGAAGGACCGCTGACGCCGTGGACCGCCGGCCGATGAAAATGCGCCGCTTACCTGCTCGTCGGTGCCGATGCGCGTCGGTGGGAAAGCTCGAAAGGGGGAGAATGGTGGTGGGAGTTGGGACAGTGATGGAGGGGGCTAAATAGGGGCGGACTCGGCGGGAGGTGAGCCGAAATCCTCCCGTCGATTTTTCAGCGACGCGGGCGAGCTCGCGCCATCTCCTTGGTCGCACGAGGAGAGAAGCATGTCGCCCTCCCCTGCGTCGCCCGAGCCAGACTCGCGAGCTACTGCCGATTCGGGTGTTTCCCCTGAGCCTAGCCTGAAGGTGCTTTAAGGTTCATGACATGCGGGCCACACAGTAAACACATGCAACCAAACGGACCACTTCCTTCCCGGGCCAGGCTGGGCCTAATGCAGGAAACCAAACACGCCCATAAAGACACCATGCCAGGTTGCATGCTTTTCAGACATCACTTGCATTTTCCAAAATTAAAATACCAACAAACTTCATGTCTGTGGTTGAGTGTTTGGCACCGTCACATTTGTAGTTCCTTTATTTTCCTTGAATAAGGCGTAGACATATACTCAGTAAGAACAGTGCACAATTTTTTTTTACAAGAGAACTGACAAGAAAAGGAAAAAAAGTGTAAGCCGGGTGTTTTTACCGGGTACTCAGCTTATGGTACCCGCCATCAAGGAGCCGTCATGTACGGTCACGGTGACGATGTGACAGTTATCTTGCCAGTCTCACGTGTAAGCCGAGTGTTTTTTCATGGAATAAGCCAAGTTTATTATGTAACCCGAATGCTTTTTTTTTCGGCGGGGCTTAACTTATACTGAGATAAGCCGAGTGTCCCATATATGTTAGTAGAGTGTTTTTTGGCTCTTACTTGGCTTACGCTTGCATAAACTGAGTAACGATAATTTACACTCAGTCGTCACACACGGTAATGTGTGATTTTCCTGGATCAGTGTCATATTTAGCTCGGGACACCGTACAATCTCATATGTATTCCTGTCGGAATTTATTTTGATTAATAATAGCACAAGGCAGGTTTCCTCAACAACAAAGAACTAAGCTGCGCGTTTGGATGGAGATCAGATGGCCATAAAAATGATCGAAAGTTTATATGTTATACTTCAAAACCACTGGGCATGTTATGGGCATGAATGCATGGAAAAAAGCTATCGAGTTTGATCCGGGCATGAATGCATGGAAAAAAGCACCATTTTAGTCCAGGCGTGTCTTAGTCCAAGTATCGGACCACGATCTACAACTTGGAAACAGATGTCCCGGTGGCGCGCACATCGAATTTTCGGCTGTCGGCAGCATATATAGCCCGATTGAGACACGGCACATGCTCATGCTGTTCCTTGCTCCATTTTCCACGTCCCAACCGGACAACCGATATGAAATCGTGGCAGGTGCTGCGCCATTCGATCAGAGCCGCTCCGTCGTCCTAGCATCTGTAATCGGATTCCTTGTATCCTTCTTAAATGTTCGGATAAATCGTTCGGTCACTATACGGTCATAAAAAACCGATCCAGACGAACATCTCAAACCAGCCTTAAAAGTTTGGGATGACCGACACCCTTCATTTTCAGTCTAAATATGAAACGGGTATAGGAAAGCACAGACGCGTTCAGGTTTGCCCGCCACGTCGGATACGACAGGCTGGCGACGATTGTTGTCCGAATGCAGGCAGAGGAGGCAGTCCGGATGCAGGCGGGGATAGATTCTCAGACAGAGCAGGACGCATGGACAAACTCGTCTGGCCAATCCGTCAGTGGTCCGACAAGCAGCACTTGTAGGTCGGATATTGATTTTATTTTGCTATGTCCGGTTTGTTGAATTATGTTATCATTTGCTTTTGTTTAAAATTGTTGAATTCGGACAATTTGTATCAATGATCGACGTGCGTGGTTTTATATAGATTTGAGAGTTTGAATATGAGACATGTGAATGTACGGGACAAAATATGAGAAATCATCCGGATGCATCCGCGAATGTACTGCAGTCAATGGACGTATAGATAAACGAATTTGTAAAATCCGACTGTAGATGCTCTTAGATCAACCGCACAACGACGTAGCTATTCGCTTAAGTCTATCCGTTCGTCACACACGGCCACACCTATCCGTTTGAACGTGGCGGCTCCCAGCGTTGAAGCAGGCAAGCAGCTAGCATAGTCAACCGCAACCGGCTACAGACTACGAAGGAGCGATGTGGTTGGCCTGCTTGGCTTGGCTGTTTCGGTGCGCTAGCTGGAATATAATAGCAGTAGTACGAGTATACGTGGGAAATACCCTCTCGTTCCTGGATGCGTATACATCTAATATGAGATTTTTGAAAACAAATTTTAAAAAATCAAAAAGGTTTAGAAGCATTTTTAGAATAAACTTGTGACCTTAGTAAGTATATATACCACATGTGTGTGTACAATAGCTACTAGTACTAGCAGTTCGGCACCGAGAAATATCGTCACCTTCACCCAGCGGTAGTGTGCCCTCTCTTGACATCTCGAGCATTTACACCCTCTGGCTTGCTCAGCCTCGATATCTAGCTACATACTATAGTATTGGATAATATTATCAAATACTCCTTCCATTTATAAATATAAGTCTTTAAAAAATTTAATATAGACTACATACGACACAAAGTGAATGAATCTACATTCTAAAATATGTTTATATACGTGTCTAAGAGTTCTATATTAAAATTTCTAATATATTTAAAAAAGACGAAATAGTACTTTTTTTTAGCACGAAGGCGCTTGCCCGGCCTTAAACTGAGGCCCTTACAGATCCACCAAATCAAGTACAGCAAAAGAAAAGGGATACACGTCATAGGCAAACATGCGACGTAACGCCAAGACACAGCCAGAACACATGACTAGAGGGGCTATCTAGGTAGCAAAGGACGGCTCCCAGCCGGTGGTCTCCCTATGTCGCTCGACATAACTCAGTGCACCGCGCTCGTACCCTTGCTACGAACTCCTCCACGTCTCCTCTGTCCTGAAATTTTGTTAGTGGCTTCCACACTGCAAGAAAGACATGATTTTATATAATAGGTCAGCCAGATGTCGAACGATTTGTCCCTCTATTAGCCTTTATTCCTAGTAGTCCATAACGCCCATGTGATTGCCCCAAAGCCCAGCCAAGCCATTCGCTTGTCTCTTCCTCTAGTTGAGACAATCAATAGGTATAGCCGGGAGAAGACGCTTGAATTCCATAGGTAACCCGTTGACTCCCTAATGGCGCTCCACACGAATCGAGTCATGATGCATCTAAATAGGATATATATGGTCACGATCCTCGTTATCGCCGCACCATATGCATTTGCCATCGTCCGGCCGTGTCATTTCTGCACCTGGTCACCGCTCGTGATTTTGTTGCGGACGACTTGCCACAAGAAGATTTTGATTTCATAATTAGGGTGTATACATAATTAAACTTTGACAGTTTTGACTAAGTTTATAGGGAAAATTGTATACATCTACAACATCAAATATATAAATTATGAAAATATATATCACGATGACCAATAATGTGTATTTGGTATTGTACATGTACTACTTTTATCAATTATAAATAGGGATCCAGTAAGTCTCGAACGTTCGAATTTTAGCATTTCGTTCCGAACATTTTTGATGGCAACTTCAGTTGACGTGAGGTGGCAACTTTAATTGTTAAGACATGACAATTTTGTCCCAGTTTAAAAAATTGCCCTATTTACCACTAAAGTTGCCGCCTCTTGTCAACTAAACTTGCCACCTCATTGCCCGTTCGGGACGAAATGCTAAAATTCGAACGTTCGGTATTTATCATACCGTATAAATATGATCAAATTTTGGAATGTATGACATTTAAAAATAATGTATTTGTATACATCTACAGTATAGTAGCTCATTGTACTACCTCACTGCGCCGCGCGGTCTTGGAGTATTATATATCTAGCCTGAGAAGCTGAAACTAGCTTGTACACGAGCAGCTAGCTAGCAGACTAGCACACTCTTCCTAGTGATACTTTTCTTTGTCGTAACCGTACCCGTACGTTCTCGCTATGAGGATCACCGTCCTCTCGTCCAAGGCCGTCAAGCCCGACTACGGCGCCTGCGGCGTACCTCCGGGCAGCGCGGCCGATGTCGTCCCGCTAACCGTGCTCGACAAGGCCAACTTCGACGTGTACATCTCCGTCATCTACGCCTTCCGCCCGCCGGCGCCGCCCAACGCTGTCCTCGAGGCCGGCCTGGCAAGGGCGCTGGTGGAATACCGCGCGTGGGCCGGGCGGCTCGGCGTTGACGCGCCAGCGGTGACCGCGCGATCCTGCTATGCGACGCCGGTGCGCGGTTCGTCGAGGCGACGGCCGACGTGGCGCTGGACAGCGTCATGCCGATGAAGCCGGCGCCGGAGGTGCTTAGCCTGCACCCGAGCGGCGACGACGGGCCCGAGGAGCTGATGCTCATCCAGGTCACGCGCTTCGCGTGCGGGTCCATCGTCGTGGGGTTCACCGCGCAGCACCTCGTGTCCGACGGCCGTGCGACCAGTAACTTTTTCCTCGCGTGGAGCCAGGCCACCCGTGGCGTTGCCGTCGACCCCGTCCCGGTGCACGACCGCGCCTCCTTTTTTAAACCACGCCATCCGCCGCGGGTTGAGTACGAGCACCGCGGCGTGGAGTTCAAGCCCTACGAGGAGGTCAACGAAAAGGACAACGAAGGCCACGCCGCCGGGGACGGCGACGTGGTGCTGGTAAACAAGGTGCATCTCAGCCTGGAGTTCATCTCCAAGCTCAAGTCGCGAGCGTCCGCGGGAGCGCATCGGGCGCACAGCACGCTGCGGTGCTTAGTGGCGCACCTCTGGCGGTGCGTGACAAAGGCGCGCGGACTCGACGGGAGCGTTTGCACCAGCGTTGCCATCGCCGTGGACGGCCGAGCGCGGATGAGCCCGCAGGTGCCGGAAGGCTACACCGGCAACGTCGTCCTCTGGGCGCGGCCCACCGCCACGGCGCAGGAGCTCCTGACGAGTGCGCTGCAGCACGCGGTGGAGCTCATCAACCGGGAGGTGGCCCGGATCAACGGCGGCTACTTTGAGTCGTTCATCGACTTTGCCAGCTACGAGGTGGTGCAGAAGGAGCGACTGTTGCCGGCGGCCGACGCGGGGGAGATGGTGTTGAGCCCTAACATCGAGGTGGACAGCTGGCTGCGTATCCCGTTCTACGACCTCGACTTCGGAAGCGGGCAGCCTTTCTTCTTCATGCCAAGCTACCTGCCGGTGGAGGGCCTGCTCATCCTGCTGCCGTCTTTCGCGGGCGACGGGAGCGTGGACGCCTACGTGCCCCTCTTCAGCCGCGACATGGACGCCTTCAAGAACTGCTGCTACAACCTCGACTAGCTTGGCATAATTGCATCGTCGAGTTAATCTTGTCTGAGTATGGTGCCGGTTTTGAGCTGTATCTCTGATGCCACGTATGCATATGTGTTGCATGCATGCATGGAGTACGTGTGGTTCTATAGTAAAGGAGTATGGTATAAAAGTATGGACAAATTAATGTGTTGTCTCGTAACAACAAGTTACGTGGTGCTCCATAGTCAGGGGCCATAAAAAAATGTGTCATGCACTAGGGATAAGGGTAGGTGTTATCATGTGCTCCGAGTAGATGCATGGAAGGTGGAGTAGAATGCCCTTTAAACTCGACACAAAATTTGAAGTTCTCTTTTCAAAGTAGATATTCAAAATAAGGCTCTCGGGTGAGCTAGTGGGATAAGTTATTCTTCATCCGAGGTAATCTTATGATTGTTTTATAAATAAATATATTTAAAATACAAATAATTACATTATATTCATTCACTACGTAAAATTTGACATAAGAAAACAAAAATATAGGTCATAAGACCAGAAGAAATGCATTTTATGTATACTTTATGCTATGTTTTTATGTTTATAATTTTACGTGGCATGAAATAGTTTTTACGATGATTTTATATTTTCTTACTGTCTCTTTTCATGTATGAAATAAAATAAAAGTCACGGAATGTAAAATTATGATGCATTGATGTTAAAATACATGGAATAAAGAATAATTATTTCTTATCCAGGATGACGAATAGTCAATCCCTATAAAAATCTGACCATTACTCATTTTTTTCCGCAACTTAGAGGCTTTAACAGAAATGCAAATAAACAACTTCCATATAGCTCACCCCGCAAAAAAAACTTCCATATAGCCCGAAGAGTCCAGCCAAATTTTATATGCAGGCTCCGACACTAGTACACATGTGCATGGACAAAAAACTTTGGTCTATGGGTGTATATACACCCTATATGACGAAATAACTAATAATTAAATAAAAAGGTAAAAAAATATGAGCTTTTGTTGAAATAAACTTGAACTTTTATTGTACTTGTAAAAGGATCCACAAGAGGGGGGAAAACGTCGACTTCTTAAAAACATCAACCAAAATAGTGTGAATAGACCTATAACAGCAAATAAATATTTGTTGGGTCTACTATACAGAATCACCTTTGCGGGATGTTTATTTTCTATTACAAGCCCTACGTACGAATATATCTGAAATACTCATATAGCAGGACCTACGAGTATTTATTGCAGGTTAATGTATACAACTCCAGAGAATCACCTTGTGGGATGTGTATTTCTCATGGGAGGAATATAACCCTTTATCCATTTGTTCCTTTTAATTTTCAATACCCCTTGTGATTCACAAGGAAAGAAGTCAATGCAAAACGTCATGGACACATTTGGTTACCTGCATTACCCTCAGCCAGGACCGTGGGGGAAGAAATGAGCCTATTTGGTTGTCTGGCCCGCATACGAATCTTGACCCGCACGAATCTTAAAGTAGTGCTCAGCAAGGCCCGCTACGAACGGCCCGAACCAATAGTTTTAGCGAGCCAGTATGGGGCGATGCATGGGAGGGGAAAGCCGTGCTCCGATGGTGCGGGCATGGCGATGGCGCGTCTCCGAAAAAGCGGCGGGGCGAATTCGCATCACTGCCCGCCGATTCGCGGTCGCCCTATATAGCCAGGGTGACCGGCACACCAAAACTCCCGCCACCATCACCCCCCCTCAAGCTTTCACTCCGTTTCGGATCAACTTCGACGACGAGGTAAGCGGCGCAACTGCTTTGGCGACCGGTTGGCTACGGCGGCGGATCCACTCCTCCTCTTCTTCTTCATGCCGCACCTCCTTTGTGGCTCCTCTGATGTCATCTATAAGTTCAATGACCCCCTCCCCTATACTAGTTCTAGCTAGATCTGGCAATGCGGTGGGATTAAGTCTTCCGATCTATTCGACTATGATATTGCAGTAGCTAGTTGGGATGGATTTGAAGCATGATAGGGGTTGTTTCCGTGATTGTTTGCTTAGATGTTCATGGATGAATTGGTAGTATGCTTAGATGTGTGGTATGCTACTGTGCAAGTGTTGAACAAGATCATCCACTAGTGTGCAAGCTTTGATGGATTTGGTAATGCATGTGTGCATGTGTTACTGTTAGTTCATACTTACTGCTAGTTCATATTGCTGATGTGTGGTGTATTGGCCATGTTTACTGCTAGTTCATACTGTCGATGTGTTGTGTGTTGTCTATGTTTACTGCTAATTCATAATGTCGATGTGTAGTTTGTTGTGTTGTTGATGGTGCTTATGTTTGTAGGAGATGAGCACGCAAGAGTTTAGTCTGGCCGTCATGCTGTCCGACAGCCAATTCCCGGTGTCCTACGTCGAGGACACCTGGCCTAACATCGACCACATGCCTTTTGATTCAGAGGTTTTTGAGGTGACGCCTACGGTTCCTCCATTTGTGCTGGCTCAGCCCAATGCAAGAACTCATGTTGCTGCTCGAAAGACAGCCACAAACAAGAAGAAGGATGGCAAGGGATGCATCATGAAATGGAAGTTGTTTCTCTCCACTTTCATGCTTAACGAGATGTGTGCGATCATATCTAGTGGAGTGTGATTGGTGGTATCCCATCCCACCAGGGTTCAAATTTTATACTTGATATCCGTAGCTACTTCGTCAATCTCAAGATAATGTGTTAGCTCAGCCTCTTAGAGGTACTCATAGAGGTGGGTGTATATGTGTATGTATGAGTGTGTGCGTATGTAATGTGTTAAAAAAGATGGAATAGATTTTAAGCATGTATTACCTATTTACATCTCTACAAGTGTCAGATCAATACAACACATAAACATCTGACATATTTAGCCATCCTATAATTTGCATACATGATATTATTACCTGAATGCTAACGTCCACACGTGTGGCATGTTTGCACTTCACCCACACTCATCAATCTCTGTTGATTTTATTTTGCCTGAATCTTAACAACGTTTCACGAATTTTGTGTGTCACATACCACTAGTGCAGAATCGGCCTATAGTGCCGGTTCGTAAGGGCCTTTAGTGCCGGTTCTCAAACAGGCACTAAAGGGTGGGGACTAAATGCCACCCCCCTTTAGTCCCGGTTCAACACGGCCCGGCACCAAAGGCCCACCACGTGGCACCTGTCGGCGCCGTGGCCTGGGGGACCTTTAGTCCCGTTTGGTAACACCAACCAGGACTAAAAGTATTTAGTTCTTTTAATTTTGGTTTATTTTTCCTTTATATGCTTTAGGGGTTTATGAATTAATTATGGTTTATTTTTCAATTTAATTTTGTGTTTTCCATTTAATTATTTTTCATTTTCAACATATTTTCCGCTACTTCGTACTGTACACGTTGTGCATATATATATATAAATATAATTTCTATAGGCAAAATTGTGTCTACTATAGCTTGCCACAGAACTTGTTTAGGTTGGCTAAGCTTTTAACGGTTTAAAAGTTATCAAAAACTATGAAATAAATAGTATTGGAAATATGCCCTAGAGGCAAAAATAAAATGGTTATTATTGTATTTCTTTATTCATGATAATTTTCTATTGTTCATGCTATAATTGTATTAACCGGAAACCAGAATGCATGTGTGAATACATAGACCACGAGGTGTCCCTAGTGAGCCTCTAGTTGACTAGCTCGTTGATCAATAGATGGTCACGGTTTCATGACCATGGACATTGGATGTCGTTGATAATGGGATCACATCATTAGGAGAATGATGTGATGGACAAGACCCAGTCCTAAGCATAGCACAAGATCGTGTAGTTCGTCTGCTAAAGCTTTTTCAATGTCAAGTATCGTTTCCTTAGACCATGAGATTGTGCAACTCCCGGATATCGCAGGAATGCTTTGGGTGTGCCAAATGTCACAACGTAACTGGGTGGCTATAAAGGTGCACTACGGGTATCTCCAAAAGTGTCTGTTGGGTTGGCACGAATCGAGACTGGGATTTGTCACTCCGTATGACGGAGAGGTATCTATGGGCCCACTCGGTAAGACATCATCATAATGAGCTCAATGTGACTAAGGAGTTAGCCATGGGATGATGTGTTACGGAACGAGTAAAGAGACTTGCCGATAATGAGATTGAACAGGGTATAGAGATACCGACGATCGAATCTCGGGCAAGTATCATATCGGTAGACAAAGGGAATTGTATACGGGATTGATTGAATCCCCGACATCGTGGTTCATCCGATGAGATCATCATGGAGCATGTGGGAACCAACATGGGTATCCAAATCCCGTTGTTGGTTATTGACCGGAGAGGTGTCTCGGTCATGTCTACGTGTCTCCCGAACCCGTAGGGTCTACACACTTAAGGTTCGATGACGCTAGGGTTATAGGGAAATAGTATACGTGATTACCTAAGATTGTTCGGAGTCCCGGATGAGATCTCGGACATCACGAGGAGCTCCGTAATGGTAGGGAGGTAAATATTGATATATAGGAAGTCCTGTTTTGGTCACCGGAAAGTTTTCGGGCTCATCGGTAGTGTACCGGGAGTGCCGAGAGGGTGTCGGAGGACCCCCGGGAGTGGTGTGACGACCAAAGGACTTCGTGGGCTGTTAGAGGAGGTGTACCAGCCCTTATTGGGCTGGCCAAGTACTTCCAGAAAGGCCCATGCGGCTAGGGATAAAGAGATAAGGCTAAAGGGGATTCAAAAGGAAGAGATCCACCTCCCTTGTGGGAGGTGGACTCCTCCCTAGCTTCGGCCGAACCTCTCCTCCTTGGAGGAGAGGCCAAGGCAGCCCTCCCTGTCCCTCCTCCTATATATTTTGAGGTTTTGGCTGTTTTGAGACAAGGTTTGATCTCTCTCCCACGGCGCAGCCCTACCTCTCTTCTTCCTCCTCTGTAGTGCTTAGGTGAAGCCCTACCGGAATACCTTGCTGCTCCACCACCACCACGCCGTCGTGCTGCTGTTGGAGCTCTTCCCCAACCTATCCCTCATCCTTGCTGGATCAAGGTGTGGGAGACGTCACCGGGTTGTACGTGTGTTGAACACCGAGGCACCGTTATTCAGCGCTTAGATCAGAATCCACCGCGATCTGAATCGCTGCGAGTAAGACTCCACCAACCGCGTTCTTGTAACGCTTCTGCTTAGAGATCTTCAAAGGTATGAAGATGCAATCTCTCCCCACTCGTTGCTGGTTTCTCCATAGATAGATCTTGGTGATCGTAGGAATTTTTTTGATTTACTACTACATCTCCCAACAGTGGCATCATGAGCTATGTCTATGCGTAGAATCTATGCACGAGTAGAACACAAAGTTGTTGTGGGCGTCGATCTTGTTAATTTGCTTACCACTACTAGTCTTATCTTTATTCGGCGGTATTGTGGGATGAAGCGGTCCGGACCAACTTTACATGTATGCTTACGTGAGACCAGTTCCACTGCCTAACATGCACTTGTTGCATAAGGTGGCTAGCGGGTGTCTGTCTCTCCCACCTAAGTCGGATTGGATTCGATGAAAAGGGTCCTTATGAAGGGTAAATAGCAATTAGCATATCACGTTGTGGTTTTGGCCTAGGTAAGAAGCGTTCTTGCTAGAAACCTATAGTAGCCACGTAAAGACTTGCAACTACAAATTAGAGGACGTCTAACTTGTTTTTGCAGCATACACCTTGTGATGTGATATGGCCAAAGGATGTGATGTGATGCATTGTGATGTATGAGATTGATCATGTTCTTGTAATAGGATTCACGACTTGCATGTCGATGAGTATGACAACCGGTAGGAGCCATAGGAGTTGTCTTATTTTATTGTATGACCTACGTGTCAGTCAAGATTGCCATGTAATTACTTTTCTTTATTGCTAAATGTTAGCCATAGTAGTAGAAGTAATAGTTGGCGAGACAAATTCATGAAGACACGATGATGGAGATCATGATGATGGAGATCATGGTGTCGTGCCGATGACAGTGATGATCATGGTGCCCCGAAGATGGAGATCAAAGGAGCAAGATGATATTGTCCATATCATGTCACTATATTGATTGCATGTGATGTTTATCATGTTTACATCTTATTTGCTTAGAACGACGGTAGTAAATAAGATGATCTCTTAATAAAATTTCAAGAAAGGTGTTCACCCTAACTGTGCACCGTTGCTAAGGATCGTTGTTCCGAAGCACCACGTGATGATCGGGTGTGATAGGTTCTAATGTTCGCATACAACGGGTGTAAGCCAGATTTACACACGCGAAACACTTAGGTTGACTTGACAAGCCTAGCATGTACATACATGGCCTCGGAACACGGAAGACCGAAAGGTCGAACATGAGTCGTATAGAAGATACGATCAACATGGAGATGTTCACCATGGATGATTAGTCCGTCTCACGTGATGATCAGACACGGGCTAGTTGATGTGGATCATGTGTCACTTGGATGACTAGAGAGATGTCTATCTAAGTGGGAGTTCATTAAATAATTTGATTATGTGAACTTAATTATCATGAACTTAGTCTAAAATTGTCATTACAATCTATATTGTAGATCCAATGGCCAACGCTAATGTCACCCTCAACTTCAATGCATTCCTAGAGAAAACCAAGCTGAAAGATGATGGAAGCAACTATGCGGACTGGGTCCTTGGTTTGAGGATCATCCTCATAGCTTCCAAAGATTGTATGTTCTTAATGCACCGCTAGGTGATGCACCCATTTTCCAAGCAGATCAAGACGTTATGAACGCTTGGCAGTCACGCTACGATGATTACTCCCTTGTTCAGTGCGGCATGCTTTACAGTTTAGAACCGGGGCTACAAAAGCGTTTTGAGCAACACGGAGCATATGAGATGTTCCAAGAGCTGAAATTGGTTTTCCAAGCTCATGCCCGGGTCGAGAGATATGATGTATCCGACAAGTTCTTTAGTTGTAAGATGGAGGAAAACAGTTCTGTCAGTGAGCACATACTCAAAATGTCTTGGTTGCACAACCGCTTGACTCAGCTGGGAGTTAATCTCCCGGATGACTCGGTCATTGACAGAATCCTCCAGTCGCTTCCACCTAGCTACAAGAGCTTTGTGATGAACTACAACAGGTAGGGTATGGAGAAGTCCATTCTTGAGTTGTACTCGATGCTGAAATCAGCGGAGGTCGAGATCAAAAAGGAGCATCAAGTGTTGATGGTAAATAAGACCACTAGTTTCAAGAAAGGCAAGGGTAAGAAGAACTTCAAGAAGGATGGCAAAGCTGTTGCCGCGCCCAGTAAGCAAGTTTCCGGGAAGAAGAACAAGCGTGGACCCAAGCCTGAGACTAAGTGCTTTTATTTCAAGGGTATCGGTCACTGGAAGCGGAACTACCCCAAGAACTTAGCGGATAAGAAGGCCGACAACGTTAAAGGCATATGTGATATACTTGTTATTGATGTGTACCTAACCAGCGCTCGTAGTGCCTCCTGGGTATTTGATACCGGTGCAGTTGCTCACATTTGTAACTCCAAGCAGGAGCTGCAGAATAAGCGGAGGCTGGAAAAGGACGAGGTGACGATGCGCGTCGGGAATGGTTCCAAGGTCGATGTGATCGCCGTCAGCACGCTACCTCTACATCTACCTTTGGGATTAGTTTTAAACCTCAATAATTGTTATTTAGTACCATCTTTGAGCATGAACATTGTATCTGGATCTGGCTACTCATTTAAATCTGAAAATAATGGTTGTTCTATTTATATGAGAGAAATGTTTTATGGTCATGCCCCACTGGTCAATGGTTTATTTATGATGAATCTCGAACGTGATGTTACACATGTCCATAGTGTGAGTACCAAAAAGTTTAAGGTTGATAACAATAGTCCCACTTACATATGACACTGCTGCCTTGGTCATATTGGTGTCAAACGCATGAAGAAGCTCGATGCTGATGGACTTTTGGAGTCTCTTGATTTCGAATCATTTGGCACGTGCGAACCATGCCTCATGGGCAAGATGACCAAGACTCCGTTCTCCGGAACAATGGAGCGAGTAACTGACTTGTTGGAGATAATACATACTGATGTATGCGGTCCAATGAGCGTCGAGGCTCGTGGTGGCTACCGTTATGTTCTCACCCTCACTGATGACTTGAGCAGATATGGGTATGTCTACTTAATGAAACATAAGTCTGAAACCTTTAAAAGGTTCAAGGAATTTCAGAGTGAGGTAGAGAATCAATGTGACAGGAAAATAAAGTGCCTACGATCTGATCGTGGCGGAGAGTATTTAAGTCACGAGTTTGGCACGCACCTAAGGAAATGTGGAATTGTTTCACAACTCACGCCGCCTGGCACACCTCAGCGAAATGGTGTGTCTGAACATCGTAATCGCACTCTATTGGATATGGTGTGATCTATGATGTCGCTTACCGACTTACCGCTATCATTTTGGGGCTATGCATTAGAGATGCCGCATTCACTTTAAATAGGGCATCGTCAAAATCCGTAGAGACGACACCATATGAATTATGGTTTGGAAAGAAACCTAAGCTATCGTTTCTAAAAGTTTGGGGATGCGATGCTTACATGAAGAAACTTCAACCTGAGAAGCTCGAACCCAAAGCAAAAAAGTGTGTCTTCATAGGATATCCCAAAGAGACTATTGGGTATACCTTCTACCTCAAATCCGAAGGCAAAGTCTTTGTTGCCAAGAATGGATCCTTTCTCGAGAAAGAGTTTCTCTCGAAAGAAGTAAGTGGGAGAAAAATAGAACTTGATGAGGTAATTGTACCTCCACTCGAATCGGAGAGTACCGCGGCACAGGAAGTTGTTTCTGTAGAGCCTACATCGGCTGGAGAGGAAGTTAATGATGATGATCATGAAACTTCAGATCAAGTTACTATTGAACGTCGAAGGTCCACCAGAACACGTTCCGCACCAGAGTGGTACAACAACCCTTTCCTGGAGATCATGTTGTTGGACAACGGTGAACCTTCAAACTATGAAGAAGCGATGGCGGGCCCGGATTCCAACAAATGGCTTGAGGCCATGAAATCCGAGATAGGATCCATGTATGAGAACAAAGTATGGACTTTGGTGGACTTGCCTGATGATAAGCGAGCCATTGAAAATGAATGGATCTTTAAGAAGAAGACTGACGCAGATGGTAATGTGACTGTCTATAAGGCTCAGCTTGTCGCTAAGGGTTATTGACAAGTTCAAGGAGTTGACTATGATGAGACTTTCAATGAAGGACCTTGGAGAACTGCTTACATATTAGGCATCAAGATCTATAGAGATAGATCGAAATGCCTCATAGGTCTTTCAATGAAGGACCTTGGAGAAGTTGCTTACATATTAGGCATCAAGATATATAGAGATAGATCGAAACGCCTCATAGGTCTTTCACAAAGCACGTACCTTGAAAAGATATTGAAGAAGTTCAATATGGATCAGTCTAAGAAGGGGTTCTTGCCTGTGTTACAGGGTGTGAGATTGAGTATGACTCAATGCCCGACCACGAGAAAGGATAGAGAAGAGATGAGTGTCATCCCCTATGCTTCAGCCATAGGCTCTATTATGTATGCCATGCTATGTACTAGACCTGATGTGAACCTTGCCATAAGTTTGGTAGGGAGGTACCAAAGTGATCTCGGAGCGAAACACTAGATAGCGGTCAAGAATATCCTGAAGTACCTGAAAAGGACTAAGGAGATGTTTCTCGTATATGGAGGTGCCGCAGAGCTCGTCGTAAAGGGTTACGTCGATGCTAGCTTCAACACAGATCCGGACGACTCCAAGTCACAAACCGGATACGTGTATATTTTGAACGGAGGGGCAGCCAGCTGGTGCAGCAGCAAGCAAAGCGTCGTGGCGGCATCTACATGTGAAGCGGAGTACATAGCTGCTTCGGAAGGAGAAAAAGAAGGAGTCTGGATGAAGGAGTTCATCACCGACCTAGGACTGATTCCCAATGCGTCGGGCCCGATGACTCTGTTCTGTCACAACACTGGAGCTATTACCCTTGCGAAGGAGCCCAGGTTTCACAAGAAGACAAGACACATCAAGCGCCGCTTCAACTCCATCCATGATTACATTCAGGAGGGAGATATAGATATTTGTAAAGTACATAGGGATCTGAATGTCGCAGATCCGTTGACTAAACCTCTCTCACGAGCAAAACATGATCAACACCAGAATGCTATGGGTGTTCGATTCATCACAATGTAACTAGATTATTGACTCTAGTGCAAGTGGGAGACTGTTGGAAATATGCCCTAGAGGCAATAATAAAATGGTTATTATTGTATTTCCTTGTTCATGATAATTGTGTATTGTTCATGTTGTAATTGTATTAACTGGAAACTAGAATGCATGTGTGAATACATAGACCACAACATGTCCCTAGTGAGCCTCTAGTTGACTAGCTCGTTGATCAATAGATGGTCACGATTTCATGACCATGGACATTGGATGACGTTGATAACGGGATCACATCATTAGGAGAATGATGTGATGGAAAAGACCCAATCCTAAGCATAGCACAAGATCGTGTAGTTCGTTTGCTAAAGCTTTTTCAGTGTCAAGTATCGTTTCCTTAGACCATAAGATTGTGCAACTCCTGGATACCGTAGGAATGCTTTGGGTGTGCCAAATGTCACAACGTAACTGAGTGGCTATAAAGGTGCACTACGGGTATCTCCGAAAGTGGCTGTTGGGTTGGCACGAATCGAGACTGGGATTTGTCACTCCGTATGACGGAGAGGTGTCTCTGGGCCCACTCGGTAAGACGTCATCATAATGAACTCAATGTGACTAAGGAGTTAGCCACAGGATGATGTGTTATGAAACTAGTAAAGAGACTTGCCGGTAACGAGATTGAACAAGGTATAGAAATACCGACGATCGAATCTCGGGCAAGTATCATACCGGTAGACAAAGGGAATTGTATACGGGATTGATTGAATCCCCGACATCGTGGTTCATCCAATGAGATCCTCGTGGAGCATGTGGGAACCAACATGGGTATCTAGATCCCACTGTTGGTTATTGACCGGAGAGGTGTCTCGGTCATGTCTACGTGTCTCCCGAACCAGTAGGGTCTACACACTTAAGGTTCGATGACGCTAGGGTTATAGGGAAATGGTATACGTGATTACCGAAGGTTGTTCAGAGTCCCGGATGAGATCCCGGACGTCATGAGGAGCTCCGGAATGGTCTAGAGGTAAGGATTGATATATAGGAAGTCTTGTTTTGGTCACCGGAAAGTTTTCGGGCTCATCTGTAGTGTACCGGGAGTGCCGAGAGGGTGCTGGAGGACCCCCGGGAGGGGTGTGACGACCAAAGGACTTCGTGGGCTGTTAGAGGAGGTGTACCATCCCTTATTGGTCTGGCCAAGTCCTTCCAGAAAGGCCCATGCGGCTAGGGATAAAGAGATAAGGCTAAATGAGATTCAAAAGGAAGAGATCCACCTCCCTTGTGGGAGGTGGACTCCTCCCTAGCTTCGGCCGAACCTCTCCTCCTTGGAGGAGGGGCCAAGGCAGCCCTCCCTCTCCCTCCTCCTATATATACTTGAGGTTTTGGCTGTTTTTGGACAAGATTTCATCTCTCTCCCACGGCGCAGCCCTACCTCTCTTCTTCCTCCTCCGCGGTGCTTAGGCGAAGCCCTACCGGAATACCTTGCTGCTCCACCACCACCACGCTGTCGTGCTGCTGTTGGAGCTCTTCCCCAACCTCTCCCTCGTCCTTGCTGGATCAAGGTGCGGGAGACATCACCGGGTTGTACGTGTGTTGAACACCGAGGCGCCGTTGTTGGGCGCTTAGATCAGAATCCACCGCGATCTGAATCGCTGCGAGTACGACTCCACCAACCGCGTTCTTGTAACGCTTCCGCTTAGCGATCCAAAGGTATGAAGATGCAATCTCTCCCCACTCATTGCTGGTTTCTTCATAGATAGATCTTGGTGATCGTAGGAATTTTTTTGATTTACTACTACATCTCCCAACAAATAGTGTATTATCTCTCTAATGTAACAAGATGATCCAAAAGTGGGATTGTGAAAAATATGCATTTATGTGTCGTTAGCAAAAAAACAAGAATTTCAGCTTGCGCTGACATAAAATATATGCTCACCTACTTGTAATTTTTGTCCAGGGCACATAGAGTTATATTTTTTCAATCGCACCGTTGGATCTTGTTATATTATAGGTGTGGTGTTTCAGTATTTTTTCAGAATTTTTAGAAACTTCTACACCGTCAAAAACCTTAACTAGTTCTGTGACAAGCTATGATAGAAAATCCTTCTCATATATATATTACATATGCAGGCAGTACATCTTGATCTTGTAATGTTATTCTCTTTTGCGATCTATGACCTGGTTGACCAGAAATCCAGCTATTTCCTTTTGAATTGCGCGTATGCGAGTCATTGGTAGGACCTGGCCCCGCATCTCCATGAGCTATAAGAAGGATATCAAGATGTATATATTAGTTGTGTGTTTATATATTAGCTAGATCATGATAAAAAAATTATGGATAGTGTTATGGCAAACGTACCCAAAGATTTCTTTCGTTTCTGCTCCTTTCAGACGTGATCATGCGAATGTTCTCGCAAACGTAGTATGCGCATAAACTATTCCCCTGCTCCTGCCTCATGCACTTTACGAGAATAAAATTCAATTAGGTAATAATTAATCAAGTATGATAATGGTATTGAAACTAGAATTAAAGAGATGCACGGACGTAGCTGGCTAGTACTACTTAATTAAGTTGGGTCACACCCATGTCAGCTTTTGTGCCCAGTCGTGTGGGACCTGTTTGATGAACTTGGCCCAAGCCTTGCCCGCCGGCAAAGAAAATGAATAAATGAGTTATTAACTACTTGATATCAGGAAATGAAGTAAAGAGGCTAACATAGTGTGATAATGATTGAAATTACCTGTCGACCATCCCCCTCACGGTTGCGTATTCGGATGGATCCTTATATAGTGAGTCCAGTAGTTCAACTTTTGACTTGTCAACTTCAATGATTAATAAGATCCAGTGGTAACTACATATGCATAACTCATCAACTACACTTATTAACATCTAGTAAGCAAAAAATAGAATTTGTAGTACAAGATATAGTAACACTCACCCGAAGTTGTAAGGAAGTAGTATTTCTGATTGGGTGTTTAGATGCTTCAAAAACTCTAGCAAGAATCTCACTGTGTCTTTTCTCGAATATTTAGTTTCCCATATATTTTGATTAACTGTATTTGGGTCAATGAACCCAATGTCATAGTGTCCAGCTTTTTTCATTTCATACATTTTCATTCTGATCATACCATAGAAAAGAATATAGTAAGGATAATTACAGGTAATGAACGAGAGCATAGCTAGCTAGAGACTTAAATCACAGAAAGATATCACTTACAGACAATAGCAACTGACGATATATTTTTCGAGTGCGTCTTGATTGAATAACTGAAAAAACTTTGAATAATGAATCCACAAATCTTTTTTATGGAAGTAATGCTTCTTCTTGACTTTCACCATGAGGGACTCGTGATTGGTATTTGTTGTTTCTTGCATGTACCACGTATGCAAATTGTACAATCTCATTGGTAGAAGCTTGACATCGTCAGGCTTGACCAGAGGTTTGTTGTGGAGATATTGATATTTTACTTCCTCCTCTTTAAGACCGGCGATTTCCTCAAGGCCTAGGAGTTGTTCAATAGTGACACTAGCCTCTTTAGCCTACCTTCTATGATCGTCGGTAACTACCAGCCGATCAGCGGTACTCACAGGTGTCTGTACAATAAGCGGGGGGGGGGCGATTGCACTGCCTGTTCTCCCAGCTGGGAAACAATTTTCCCTTTTTTTGTGCCAACTCCTTGGTTCGAGCTCGAGCTCGACTCCTTTTGTCCTGCAAGAAAGATATGACTTCTTGATAGACCGCACATAGTCGCAGTCCTTCTGATTGGCAGCCGGTCGAGCCATATTAATAAAGTGTTGTCAGACATGCTCAGGTACTTTCTCCTTTGGCGGCGGGGGCGGTTTCGGTCCAAAATGGGCGTTCACTTTGGCATCCACTACGATGTCGAGTTCCTCCTTAGTCAGGTGGTAAGGCAACTTCGGAAGAGGCTTGAGTCTTGGACCATATTTGGATTTCTTGCCTATTGTACCGCTAGCCATCATAGCTGTGGCCTCTCTCTTCCGCTGTTGCTTAGGCGATGGAGCACGCTGAGTCGGCAGAGACGGCAGACACGGTGCCAGACTTGGAGTCGACGGAGCACGCTGATGCCATGCCGGACTTGGAGGAGGAGTCGGCTGACGTGGTGCCGGACTTGCAGAAGGAGGAGTTGGCTGACGCCATGTCGGACTTGGAGGAGGAGTCGGCTGACGTGGTGCCGGACTTGGAGGAGGAGGAGTCGACTGACGCGGTGGCAGACTTGGAGGAGGAGGAGTCGGTGGCCTTGGAAAGACGATCCGATCATTTTCCATAGAATGATACGATGTATGGCCTCTCCTAGTGTTCTCTCCTCATCACCTCCAAGAATGTCAAGTTGTAGCTCGTGATATCCTGACATCACTTCATCAACCTCAACACGAGCATAGCCAGCTGGAATGGGATTGCAATTGAAGGTTGCTTCAGGGGGATTTGCTAAAGCATAGCCGTCCGCCATCTTCATGGATAAGTTCTTCACTTTTATGTGTAGCTCAAAGTTAGTCATGTCTTTGATATCATCCACATGGTAGCTAGCTAGCAGTGCATCGTCGATATCGGCCGGGGTGGAACCCATGCTGCTTCTCTGCATAGATAGGACGGTGCTATCGAGTGCTGGATCGATATGCTCATGCTGCCACTGAGACGCCCTTTCCTGGCTGAGTGAGTCGATCTGCTCCTGCTGCCACCTGATTCTGGATTCCAACTCCAGGTGCTTTGATTCTAGGCCTTCAAGGCGGAGTGCTTACTCCTTCTTCTTCCGCTCTTCCTGCTTCTTCTTTCTCGCATGGCTTCTGTAGTTGTCGTTCCAACCCACAAACCCCTCAAACCACGGAACAACGCCTTTGCCTCGTGTTCTTCCCGAGTGTTCAGGATTCTTCAGGGCGCGGGTAAGCTCGTCGTCCTCTCTGTTGGGCATGAACACCCCTGTTCGAGCTTCTTCTATTTTCATTAGTATTTCGTTTGTCACTCCTTTAAGACTTGCCTTCACGTTAATATCCCCTGTCTCTGGGTCCAACTTCCCCCCATGCGCATAAAACCATGTCCTGCACCTGGGGGGCCAGGTCAATGTAACTGGAGTGACCCCTGCACTAATCATCTCTTGAGCAGATTGATCCCACTTAGGCAGGGCCACCTGGTAGCCACCTGGCCCGAGAGTATGGTGCCACTTCTTTTTTGCAGCATTAATCTTGTTTTTTCTTGACCGTTCCTTAGCTAGTTTCGATTCCTTGAACTTCACAAAATCGTCCCATTGATCTTTTGCCTTCATCAGTGCTCCCTCGAATTTTGGAGTCTTCTTGTTTGCTTTGATGTATGCAGCCCATGCATTTTTCTTGAAGGTGTTGAATGCGATAGCCATCTTTTTAAGAGCATAGTTTCTGACTTTCTTCAGATCTGCATCTGTCTAATTATCTGGTAGGATGAAATGTAACATCAGCTCGGTCCAAAGCACATCTTTTGCTCTTTCGTCAACAAAAGTAACTCCTGCTCGATCTCCATTGCCAGCTTTTCCATTCTTGAACGGAGATCGGGATTTGGTCCCTAACAATAACTCTGCATTGATTCTTGAACTTGGTCGCATTTTTTCTAGGTTCAAGCAGTTCGCCAGTTGATGTTTTGATGGAATTGATGTTGAACTTTACGCCAGCGTCCAACTTTCTGGCCGGGCCTTGGACGACCCTGTGGCTTGTAGAAGATTTGCTCAATCCGGAGGTCTAAAAGAAGAAAGATTGATTCATTAATACATACAACTCAATTAAGACATGTAATGATCACTGGATGGCGGCGCCAGCCTAGGTCAACGGCGACCTGGTGAAGGCGAGCGGGGCCGGCCGGCGATGGAGGGAATGGGCAGATCAGGCGAGGGGCAACCGGATCCGGCTAGCAACGACTGCATCAGGGGGGACGCGACGTGACTTGGCCATGGCGGCGGCTCAATGGGGCAGAGGCGAACTGCGGCGAGCGACGGCTGCTTGACGGCGTGATGCGGCGCTCAGGCGGGTATCCGGTGACCGGCCAGCGGCGCGGTTGGATGCGGGGCCAAGCGTAGGCGAGCTCCTGCGCGGCCGGGGCACCGGCGCGAGGACTGTGGGCGGCGGGTGCGTGCGGCGTACGGGCAGCGGCGGCTCAACCCAAATCGGGCCCGGGGCGGGCTCCGGATGGGCCTGGCGGGCCTTGACCGGGAGGTGGGTGGAGGAGGCACGCAGGGTGGTGGCTGGCTGCTTGGGGCGGCACGAAACCCGAGGGAGGCTAGGGTTTGGCCAGATTAGGTAGGGGGTTGTTTAAATAGGCAAGGGGGGCTAGGATTAGCAGATTTTGTCCGTTTTCGGACCGTCCGATCTCGATCGGACGGCCCGGAAGCGAAGGGGGGGCAGGTGGGCTACGACAGCTATGTAGATGGGCTATGAGGAGGTGAGAGGGAGGTTTGCGGCCCGTGACATGAGGTTTTTTTAACACCAAAACGTCCGATAAATAAACCGATTACCACACTGCTACGACTGACCGTTCGGGTATCAAACTAACTCGGAATGCGACGAAATTCGGCACGCGGTCTACCTACAATATAATAAGACCGCACGCTAACTTTCAATCCAATCCGAGAATATTTTTAGTGCGCCTTTTAAAACATTTTTAAAACGATGCCACGGGCGCGTGCGTGTGTGGTTGGTCTCGAAACGGTCGACGACACGAACGGAGAGAACCGGCAACTACCAACGGATGCAAGTTTTTGAAAACGAGAGACGATGCTATGTAGACGAAGCGAATGATGCAACAATGAATGCGACAACCAGACGAATCACACGACGAGAATGGAAATAAAAGGGGAATCTTGTGGAGTGTCGGTCCCGGGCTGTTACAATACTGGCCCAACTAGTAGTTGGGTTTCTAGTCGTATGCAGGCCATGGCGGCCCTGTAGGCGGGCTTTTTTTTATTTACTTTTCATTTTTTTGTGTTTTCTTCTTTATTTATTTTCTTTTGTTTCTGAGTTGTTTTTTTGCTTTTTTAGAGTTTCTAAGTGAATCTTTTTGGTTTAGGTCAAAAAATTATACACTTTTTGTTAGTGCCAGTAGTTTTCAAATTTAAATTATTTCAAATTTGTGTGAATCACTAGTTTGTGAATAACTTTACTTTAAAAATAGATTTTCCAGTGATTCTTTTTTCTACTGTTTAATATTAGTGTGTTTTATCATTATATCCAATTTGGTAATTCTTAGGTTATTTAAAAAATGAAATGCCTTTCTAATAGATGAGTTTTCGTTTGAAACCCTGATACTTCGAAAGAGATTGTCCGTTTTGTACACGAAATGCATCCAGTTTTTGCCGTAACCCTCCCAACTTTTTAGCACATGCTATGTGGGTGCAATGATGATACCATGCCAACTTTCAACCTTTTCAGAGTTCATTTGTAGTGCTTTTCAATTTTAGGGTTAGTTAGCTCAAAAAAATAAGTAAATGCATGAAAAATAGCAAATGAAGTCAGAAAGGGTTGAAAATTAATGACATGGCTTTGAATGGTGCATAATGAATGCACAAAAAGTCTGGAGTTGAAATAAGTTTTAAAAAATGAAATGTCTTTCTAATAGACGAGTTTTCGTGTGAAATCCTAATACTTCGAAAGAGATTGTTCATTTTACACACGAAATGCATCCAGTTTTTGCCGTAACCCTCTCAACTTTTGAGCACATGCTATGTGGGTGAAATGATGATACCATGCCAACTTTCAACCTTTTCA
Organism: Hordeum marinum; assembly: GCA_022496015.1. NCBI lineage: Eukaryota > Viridiplantae > Streptophyta > Magnoliopsida > Poales > Poaceae > Hordeum > Hordeum marinum. Next base: position 515,607,039 of record CM039673.1, read on the forward strand.
GAGTTCATTTGTAGTGTTTTTCAATTTCAGAGTCATTTAGCTCAAAAAAATCACTTCACGCAAAGATTCGTCGTCACGTGTATCACATTGATTGCAGAGCGGACCTCTAGGTCTTTCCAATAGGGTAGGTCCCAAAATATTGATTTCTTCTTCCACATGGGTGCACGTTTGTCAGCGTCATTCGGAACAGATTGTCCGCCAGGACCCTTTCCAAAGATTACTTTTAAATTATTGACCATATCAAGTATATCATCACCAGTACGGTGGCGAGGCTTCTTCTGATGATCTGCCTCACCTTTGAAATGCTTGCCATTCTTTCTTTTGGGATGCCTGCTCTAAAGAAATCGACGTGCGCCAGGTACACATTCTTGTTACATTTATCCAAATATATATTGTCGGTATCATCTAAACAGTGAGTGCATGCGTGGTATCACTTGTTTCTCTGTCCTGAAAGGTTACTGAGAGAAGGCCAATCATTGATGGTTACAAACAACAACGCATGTAGGTTAAATTACTCATGTTCTTTCGCATCCCACGCATGTACACCTTTTCCATTCCATAGCTGTAAAAGTTCTTCAACTAATGGGCTTAGGTACACATCAATGTCGTTGCCGGGTTGCTTGGGGCCTTCGATGAGCACTGGCATCATAATGAACTTTCGCTTCATGCACAACCAAGGAGGAAGGTTATAGATACATGGAGTCACATGCCATATGCTATGATTGCTGTTATGCTCCCCCAAAAAGGATTAATGCCATCTGCACTTAAACCAAACCATACGTTCCTTGCGTCCTTTGCAAAGTCCTTCCACTTTCTCTCAATTTTTCTCCACTGCGATCCGTCAGCGGGTACTCTCAATTTCCCGTCTTTCTTATGGTCTTCGTTGTGCCATCGCATCAACTTGGCATGCTCTTTGTTTTGAAACAAACTTTTCAACCGTGGTATTATAGGAGCATACCACATCACCTTGGCAGGAATCTTCTTCCTGGGGCGCTCGCCCTCAACATCACCAGGGTCATCGTGGCTGATCTTATAGCACAATGCACAACATACTGGGCATCCATTCAAATCCTCGTGCTCACCATGGTAGAGGATGCAGTCATTAGGGCATGCATGTATCTCCTCCACCTCTAATCCTAGAGGGAAGACAACCTTATTTTCTTCGTACGTACCGTTGGGCAATTCGTTGTCCTTTGGTAGCTTCTTCTTTAACATTATCAGCAACTTTTCAAATGCCTTGTCAGATACACCATTCTCTGCCTTCCATTGCAGCAATTCCAGTGTGGTACCCGGCTTTTTCTTGTCATCTTCGCAATTTGGGTACAACCCTTTTTTGTGATCCTCTAACATGCGCTACAACTTCAGCTTCTCCTTTTCACTTGCGCAGTTTCTTTTTGCATCGCCAATGGCCCGACCAAGATCATCAGCGGGCTCATCTGATGCCTCTTCTTCAGCTCCTTCCCGCATTGCCGGCTTAGCTTCTTCCCCCATGTTGTACCATCGTATTCATGGAATCCATGGCCATGATAGTTGTCGTCATCCTCTTCTTCTTCATTCTCTTCCATTAGGACCCCTCTTTCTCCGTGCTTGGTCCAACAGTTATAGCCGGACATGAAACTAGACTCAAACAGGTGGACGTGAATGGTTCTTGAGTTAGAGTAATTTTGATCATTCTTATAGGTAGCACATGGACAATACATAAAACCATCCGTCCGCTTGTTTGCCTCAGCCACAACCAGAAAAGTATGCACGCCATTAATGAAATGGGGAGAGCATCGGTCATCGTACATCCATTCCCAACTCATCTTCATTACACAACATCGAAAAGACCAAATTAATACAAGTTCATACACACTTGATCTCATAAAACAACATACAAACTCTCTAGCTAAAGCATTTAAATGCAACAACAAATGCGATCAACATCGCAACTAAGGTAATAATTGATCCAACATCATAGTGATACCAAGCCTCACTATCAATGGCATATTTTTTAAATTTTCTAATCTTCAAGCGCATTGCCTCCATCTTGATCTTGTGATCATCGACGACATAGGCAACAGACAACTCGAGTTTCATCTTCTCTTCTTCAACTCTTTCCAATTTTTCTTTCAAATACTCGTTTTCTTTTTCAACTAAATTTAACTTCTTGACAAGAATATCTATGTCGGTTAGAATTTCCGATTCACATACCTCCTAGATAAAAATATCTATGTCAACTTGATGGGCATAATTAGCATAAACACGAAATGCAACAGATATTTATAAAAAGAGTATATACCACATCCGAATCATAAACATGACGAGGGCCGACGGGGATGGATATCAAAACCATGCCACTATGTATAACAAACAACCATATAGGTAAGAAAACTATACAAGTAACTATCTAAATCTCACAAACATGATTTTTTTAATAAAAAGGATAAGAACAAGAGGCTCACCAAGGTGGTGCCGGCGACGGGACGGTGTGGGCAATCGAAGGTGGTTAGGACGGGGACGGGAAGGCACTAAGTAAACCACACCTACACATGCAAAGTAAGAAGTTAATTTGAGCTCAAATTGTATATAAATCAATTAAACTACCAAATATAAATACTCCCAAACTAAAACCCACAAATCACTATACTTATAGAGCATTGCAAGAGCTACCCTAGCAATGAGAGATGAAAGGACAAAGTTGCTAACCTTTGTGAACACTTGGATGGATGGGGTGCCTCCAAATATTGACAAATTTTGGCAAAAATGGAGGTGAGCTCGAGCAAGTGAAAGAACAAAGGAGAGGAAGAAGGGCAAAAACAGGGAGGAGTGTGCTCGAGCTGGCCGAAGGGTTCATATAGGGGACCTTTAGTCCCGGTTCTAGACACAAACCGGGACTAAAGGTGAGCCTCTAGTCCCGGTTCGTGCCATGAACCGGGACTAAAGGTTATCATGGGGCCCCAGGCTGACACCATCCTGCCACCACCCCTTTAGTCCCGGTTCATGTTACGAACCGGGACTAAAGGTCCGGAACAAACCGGGACTAATGATGCCCGTCCCGAACCGGGACTAATGGTCACATTAGTGTCGGTTCAATACCAGACCGGGACTAATGCTATGGACAACAAGTCTGTTTTCTACTGGTGTAGGCATCATCGTGTATGTGGGCGTTGGAGAGTTCACCCACACGACCTGCAGCGTGCGGTTCCCAGCTGCGTCGTGTGGGCGAACCAGTTTTCGCCCACACAGTCATAGTCCGCGCGCATGTGGGTGAACTGCTCTTCGCCCACATGATGCTCGTACATTGCTAGATGTCAACTGCAGCTGCGCGTACGTGGCAACTAGGTAAACACACATGTCAACTATGATTTGTTGCTAGATGGGAACTGCAGTTGCGCTTACATGACAACTAGGTAAACACACATGGCAACTATGATTTGTTGCTAGATGGCAACTGCAGTTGCGCTTACGTGACAACTAGGTAAACACATATGACAACTATGATTAACCATACAATATAACTATGGTTGGACCACACGTGTGCAACTAGTTAATCACACATGACAAATATTGTTTGACAACATAGGGCAAGTAGTTAATTTCATATGGCAACTATGGTTTGATTACATGTGACAACTACCGTTAATTAGACATGGCAACTATAGTTAACCAAAACGGAAAAGTTGCCATGCTTTTACAACTATATTTGACAACCGGGGTAACTAAAGTTGTCATTCGTAGGGTAATTAAAGTGTCATCTCGATGGTAGCTGACGTAGTTGCAACAAGACGTGTGAAAAGATTTGCTTTGTGCCACACGCGCGGGGTGAGGATGAGTAGGAGTTGTTGGATGTGTGGCATGAAGTAGCTACGCCCACACGTATGTGCATCGCCTACATATGCCCATGTGGGCCATCTTCTGGTTATACCACACAAGACGTGTGTGCGAATGTCTATTATGCTACACGTGTGATGCATGTGGACACCCTATTATTATTACATTGGCAAGCCGATTCTAGATTTTCTTCACCACTTCCGCGGTGCCTTGCTTTTGGAGAGATTTACTAATATTTTCTCCTTCGGGGTGTGGTTCTTCTACTTCTTTAGCCACAGACTAGAAAGACCGGAAGCGCTTCACTGCGATGTTAAACTAAAAACCTAATCACTCTATTTCAAAATACAATGTGTATTACTTTTTTAAATGTTAAACCTTTTAAATTTGATTAAATTTGTTGATAAATATATCAAAATCCATAATATCAAATTATTGTGATTAGATTCATTGTTAAATGAATTTTCATATTTTTATTTAATATTTTGAATGTCGATATTTTTGCTCTCAACTTAGTAAAAGTTAAAGAATTTGAGTTTTCAAAAAATAATACCCCTTATATTTAAAACTAATGACATATTTTATTTAATGTGTGAAGGAGACGGCATAGTGTGTTTTATTTTTACTTATAATTCGATAATTTAATATGTCTTTCATGATGTGATTTTATATTATATGCTAACCAACACGTGTATCATCAAGGAACACGTGTGGGCTAGGGCGGCATCGACAAACGCTTCCGCCTCATACGGCTCCTCTAGGGATGGGGGTAGTCACAGAACGGTTTGGGGGTCTATCCGGCACATGAGCAAGTCTGTACGTGGTGGTTCCAAAAAACAAAGTCTGTACGTGGTGGAGGTATGCAAATCAAACTAGCTTGACGTACATGTACTAGCGCTCTAGCACAACACAGCCAAGCAGCAAACTCCAAGCGCGTAGTACATGAGATGACGCAGGGCGAGCGTGAGGAGATCGGCAACTCCCGTGTGTGACTCGAACGAGCGCATCGAGACCGGAGGGCGACACGCGCAACCGCACACCTCCTGTCCACTATCCACTCCTGGCCTCCAGTGCATCAGCACTTCTGCCTCATCAGACTATGCTACGTTATCTACGCCGAGTCACCGATCTACACCAGCACGCTGAATCTCTGCATCAAATTGTACGACTACATCACATACATAAGAAGAAAAAAGAAAAAGAAAAAACTGTCGAGCACGTCTACTAGAAGTGACCATGCACCTTCCACACTATGTGTCTGTGTGAAAGAACACGTTTGAACACACACACACCCCTCCCCGCGGCTCCCGAGTCGCTCCCGCGCGGGCGGCCCGGGAGGAACCCTCGCTGCCGCTGGCTGCTCCCACCATCATCCTCCTTCTCCTGCCGCTGTTGGACGGTGTCGTCGGGGACGGTTATACCTCCTCCCATATAGGCGTGGTGTCGCGGGGCGCGTCTGGTGACGGGGACACACGTGTGAACGGGCGTGTGTGGCGATGTGGTGGTGCTGCGCGGCGACCTGGGTGGCACGAGGCATGGATAGCTGGTCGTCCGAGGGTAGCAGTCCCGTTTTAAATAAAATTATTTTTTTAATTATCTTTTTTAAATTTTTTGGAAAAAAAACTTCTTTTTGAAATAATCTTTTTTACTTTTGAATTTTTGAGAAACTGAGAAAACTTCATCGGGTAAACCCGGTGAAATCGAGTCCCGATTTTTCTCTAGTTTTTTTATATATTAAACTTGTTTTTTCGACGTCGTATGTAAAAGTTATGGCCGTTTTACATTTTTTTGTTTTTTTTGTAAAAACGGTCAAAAATCATATTTCAAAATTTCTATACCAAGTAGACACTAAAATCTAACTACCCCCTCTGTTCCTAAATATAAATCTTTTTAAAGATTTCACTAGGAGACTACATACGGAGCAGAATAAGTGTATCTACATTTTAAAGTATGTCTATATACATTCGGATGTAGTTCCGTAATGAAACATCTAAAAAGACTTGCATTTAGGAACAGAGGGAGTACATCTCAAAGGATTTTTTTGAAGATTTTATCATTTTTGTTTATTTTCTACAAAACTAAAAAAGGTGGTCCACCGAGGGGTAGAGTTCGAAAATTTCAGAACCCCTTTAGTCCGAGTTGGTGTCCATCCAATCATATCGTCGACTACATCTGCTAGCACCGTCTCACCCAGAGTCACAACTAAGGTTAACCAAGCCAGAGTTAACCCTTTCTAACTTCATTTGCTATTTTTCATGCATTTAATGATTTTTTTATCTAAATGACCCTGAAATTGAAAAGAAATACAAATGAACTCCGAAAAGGTTGAAACTTGGCATGGCATCATCATTTCATGCACATAGCTTGTGCTAAAAAGTTGAGAGGATTACGACAAAAACTGGATGCACTTTGTGTACGAACTAGACCATCTCTTTCGAAGTATCAAGGTTTCGGACGAAAACCCATCTGTTACAAAGGCATTTCATTTTTTTAACTTATTTCAACTCCAGACTTTTTGTGCATTCAATATGCACCATTCAAAGCCGCATACTCAAAGTTCAACCCTTTCTAACTTTATTTGCTAATTTTCATGCATTCACTGATTTATTTTTGAGCTAAATGACACTAAAATTGAAAAGCAGTACAAATGAACTCTGAAAAGGTTGAAACTTGGCATGGTATCATCATTTCACCCATATAACTTGTGCTAAGAAGTTGAGAGGGTTCCTGCAAAAACTGGATGCATTTCGCGTACAAACTAAACCATCTCCTTCGAAGTATCAAGGTTTCGGACAAAAAAACCATCTGTCATAAAGACATTCCATTTTTAACTTATTTCAACTCCAGACTTTTTGTGCATTCAACATGTATCATTCAAAACCACATTCTCAAAGTTCGACCCTTTCTAACTTCATTTGCTAATTTTCATGCATTCAATGATTTTTTTGAGCTAAATGACCCTGGAATTAAAAAACACTACATATGAACTCTAAAAAGGTTGAAACTTGGCATGGTATCATCATTTACTCACCACTAGTGCAGAACCGGCCAATAGTCACGGGTCGTAAGGGCCTTTAGTGTCAATTCTCGAACCAGCACTAAAGGATGGGGACTAAAGTCTACCCCCTTTAATGCTGGTTCAACACGGCCCGACACCAAAGGCCCTCCACGTGGCATCCGACGGCGCCGTGGGCTGGGGGACCTTTAGTCCCATTTAATTAATTTTTATTTCAAACATATATTATGCTACTACGTACATATTGTACACACATTGTGCATGCGCATATATATAAATATAAATAGAATTTCTCGTAGAACCGCGATCATGTATATATATATATATATATATATATATATAGGCCTCGCAAAAATGCAGCTAATTTCTGGAGATCTTGTAATGGTATTCTCCTTTGGGATCTATGACCCGGTTGAGCAGAAATCCAGCTAATTCCTCTACAATTGCTCATATCCGAGCCTTTGATAGGAGCTGGCCCTGCATCTCCGCCAGCTACAAGATGAAGATCAAGATGAATATATTAGTTGTGTGTATATATATTAGCTAGATCATGATAAAAAAATTATGGATAGTGTTCTGGCAAACGTATCCAATTTTTTTTCGTTTATGCTCCTTTCAGACGTGATCATGCGAATGTATTCGCAGACGTAGTATCCGCATAAACTATTCCCCTGCTCCTGCACCATGCACTTTACGAGAATAAAATTCAATTAGGTAATAATTAATCAAGCATGATAATGGTATTGAAACTAGAATTAAAGAGATGCACGGACGTAGCTAGCTAGCTAGTATTACTTAATTACCTTGGGTCGCACCCATTTCAGTTGTTGTGCCCAGTCGCCTGGGACCTATTTGATGAACTTGGCCCAAGCCCTGCCCGCCGGCAAAGAAAATGAATAAATGAGTTATTAACTAGTTGATATGAGGAAATGAAGTAATTAAAGAGGCCGACATAGTGTGATAATGATTGAAATTACCTGTCAAGCAGCCTCCTCACGATTGTGTATTCAGATGGATCCTTTAATAGCGAGTCGAGTAGTTCAACTTTTCCCTTGTCAACTTCAATGATTAACAAGATCCAGTGATAACTGCATAACTCATCAACAACACTTATTAGCATCTAGTAAGCAAAAAATAAAATTTATAATACAAGATATATATATATATATATATATATATATATATATATATATATATATAGTAACACTCACCCGAAGTTGTAAGGAAGTAGTATTTCTGGTTGGGTGTTTAGATGGATCAAAAATTCTAGCATTTTTTTCTCTGTGTCTTTTCTCAAATATGAAGTTTCTGATATCTTTTGATTAATCGTATTTGGGTCAATGAACCCAATGCCATAGCGTCCAGTTTGTTTCATTTCATACATCTTCATTCTACACAATACCACAGAAACGAATATAGTGAGGATAATTCTAGGTAATGAACGAGAGCACAACTAGCTAGAGACTTTAAATTATAGAAAGAAATCACTTACAAACAATAGCAACTGATTAAAGATTTGTCGAGTGTGTCTTGATTAACTAACTGAAACAACTCTGCATAATGAATCCACACATCATTTTTATGGAAGTAATGCGTCTCTTGGACTCTCACCATGAGGGACTCTTCATTGGTATTTGTTGTTATTTGCATGTACCACATATGCAATTCGTACATTCTCGTTGGTAGAAGCTTGACATCTTCAGGCTTGACCAGAGGTTTGTCGCGGACATATTGATATTTTACTTCTAACTCTTTAAGCACGGGCATTTCCTCAAGGCCTAGGATTTGTTCAACAGTGACACCGGCCTCTTTAGCCTGCCTTATATGGTCTTCGATTACTTCTGGCCGACCGGCGGTACTCACAGATGTTTGTACAATGAGCGGGGGGGGCGGGGGTCGATTGCACTGCCTGTTCTCGCAGCTGGGGGATAGTTTTCCCGCTTTTTTGCCAACTCCTTGGCTCGAGCTCGAGCTCGACTCCTTTTGTCCTGCAAGATATGACTTCTTGATAGACCGCACATAGTCGTTGTCCTTCTGAGCCAGTCGAACCATATCAATGAAGTGTTGTGAGACATGTTTAGGTACTTTCTCCTTTGGCGGCTGGGGTGGTTTCGGTCCAAAATGGGCCTTCAAATTGGCATCCACTACGCTGTCAAGTTTCTCATTGGTCAGGTGGTAAGGCAACTTCGGAAGAGCCTTGAGGCTTGGGCCATATCTGAATTTCTTGCCTGCTATACCGCTAGTCGTCGTAGCTATGGCATCTCTCTTCCGTTGTTGCTTAGGCGACGGAGCACGTTGAGTGGACAGAGCACGTTGATGCCATGTCGGACATGGAGGAGGAGTAGGCTGAGGCGATGCCGGACTTGGAGGAGGAGGAGTTGGATGACGTCATGCCGGACTTGGAGGAGGAGTCGGCTGACGCGGTGCCGGACTTGGAGGAGGAGTTGGAGTCGACTGACGTGGCAGTGGACTTGGAGGAGGAGGAGTCGGTGGCCTTGGAATGATACGATGTATGGTCTCTCCCAGTGTTCTCTCCTTGTCACCTCTTGGAATGTCAAGTTGTAGCTCGTGATATGCTTACATCACTTCATCAACCCCGACACGAGCATAGCCAGTTGGCATGGGATTGCAATGGAAGGTTGCTTCTAGGGGATTTGCTAAAGCATAGCCGTCCGCCACCTTCATGGATAAGTTCTTCACTTTCATGTGTAGCTCACAGTTAGTACTGTCTTTGATATCATCCATAGGGTACCTAGCTATCATTGCATCGTCATCGATATCGACCGGGGCGGAACCCATGCTGCTTCTCGGTGTAGATGGGATGGTGGTATCCAATGCTGTATCGATCTGCTCATGCTGCCGCTGAGACGCCCTTTCCTGGCTGAGTGAGTAAATCTCTTCCTGTTGTCGCCTCACTCTGGATTCCAACTCCAGGTGATTTGATTTGAGGCCTTCAAGGTGCTTCCTCCTTCTTCTTCCGCTCCTCCTACATATTCGTTCTCGCACAGCTTTTGTAGTCATCATTCCAACTAGCAAACCCCTCAAACCACGGAACAACGCCTTTCCCTCGTGTTCTTCCTGCGTGTTCAGGATTCTTCAGGGTGCGCATAAGCTCGTCGTCCTCTCTGTTGGGCATGAACACTGTTGGGAGACGTAGTAGTAAATCAAAATTTTCTACGGGTTCATACCTTTGAAGATCGCTTAGCGGAAGCGTTACAAGAACGCGATTGATGGAGTCGTAATCGCAGCGATTCAGATCGCGGTGGACTCTGATCTTAGCGCCGAACAATGGCGCCTCCGCGTTCAACACACGTGCAGCCCGATGACGTCTCCTACGCCTTGATCCAGCAAGGAGGAAGGAGAGGTTGAGGGAGAGCTCCGAGAACACGACAGCATGGTGACGGTGGAGCTGCGTGGTACTCCAGAAGAGCTTCGCTAAGCTCTACGGAGGACGAGGAGAGGGAGGAGTAGGGCTGCGCTGTGAGCGAGAGAGATGCATGTCTCCGGCTACCCCAAGGGTTCCACTATATGTAGGACGAGGAGGAGGGAGAGCTGTGCCCTAGGGTTTCCACCCTAGGGTGGTGTGGCAGCCACCAGATCCCATCTGGTCGGCGGCCAAGAGGGACAGGGGTGCGGCTGCCCTAGGGTGGGCCTTAGGGCCCATCTGCCCTAGGGTTTGCCCCCTTCCCACTTCAGCTGCGCCTTGGGCCCTTGTGAGGGGCGCACCAGACCACCTAGGGGCTGGTTCCCTTCCACTTGCGGCCCATGCAGCCCTCTGGGTCTGGTGGCCCCACTTGGTGGACCCCCGGAACCCTTCCGGTGGTCCTCGTACGTTACTGGTAATTCCCGAAACATTTTCGGTGACCAAAACCTCACTTCCTATATATGAATTTGTACCTCTGGACCATTCCAGAGCTCCTCGTGACGTCCGGGATCTCATCCAGGACTCCAAACAACCTTCGGTTACCACGTACACTATTTCCCTATAACCCTAGCATCATCGAACCTTAAGTGTGTAGACCCTACGGGTTCGGGAGACATGTAGACATGACCGAGACACCTCTCTGGTCAATAACCAACAGCGGGATTTGGATTCCCATGTTGTCTCCCACATGCTCCCTGATGATCTTATCGGATGAACCACGATGTCGGGATTCAGTCAATCCCGTATACAATTCCCTTTGTCTACCGGTATGATACTTGCCCGAGATTCGATCGTCGGTATCCCTATACCTTGTTCAATCTCGTTACCGGCAAGTCTCTTTACTCGTTCCGTAACACATAATCCCGTGGCTAACTCCTTAGTCACTCTGAGCTCATTATGATGATGTCTTACCGAGTAGGCCCAGAGATACCTCTCCGTCACTCGGAGTGACAAATCCCAATCTCGATTCGTGCCAACCCAACAGACACTTTCGGAGATACCTATAGTGTACCTTTATAGCCATCATGTTACGTTGTGACGTTTGGCACACCCAAAGTATTCCTACGGTATCCGAGAGTTGCACAATCTCATGGTCTAAGGAAATGATACTTGACATTGGAAAACCTTTAGCAGACGAACTACACGATCTTGTGCTATGCTTAGGATTGGGTCTTGTCCATCACATCATTCTCCTAATTACGTGATCTCGTTATCAACAACATCCAATGTCCATGGTCAAGAAACTGTGACCATCTATTGATCAACGAGCTAGCCAACTAGAGGCTCACTAGGGACATGTTGTGGTCTATGTATTCACACATGTATTACGGTTTCCGGTTAACACAATTATAGCATGATAAATAGAAAATTATCATGAACAAGGAAATACAATAATAAATATTTTGTTATTGCCTCTAGGTCATATTTCCAACAGTCTCCCACTTGCACTAGAGTCAATAATCTAGTTACATTGTGATGAATCGAACACCCATAGCATTCTGGTGTTGATCATGTGTTGCTCGTGAGAGAGGTTTAGTCAACGGATCTCCGACATCCAGATCCGTATGTACTTTACAAATATCTATATCTCCCTCCTGAATGTAATCACGGATGGAGTTGAAGCGGCGCTTGATGTGTCTTGTCTTCTTGTGAAAGCCGGGCTCCTTGGCAAGGGCAAAAGCTCTAGTGTTATCACAGAATAGAGTCATCGGGCCCGACGCATTGGGAATCACTCCTAGGTCGGTGATGAACTCCTTCATCCAGACTTCTTCCTTTGCTGCTTCCGAAGCATCTATGTACTCCCCTTCACATGTAGATGCCGCCACGACGCTTTGCTTGCTGCTGCACCAGCTGACTGCCCCTCCGTTCAAAATATACACGTATCCAGTTTGTGACTTGGAGTCGTCCGGATCTTTGTCGAAGCTAGAATTGACGTAAACCTTTACGACGAGCTCTTCGGCACCTCCATATACAAGAAACATGTCCTTTGTCCTTTTCAGGTACTTCAGGATATTCTTGACCGTTGTCCAGTGTTCCGCTTCGGGATCACTTTGGTACCTCCCTACCAAACTTATGGCAAGGTTCACATCAGGTCTGGTACACAGCATGGCATACATAATAGAGCCTATGGTTGAAGCATAGGGGATGACACTCATCTCTTCTCTATCCTTTGCTGTGGTCGAGCATTGAGTCGTACTGAATCTCACACCCTGTAACACAGGCAAGAACCCCTTCTTGGACTGATCCATATTGAACTTCTTCAATATCTTCTCAAGGTATGTGCTTTGTGAAAGATCTATGAGGCGTTTCGATCTATCTCTATAGATCTTAATACCTAATATGTAAGCAGCTTCTCCAAGGTCCTTCATTGAAAAACACTTGTTCAAGTAGGCCTTTATACTTTCCAAGAGTTCTATATCATTTCCCATTATCACTATGTCATCCACATATAATATGAGAAATGTTACAGAGCTCTCACTCACTTTCTTGTAAATACAGGGTTCTCCATAAACCTGTACAAACCCAAACGCTTTAATCACCTCATTAAAGCGAATGTTCCAACTCCGAGATGCTTGCACCAGCCCATAGATGGAGCGCTGGAGCTTGCATACTTTGTTAGCATCATTAGGATCGACAAAACCTTCCGGCTGCATCATATACAGTTCTTCCTTAAGGAAGCCATTAAGGAATGCCGTTTTGACGTCCATTTGCCAGATCTCATAATCATAAAATGCGGCAATTGCTAACATGATTCGGACAGACTTTAGCATCTCTACGGGTGAGAAAGTCTCGCCATAGTTAACTCCTTGAACTTGTCGATAACCCTTAGCGGCAAGCCGAGCCTTATAGACGGTCACATTATCATCCACGTCAGTCTTCTTCTTAAAGATCCATTTATTTTCAATGCCTCGCTTATCATCAGGTAAGTCCACCAAAGTCCACACTTTGTTCTCATACATGGATCCTATCTCGGATTTCATGGCTTCAAGCCTTTTGTTGGAATCCGGGCCCACCATCGCTTCTTCATAGTTCGAAGGTTCACCGTTGTCCAACAACATGATCTCCAGGACAGGGTTGCCGTACCACTCTGGTGCGGAACGTGTCCTAGTGGACCTTTGACGTTCAATAGTAACTTGATCCGAAGTTTCATGATCATCATCATTACCTTCTTCTCCGGCCGGTGTAGACTCCACAGAAACAACTTCCTGTGCTGCGCTACTCTCCGGTTCGAGTGGAGATACAATTACCTTATCAAGTTCTATTTTCCTCCCACTTACTTCTTTCGAGAGAAACTCTTTCTCGAGAAAGGATCCATTCTTGGCAACAAAGACTTTGCCTTCGGATCTGAGGTAGAAGGTATACCCAATAGTCTCTTTGGGATATCCTATGAAGACACACTTTTCCGCTTTGGGTTCGAGCTTCTCAGGTTGAAGTTTCTTCACATAAGCATTGCATCCCCAAACTTTTAGAAACAACAGCTTAGGTTTCTTTCCAAACCATAATTCATACGGTGTCGTCTCAACGGACTTTGACGGTGCCCTATTTAAAGTGAATGCGGCAGTCTCTAATGCATATCCCCAAAATGATAGTGGTAAGTCGATAAGAGACATCATAGATCGCACCATATCCAATAGAGTGCGATTACGACATTTAGACACACCATTTCCCTGAGGTGTGCCAGGAGGTGTGAGTTGTGAAACGATTCCACATTTCCTTAGGTGCGTGCCAAACTCATGACTTAAATATTCTCCGCCACAATCAGATCGTAGGCTCTTTATTTTCCTATCACGTTGATTCTCTACCTCACTCTGAAATTCCTTGAACCTTTCAAAGGTTTCAGACTTGTGTTTCATTAAGTAGACATATCCATATCTGATCAAGTCATCGGTGAGGGTGAGAACATAACGGTAGCCACCGCGAGCCTCGACGCTCATTGGACCGCATACATCGGTATGTATTATTTCCAATAAGTTAGTTGCTCGCTCCATTGTTCCGGAGAATGGAGTCTTGGTCATCTTGCCCATGAGGCATGGTTCGCACGTGTTAAATGATTCAAAATCAAGAGACTCCAAAAGTCCATCAACATGGAGCTTCTTCATGCGTTTGACACTAATATGACCAAGGCGGCAGTGCCACATGTAAGTGGGACTATCGTTATCAACCTTACACTTTTTGGTAATCACACTATGGACATGTGTAACATCACGTTCGAGATTCATCAAAAATAAACCATTGACCAGCGGGGCATGACAACAAAAAATTTCTCTCATATAAATAGAACAACCACTACTCGAATCAGACATTTTGCCGTCTGCCAGCGCTTTGCCGTCTGCTAGCAGACGACAAAGAGTTTGTTTGCCGTCTATCTTCCCAAAGAAGACGGCACAGAACCAGCTGATGGCAAAGACCCTCTTTGCCATCTATGATTCTTTGCCATCCACTGGCGGACGGCACGGAATTCTTTGCCGTCAGCCAGCGGACGGCAAAGACCAGAGTGGGCCCCACGGGGCACGACACTAGCTAGGTCAACCTCCTCACTTCTTTGCCGTCTGCTGGCGGACGGCAAAGAATTTTTCGCCGTCCGCTAGCGGACGACAAAGAAGTGAGGAGGGCCCACAAACGTCACGACATGGGCGGGCTAACTGCAAGGGCCCACCCCACCTCTTTGTCGTCTGCTAGCGGACGACAAAGTTTCTTTGCCATCCGCTGGCAAACGGTAAAGAGAATAACTCCTATAACGGGTCGTTAACCACCCCCTCCTCTCTCTCTTCTCTCTCTCTCCCTCTCTCTCTCTCCCGCCGTCGCTGCTGCACTCCGCTCCCCCGCCCCTCCCCCTCCGCCGCCCCGCGCCGTCCCCTTCCGCCGTCCTGCACCACCCCCCGGTGCCCGTCCCGTCGCCGGCCGCCCTGCACCGCCCCCCCGCCCCCGGAGCCTGCCCCGTCGACCGCCCCTACCCCACGCGGCCCCGGCCCGCCTCCCGCCCGTGCGTCGCCACTAACGCCCCCCGACCACCAGCCGCCTCGCGGCCCAGCGACCCGCCGCCCCCGCCGCCCCACTCCGGTGATCTCTCCCGGCCCCTGTTTTTTTTCTGTTAGTTAGGTTAGTTAGATTAGTTCTAGGTTTGTTAGGTTAGTTCTAGGTTAGGTAGGTTAGTTTCTACGCTAGTTAGGTTAGTTCTTGAAAAAAAATATTAGGAGAAGAAAAGAAGAAGGATAAGAAGAATAAGATGAAGAAGAGGAGGAGGAGGAGAAGAAGAAAAGGGGGAGGAGAAGAAAAGAAGAAGGATAAGAAGAAGAAGAAGAAGAAGAAGAAGAAGAAGAAGAGGAGGAGGAGGAGGAGAAGAAGAAGAAAAGGGGGAGGAGAAAAAAAGAAGAAGAAGAAGAAAAGAGGAGAGGAGGAGAAGAAGAGTAAAAAGGAAAGGAAGAAGAGGAGGAGGAGGAGGAGGAGGAGAAGAAAAAAGAAGAAGAGGAAGAAGAAGAAGAAAAAAGAGGAGAGGAGGAGAAGGAGAAGAAAGAAGAAGAAGAAGAAGAAGAAGAAGAAGAAGAAGAAGAAGAAGAAGAAAAGAGGAGAGGAGGAGAAGAAGAAGAGGAAAAAAGGAAAGGAAGAAGAAGAAGAGGAGGAGGAGAAAAAAGAAGAAGAAGAAAAAAGAGGAGAGGAGGAGAAGAAGAAGAGGAAAAAGGAAAGGAGGAAGAAGAGGAAGACCCCGACCCCGACCCCGACACGACACCCCGACCCTGACCCCGACCCCGACCCCGACAAGACACCCCGACCCCGACCCCGACCCCGACACCCCGACCCGACACCCCGACACGGCACACCGACCCCGACACCCCAAGACCCCGACACAGCACCCCGACCCCGACACCCCGACACGGCACCCCTGACCGCGTCACAGCACCCTGACCCCGACATGACACCCCGACACCCCGACATGGCACCCCCGACCCCGACACGGCACCCCGACCCCGACATGACACCCCTGACACCCCGACCCTGACACGACACCCCCGACACACCGACCCCGACACGACACCCGACACCCTAACACGGCACCCCCGACCACGACACAACACCCCGACACGACACCCCCGACACCCCGACCCCGACACGACACCCCCGACACGCCGACCCCGACATGACACCCGACACCCTGACACGGCACCCCCGACGCCGCTAACCCCCAACCTCCGACGCCACCGATCCTCAACCCCCGACGTCACCGACCCCAACCCCCGACACGACACCACGACACCCCGACACCATGACACCCCGACACCCCGACACCCCGACAGCCCGACACGACACCCTGACACGGCACCCCGACCCCGACACGACACCCCCCACACCCCGACACGACACCCCCCACACCCCGACATGACACCCCCGACACCCCGACCCCGACACGACACCCCCGACGTCGATGGAACCCTAAATAGCAAGTATCATTGTTACGAGATACATGTGGTCGTCGGTGTCGAACACTGCATCCATGTCCCACAAGTTACGTTGGCGTGCTTCGTCCCACATCAACAGTTCTCGGGGTCGATGGCGGTTGAACACCTATGCGTATTTGTCTTGTAGCCTCTGCGATGACGATTAAAAGCCAAGTGTTGAAACTTGAAACACCCTAACTGACTCAAGTCGGTTTGGTTGTTTGAAGTTTCAAAACTTGGCTTTGATCCTCATCGCAGAGGCTGCCAGACAAATTCGCATAGGTGTTCAACCGTCATCGGCCCCCAGAACTATTGCTGCGCGCGGGACACCGGGCGCTGGCGTCACTTATGGGATGTGGATCTAGTATTCAACGCCGAGCACACATGTATCTCGCACCGATGATACTTGTTATTTAGGGTTTCATCGACGTCGAGGAACCCCCTAACCCGACACCACGACCCGACACCCCCGACCCCCGACCCTGACACGACATATCGACCCCGACACGACAACCCCGACACCATGACACGACACCCCCGACCGTCGACACCTCCTTGACCTCCTGTTGACCGAAAGGGTGCTCTTCGGCCTTCCAGAGGGCCGATGGGGTCATACATGTGTGAATTATGAGTTAGGTCATATAATTTCCGATTTTGTTATAAAAAACATCATATATATATTTGTGTTCATCGGGTGGGTTTAAATGTGCAGTTGTTTCGTCGCTGCGAGGGTTTGGTGTTCGACGACCTCCCCGTGCGTTCGACGAGCTCCGCCCCTACGTTCGTGGTGAGCACAAATGACATCTCCTCCTCCCCCCTCATTTTCTCTGTTCCGGTCTTCGTGACGATGAAACTCGCTTGCTGTAGGTAGATTGAATCATCAGTATGCGTGAACACTATGCGTCTCTCGTTCGAAAAGGTTACATCTATAAATATGCATACATTTGCATATTTATAACCGTGATTCTTTCGAATTGTCCAACGTTATCCATGGACAGCCCGAGTATGTGTAGATTGGGTTCGTTTTCCCATATGCTCTGCTCCGGATCCGATGCGGAATTTCGTCAGTGCCTCCATGTTGTTCTCCGGGTACACATCCTCTCTGCTTATTGCCGAGACGTGTATCAGGAGAACAACGGGGAGGTGCTGCCAAAATTTTGCATCGGATCCGGAGCAAAGCATGGGAAGACGAACCCAATCTACACATACTCGGGTGGGATTAGGACCTATCTTTACCTACAAGCGTCTAGGTTGCATCGATGTAATGAAACTGACAAAGGCTCAGTTCAACCTAGGCAGAGAATGCTACGATGCGATTATGATGATATTTGGACACTTTCTACCCAAAGGCCATGTATTGCCACCAAACCTGTACTAGTCGGACAAAATCCTGCGTGCGCTTAAGATGCCCTATGAGAAGATAGATGCCTGTGAGAATGGATGTGCCTTATTTAGGCTTCAGTATGCGGGCTTGAACTATTGCCCCATTTGCAATGCTTCCAGATATGTTGTGGTAGACAACGGTATGGGTGAGAAGAGTCAGACCAAAATCCCCATTAATGTTCTTAGGTATCTGCCAATCATACCAAGACTTCAATGGCTTTTCATGGTCGAAGAGACGACTAGACAGATGACGTGGCATAAACTGGGCAAAAGAACAGAACTGGATGCAGATGGGAATCTGATGTTGGGACACACTTCGGACGCTTTTGCGTGGAAGCACTTCGATGCATTACATAAGGATAAAGCGGTAGAACCAAGGCATCCTCGAGTTGCCATCAGCACGGATAGGTTCAATGTGTATGGTATGATGGCAGCACAATACAGTTGTTGGCCTGTATTTGTCATTCCACTCAATCTCCCCCCGGAGAGATTATGAAAATAAAGAACATTTTCTTGATCCTGATAATTCCTGGGCCCAAATATTCGAGGAAGAATATGAATGTGTACATGCGATCGCTTAAGGATGAATTACAAGAAGCCTGGGATAATTGGATCAAGACATCCGACGCCGCTACAAAAAGAACTTCAAAATGCATGTGTGGTACATGTACTCGATGCATGACTTGTCGGCGTATGCGCTATTCGTTGGCTGGTGTGTGCATGGAAGGTTTCCGTGCCCCACATGCAAGGTAGCTCTTCAGTTCCGTTGGCTGGAGGCGGGTCGCAAGTTTTCTTGCTTCGACATGCATAGACAGTTCCTGGATCCTGACCATAAGTTCAGAAAAGACAGGAAGAATTTCATCAAAGGTAGAGTTGTCAAAAACATTGCACCACCTGCGTTTACAGGCCAACAGATCCTGGATCAGATAAACGCTCTCGAGCTGGATCCAAATCGTCCAGGGTATTTCAAAGGGTATAATAGGGAACACGCCTGGACTCACAAGATATGTTTGTGGGATCTACCTTACTTCAAAGACCTCCTTTGCCCACACAACATCGACGTGATGCACATTGAAAAGAATGTCGCGGAGGCCCTTTTTGGTACATTGTTCGGCATAGAGGGGAAGTCGAAGGATAATCCTAAGGCTAGAGTCGACCAGGAGGCTCTATGTGATAGACCGTTACAAAACATTCGACAACCGAAAGGAAAGAAGAACTGGAGGAAGCCAAAGGCATGGTTCAATCTTGGAAGGCCAGCTATGAGGGAAATGATCTTGTGGGTGCAAATGCAGTTGATGTTCCCCGATGGGTATGCAGCGAATCTAAAGAGGGGAGCGAGTCTTGAAAAATTGAAAATATTTGGTCTCAAGAGTCGTGATTGGCACATATGGCTTGAGCGGGTAATGCCGGTGATGTTGCGTGGCTTTATCCCTGAGGATGAATGGCTAGTACTGGCAGAGCTGAGCTATTTCTTCCGTGCTCTTTGTGCAAAAGAACTATCGCCTGACGTGCTAGACGAACTGGAAGAGTTGGCGCCGGAGTTGATCTGCATGTTAGAAAAGATCTTTCCACCGGGCTTCTTTAATCCAATGCAGCATTTGATTTTGCATCTCCCTACCGAGGCAAGATTGGGGGGCCCGTGCAAAATCGTTGGTGCTTCTCAACTGAGAGGATGCAGAAGACGCTTCGAGCAAAATGTAAAAATAAAGATAGAGTTGAAGCATCGATGGCCGAGGCATTCATTACTGAGGAGGTGGCAAACTTTGTGACAGCACACTACATAGCCCAAAATCGTCATTTGCATAATCCGAAGCCTCGGTACAATGATGGCGACCGTGAAAAAGGTCGATCCAACCTCAGCCTATTCAAAGGGAAGCTCGCAGCAACCGGTGCTTCGAAATCATTAGGGTTGGATGTCGAAGAATGGCGGACCATTTCATTCTATATCCTCAACAACCTAACAGAAGTGCGGCCGTACATAGAGTAAGTTCTCGATACATTGTTTCGCAACTTCTAATTCCTTTGAAATGCTCTTATTCCCGGATATGTGATACAGTCAATACGTCGTCAAATTCTCGGCTAGAGCGGTGATCCAAAAGGATTCCATCGAAGAGTATGAGCTTCTGGCAAAGCATGGAGGCGTATATCCCGGTTTCATCTCTTGGTTCAAGCAAACGGTAATTTCCATTAATTAGACGATTTCATTTCTTCGCCTAGTTTGCGGCTAATGCAACAATCCTTTGGTATTAAACTTGTAGGCTAATGCAGAGTCTATGGACTCTGAATTGAGACAAGTCGCTAATGCTTTTGACTTTAAGGTCCGTTCATTTGACAAATACGACATCAATGGGTATCGCTTTTGTACTTTTGCCAAAGAGCTATCTATGGCCGACTGAAATACTACAAATTGTTGTGTCTCCGCTGTCGGCGAAGGAGGGGTCGAGTATTATGGAAGAGTTGAAGCAATTTATGAACTTACATTCTTTGGTGAAAACCCACCAAACGTCGTAGTCTTGAAATGTTATTGGTTCTAGCCGAAGGAGACTAGAAGGACTCATGAACATATAGGGCTAGTCGAAATCAAACAAAGCACCCATTTGGATGTTCCCGATGTCTATATTACGGCTCAACAGGCGACCCAAGTTTTCTATCTACCATGGGCCTGCAAAACAGATCCAAATTTGAAAGGTTGGGATGTCGTTTATGATGTGCCACCACATTTTAGACCACCTCCCCTCAATGAAGATGATTATGAACCTCACATTAACCCAGACACATATGAAGGAGAATTCTTCCAAGAAACACGTGTTTCCAAAAAACGCTTCAAGAACCGCTCTACTTCACCCCAGAACATTGAGGTCGACGACGATAGTGAATCAGACTTCACCCCTGAGCAGGAACAAGAAGAGACGGAAGAAGAAGATGTTACTGCTGCGGATGACCTGACAATGCTTGACCGATTACATAGAGGCCTTCCACATGTTGATGCATTTATTGATGATGCTGATGAGCACGTCCTTACTGATAGTGATGATGATTATGCATTTATTGATCCCGGAGCATATATAGACGATGAAGATTAATATTAGTAATGTGAGGTATTCAATTATTATTATGTACATATATATTATTAATTAGTTCATGTTATTAGGTATTCAATTTTTTATGTTGAACTAATTTTGTTCACTCTTTGTCATTGCAGGTGTTGACAGATGGTGGGTGGGGTTCGAGAGCACTCTGAGCCTCCTTCCTCGGCACGTGCTAGGAGGGGTGCTATTATTCCACCCCAGCAACTCCGGAGAGCGCTGGTACACAACATGCAGACACCGACGGGCGCTTCTTCTTTGACCGGGAGATGTCGGGGGAAGACGAAGAGAGGTGCTAGAGGTAGGAAGGCTGCTGCGCCTTCCTCGCCGCCACCCCCAAGTGATTCTCCCGACCACAGGAGTGCTCCGTTTCGGGTGGACCCGTCTGACTTGGACCCGTCTTGGACTCCGGTCCACAAGCCTCGGGTCGCCGAGCCTTCGTCCCAGGAGACTCGGGTCCCAGAGTCTTCTTCCCAGGAGACTCGGGTCCCAGAGTCTTTGTCCCACGTGACTCCGGAGGCTAGTGGCCATGCTGATGGTGGCGAGGACAATTACTTGTCTGAGGACACCTATAGCGAGAGCGAACTGGTTGAGGAGGGCAAGAAGGTCTACCAGTGTGGTTGTACAAAGCTGCCTCCCGTGCCGACGACCCGTGAGGAGAGGTGGTTGATTGCGCCTAATGCGAAGAAGTAAGTGCATTTACTCTTTTTAACCTTTTGCCTTCATGTTTCTTCAAATTAATATCTAATGTGTTGGCCTTGTCCTACTGCAGGGGTTGGAAATACGAGCGTGGTGGTGTCCGCAGGCCCAACCAGGTCCTTGGTGTGCTTCTCCAGCACCACTTCCCGGGGAAGGTCCAGTTGCCCGGTGAGGGTGAGTCTCCACAAGTAGCACTGACCTGGGAGCTGTACAAGGCTGCCCCGGCCCCGCCGGAGGAGATGGTCGACTGTGTCTTGTGCGATACGGTGACTGATATTGTGATCCGTTGCTTTTGGGTAATTTCTCCTTTACAGAATTAAAAAACAACAACACCTAGTGATTGTACTAATCAATGTCTAATGTGTTGTCTTGTTTGATTGTAGACCTTCTATAGGTGTCTTGAGGAAGACGAGGCGAGAGCGGCTGTTGTTCTCGAAGCCGAGTGCAAGCGCCTACTTCAGAACTTACGGCACGAGGCTCGGGTGCAGGCTATTCGAGACTACTACGCCTCGAGTAACATTAACAGGGCCAAGAAGAAGTGTCGCGGAAATTATCTGAGTAAGGAGAAGTTTATGAAGGTAATTATCTATTCTTAAGGCCTTGTACTTAGTTTCTTTGATTTGATTCGTAGGCATAGCGCTGAAATTTCTCTTGTCTAACTTAGGTGCCCCCGAGATGGTGTGCGGATAGGCTGGACTGTTGGGAGGCATTGGTGGATGAGTAGTGCTCTCCCGAATGGCTAGCCGAACACAACAAGGCCAAGGAGAAGCGTGCCCAAATGAGAGGTGTGCCACACCATCAAGGGAGCTCCAACCTGTTTGAGTATGGGGATAACTGGGTATGTGGTTTGCTTCATGATTCATCCAATTTCATTCTTCATGCTAGCTTGAGCCCTTAACTAATATTTTGTTCACCTCTTTTAGGCGCGAGAAAACAAGAAGGAAGTGACACCTTTGTTCGACCTCTATGCGATGGCCCATACTACCTCGTACAAGAAGGCCAAGGCATTCTCTGAGGATGACCTCGATCATCCAGAGAGCTTCAGCAACATCTCCTCCCACAACAAGTTCGTGAGGTACAGAGATGAGGGGAAGGCGAGGAAAGGGGAGGACTTCAACCCGAGCCAGAGTCCTTTTGATCCAGAGCTCGTGATGATATCTGGTGGTGGGAGGCCCCATGGCTCGATAGCCATTGGGGATGGACTGATACGTTGTCCTAGAACTCTCCCAAAGATCAAGAAGCTCCAGACGAGCTCTGATCCTGAGATAAGGCCTCGTCCACGGTCAATGGAACTCGCCATTGAGGCTAGGGCCCAGGAGCTCCTGGCGGAGGCAAATAGGCAGGCGGCGCAGAGGGAGAGGGAGATGGAGGAGTGGACGACTAGGCCGTTGGAGGAGGAGAGGAACCGGAACGACGCCTCTCACCGGGCCCTATACGAGCTCCTCGTGGTAAGTTTCTCCTGCATATTAGCCAAATCATGCGCATAATTTTCGTTTCATCACTAACTAATATGAATGACTCGTGAAAACAAAATGTGCAGACCGTGTGCCAGAACAATGGTCAGACCCCTCCGTCAATGCCCCATATTGCTATAGCACCCACGGTGAGTTTCATTTAAATGGTCATTAGTGACTAGTATTCACATTTGAGTTGCATCATGCTAAGGAGACATTGCAAATGATCTTTGGTGCAGCGTGCCTCCCGACAAGCATTGACTGATCCTTCTACGTCTGCCGCAACCCTGACCGGTCCTTCTATGTCTCACCCTGGCCCAAACCCTGCCGGTCCTTCACCTCCATGTTGATGGTAAGTTTTCCCAAGTGTTTTCATTAACAAAGGCATACTTAGCTTAAGAAATGAACTACTTAGCTCCAAAATTACCTATACTTAGCTTATTTTCATCAAAAATGACTTGATATGCTTAGTTAGCTAGAAAATGGTATATTCTACCTAGGATAGCTATAAAATGACGTATACTTAGCATTTTTTCCTCCAAAATGACTTGATATGCTTAGTTAGCTAGAAAATGGCATTAGTAGCTAGTAGAGCTCAGTAATGATCTATAGCTAGTTCATTTATGACATAATTAGCTCACTTAGGTACAAAATGGCATAACTACCTAGGATAGCTTAATAATGATCTATAATTAGCTTAGTTAGTTCATTTATGACATAATATGCTCACTTAGGTAAAAAAAATGGCATAATAACCTTGGTTTACCTCCAAAATGACCTATACTTAGCTTATTTTCCTCAAAAATACATAATAACCTTACTTACCTCCAAAATGATATATTCTACCTAGGATAGCTCCAAATGACCTATACTTAGCTTATTTTCATCAAAAATGACTTGATATGCTTAGTTAGCAAGAAAATGGTATATTCACCTAGGATAGCTATAAAATGACCTATACTTAGCATTTTTTTCCTCCAAAATGACTTGATATGCTTAGTTAGCTAGAAAATGGCACTAGTAGCTAGTATAGCTCAATAATGATCTATAGCTCGTTCATTTATGACATAATTAGCTCACTTAGGTATAAAATTGCATAACTACCTAGGATAGCTCAATATTGATCTATAATTAGCTTAGCTAATTCATTTATGACATAATATGCTCACTTAGGTAAAAAAAATGGCATAATAACCTTGGTTTACCTCCAAAATGACCTATACTTAGCTTATTTTCCTCAAAAATACATAATAACCTTACTTACCTCCAAAATGATATATTCTACCTAGGATAGCTATAAAATGACCTATACTTAACATTTTTTCCTCCAAAATTACTTGATATGATTAGTTAGCTACAAAATGGCATTACCACCTTGGAGAAGAGAAGAGGAGAGGAGAGGAGAAAAATAAATAGAAGATAAATTCTTCTTCTTCTTTTTTTCTTCATTTTCTTCTTCTTCTAGCTAGTCTTCTTCTTCTTCTAACTATATCTTTCCTACTTTGCAGATTTGCTATAGATGAGGAAGAGTGCATTGATGGACCGTACTCTTCTACTTTTGCTACCTTTATGTTTATGGAAAACTTGCTTTGGATACATATGTATGGATATGTTGTTGGAAACCATATTGTGTGTTGTTGGAAACTTGTATATATGTTGGACTTGTATGTTGGAACTTAATTATTGGTATATGCTTATTTCAACTTATTTGGTATGCTTGTTGGAACTTGTTGAATGATATGTATGTTCTGGATATGTATGTTGGATATGTATATGTTGGCTATATATGAATATTCTGTCAAATTGAATGATTTTAAGAAAAAACAAAAAAACAGAGGCTATATAGCCACTTTGCCGTCTGCTGACAGACGGCAAAGAGCTTTGTCGTCAGCCAGCAGACGGCAAAGTGGCCACGTGGCAGCTACCTGTGCAAACTGGGGCTGGCCTAGGTGGGTTCTTTGCTGTCCGCTGGCAGACGGCAAAGAACCTTAGGTCTTTGCCGTCTACCAGCGGACAGCAAAGAACCAACCTAGGCCAGCCCCAGCTATCAAAAAAGAGGTGCTTTGTCGTCCACTGGAAGACGACAAAGACCTTAGGTTCTTGGCCGTACGTGGCAGACGGCAAAGAACCTAAGGTCTTTGCCGTCTGCGAGCGAACGACAAAGCATGCTGTTAAGCCCCCTAACGGAGCTAAGTGTCCACATTTGTCGTCTAGGCTCTTTGCCATCCGCTGGCAGACGGCAAAGAACCAAAGGTCTTTGTCGTTCGCCAGCGGACGGCAAAGTGGCCTTTACCGTGGATTATTCAGCCGAACGGTTTGCCGCCCGCTGGCGCGTCCGTGTTTCATGCCTTTGCCGTCCGGAATGGCCGACGGCAAAGTACATGTTTCCTGTAGTGAACCATTATTCTCAGATTTAAATGAGTAGCCATCTTGCATCAAGCGAGATTCGGATACAATGTTCATGCTCAAAGTTGGTACTAAATAACAATTATTAAGGTTTAAAACTAATCCCGAAGGTAGATGTAGAGGTAGTGTGTCGACGGCGATCACATCGGCCTTGGAACCATTCCCGACGCGCATCGTCACCTCGTCCTTTGCTAGCCTCCGCTTATTCCGCAGCTCCTGCTTGGAGTTACAAATGTGAGCAACTGCACCGGTATCAAATACCCAGGAGCTACTATGAGCGCTGGTTAGGTACACATCAATAACAAGTATATCACATATACGTTTAACGTTGTCGGCCTTCTTATCCGCTAAGTACTTGGGGCAGTTCCGCTTCCAGTGACCGGTACCCTTGCAATAAAAGCACTCAGTCTCACGCTTGGGTCCATTCTTGTTCTTCTTCCCGGTAACATGCTTACCGGGCATGGCAACAGCTTTGTCGTCCTTCTTGAAGTTCTTCTTACCCTTGCCTTTCTTGAAACTAGTGGTCTTATTCACCATCAACACTTGATGCTCCTTTTTGATCTCGACCTCCGCTGATTTCAACATCGAGTACAACTCAGGAATGGACTTCTCCATACCCTGCATGTTGTAGTTCATCACAAAGCTCTTGTAGCTAGGTGGAAGCGATTGGAGGATTCTGTCAATGACCGAGTCATCCGGGAGATTAACTCCCAGCTGAGTCAAGCGATTGTGCAACCCAAACATCTTGAGTATGTGCTCACTGACAGAACTATTCTCCTCCATCTTACAGCTGAAGAACTTGTCGGAGACTTCATATCTCTCGACCCGGGCATGAGCTTGGAAAACCAGTTTCAGCTCTTGGAACATCTCATATGCTCCTTGTTGCTCAAAACGCTTTTGGAGCCCCGCTTCTAAACTATAAAGCATGCCGCACTGAACAAGGGAGTAATCATCACAGCGTGACTACCAAGCGTTCATAATGTCTTGGTCCATTGGTAAAATGGGTGGGTCACCTAGCGGTGCATCAAGGACATACAATCTTTTGGAATCTATGAGGATAATCCTCAAGCCACGGACCTAGTCCGCATAGTTGCTTCCATCATCTTTCAGCTTGGTTTTCTCTAGGAATGCGTTGAAGTTGAGGGTGAAACTAGCGTTGGCCATTGGATCTACAATATAGATTGTAAAGACAACTTTTAGACTAAGTTCATGATAATTAAGTTCACATAATCAAATTATTTAATGAAATCCCACTTAGATAGACATCTCTCTAGTCATCCAAGTGATACATGATCCATGTCAACTAGCCCGTGTCTGATCATCACGTGAGACGGACTAGTCATCCATGGTGCACATCTCCATGTTGATCGTATCTTCTATACGACTCATGTTCGACCTTTTGGTCTTCCGTGTTCTGAGGCCATGTCTATACATGCTACGCTCATCAAGTCAACCTAAGTGTTTCGCATGTGTATATCTGGCTTACACCCGTTGTATGCGAACGTTAGAACCTATCACACCCGATCATCACGTCGTGCTTCGGAACAACGATCCTTAGCAACGGTGGACAGTTAGGGTGAACACATTTCTTGAAATTTTATTGAGAGATCATCTTATTTACTACAATCGTTCTAAGAAAATAGGATTTAAACATGATAACATCACATGCAATCAATATAGTGACATGATATGGCCAATATCATCTTGCTCCTTTGATCTCCATCTTCGGGGCACCATGATCATCACTGTCACCTGCACGACACAATGATATCCATCATCGTGTCTTCATGAAGTTGTCTCGCCAACTATTACTTCTACTACTATGGCTAACGATTAGCAATAAAGTAAAGTAATTACATGGCGTTTATGATTGACACGCAGGTCATACAATAAAATAAGACAACTCCTATGGCTCCTGCCGGTTGTCATACTCATCGACATGCAAGTCGTGAATCCTATTACACGAACATGATCAATCTCATACATCACAATGCATCACATCACATCCTTTTGGCCATATCACATCACAAGGCATATGCTGCAAAAACAAGTTAGATGTCCTCTAATTTGTAGTTGCAAGTTTTTACGTGGCTGCTATAGGTTTCTAGCAAGAACGTTTCTTACCTAGGCCAAAACCACAACGTGATATGCCAATTGCTATTTACCCTTTATAAGGACCCTTTTCATCGAATCCAATCCGACTAAGGTGGGAGAGACAGACACCCACTAGCCACCTTATGCAACAAGTGTATGTCAGGCGGTGGAACCGGTCTCACGTAAGCGTACGTGTAAAGTTGGTCCGGGCCACTTCATCC
The DNA here is from genome assembly GCA_022496015.1 of Hordeum marinum. Taxonomy (NCBI): domain Eukaryota; kingdom Viridiplantae; phylum Streptophyta; class Magnoliopsida; order Poales; family Poaceae; genus Hordeum; species Hordeum marinum. The sequence continues at coordinate 515,635,066 of CM039673.1, forward strand.
CACAATACCACTGAATCAAGATAATACTAGTAGTGGTAAGCAAATTAACAAGATCGACACCAACAACAACTTTGTGTTCTACTCGTGCATAGATTCTACACATAGACCTAGCTCTCATACCACTATTAGGAGACGTAGTAGTAAATCAAAATTTTCTACGCGTTCACCAAGATCTATCTATGGAGAAACCAGCAACAAGAATGAAGAGATTGCATCTTCATACCTTTGAAGATCACTAAGCAGAAGCGTTACAAGAACGCGGTGAGTCGTAGTCGTAGCGATTCACATCAAGGTGGACTCCGATCTTAGCGCCAAACAACAGCGCCTCCGCGTTCAACACACGTGCACCCCGGTGACGTCTCCTACACCTTGATCCAACAAGGAGGAAGGAGAGGTTGAGGGAGAGCTCCGGCAGCACGACGGCATGGTGATGGTGGAGCTGTGTGGTACTTCAGTAGAGCTACGCTAAGCACTACGGAGGACGAGGAGAGGGAGGAGTAGGGATGCGCCGTGGGAGAGAGAGATGCGTGTCTCCGGCTGCCCCAAGGGCTCCACTATATATAGGAGGAAGAGGAGGGAGGGATGCACCCTAGGGTTTCCACCCTAGGGTGTTGCGGCAGCCACCAGATCCCATCTGGTCGGCGGCCAAGAGGGAGAGGGGTGCGGCTGCCCTAGGGTGGGCCTTAGGGCCCATCTGCCCTAGGGTTTGCCCCCTTCCCACTTCAGCTGCGCCTTGGGCCCTTGTGGGGGGCGCACCAGCCTACCTAGGGTCTGGTTCCCTCCCACTTGCGGCCCATGCAGCCCTCTGGGGCTGGTGGCCCCACTTGGTGGACCGCCGGAACCCTTCCGGTGGTCCCGGTACGTTACCGGTAATTCCCGAAACATTTCCGATGACCAAAACCTCGCTTCATATACTTGAATCTTTACCTGTGAACCATTCCAGAGCTCCTCGTGACGTCCGGGATCTCATCCGGGACTCCGAACAACCATCGGTAACCACGTACACTATGTCCCTATAACCCTAGCATCATCAAACCTTAAGTGTGTAGACCCTACGGGTTCGGGAGACACGTAGACATGACCGAGACACCTCTCGGTCAATAACCAACAGCAAGATCTGGATACCCATGTTGGCTCCCGCATGCTCCACGATTATCTCATCGGATGAACCACGATGTCGGGGATTCAATCAATCCCGTATACAATTCCCTTTGTCTACCGGTATGATACTTGCTCGAGATTTGATCGTTAGTATCCCTATACCTTGTTCAATCTCGTTACCGGCAAGTCTCTTTACTCATTCCGTAACACATCATCCCGTGGCTAACTCCTTAGTCACTTTGAGCTCATTATCATGATGTATTACCGAGTGGGCCCAGAGATACCTCTCTATCGCATGGAGTGACAAATCCCAGTCTTGATTCGTGCCAACCCAACAGACACTTTCGGAGATACCTGTAGTGTACCTTTATAGCCACCCAGTTACGTTGTGACGTTTGGCACACCCAAAGTATTCCTACGGTATCCGGGAGTTGCACAATCTCATGGTCTAAGGAAATGATACTTGACATTGGAAAAGCTTTAGCAAAGGAACTACACGATCTTGTGCTATGCTTAGGATTGGGTCTTGTCCATCACACCATTCTCCTAATGATGTGATCCCGTTATCAACAACATCCAATGACCATGGTCATGAAACCGTGACCATCTATTGATCAACGAGCTAGCCAACTAGAGGCTCACTAGGGACATGTTGTGGTCTATGTATTCACACATGTATTACGGTTTTCGGTTAACACAATTATAGCATGAACAATAGACAATTATCATGAACAAGGAAATACAATAATAACCATTTTATTATTGCCTCTAGGGCATATTTCCAACAAACACCCCCGTTCGAGCTTCTTCTATTTTCATCAGAATTTCATTTGTCACCTTTTTAAGACTTGCCTTCACCATAATAGCCCCTGTCTTTGGGTCCAACTTCCCCCCCCCCCCTGCGTTTAAAACCATGTCTTGCACCTTGGGGGCCAGGTCACTGTAACTGGAGTGACCCCTGCACTAATCATATCTTTTTCGAATTGATCCCAGTTAGGCAGGCCGTTTGGTAGCCACCTGGCCCCAGAGTATGGTGCCACTCCTTTTTCGCAGCATTAATCTTGTTCTCTCTCGACTGTTCCTTAGCTACTTCCGATTCCTTGAACTTCACGAAATCTTCCCAATGATCTTTTGCCTTCACCAGTGCTCCCTAGAATTTTGGAGTCATCTTGTTTGCTTTGACGTACGCAGCCCATGCATTTTTCTTGAAGGTGTTGAATGCGATCGCCATCTTTTTAAGAGCATAGTTTCTGACTTTATTCAGATCCGCATCTCTCAAGCTTTCTGGTAGTGTGAAATGTGACATCAGCTCGGTCCAAAGCACATCTTTTGCTCTTTCATCGACAAAAGTAACTCCCTGTCGATCTCCCTTTGCTGCCTTTTTCCATTCTTGTGTGGAGATCGGGATTTGGTCCCTGACAATATCTCCGCATTGATTCTTGAACTTGGTCGCATTTTTCTTAGGTTCAAATGGTTCGCCAGTTGATGTATTGATGGAATCGATGCTGAACTTTACACCGGCGGCCAACTTTCTTGCCGGGCCTCGCTTTACCCTGTCACTTGTAGAAGATTTGCTCGATCCGGAGGCCTAAAATAAGAAAGATTGATTCATTAATAGATATACAACTCAATTAAGACATGTAATGATCATCGGATAGCTTATATAATAAATATACCTCGCCGGTCTTTGTTATTTGAAGAACATTTTCTTCGTCAAAATCGTTGTCGAATTCATCTATTCTTTCGTCTTCATCAAACATACAACCCTCACCGGAATTGTTCAGATATTGCGAGCCGTCATCATCTTCATGTTCATGCTCTGGGTGTTGGAAATATGCCCTAGAGGCAATAATAAATTAGTTATTATCATATTTCCTTGTTCATGATAATCGTTTATTACCCAAGCTATAATTGTATTGATCGGAAACACAGATACATGTGTGGATACATAGAAAACACCATGTCCCTAGTATGCCTCTAATAGACTAGCTCGTTGATCAAAGATGGCTAAGGTTTCCTAGCCATTGACATGAGATGTCATTTGCTAATGGCATCACATCATTAGGAGAATGATGGGATGGACAAGACCCAAACTACAAACGTGGCATATGATCGTGTCCGTTTATTGCTACTGTTTTCTGCATGTCAAGTATCTGTTCCTATGACCATGAGATCATGCAACTCACTGATACCGGAGGAGTGCCTTGTGTGTATCAAACGTCACAACATAATTGGGTGACTATCAAGGTACTCTATAGGTATCTCCGAGGGTGTCTGTTGGGTTGGCATGGATCAAGACTGGGATTTGTTACTCCGTGTGACGGAGAGGTATCTCAGGGCCCACTCGGTAATACAACATCACAACAAGTCTTGCAAGCAATGTGACTAAGTGTTAGTCACGGGATCTTGTATTACGGAATGAGTAAACAGACTTGCCGGTAACGAGGTTGAACTAGGTATGGAGATACCGACGATCAAATCTTGGGCAAGTAACATACCGAAGAACAAAAGGAACATCATACGGGATTAACCGAATCCTTGACATAGAGGTTCGACGAATAAAGATCTTCGTAGAATATGTAGGAACCAATATGGGCATCCAGGTCTCGCTATTGGTTATTGACTGTAGAGGTGTCTCGGTCATGTCTACATAGTTCTCAAACCCGCGGGTTTTGCACACTTAAGGTTCGGTGACGTTTCCCTAGTATAGAGTTATGTATGGTGGTTACCGAAGGTTATTCAAAGTCCCGGATGAGATCCCGTACGTCACGAGGAGCTCCGGAATGGTCCGGGGGTAAATATTGATATATAGGAAGTCCTATTTTGGTCGCCGGAAAAGTTTCGGGCTCATCGGTAGTGTACCGGGAGTGCCGGTAGTGTACCGGGAGACCATCGGGAGGGCTATTTCGACCCAAGAGGCTACATGGGTTGTGGGAGAGTAAATACCAGCCCTTAGTGGGCTGGTGGAAGTCCCACAAAAGGCCCATGCAGCTGGGAGAGAAAAGCCCAAAGAGAAAAGGTGGAAAAAGGCAAAAAAAAGGCAAAAAAAGGAAGGAGTCCTAGTCCTACTAGGATTGGAGGAGGATTCCTCCTCTCCTCCTAGGTTCGGCCGAAGCCTAGTGATGGCCCCTTGGGGGCCAAGCCTCCTCCTCTCTTCCTCTTATATATACTAGAGGTTTTAGGGGGTTTGCACTAGATTTTCTGCCACGTGCTACCCTCTCCTCTAGTGCATACTTTCTCCTCTAGATCGGTTTTCTGCAGTGCTTAGGCGAAGCCCTGCCGGAATAGCTCCACCACCATCGCCGCAGTGCCGTCGTGCTGCCAGAGAACTCTTCTACCTCTCCGCTCCCTCTTGCCGGATCAAGAAGGTGCAGATTGTCATCGAGCTGTACGTGTGCTGAACGCGGAGGTGCCGTCCGTTTGGCGCTACATCGGAAGGACCGTGATCAAGATCGCAAGACGGATCGTGATGAGATCGCGGGACGGATCGTGATGAGTTCGCGGGATGGATCATGATTGGATCGCGAGACGGATCGTGGTGAGATCGCGGGACGCTCGACGATTTGGATCGCGAAGACGTTCAACTACACCAATCGCGTTTCTTAACGCTTCCCGCTTAGCGATCTACAAGGGTATGTAGATCCACTCTCCCTCTCGTAGATGCTTATCACCATGGATAGATCTTCCGTGTGCGTAGGAAATTTTTTGTTTCCCATGCAATGTTCCCCAACAGTGGTATCAGAGCTAGGTCTATGTGTAGATGAGATCTCGAGTAGAACACAAAGAGATTGTGGGCGTTGATGCTTAGATTGCTACCTACCTTGGTCGTGTTTTGGTTCACCGGTATTGTGGGATGAAGCGGCCCGGACCAACCTTACTCAAACGCTTATGAGAGACCGGTTCCATCAACTGACGTGTAACCTTATTGCACAAAGATGGCTGGTGGGTGCCTGTTTCTCTTGCTTTAGTTGGATCGGATTCGACAAAGGCGGACCTTGAGAAGGTTGAAAAGCAACTTATGTATCACCGTTTTGGTTTATGCGTAGGTGAGAATTGTTCTTGCTAGATTCCCGTAGCAGCCACGTAAAACATGAAACAACAATTAGAGGACGTCTAACTTGTTTTTGCAGGGTATGTTGTGATGTGATATGGCCAATTACATGATGTGATATATGTGATGTATGAGATGATCGTGTGTTTTATATAATATCACGACTTGCATGTCGATGAGTACGGCAACCGGCAGGAGCCATAGGGTGGTCTTTAATTATTGTATGACCTGCGTGTCAATCATTAAGCGCTATGTAATGTTTTACTTTATCACTAAACGGTAGCAATAGTAGTAGAAGCATTATGAGCGCGACAACCCCGATGGCGACACGTTGATGGAGATCAAGATGATGGAGATCATGGTGTCGTGCCAGTGATGATGGAGATCATGCCAGTGCTTTTAAGATGGAGATCAAAAGCACTAGTTCATGGCCATATCATGTCACTTATGGTTTGCATGTGATGTTAATCCTTTTATGCACCTTGTTTTTCTTAGGATTAGGTGATCCCTCACTTGATTTCAAGATAAATTGTGTTCTCCCCGAGTGTGCACTGTTGCGAAAGTTCGTCGTGTTGAGACACCACGTGATGATCGGGTGTGATAGACTCTACGTTCACATACAACGGGTGCAAGCCAGTGTTGCACATGCAGAACACTCGGGTTAAACTTGACGAGCCTAGCATGTACAGACATGGCCTCGGAACACAAGAGACTCAAAGGTCGAACATGAGTCATATAGTAGATATGATCAACATGATGATGTTCACCATTGAAACCACCTCAACTCACGTGATGATCGGACGGATGTCAATTTGAGTGGGAGTTCTTTAGTAATATGATTAATTGAACTCATTCATGAACATAGTAAGTAGTGTCTTTGCAAATTATGTTGTAGATTACTTGCTCGTGCTGTAGCTCCCTTGAATTTTTATATGTTCCTAGAGAAATAGAGTTGAAAGATGATGGTACCAATATTGCGGACTTGGTCCATGATCTGAAGATTGTCCTCATTGTTGCACAGAAGGCTTATGTCCTTAATGCACTGCTCGGTGCTCCAACCTCTCTAGCTTCGTCTATAGATGTTGTGAACATCTGTCAGGCACGTTCTGATGACTACTTGATAGTTTAGTGCGTCATGCATTACGGTTTAGAATTGAGGCTCCAAAACGTTTTGAACGTCACGGAACATATGAGATGTTGTAAGAGCTGAAATTAGGTTCTTAGGCTCATGCCCGTGTTGTGAGATATGAGATCTCCAACAAGATTCTTTGCCTGCAAGATGAAAGAGAATAGCTCAATCGTTGAGCATGTGCTCAGATTGTCTGGGTGCTACAATCGCTTGAGTCGAGTGGGAGTTTATCTTCCAGATAAGATAGTGATTGATATAGTTCTCCAAGTCACTGTCACTAAGATACTAGAATTTGGTGATGAACTATAAAATGCCAGGGATAGAAATAATTATCCCTGAGTTGTTCGCGATGTTTGACACCGCGAAGGTAGAAATCAAGAAGGAGCGTCAAGTGTTGATGGTTAGTAAAATCACTAGTTTCAAGAAGGGCAAGGGCAAGGAGGGAAACTTCATGGATGGCAAGTCAGTTGCTGCTCCAGTGAAGCAACCCATAGTTGAACCCAAACACGAGACTAAGTGCTTCGATTATGAGGAGAGTGGTCGCTGAAGCGGAACAACCCTAGATACTTGGTAGATAAGAAGGATGGCAACGTCGACATAAGTATATTTGATATATGTGTTAATGATGTGTACCTTGCGAGTACTCCTAGTAGCACCTGGGTATTGGATACCGGTTCGGTTGCTAAATGTTAGTAACTCCAAATAAAAGCTACGGAATAAACGGAGAACTAGCTAAGGGTGAGGTGACGATGTGTGTTGGAAATGTTTCCAAGGTTGATATGATCAACATCACACGCTCTCTCTACCTTCGGGATTAGTGATCAACCTAAATAAATGTTATTTGGTGTTTTGCGTTGAGCATGAACATGATTAGATTGTGTTTATTGCAACACGGTTATTCATTTAAGTTGGATAATAATGGTTATTCTCTTTACATGAATGAAACCTTCAATGGTCATGCACCCAGTGAGAATGGTTTGTTGAATCTTGATCGTAGTAATACACATGTTCATAACATTGATGCCAAAAGATACAAAGTTAATAATGATAGTACCACATACTTGTGGCACTACCACTAAATGTCATATTGGTATAAAGCGCATGAAGAAACTCCATGCTGATGGATCTTTGGATTCATTCGATTTCGAATCGGTTGAGACATGCGAACCATGCCTCTTGGGCAAGATGACTAAGGACCCCGTTTTCTGGTTTGATGGAGCGGGCAAGTGATTTATTGGAAATGATACATGTTGATGTATGCAATCCAATGAGTCTTGTAGCGTGCGGTGGATATCGTTATTTTCTTACCTTCACTGATGATTTGAGTAGATATAGTGTATATTTACTTAATGAAACACAAGTCTGAATCGTTTGAAAGGTTCAAGCAAATTCAGAGTGGAGTTTAAGATCATCGTGACAAGAAGATAAAAATGTCTATGATATGATCGTAGAGATGAATATCTGAGTTGCGAGTTTGGCATACAACTTTAGACAATGTGAAAGTTGTTTCACAACTCACGCCACCTCGAACACCATAGTGTAATGGTGTGTCCGAACGTCATAGTCGTGCTCTATTGGATATGGTGCATGCTATGATGTCTCTTATCGTTTTGCTACTATAATTCTGGGGTTATGCATTAGAGACAACTACATTCACTTTAAATAGGGCACCATATAAATCCGTTGAGATGACACCATATGGTTTGATAGAAACCTAAGCTGTCATTTCTTAATGTTTGGGGCTGCAACACTTATGTGAAAAAGGATTTCACCTAATGAGCTGGAACCCAAAGCGGACAAATGCATCTTCATAGAATACCCTAAGAACAGTTGGGTAAACCTTCTATCTCAGATCCAAGCATAAAGTGTTTGTTGCTAAAACTGGGTCCTTTCTCGAGAAAGAGTTTCTCTTGAAAGAAATGAGTGGGAGGAAGATAGAACTTGATGAGGTTGTTGAACCTTTGTTTCAACGAGAGAGTAGCGCAGCACAGGAAGATGTTTCTGTGAAGCCTACGTTAGTTAAGAGGAAGTTAGTGATGATGATCATGAAGCTTCGGATCAAGTTACTATCGAACCTCGCAGGTCGACAAGGACATGTACTGCTCTTGAGTGGTACAGCAACCCTGTCTTAGAGGTCATGTTGTTGGACAACGATGAACCTACGAACTATGGAGAAGCAATGATGGGACCGGATTCTAACAAATGGTTAGAGGCCATGAAATCCGAGCTAGGATCCATGTATGAAAACAAAGTATAGACTTTTGTAAACTTGCTCGTTGGACGGCAGGTCGTCGAGTACAAATAGACCTTTGAGATGAAGACAGACGCGGATGGTAAATGTTACCATTTATAAAGCTCGACTTGTCACGAAGAAGTTTCCGACAAGTTCAAAGAGTTGACTATGATGAGACTTTCTCACTCATAGCGATGCTAAAGTCTGTTGGAATTATGTTAGCAGTTGCTGCATTTTTCAATTATAAAATCAGGCAGATGGATGACAAAACATTGTTTCCTTAACAGTTTACTTGAGGAAAGGTTGTATGTGATACAACCAGAAGGTTTTGTCAGCCCTAAGGATGCTGAAAGGTGTGCGATCTCCAGCAATCCATCTAAGGGCTGGAGCAAGCATCTCGGAGTTGGAATACACACTTTGATGAGATGATCAAAGTTTTGTAGTTTATACAAAGTTTACTAGAAACTTGTATTTACAATAAAGTGAGTGGGAGCACTATAGAATTTCTGATAAGTATATGTGGATGACATATTGTTGATCGGAAATAATGTAGAATTGCTGGAAAGCATGAACGGTTGTTTGAAAAGTGATTTTCAAAGGAAGACCTAGATAAAGCTACCTAATTGTTGAGCATCAAGATCTTTAGAGATAGATCAAAATTCTTGATGAGACTTTCAATGAGTACATACCTTGACAAGATTTTGAAAGATTTCAAACTGGATCAGTCAAAGAAAGAGTTCCTACCTGATTGTAACGTGTGAAGTTGAGTGAGACTAAAAGCTCGACAACGGCAGAAGAAAGAGAAAGGACGAATGTCGTCCCCTGTGCCTTAGCCATAGGCTTTCTATAGTATGCCATGCTGCGTACCGCCCCTGTGTGCCTTGCCATGAGTCCGTCAAGGGGTACAAGAGTGATCCAGGAGTGGATCATTGGACGGTGGCCAATATTATCCTTAGTGACTAAAAGACTAAGGAAATGTTTCTCGATTATGGAGGTGATAAAGGGTTCATCGTAAAGAGTTACGTCGATGCAAGCTTTAACACTAATCCGGATGACTCTTAGTAGCAATCCGGATATGTATAGTGGAGCGGCCATTTGGAATAGTACCAAGTGGAGTGCGGTAGTAGTGTTTACAGTTTGACATAGAGATTTGCAAAGTACACACGGATCGGAATATTGCAGACCCGTTGACTATAAGACCTCTCTCACATGCAAAGCATGATCGAGCCCTAGAACTCATTGGGTGTTAGATTCATAACAATGCGAATCACGTGGTGATGTGAACTAGATTATTGATTCTAGTGCAAGTGGGAGACTGTTGGAAAAATGCCCTAGAGGCAATAATAAATTATTTATTATCATATTTCCTTGTCCATGATAATCGTTTATTATCCATGCTATAATTGTATTGATCAAAAACTCGGATACATGTGTGGATACATAGACAACACCATCTCCCTAGTATGAATCTAATAGACTAGCTCGTTGATCAAAGATGGCTAAGGTTTCCTAGCCATTGACATGAGATGTCATTTTATAACGGGATCACATCATTAGGAGAATGATGGGATGGACAAGACCCAAACTACAAACATAGCATATGATCGTGTCAGTTTATTGCTACTGTTTTCTTCATGTCAAGTATCTGTTCCTATGACCATGAGATCATGCAATTCACTGACACCGGAGGAGTGCCTTGTTTGTATCAAACGTCGCAACGTAACTGGGTGACTATAAAGGTGCTCTACAGGTATCTCCGAGGGTGTCTGTCGGGTTGGCATGGATCAAGACTGGGATTTGTTACTCCGTGTGACCGAGAGGTATCTCAAGGCCCACTCGGTAATACAACATCACAATAAGCCTTGCAAGCAATGTGACTAAGTATTAGCCACGGGATCTTGTATTACGGAATGAGTAAAGAGACTTGATGGTAACAAGGTTGACCTAGGTATGGAGATGCCGACGATCGAATCTCGGGCAAGTAACATACCGGAGAACAAAGGGAACATCATACAGGATTAATTGAATCCTTGACATAGAGGTTTGACCGATAAAGATCTTCGTAGAATATGAAGGAACCAATATGGGCATCCATATCCCGCTATTGGTTATTGACCGTAGAGGTGTCTCGGTCATGTCTACATAGTTCTCGAACCCGCAGGGTCTGCACACTTAAGGTTTGGTGACGTTTTAGTAGTATAGAGTTATGTATGGTGGTGAATGAAGGTTGTTAGGAGTCTCGGATGATATCCCGGACGTCACGAGGAGCTTCGGAATGGTCCGTAGGTAAAGATTGATATATAGGAAGTCCTGTTTTGGTCACCGGAAAAGTTTTGGGCTCATCGGTAGTGTACTAGGAGTGCCGAGAGGGTACCGGGGGACCATCGGGAGGGGTGTCTCGGCCCAAGAGGCTACATGGGCTGTGGGAGGAGGTAAACCAGCCCCTGGTGGGCTGGCCGAAGCCTCTTCTAAGGGCCCATGCGGCTGGAGTGGTTTGAGAAGGAAAAAATCCAAAGGTGGAGAGGTGGAAAGAGTTTCCAAGTGGAAAGGAGGAATCCTATTCCTAATAGGATTGGAATAGGACTCCTCCACCTCCAATTTTGACCAAACCTTGAGGGTTTGAGGCTGCCTCCTCCCCTCCCTCCCTCCTATATATACTAGAGGATTTAGAGGGAAAAGCTAACCCTAATAGCCATGTGCTACCTCTCCTCTAGATCGCAGTTTCTCCTCTAGATCGGTTTTCAGCGGTGCTTAGGCGAAGCCCTACTGGAATAGATCCACCATCATCGCCGCAACACCGTCGCGCTACCGGAGAACTCATCTACCTCTCCGCTCCCTCTTGCTAGATCAAGAAGGCGGAGATCGTCATTGAGCTGTACGTGTGCCGAACGCGGAGCTGCCGTCCATTCGGCGCTAGATCGGAAGGACCGTGATCAAGATCGCGAGATGATTCGTGATTGGATCGCGGGATGGGTCATGATGAGATTGCAGGACGGATCATGATTGGATTGAAATATGGATCGTGATGGGATCGCGGGACGCTCGGCGATTTGGATCGCGAAGACGTTCGACTACATCAACCGCGTTTCTTAACGCTTCCCGCTTAGCGATCTACAAGGGTATGTAGATCCACTCTCCCTCTCGTAGATGCTCATCATCGTGGATAGATCTTGCGTGTGCGTAGGAAATTTTTTGTTTCCCATGCAACGTTCCCCAACAGGAATAATAGTGCTCCAAAAGACCAGTATGGTAGGAATGATGACGCTGAGAATGAGTGGTAAACACCCATAGTTTTGTCTGCCCTAATTTTAGCCTTTATAGCCTGATTGAATCTACGCCCATTTCATAACTTGATCTATCGTTTACTTCCATGTTGTTTGGTTGTTCACTTTTTATTTAGGGTACTTCCATTCTAGTGGATAGACAGTACCTTTGTCACGTTCTCTCTTTGCTTGTCTTTAACTTTCTGTTCAAGGGGATAATCCATCTCGGTATCTCTTGCCAAAATATTAGTCTTTCACAGGGAATTATCATGTACTTTTGGATCTCTGCTTACGGTCAGTTTATTAAGCAACGACTCCTTGGCATTCTGACAATTTGGTGCTTATGATAGTCCATTTTTTAATCATTTTAGTGAAATTCTACCATATGGAAAACTTGCAATATGGGTGCTTATGATAGTACATAAATTTATCAATTACTTTTAGGAAATTTGCAGCATAGGGATAACTTATCACTATGCGTACTTTTGGATCTCCGCTCACTGTCAATTTATAGAGCGGTGACGCCTTGGGATTATGAGAATTTGGTGCTTATAACAGTCCATAAATTTTCAGTTTCATTTATTAAAATTACACCATAGTGATAACCTGCTATGTGGTTCAAGTAGGCTTTAGGTTCCAGAACTAGAAGATTACATGTTTGGATCCTCAGACTTGTATAAGCGAATCTAAGTGAGATACTGAGATCCAAATAAGGTTTTGCTGCTTGACATGGATTTTATAAGAGCACTATGGATCATTTAAAAACTGCTCTTGGAGAAGCGAATGATGTTTACCATTGTTGCATCATTAGTCTGACATGGTTATTCATAAGTCTGAAAAGGAACATGTTTCCCCTAATCTTTGTTTCTTTGCTGCACTTGTCTGTTATTTATTGTTTTACCAATCAATCAATTGAAATTCTGCGCGAATCCAGAGGTGTTGGTTGTGGAACTTTTGGCAGATACTTACCCTTCTCGCAGGTTGCACCAGGAAATTTGCCGTTGTTCAAACAATGCCGCATGCAGTCGTAGCATGGTTGACTCTAGTGGTAGTCAATTCTGTTGAAATCTGAGAATGGGCTTTAGGCCCATAAGACAATTTCAGAAAATTCTCTAAGGCCCCATGTAGGTGACATGACAAGGGGGTGGGAAGTTTAGTCCCACCTTGCTAGGGGAGAGGGAGTTGCACCTCTTTATAAGGGTCTTTCTTCCACATGCTATTAGAGCATGAGAAGAGAAGAGGCCCTCGCGCACTCCTCCTCCTCCGCCCACCTCGTCACGACGAGTCGCGCCGCGGGTTGCGGGAATGAGCCGAGCCAAGCTCATACCTACGCGCTTATTTTTGCCGGTCGGGAATGGAGAATACGACATGAGTTCAGCCCACGTCTCTCCACCCGGACGCCGCCTACATAAGCAGGGCTTCGGCCAACCCTAGCCGCCACGGAAAACAGATCACATCTGCCTCCACGCGCTCCGCCCAGGTCGTTCCTTTTGCTGTTGTTGCTGCCGGCGACTCCATCCCGTTCACCGTGTACACGGTCGACGAGAGAGCAGGCCTTCGAAACCACGCCTCTCCGGGTCCTGTACGGGGAGAGGGGTAATTAAGTTTTTCAGGAGCGACTACGCGACTGCTCGCTTCCATTTGTCTACCTTATCGACGTCCGCGTCGCCTCCATCATCTTCGCCATGTCGTCCCCAACCGATGTCAATCGTGCTGCTGCCGAGAAGGCCAAAGCTGACAAGAAGGCGACCGAGGACGCCGCTGCCGCCAACTCTGCTGCTACGGCCAACTAGCCCATCGGAGGGTATATCCCGCTCATTCAGATTTTAGTTTTTCCATTACTAGCAACATGCGTAGATATGTCTACTATTTCTGTAGTACATGCTAGTCTGGTTAGTCATCAATATGTTGTTAATCTAGTCAATGCCATGCTAGTTATTATCACGTGGATTAATGTGATAGGAAAATTGCACTCAACAATCCAAAAACCTAATCTATGTAGGAATTTTTCGAGTAATGGTTTTGCTGCTGCACTGAAACCGGACAAGTTTACCGGTACATATTTTAAGCGTTGGCAGACCAAAACCACCCTATGGCTCACGGCTATGAACGTGTTCTGGGTAGCCGGTGTCACTCCCAGAGAAACGATCACTCCTGAAAAGGAGAAGGCGTTCAAGGAGGCCACTGTCTACTTTATTGGATCAGTCCTTAGCGTGATCGGAGATAAGCTGGTTGATGCATATTTACATGTGGGGGTCGCCAAGGACTTGTGGGAGGCGCTCGAATCTAAATTCGGGGCCACCGATGCTGGGAGCGAGATGTATGTTATTGAGCAGATCCATGATTACAAAATGGTCGACAACCGTTCTGTGTTGGAACAAGCTCATGAGATAATATGCATTGCTAAGAAACTTGAGGTTCTTAAGTGCAATTTACCGGGCAAATTTGTCGCGGGATGTATAATTGCTAAGCTCCCTAATTCCTGGAGGAACTTTTCTACCACTCTGAAACATCAGAGGCGTGAATTCTCAGTAGAGGATATCATCAGCCATTTGAGTGTTGAGCAGAACTCGAGAGCAAAGGACTCGCATGGAAAAGTGGTTGAAGGCCCTTCGGTTGCCAATATGGTACATCGAAAGAACTTCAATTCCCACAAGCCCAAGGGAAAGAATTTTGTCCAACAGAATACCGACTTCAAGTAGAAGGGAAAGAAGACCTTCAAGAGGAATAAGAAGGATGATGGCTGCTTCAACTGTGGTTTAGAGGAACATTGGGCCAACAATTGCCCAAACAGGTACAAGAAGCCATCGCAGGACAATAAGTCTGCCAATAAGATTGTGGGCAACAATGAAAGTGGTGCATCTGGGTACGGTAATTTATTTACTGTATTTTCAGTTTTGTCAGTCCACCGAATGGTGGGTGGACACAGGTGCAAATATTGATGTGTGTGCTGACATCTCATTGTTCTCTTCTTATCAGGTCACAGACCGAGGGTTCGTATTGATGGGGAATGGCGCGAGTGCTTCTGTTCTTGGTGTTGGCACGGTCGATCTAAAGTTTACTTCGGGAAGGATCGTGCAGCTGAAGAACGTGTAGCATGTCCCCGCCATCAAGAAGAACCTCGTTAGTGGCTCCCTTCTGTGTAGAGAAGGGTTTAAGTTGGTCTTCGAGTCTAATAAAGTAGTTGTTACGAAATATGGACTTTTCGTTGGAAAAGGTTATGAATGTGGAGGTCTGTTATGCCTTTCCCATGCAGATTTTTGTAATAAAGTCATGAACAATATTCATTCGAATGTTAATGAATCTGAAGTTTGGCATTCACATCTTTGTCACATTAGTTTTGGTGTTATGACGCAGCTAGCAAAACTGAATTTAATCCCGAGTTTCACTTTAGCCAAAGGTTCTAAGTGCCATTCGTGTGTGCAAGCAAAGCAACCTCGCAAGCCTCACAAGGCTGCTGAGGAGAGACACCTTGCGCCCCTAGAACTCATACATACAGATCTCTGTGAGATGAATGGTGTATTGACTAAAGGTGGAAAGAAATATTTCATGACATTGATAGATGATTCCACTAGATATTGCTATGTGTATCTGTTAAATACTAAAGATGAGGCTCTACACTACTTTAAAATCTATAAGGCAGAAGTTGAGAACAACTTGAAAAGAAAATTAAACGAGTCCGGTCTGATCGTGGTGGAGAGTACTTCTCAAATGAGTTTGATTCTTTCTGTGCGGAACATGGCATTATTCATGAGAGGACGCATCCCTATTCGCCCCAGTCAAACGGGGTTGCCGAGCGAAAAAACCATACTCTAACTAACTTGGTTAACGCCATGTTAGATACATTGGGTTTATCCAAGGCATGGTGGAGGAGGCTATATTGACTTCATGTCATGTCCTCAATAAAGTTCCGAGAAAAGATAATGATGTCACTCCCTATGAGCAGTGGTGGAAGAGAAGGACGATACTCTCCTACTTACGTACTTGGGGCTGTTTGGCAAAAGTCAACGTGCCGATCCCCAAAAAGTGTAAGCTTGGACCAAAGACCATGGACTACGTTAATTTGGGCTACGCTAAGAATAGCGTTGGCTATAGATTTCTAGTAGTGAAATCTGAGGTACCTGACGTGAAGATCGGTACGATTATGGAGTCTAAGGATGCTACATTCTTTGAGGATATATTCCCCATGAGAGATATGCAAAGCACTTCTAGACAGGAATCAGAGGAGACTCATGAGCCTGCCATTCCTATGGAATATTATGAACAAACACATGATGAAAATGTTGGGAGACGTAGTAGTAAATCAAAATTTTCCTACGTGTCACCAAGATCTATATATGGAGAAACCAGCAACCAGTCAGGAGAGATTGCATCTTCATACCTTTGAAGATCGCTAAGCGGAAGCGTTACAAGAACGCGGTTGATGGAGTCGTACTCGCAGCGATTCAGATCGCGGTGGATTCCGATCTAAGCGCCGAACAACGGCACCTCCGCGTTCAACACACGTACAGCCCGATGACGTCTCCTGCACCTTGATCCAGCAAGGAGGACGGAGAGGTTGAGGGAGAGCTCCGGCAGCACGACGACGTGGTGACGGTGGAGCTACGTGAACTCCGGCAGGGCTTCGCCAAGCGCTACGGAGAACGAGGAAGAGGAAGGGTAGGGCTGCACCGAGAGAGAAAGAAGTCGTGTCTCAAAACAGCCCAAACCCTTGCATATATATAGGAGGATGGAGAGGGAGGGCTGCCTTGGCCCCTCCTCCAAAGAGGAGAGGTTCGGCCGACCCTAGGGAGGAGTCCACCTCCCACAAGGGAGGTGGATCTCTTCCTTTTGAATCCTTTTCAGCCTTATCTCTTATCTCCAGCCGCATGGGCCTTTCTAGAAGGTCTTGGACAGCCCAAAAAGGGCTGGAACATTTCCTCTAAGGGACCACGAAGTCCTATGGTCGTCACACCCCTCCCGGGGGTCCTTCGGCACCCTCCCGACACTCCCGGTACAATACCGATGAGCCCGAAAACTTTCCGGTGACCAAAACTGGACTTCCTATATATCAAT
The DNA here is from genome assembly GCA_022496015.1 of Hordeum marinum. Lineage (NCBI taxonomy): Eukaryota > Viridiplantae > Streptophyta > Magnoliopsida > Poales > Poaceae > Hordeum > Hordeum marinum. Next base: position 515,651,898 of record CM039673.1, read on the forward strand.
CTTTACCTCCGGACCATTCCGGAGCTCCTCATGACGTTCGGGATCTCATCCGGGACTCCGAACAACTTTCGGTAATCACGTATAACATTTCCCTACAACCCTAGCGTCATCGAACCTTAAGTGTGTAGACCCTACGGGTTCGGGAGACACGTGGACATGACCGAGACACTTCTCCGGCCAATAACCAACAGTAGGATCTGGATACCCATGTTGGCTCCCACATGCTCCATGATGATCTCATCGGATGAACCACGATGTCGGGGATTCAATCAATCCCGTATACAATTCCCTTTGTCTATCGGTATGATACTTGCCCGAGATTCGATCGTCGGTATCCTATACCTTGTTCAATCTCGTTACCGGCAAGTCTCTTTACTCGTTCTGTAATACATCATCTCGTGGCTAACTCCTTAGTCACATTGAGCTCATTATGATGATTTCTTACCGAGTGGGCCCAGAGATACCTCTCCGTCACACGGAGTGACAAATCCCAGTCTCGATTCGTGCCAACCCAACAGACACTTTTGGAGATACCCGTAGTGCACCTTTATAGCCCCCCAGTTACGTTGTGACGTTTGGCACGCCCAAAGCATTCCTATGGTATCCGGGAGTTGCACAATCTCATGGTCTAAGGAAACGATACTTGACATCGAAAAGCTTTAGCAAACGAACTACACGATCTTGTGTTATGCTTAGGATTGGGTCTTGTCCATCACATCATTCTCCTAATGATATGATCCCGTTATCAATGACATCCAATGTCCATGGTCATGAAACCGTGACCATCTATTGATCAACGAGCTAGTCAACTAGAGGCTCACTAGGGACATGTTGTGGTCTATGTATTCACACATGCATTACGGTTTCCGGTTAATACAATTATAGCATGAACAATAGACAATTATCATGAACAAGGAAATACAATAATAACCATTTTATTATTGCCTCTAGGGCATATTTCCAACAGAAAATCCTAAGGAGGATGACGAGGAAACCCTTGGTAGGGGCAAGAGACAAAGGATTGCAAAGACCTTTGGTGATGACTTCCTTGTATACCTCGTGGATGATAACCTCACTTCTATTTCAGAAGCCTATGCATCTCCTGATGTTGACTACTAGAACGAAGCGGTCCGTAGTGAGATGGATTCCATCATGGCTAACAGAACATGGGAAATAACTGAGCGTCCCTATGGGTGCAAACCATTGGGATGTAAGTGGGTGTTCAAAAGAAAGCTTAGGCCCGATGGTACAATTGAAAAGTATAAGGCTAGGCTTGTGGCCAAGGGCTATGCCGAGAAAGAAGAAGAAGATTTCTTCGATACTTATTCACCTGTTGCCAGACTGACCACCATTCGAGTACTACTCTCATTGGCGGACTCGCATGGTCTTCTCATCCATCAAATGGACGTCAAGACGGCTTTCCTTAATGGAGAGCTAGAGGAGGAAATCTATATGCAACAACTAGATGGCTTTGTGATAGATGGTCAGGAAGGAAATGGTGTAAGTTTCTGAAATCTTTATATGGCTTGAGACAAGCACCTAAGCAATGGCATGAGAAGTTGAATACAACTCTAACATATGTTGGCTTCGTTGTTAATGAAGCTGACAAATGTGTATACTATAGCCATGGTGGGGGCGAAGGAGTTATATTGTGCTTGTATGTTGATGACATACTAATATTCGGAACCAATCTCAAAGTGATTGAGGAGGTTAAGTCTTTTCTGTCTCAGAACTTTGAGATGAAGGACCTTGGAGTGGCTGATGTTATCTTGAACATCAAGCTATTGAGAGATGGTGAGGGTGGGATTACACTTCTACAATCCCATTATGTTGAGAAGATTTTGAGTCGTTTTGGATATTTAGACTGCAAAGTTTCTCAAACACCATATGATCCTAGTGTGCTGGTTCGAAAGTTCAAAGGCACAGCTAAAGATCAATTGAGATACTCTCAAATCATTGGTTCAGTTATGTATCTAGCTAGCACAACGAGGCTTGACATCGCGTTTGCTGTGAGCGAACTGAGCTGGTTTGTTACCCATCCGGGTGATGTTCATTGGCATGTTGTTGAGAGAGTTATGCGATATTTGAAAGGTACTATGAACCACGGACTTCACTATACCGGATACCCGTCGGTGCTTGAAGGGTATAGTGATGCGAATTGGATATCTGATGCCGATGAGATGAAGGCCACTACTGGGTATATGTTTACCCTTGGAGGTGGCGCTGTTTCCTAGAAGTCTTGCAAGAAAACAATCTTAACGAGATCGACAATGGAAGCAGAATTAACAGCATTAGACACCTCTGGTGTCGAAGCAGAATTTCTTTGAGATCTTTTGATGGACTCGCCAGTGGTTGAGAATCCGGTTCCGGCTATCCTTATGAACTACGATAACGAGATAGTCATTGTCAAAGTGAAGAGTTCAATGGACAACATGAAGTCCAACAAACATATAAGAATGAGACTGAAAGCTATTAGACGTTTAAGAAGCTCCGGAGTGATAGCATTGGATTACATCCAAACGGCTAAGAATCTGGCAGACCCCTTTACTAAAGGGCTATCACGTGTTGTGATAGATAATGCATCGAGGGAGATGGGTATGAGACCCACATGATGTTGTGGAACATTGCATGGGAAACAAAATATTTCCTACGCACACGCAAGATCTATCCATGGTTATGAGCATCTACGAGAGGGAGAGTGGATCTACATACCCTTGGAGATTGCTAAGCGGGGAGCGTTAAGAAACACGGTTGGTGTAGTCGAACGTCTTCGCGATCCAAATCGCCGAGCATCCCGTGATCTCATCACGATCCGTCCCGCGATCCAATCACGATCCGTCCCATGAACTCATCACGATCCGTCCCGCAATCTCATCACGATCCGTCTCGTGATCTTGATCATGGTCCTTCCGATCTAGCGCCGAACGGATGGCACCTCTGCGTTCAGCACACGTACAGCTCGATGACGATCTCCGCCTTCTTGATCCAGCAAGAGGGAGTGGAGAGGTAGATGAGTTCTCCAGCAGCGCGACGGTGTTGTGGCGATGGTGGTGGAGCTATTCCAGCAGGGCTTCGCCTAAGCACCGCTGAAAACCGATCTAGAGGAGAAACTGCGATCTAGAGGAGAGCTAGCACGTGGCTATTAGGGTTAGCTTTTTCCTCTAAATCCTCTAGTATATATAGGAAGGAGGGAGGGGAGGAGGCAGACTCACACCCTCAAGGTTTGGTCGAAATTGGAGGTGGGGGGGTCCTAATCCAATCCTATTCGGAGTAGGATTCCTCCTTTCCACTTGCAAACTCTTTCCACCTCTCGACCTTTGGATTTTTTCCTTCTCAAACAACTCCAGCTGCATGGGCCCTTAGAGGAGGCTTCGGAAAGCCCACCAGGGGATGGTTTACCTCCTCCCACAGCCCATGTAGCCTCTTGGGTCGAAATACCTCACCGATGGTCCCCCGGTACACTACCGGTACTCCCGATACACTATCGATGAGCCCGAAACTTTTCCGGCGACCAAAACAGGACTTCCTATATATCAATCTTTACCTCCGGACCATTTCGGAGCTCCTTGTGATGTCCGGGATCTCATCCGGGACTCTGAAAAACCTTCGGTCACCACCATACATAATTCTATACTACCGAAACATCACCGAACCTTAAGTGTGCATGACCGAGACACCTCTACGGTCAATAACTAATAGCGGGACCTGGATGCCCATATTGGTTCCTACATATTCTATGAAGATCTTTATTGGTCGAACCTCTATGTCAAGGATTCAATTAATCCCGTACGATGTTCCCTTTGTTCTTCGGTATGTTACTTGCCCGAGATTCGATCGTCGGTATATCCATACCTAGTTCAACCTCGTTACCAGCAAGTCTCTTTACTCGTTCTGTAATACAAGATCCCATAACTAACACTTAGTCACATTGCTTTCAAGGCTTATTGTGATGTTGTATTACCGAGTGGGACCTCAGATACCTCTCCGTCAGACGGAGTAACAAATCCCAGTCTTGATCCATGCCAACCCAACAGACACCCTCGAAGATACCTGTAGAGCACCTTTATAGTCACCAGTTATGTTGCGATGTTTGATACACACAAGGTACTCCTCCGGTGTCAGTGAGTTGCATGATCTCATGGTCATACGAACAAATACTTGACATGCAGAAAACAGTAGCAACAAACTGACACGATCATATGCTACGTTTGTAGTTTGGGTCTTGTCCATCACATCATTCTCCTAATGACATGATCCCGTTATCAAATGACATCTCATGTCCATGACTAGGAAACCATAGCCATCTTTGATAAATGAGCTAGTCTATTAGAGGCATACTAGGGACATGGTGTTTTCTATGTATCCACACATGTATCTGAGTTTCCGATCCACACAATTATAGCATGGATAATAAACGATTATCATGAACAAGGAAATATGATAATAACCAATTTATTATTGCTTGTAGGCCATATTTCCAACACATGAGTTGTCATCGTAGTAACTGTTGGAAATATGCCCTAGAGGCAATAAATAAAGTGTTTATTATTATATTTCCTTGTTCATGATAATCGTTTATTATCCATGCTATAATTGTATTTATTGGAAACACATTACATGTGTGGGTAAATAGACAACACTATGTCCCTAGTATGCCTCTAGTGAACTAGCTCGTTGATCAAAGATGGTCAAGGTTTCTAGCCATTGACATGTGATGTCATTTGATAACGGGAGCACATCACTAGTAGAATGATGTGATGGACAAGACCCAAACTACAAACGTAGCATATGATCGTGTCAGTTTATTGCTACTGTTTTCTGCATGTCAAGTATATGTTCCTATGACCATGAGATCATGCAACTCACGGACATCGGAGGAGTACCTTGTGTGTATCAAATTTCGCAATGTCACTAGGTGACTATAAAGGTGCTCTACAGGTATCTCCAGTGGTGTCTGTTGAGTTGGCATGGATCAAGACTGGGATTTGTTACTCCATGTGACAGAAAGGTATCTCAGGGCCCACTCGGTAATACAACATCACAATAAGCCTTGCAAGAAATGTGACTAAGTGTTAGTCACGGGATTTTGTATTACGGAACGAGTAAAGAGACTTGACGGTAACGAGGTTGAACTAGGTATGGAGATACCGACGATCGAATCTCGGGCAAGTAACATACCGAAGAACAAAGGGAACATCATACGGGATTAACTAAATCCTTGACACAGAGGTTCGACCGATAAATATCTTTGTATAATATGTAGGAACCAATATGGGCATCCAGGTCCCGCTATTGGTTATTGACCATAGAGGTGTCTCGGTCATGTCTACATAGTTCTCGAACCCGCAGGGTCTGCAAACTTAAGGTTTGGTGATGTTTCGGTAGTATAGAGATATGTATGATGGTGACTGAAGGTTGTTTGGAGTCCTGTATGAGATGTCACGGGTAGCTCTAGAATGGTCCGGAGGTAAAGATTCATATATAGGAAGTCCTGTTTTGGTCACCGGAAAAGTTTCGGGCTAATCGGTAGTGTACTGGGAGTGCCGGTAGTGTACCGGGAGACCATCGGGAGGGGTATTTCGACCCAAGAGGCTTCATGGGCTGTGGGAGAATAAATACCGGCCTTTTGTGGGCTGGTGGAAGTCCCACACAAGGCCCATGTGGCTAGGGAAGAAAAGCCCAAAGAGGAAAAGGTGGGAAAAGGCCAAAAAGGAGGAATCCTAGTTCTACTAGGATTGGAGGAGGTGTCCTCCTCTCCCCCGCACTTCGGCCGAACCAAGGAGGCTTGGCCCTTGCGCCAAGTCCTCTCCTCCCTTCCTCTTATATATACTGGAGGTTTTAGGGTTTTTGCACAGAATTTTTAGCCACGTGTTGCCCGTTCCTCAAGTGCATAGTTTCTCCTCTAGATCGGATTTCTGCAGTGCTTAGGCGAAGCCCTGCCGGAATAGCTCCACCACCATCGCTGGAGCGCCGTCACGCTGCCGGAGAACTCTTCTTCCTATCCGCTCCCTATTGCTGGATAAAGACGGCAGAGATCGTCATCAAGCCGTACGTGTTCTGAACGCGAAGGTGTTGTCCGTTCGGCGCTAGATCGGAAGGACCGTGATCGAGTTCGCGGGACGGATCGTGATCAAGTTCGCGGGACAGATCGCGATTGGATCTTAGGACGGATCGTGATTGGATCGCGGGATGCTTGGCGATTTGGATCGTGAAGACGTTCGACTACACCAACCGCGTTTCTTAACGCTTCCCGCTTAGCGATCTACAAGGGTATGTAGATCCACTCTCCCTCTCGTAGATGATCATCACCATGGATAGGTCTTGCATGCACGTAGGAAAATTTTTGTTTCCCATGCAACGTTCCCCAACAGTGGCATCATGAGCTAGGTCTATGTGTAGATGAGATCTTGAGTAGAACACAAATGGTTTGTGGGCGATGATGCTTAGATTGCTTCCTCCCTTGGTCATTTTTTGGTTCAGCAGTATTGTTAGATGAAGCGTCCTGGACCAACATTACTCATATGCTTACGAGAGACCGGTTCCCTCAACCGCAGCTTGTTGCATAGATGGCTTGCGGGTGCCAGTTTCTCTCACTTTAGTTGGATCGGATTGGACAAAGGCGGTCCTTGAGAAGGTTGAAAAGCAACTAGTGTATCGCTGTTATGGTTTTTGCATAGATGAGAATTGTTCTTGCTAGATACCCGTAGCAGCCACGTAAAACATGTAACAACAATTAGAGGACGTCTAACTTGTTTTTGCAGGGTATGTTGTGATGTGATATGGCAAATTACATTATGTGATGTATGAGATGATCATGTGATGTATATATTATCACGACTTGCATGTCGATGAGTACGGCAACCGACAGGAGCCATAGGGTTGTCTTTAATTATTGTATGACCTGCGTGTCAATTACTAAGCGCTATGTAATGCTTTACTTTATCGCTAAACGGTAGCAATGGTAGTAGAAGCATGTTGGGCGCAACAATCCCGATGGCGACGCGTTGATGGAGATCAAGATGATGGAGATCATGGTGTCATGCCGGTGACGATGGAGATCATGCTGGTGCTTTCTAGATGGAGATCAAAAGCACAAGTTCATGCCATATCATGTCACTTATGATTTGCATGTGATGTTAATCCTTTTATGCACCTTGTTTTGCTTAGGACGACGGTAGCATTATAAGGTGATCCCTCACTTAAATTTCAAGATGAATTGTGTTCTCCTCGAGTGTGCACCGTTGCGAAAGTTCGTCGTGTCGAGACACCACGTGATGATCGGGTGTGATAGACTCTACGTTCACATAGAACGGGTGCAAGCCAGTGTTGCACATGCAGAACACTCGGGTTAAACTTGACGAGCCTAGCATGTATAGACATGGCCTCGGAACACAAGAGACCGAAAGGTCGAACATGAGTCATATAGTAGATATGATCAACATGATGATGTTCACCATTGAAGCCACCTCAACTCACGTGATGATCGGACTTGAGTTGGTGAATTTGGATCATGTGACACTCAGATGACCTGAGGGATGTCAATTTGAGTGGGAGCTTCAGTAATTTGATTAACCAAACTCATTATCTTGAACAATAGTCTAAGTAACCTTTGCATATTTATGTTGTAGATCAATGGCTCGCGCAGTAGCACCCCTGAATTTTAATGTGTTCCTAGAGAAAGCTAAGTTGAAAGATGATGGAAGTAAATTTGTTGACTGGGCCCGTAATCTGAGGATTATCCTCACGGCTTCCCAAAAATCTTATGTCCTTGATGCACCGCTTGGTGACCAACCAGAAGACATGACCTCCGAAGACGTTAAGAACGCTTAGGAGGCACGTACTAGAGATTACTCAATAGTTCAGCGTGCAATATTGTATGGCTTAGAACCGGGACTTCAAAGACGTTTTGAACGCCATGGAGCATATGAGATGTTCCAGGAGTTGACGTTTATCTTTCAGACGAATGCCCGGATCTAGAGGTATGAGACCTCTAATAAGTTCTATGCTTTCAAGATGGAGGAGAACAGGTCTATTAGTGAACATATACTCAGAATGTCTGGGTATTCAACTTGTCTAGCGAGTTGGGAATTTCCCTTCCGCCAGAGGCGATCACTAACAGAGTTCTTCAATCACTGCCACCTAGTTACAAGAGCTTTGTGATGAACTATAACATGCACGGGATGAATAAGTCAGTCGTCGAGCTGTTTGCGATGCTAAAAGTCGCTGAGTCTGAAATCCAGAAAGAACATCAAGTGTTGATGGTCAATAAAACTACTAGTTTCAAGAAGAATGGCAAGGGCAAGGGCAAGAAGGGTAAAACCAAGAAGGATGGCAAAGCAGTTGCTACTCCTGTAAAGAAGCCCAAGCATGGACCTAAGCCAGAAACTGAGTGCTTTCATTGCAAGGGAACTGATCACTGGAAGCAGAACTGCCCCAAGTACCTGGCTAACAAGAAGGCGGCCAATGACAAACAAGGTATATATGATATACATGTTATTGATGTGTACCTTACTAGCTCTCGTTGTAGTGCGTGGGTATTTGATACCGGTTTGGTTGCTCACATTTGCAACTCAAAGCAGGACCTACGAAATAGACAAAGGCTGGCAAAGGATGAAGTGACGATGCGCGTGGGAAATGGTTCCAAGGTTTATGTGATCGCCGTCGGCACGCTCTCTCTTCAATTACCATCGGGATTGGTGATGAACCTGAATAATTTTTATTTAGTGCCTGCGTTAAGCATGAACATTATATCTGGATCTTGTTTATTGCGAGATGGTTACTCATTCAAATCAGAGAATAAAGGTTGTTTTATTTATATGAGTAATATCTTTTATGGTCATGCACCCAATGTGAGGGGTTTATTCATATTGAATCTTGATAGTGATGACACACATGTTCATAACATTGATGCCAAAAGATGTAGAGTTGATAATGATAGTACCACTTTCTTGTGGCACTATTGTTTAGGTCATATTGGTGTAAAACGCATGAGGAAGCTTCATGCTGATGGACTTTTGGAGTCACTTGATTTTGAATCACTTGACACATGTGAACCATGCCTCATGGGCAAGATGACTAAAACGCCGTTCTCTAGAATAATGGAACGGGCGAGTGACTTATTGGAAATCATGCATACTGATGTGTGTGGTCCAATGAATGTTACAGCGCGTGGTGGATATCGTTATTTTCTCACCTTCACTGATGACTTAAGTAGATATGGATATATTTACTTAATGAAACACAAGTCTGAAACGTTTGAAAAGTTCAAGCAATTTTAGAGTGAAGTTGAGAATCATCGTAACAAGAAGATTAAATTCCTGTGATCTGATCGAGAAGGTTAATATTTGAGTTATGAGTTTGGCAGTCACTTAAGACAGTGTGGAATTGTTTCATAGTTGACACCGCCTGGAACACCACAGCGTAATGGTGTGTCCGAACGACGTAATCGAACCTTATTAGGTATGGTGCGTTCTATGATGTCTCTTGCTGATTTGCCACTATCGTTTTGGGGTTATGCATTAGAGACAGCTGCATTCACTTTAAATAGGGCACCATCGAAACCCGTTGAGACAACGCCATATGAACTATGGTTTGGCAAGAGACAGCTGCATTAGAGACAGCTGCATTCACTTTAAATAGGGCACCATCGAAATCCGTTGAGACAACGCCATATGAACTATGGTTTGGCAAGAGGCCAAAGTTGTCGTTTCTTAAAGTTTGGGGATGTGATGCTTATGTCAAAAAGCTTCATCCTGAAAAGCTGGAACCCAAAGCGGAGAAATGTGTCTTCATAGGATACCCGAAAGAGACAGTCGGGTATACCTTCTATCTCAGATCCGAAGGCAAAGTGTTTGTCGCTAAGAACGGAACATTTCTTGAGAAAGAGTTTCTCTCGAAAGAATTGAGTGGGAGGAAAATAGAGCTTGATGAGGTTATTGAACCTTTACTTCAACCAGAAAGTAGCGCAGCGCAGAAAGATGTTTCTGTGGAACCTACGACGGTAGAATAGGAAGTTAATGATGATGATCATGAAGTTTCGGATCAAGATACTATTGAACCTCGTAGGTCGACAAGGGTGCGTACTACTCCTGAGTGGTACGGCAACCCTGTCTTGGAGGTCATGTTGTTGGACAACAATAAACCTATGAGCTATGGAGGAGCAGTGATGGGCCTGGATTCCGAGAAATGGTTAGAGGCCATGAAATCCGAGATGGGACCCATGTATGAAAACAAAGTATGGACTTTGGAAGTATTACCTGAAGGTCGAAAGGCCATTCAGAATAAATGGATCTTTAAGAAGAAGACAAACGCGGATGGTAATGTCACCGTCTATAAAGCTCGACTTGTGGCAAAGGGTTTTCACAAGTTCAAGGAGTTGACTACGATGAGACCTTCTCACCCGTGGCGATGCTTAAGTCTGTGAGAATCATGTTGGCAATAGTTGCTTATTTCGACTATGAAATTTGGCAGATGGATGTCAAAACAGTGTTCCTCAACAGTTTCCTTGAGGTAGAGTTGTATATGATGCAACCAGAAGGTTTTGTCGATCCAGAGAATGCTGACAAAGTTTGCAAACTCCAGCGATCCATTTATGGGCCAGTGCAAGCATCTCGGAGTTGGAATAAGCGCTTTGATGAGGTGATCAAAGCGTTTGAGTTTATACAAGTTTATGGAGAAGCTTGTATTTACAAGAAAGTGAGTGGGAGCTCTATAGCGTTTCTAATATTATATGTGGATGACATATTGCTGATTGGAAACAATATAGAAACGCTGAAAAGCGTGAAGGAATATTTGAACAAGAGTTTCTCAATGAAGGACCTAGGATAAGTTGCTTTTATATTAGGCATTAAGATCTATAAAGATAGATCGAGACGCTTAATAGCACTTTCACAGAGCACATACCTTGATAAAGTTTTGAAGAAGTTCAAAATGGATCAGTCCAAGAAGGGGTTCTTACCTGTGTTACAAGGTGTGAAGTTGAGTAAGACTCAATGCTCAGTGACTGCAGAAGATAGAGAAAAGATGAGTGTCATCCCCTATGCTTCATCCATAGGCTCTATCATGTATGCAATGATGTGCACAAGACCCGATGCCAGCCTTGCCATAAGTATGGACGGAAGGTTTCAAAGTGATCCTGGAATGGAGCACTGGGCAGCGGTCAAGAATATCCTTAAGTACCTGAAGAGGACTAAGGAAATGTTTCTTGTTTATGGAGGTGATGAAGAGCTCGCCGTAAAGGGTTACGTCGATGCAAGCTTTGACACTGATCCAGATGACTCTAAGTCACAAACCGAATACGTATTTATTCTCAACGGGGGAGCGGTAAGCTGGTGCAGTTCCAAGCACATCGTGGTAGCCAATTCTACGTGCGAAGCGGAGTAAATCGCAGCCTCGGAGGCGGCGAAGGAAGGTGTCTGGATGAAGCAGTTCATGCCCAGTGCACTGAATCCAATGAACCTGTTCTGTGACAACATTGGTGCCATTGCTCTGGCCAAGGAACCAAGGTTTCACAAGAGGACCAGACACATAAAGCGACGCTTCAACTCCATCCGCGATTACATCGAGGAGAAGGACATAAATATTTGCAAAGTGCACATGGATCTGAATGTTGCAGACCCGTTGACTAAACCTCTTCCAAGGGCTAAACATGATCAACACCAGAACTGCATGGGTGTTCGATTCATTACAATGTAAATCACATAGTGATGTGAACTAGTTTATTAACTCTAGTGCAAGTGGGGGAATGTTGGAAATATGCCCTAGAGGTAATAAATAAAGTGTTTATTACTATATTTCCTTGTTCATGATAATCTTTTATTATCCATGCTATAATTGTATTGATTGGAAACACATTACATGTGTGGGTAAATAGACAACACTATGTCCCTAGTATGCCTCTAGTGAACTAGCTCGTTGATCAAAGATGGTCAAGGTTGCCTAGTCATTGACATGTGATGTCATTTGATAACGGGATCACATCATTAGTAGAATGATGTGATGGACAAGACCCAAACTACAAATGTAGCATATGATCGTGTTAGTTTATTGCTATTGTTTTTTGCATGTCAAGTATATGTTCCTATGACCATGAGATCATGCAACTCACGGACATCGGAGGAGTGTCTTGTGTGTATCAAACGTCGCAACGTAACTGGGTGACTATAAAGGTGCTCTACAGGTATCTCCGAGGGTGTCTGTTGAGTTGGCATGGATCAAGACTGGGAGTTGTTACTCCGTGTGACGGAGAGGTATCTCAGGGCCCACTCGGTAATACAACATCACAATAAACCTTGCAAGCAATGTGACTAAGTGTTAGTCACGGGATTTTGTATTACGGAACGAGTAAAGAGACTTGCCGGTAACGAGGTTGAACTAGGTATGGAGATACCGATGATCGAATCTCGGGCAAGTAACATACCGAAGAACAAAGGGAACATCATACGGGATTAACTGAATCCTTGACATAGAGGTTCGATCGATAAAGATCTTTGTAGAATATGTAGGAACCAATATGGGCATCCAGGTCCCGCTATTGGTTATTGACCGTAGAGGCGTCTCGGTCATGTCTACATAGTTCTCGAACCCGCAGGGTCTGCACACTTAAGGTTTGGTGACGTTTCGGTAGTATAGAGTTATGTATGGTGGTGACCTAAGGTTGTTCGGAGTCCCAGATGAGATACCGGACATCATGAGGAGCTCTGGAATGGTCCGGAGGTAAAGATTCATATATAGGAAGTCCTGTTTTGGTCGCCGGAAAAGTTTCGGGCTAATCGGTAGTGTATCGGGAGTGCCGGTAGTGTACCGGGAGACCACCGGGAGGGGTATTTCGACCCAAGAGGCTTCATGGGCTGTAGGAGAATAATTACCAGCCTTTTGTGGGCTGGTGGAAGTCCCACACAAGTCCCATGCGGCTAGGGAATAAAAGCCCAAAGGGAAAAAGGTGGAAAAAGGCCAAAAAGGAGGAATCCTAGTCCTACTAGGATTGGAGGAGGAGTCCTCCTCTCCTCCCCACTTCGGCCGAACCAAGGAGGCTTGGCCCTTGCGCCAAGTCCTCTCCTCCCTCCCTCTTATATATACTGGAGGTTTTAGGGTTTTGCACAGAATTTTTAGCCACGTGTTGCTCGTTCCTCCAGTGCATAGTTTCTCCTCTAGATCGGATTTCTACAGTGCTTAGGGGAAGCCCTGCCGGAATAAATCCACCACCATCGCCGGAGCGCCTTCACACTGCCAGAGAACTCTTCTTCCTCTCTGCTCCCTCTTGCTGGATCAAGACGACGGAGATCGTCATCAAGCCGTACGTGTGCTGAACGCGGAGGTGTCGTCCGTTCAGTGCTAGATCGGAAGGACCATGATCGAGTTCGCGGGACGGATCGTGATCAAATTCACGGGACGGATCGTGATTGGATCGCGGGACGGATCGTGATTGGATCGCGGGACGCTCGGCGATTTGCATCGCGAAGACGTTCGACTACACCAACCGCGTTTCTTAACGCTTCCCGCTTAGCGATCTACAAGGGTATGTAGATCCACTCTCCCTCTCGTAGATTCTCATCACCATGGATAGGTCTTGCGTGAACGTAGGAAATTTTTTGTTTCCCATGCAACGTTCCCCAACAGTAACCCAACCTATGTGATCGGAGATCCCGTGAAGTAGGACCTGGGAAAACAAGCCGGTGGTGAACTGAGGAGAGTAACTTTACTAACCCACTCCGTTGGAGATGCAATACTCTCGGATACTGTATGGTAGGATGACTATTGTCTTAGTGTGTTCTTAAGCTTATATGTAAGCAAGATGCTGTCCTACAGAGCGATCTTTGAAGGAACGCACCTATATGAGCCCGACTGCTGGTCACGGTCTATGAGATTGGGGTGATCTCTAGTAAGCTCACGAATAGGCCAGGAGTGTGACTAATATGCTCCACCCGAGGGGTCAGCCTTCGGCATCCTAGTACTAGTAGGACTTGTGGTGAAACTTCTTGACGCCAAACTGACAATTCAAGGCATAGTGCATTGTTTAGTTGTGAAGGAGTGTAGCTGATTGTTCTAGGTGAAGCTCAACCTTAACAGGTCTTCACTGAAATACTGGTATATCAAAACAGTAATTGGAACAGAGGACGAAATGGGCCCTTGAGATCTGGTGGGGGATTGTTGATGTGAGAATGGCCTTTAGGCCCAGAAGACAATTTCATAAAAATCTCTAAGGGCCCATGTAGGTGGCATGATAAGGGGGTGGGAAGTTTAGTCACACCTTGCTAGTGGAGAGGGAGTTGCACCTTTTTATAAGGGTCTTTCTTCCACATGCTATTGGAGCATGAGAAGAGAAGAGGCCCTCGCGCACTCCTCCGCCGGCCGCCGCGCCGCGTCGCGCCACGGGTTGCGGGAATGAGCCGAGCCGAGCTCATACCAGTATATCTTGATTTTAGTTTTGCCAGTACTAGCAACATGCGTAGATATGTCTACTATTTCTGTAGTACATGCTAGTTTGGTTAGTCATCAATATATTGTTAACCTAGTCAATATCATGCTAGTTATTGTCACGTGGATTAATCTGATCAGAAAATTGCCTATATACTCAACAAATTCCGCCATGCTTTTGTTTCCAGTCTCAGTTAGGCCTGCATTGCTGTTTGCCATCCCTCAGTTGCCAGTAGCAGGCGGATTGAAGTCCAATGGTAAATGACTGTTCAGAGAGTATCACTGAACTTCCTTTGCAATGGAAGTTAATATTCTATCTTGTTTAGGCTTACATATGCAAATATTTTCTTGTAGATCTGTTTGCTATTTCTGTTGACTGTGCGTCATATCAACTATTATTGCCGCCTGTAGAGACTTATCTGCCTGCATGACTTCTGGGGAGCATGCCTTGTACTCCATTCGTTTTTAAATATAAGATCTTTTAAAGATTTTATTGTAAGACTATGTACGAAGTAAAATAAGTGAATCTATATTCTAAAATATGTCTATATATATTCCTATGTAGTTCATAATGTAATCTCTAAAAGACCTTATATTTAGAAACGGAGGGAGTAACTTTGAAGAGGCATCTGGTTTTCTTCATATGGGTGAGGAATTTAATCTAGGTGGCTCGAAAATGCCTTTTGGAGCTCGGCCTCCGTGGAGGCCGGTTTTTGAAGAACACAAAATTCATGAAAATTCGTATTTTTACAATTTAAAAAAATCTGAAAAAAAATATAGATATACATGAAGGCATAACACACATGTGTGTAAATTTTTAGGACGAAATACATTCAAATGAAGGTTGTGCAAAAAAGATAAATCTAAGGCTTTTTAACACATGATACTATTCATCCTCAAAGTCCAAAAATTTATCTTTTTTATACAGGTCGCATTTCAAAGTATTGTATCTTGAATTTTTACACACACATACATTTCATCCTTGTATAGTTGCATTTTTTTTTCGAAAATTTTGAGTTTTGAATTTTTAAAAAATAAAGGGTTCCATGAAACTCGGTCACCAAAACGCCCTACTCTAGGTGGCTTCATTTTATTTTTCTTGTTTATGCTACAGCTGAACAACTCGATTGCCTCTGCTGCCAGATCGTCATCATTCCTCTCTTGGTTGGTTTGCTGGTTAATCTATCACTGATATCGCCCTTCGCCGGGCCTGATGATGATTTCTCAGTTCAAAACTTTTTCTGCACTTTTCTCCTGGGACGGATCTTCAAACGCATCTGGACCAAGTCCTTCGTCCACGAAAGGTTGAAAGTGAAACTCGACCGGGCAAAGGAAGATTTAGCCGTGGAGCTCAGACCAATGTGGTGCTTCTTTCAAGATGTGTGTGTGTGTGTGTGCGCATGTCGGAGCGAAGCTGCTCGCCGCCCTGGGTGCTCCTTATGTGCTCGCCAAGGGCGTCTTCCCAAGATTGGGCTTCTCCGCCGACGTGAACTTGACAGCCTACCGTTACGCGTGGTCGGGCTGCGTCGGCTTGTGGGCGCTCTGCTGTCTTGGCAAGGTGTTGGGCGTCAAAATGCACGATTCTATCAGGGACGACCGCTACATGCATCGTCGGGCAGAGGTTGCAAGACGTTGGAGACCGAGGCTGCAGACTCTTTGCCGAGGACTTCTTTTTGTACGTAGTAGTAGCAGTAGGTAGTTCACTTTTAGAGAGGGACATGGTGCGTGCTATCAACAGTTTGCGCGCAAACGTGAAGGTAGGCCATGCTACTGACGAGACGGATGCAAATGATATGGTTCTAGACAGATAAATTTCCTGCGAAACTTGTTGGTATGGGCATGGTTTTCCGTTTCAAGGATTTTGCTGAATTCAACATCTGTAAATATCAAACTTGACAAGACACACTTTGTGTGCTTGTGTGCGAGTCACATCCGACTGAATTCATTTACCATTCTGCTTGGCATCCTTGTTTTTTTTTTCCATAAAACAACCGGCTGAACCCAAATTGCGCAATTGCTTGGTCCAAAATCGCAGCATTGAAACTGTGCAGCTCTAGCAGTAATGTATCTTTGGAGCAATGGATCCTTGCAATAATGAACATTTTTTTTCTTTGAGAATTAGTAAAAAAAAATTGAGACAACTTTGAGAATTAGTTTTTTTTTAGACACACTTTGAGAATTAGTAATGTGTAAGCAGTCTGTAGATTAGGCTAGATGGGCTTGATTATCGCTGGAGAGGAAGTAACAAACTGGGCCCTTTGGAGAACCATCTGCCGATTTTTGGACGGGTCCGAGGAGAGATCATTTTTTTATTTTTGAACAGGGAACGGCCCCGAAGGGCCTAGCCGAGGAGAGATCATGGCTGAGCCATGCATTGGCGGCCGCTTCAGCAGGTTCAAGCTGTGGGAGTCAAGATCGGCGGCGAGAAGATGCACAGCCTCAAGGAAGAAGTAAAATGCATTGCTTGGCTATAGCAAGCGCCTGGCACAAATGCAGGATATGTTTCATGGTGAATCTAAAAGTTTCTATAAACTTGGTCAATGTTTACAAAGTTTGATTCGATTTTGGATCCATGGACCCGTTGTCTGATAAAGTAATAAGCTGATATATTGTGTTATCCTGAATCGAATGAAACATCTTTGTTGTGCTGCAGGATGAATGTGCTTTTGTGCGCGCATACGACATGCCATCACTACTTGTGCGCGGCATCGACATCAGAGACCAAAGGGTAAGTAAGCCGGGGCGTGGGCACGGCGCATAGCCTGGTTGCGCGCGGCGCGGTGAGGCCGAAGATGTCGGTCATGTCGAGCTCCGACGGCTTCATGCCGTCGGGCAGCGCCCAGCTGAACCCGTGGGCGAGTTGTGCGACGGCAAATTCCAGTGAGTAGATGCCAAGCGCCATCCCGGGGCACGAGCGGCGGCCGGACCCGAACGGCAGGAACTCGAAGCAGTTGCCCTTGAAGTCCACCTTTGCGGCCTCCCCTTCCCCCGCCATAAACCTCGACGGTCGGAACGTGCCGGCGTCCTTCCACACCTTGGCGTTGCGGCCAATGTCGAAGACGTTGATCATGATACTGGAGCCCTGGGGTACTGAATAGCCACCAACGACGCAGTCCTTGGCGCTCTCGTGGTGGAGAATTGGGATTGGCGGGTGTAGCCGGAGCGTCTCCTTGATTACGCACTTGAGGAAGGGGAGCTTGTCGAGGTCCGACTCGTCCACGTTCCGGTCGAGACCTACGACGTCGTTGAGCTCCTGCTGCAGCCGACGGAGGTCGTCTGGACTGTGCATCATCTCCGCCATTGCCCACTCGATCCCCGATGCCACCGTCTCCGTGCCACCAAACATCACGTCCTGCCGAACCACATTACATTAGTTTATTCCGCGCGCACGAAAACAAAAATAGATCATTCTCATGACACACTCGCGGTGTACACAATGAGATCACACACGATGTCATACTCAGTGTAGGAAGACCGCTGGCAATATGTTTTAAAAAGGAAAAATGTTTGCATATTTTATGAATTACTTGTGTGATTTTGAAAAGTGTTTTGACATCATATAAAAATGTTTATGTAACCAAAAGGACCCTGATAAGTATCACACGTGTAGCACGAACACATGTGACGCGAGTATGACAACTTGCTGTATGGATGACAAGTTTCAGTTTATTTGGTGTTGTGAATGACAACTTTAGTTGTAAAAACCGGGCGGGATATGTTCATGCCACACGTGTGATACTTATCATTTGGGATAAAAATAGATTGGTATTTCTTTTTAAATATTCACATAATTATAAAATACTGAAGCATTTAAAAACCATCCATGTGTTTTTATAAATAATTAGATGTTTTAAAATACTCATATAGTTTCAAAAAGTTTCATGTAGATTTAAAAAGTGTTCAGATATTTTTAAATAAAATTTGTAATCTTAAAATATGCTTGATTATTTATTATATTTTAATGATTTTTTAAAACTATTAAAGTATTTTATAAAATGGTTGTGTGTTTATAAAAAATATTTTAATCTGTTTAGAAAATGAAACATCAAAAGCAAAAGTAGTAAAAGCTGTCAAGAGAAAAAAATCAGAAAAAGGACCAAAACATAAAAGAATAATAATAAAAGAAATAAGCTGGAAAATAATAATCTGAAAACCCCCATAGCTATATTTGCATCTTCAAGAAGAACGAATAGGGACCACTAGAGCCTGACTAAGTGAAGACGTTCTCAAACTGCACTTTTGTTTTCTGTTTCTTCTTCCTTTTCTCCTGGTTATTACTTATGTACTTTTGTCCTATGAAAAGCAGTGATCACTTGGTTTTCGTAAAAAAATAGGGGGCCAAGAAAACAGAATTCGAAAGTTTAGTTG
This sequence comes from Hordeum marinum, assembly GCA_022496015.1. NCBI lineage: Eukaryota > Viridiplantae > Streptophyta > Magnoliopsida > Poales > Poaceae > Hordeum > Hordeum marinum. The sequence goes on from CM039673.1 coordinate 515,670,681, forward strand.
TAGAAAAAATTATTTTCAGAACCTTTTAGACACTCGACGATCATAAGAAACACCAACAAATAATAATTGATAATCAAGAAAAGAAAAAGAATGCAAACCTTGAAAAGAAGAACACAAGAAAACAGCCACGCACAAACCTACATTTGACGACTAAAGAGTTGACTTTGTTTTTGACGCGCAAAGAGTGGACTTAATTAGACCTATGTGATAATAGTACGATGAACGCGTCAAAAAAATAGTACTATGAAACTAATAATGGAATTTTCGGTGTGCTTATACCATGATCACGGCCTTGATGTTGTCACGGGTAAGGCGGAGCGTGTTCTGCAGGTCGTCGCCATCGGCCTTCTTCGGCTTCGCCTCAGAGAGGAACGCGAGCATGTCGTCCACCATGTCGGCGTCCACGTCGTCGGGGTTCTTGCCTCTCTCCATGTGCTCGTCGATGATCTTGTCGATGAACTCGTCGAGCGCGGCGCGCGCGGCGCGGGCTCGCACGTTGATGCCCTGGTCCGCCCAGCCGAGCCACGGGATGAAGTCGCCGAGGCTGAACGCGGCGAAGAGATGGGAGAACTCCTGCATGATGGCGATGAACTCGTCCCGTTTCCCGGCGTCGCCGGCGGCGTCGGCGCCGAACGCGGCGCGGAAGGTGACGTTCTTGGTGAGGTTGAAGATGAGCTCGCCGAGGTTCACGCACTCGCCGCTCCGCCGGGCCACGGCACGGACGAGCGCCGCGGACTCGTCGCGCACGGCGAGCCAGGTCCCCGCGCGGCGCCGGCTGAAGAGCTTCATCACGCAGAGCTTGCGCATCTGGCGCCAGAAGGGCCCGTAGTGCGCGAACGCCATGTCGGCGCGGTCGTAGGTGAGGTAGATGGCGGCGATGGTAGCCGGCCGATTCGAGAAGGCGACGTCCTGCGCCTGCAGCACCTCCTGGGCGTACTCCGGCGTCGACAGGACGACGACGTGGACCTTGCCGAGGCGGATGTGGAAAATGCTGCCGTACTGCTTCGCCAGGGCCGCGAGGCCCCGGTGGGTCAGCTGGTCCTGGTCCATCGTAAACATGTTGCCGACGATCGGCAGCGGATACGGCCCCGGAGGCAGCGGCGGCGCCTTGCCACGCCGCCGCCGCTGTCGCTGCAGCACCACGAGGACCACCGAGGCAACGAAGAACCAGCTCAGTGGCTCTTGGAGCCATTCCATGGCGATCTTGGCCAAGCCCACCATCGATTGATACTCAAACTGGAAGCTCTGTTTTTTTTTTTCCTTTGGGGCAATCGATTGTGTGCGTTTCAGGTTGATAGCGCTCTTGGAGGAGAGCTGAGGAGGAAAGTGGAGGGAGACGGGTCTATATAGTACTGCGAGTGAGATTTGCTAATTGGAATTAATGAGGGAAAGGGCCCACAATGAATTTAGTAAAACTGATAAAAACAAATTTAGCTACTGCTACTATATGAGATTTGCGGATCACACGTATTTCTATCAACCAGTTTAGCTTATCTGATCTCTCGCGCACAGGTCAAATGTGTTTGTTCATTTTCTTATCCAAACAAGAATCGGTGCATGCTTATCGCTAACACATATTTTCTTCTTCTTATGTAGCACGCAAATTACCGTATTATTTAATTAAACTCAACTGAACAATGTAAACCATATATATAATATTTATTTTTACAAAAAGTTTTTAATGGTATTTCAAAAAAATTGAAAACGTTGCATTAATAAGTACTCCCTCCGTTCGAAAATACTTGTCCTAAAAATGAATAAAATAGATCTAGATACATCTATTCTTAAGACAAGTATTTTTAGACGGAGGAAGTAATAGATATAAACCTCGTGTAAACCATATTTTAGTATTAGAGCCTTCTAGAGTACCGCGCTCCAAATATATTCGTATTATGAAATGGAGGGGATACTATATTTATATATGATTACAGGAAGAAAGGTGGACGCAAAGTTTCTACTTCCGGGCTCATTTGAGCCCGGTGAATAGTGAAATCAGAAAAAAGAAATCAGATTTTTTTTATGATCAAACATTGACAAAAATTTCTAACTGCGTGCAAAAATTCTGTCTGAAATAACATTTTTACAGGGCCTGACAAAATGCAATGAATATCATTTCCATATTCTCTATTTGTGACCAAGTCTGGTATGAAAAAATTGGAAGGGAAGGTCTTATTTTTTTCCATCACTGTACTGCATGATGATGCATCTCCCCCGTGAGAGCACCACCCCTCACAGCATCTACAGTCGGACCTTGCAAATCCGGGCCCTCAAACGTCCACAGACGCGTCCGAGCGCGTCCGCGGACACTGACCGGTCACGCATCAAATAATGCATTTCACATCCGGATACCTAAAATTAAAAACCTCGAATCCATATTATTGCATGCCACGTAAACCTAATACTAAACGGAGGTCGTCCGGCTCCGCCGTGTCCATGTCCGGCGGCTGGCTACGCCCTTCGTAGTGTCAGTCCGGCCGCCATCAAGGTAGAGTAGGACATGGGACACTAGCCAGCTCACGGGACTTGATCCATCGCCGTCTCCCATGCCCTACTCTTCCTCGTCGGAGACCGTAACCCGGACGGTGCCGGTGGACGTGAGGTCGATGACGAATCCGTTCGAGACGATGTCGACCACGAAGCGGTTGCGGCTCTCGCACTGTTGCACCCTAATAGGCGCCGAAGAGTGTGACTTCGCCTCTCCAACGTTCACCGCCGTGAGGGCCTCCGCCGTCTCCCTTGCCTGTTGCCTCGCCCGGTGGGCACGCCGCGCAATGTTGGCGTCCGCGGACGCCCATGCTATGTCCTCGGCGCGCCAACGGAGGGGTTGCGTGTCCGCCACGGCGTTCGAACGCCAGACGGACCGTGCCGCCTCCGGTGAGGCAGCGACGCCGAATCCAAGCACCGGCTGTGCAGACGCAATGGATTCCCAGCGTTGCTAGTCCGACCGCTGTCATCGTGTGGCCTCCTCCCGGGAGCGGCGGAGCACAACCCTGACGGCCATCTCCTCCTCGAGGCCGCGTGGGATGATCTCGTGGTTGACGGATCTGGAGGTGAAGGACTCAAATCCATTGCCCCGCCATGTCGGAGAAGGCCGGAGATTGCCGAAGGTGAGCTTGGGTGGCGGATGGGAGTGGAGGAAAGTGAAGTGAAGTGGCTAGGGTTTAGTCCGATGAGCGAATGGGGACGAATATATGTGGGGTCAATGTGGGCCAATGCGGGCCTGGTGGGCGTGCCTGGGTGCCCCCGGGCTCCCCTATACCCATCCCATATTTGGGCTAAAAACGAGGAATGCCGATCAACCCAAACGTTTGAGGCCAGTTTGAGAGCCCCGTCTGGATCAATTTTTTGTGACCGGACAGTGACCAGACGGCCTGTCCGGGCGTTTGCAGAGGGTATAGGGGGGTCCGGCTATAGATGCTCTCGTACCCTTGCATGGGGCAATGCCCCCCTCGACCCCCTAGTTGTAGCGCCTTGTATTTGTATGAGATCCTATAGGCTCACATAATCCGGTAGAGTGCGATTATATGTGTAATTCGTTTTTTGCAGAATTGATGTAAATAGTATTGCTTTATATTTGGTATCAACTAGCCTTCACTTTTGATATGCCAATAAACTTTCCTCTATGTCATTAAACCCCACATGAATCTTTGAGATTTTTCAGAAATTATTTGGTTCATGGCCTAAAGCTCACCAAGAATCCAACACAGCTAGCCTGTGTGAAAAGTCAGATGTGAACTAATGAATTCGAATTAATGAGTCGGATGTACTATCTACTGTGTCACACAAGTCAAGATTCAAGACCAGTCGGAAAAGGTGTGTGTTGAGTGTTTCATGGAATTAGAAACTTCCCTGGTCTACCTGAAGGTTCAACTGGGATTTGAGTGTAGACGACCGGTACTCAGCAACTAGCCTCGGACCGTCAGTAGCATACAGTAGAACTAGCTTGACGGTGGTTTCTCAAACAAAGTACTGCTCCACAGTCCTTTTTATTTTGCGAGGACTACTCCGCAGTACTTGCTTTCATTAGAATGGACAATCATATATACGGCCTGTAGTGAAAGTGCTGGTCAGAAAATCCGCTATCAGCGTGCTATATCGCGCATTCTTTACTGATTTTATTTAGCACGATATTAGTGTTGCTATGAAGTGATATTTTTTCCAGTGGCGGCCTCCCTCGCTGATTAACCGAGGGTACCACTTTTGATTCACGTGATTTCGGAAACACAATGACAAAACGAGGAGGGGAAAACTACGGGCCATTACATAAACTGTTGTAATACCTTTTTTAGTTGTTGATTGTTTTTTGAGATAGCTACCCGTTTATGTCAGACGGTAACTGTCACAATACATTAGTTGGATATATAGAGAGAGAAAGAGAGAATTGTAAGGTGACCGTAAAAACTTAACTAGTGATCTTTTCGGGAGATCTTTGAACTAGTCAACGTAACCTCTTGCGGTTTCCAGCTTCGCCTCGATCCTTGAATGTTGGGGAAATACGGTCCGTGATTGGACCATGTACACAGGACTCGTTCAAATGTTACAGCGAACGGCATATGCTGTGAGAACGTATCAGACAGCCGGAACCAGCGATATGGATGTTTAGAAAGTCATCGGAATCGTGTTTCTATGCGGCAGCCGGGCTGCGTGTGGATTCTTTACTTTCTCCCGTCAACCTCCAGCAGATTGATTGAATCCTGATAATGTAACAAATTGGTAGCTGCCGTCTACTGGAATGCTACTACGTAGTATAATTTTCTCTCAGAAGTCAGAATAGAGGGACTAGTCTCTGCCACGATGATGCATATGTGTAGCTATTCTCAGCAATAAATTGGCTAGCTAGTTTGACCGCCGTTTGGCGTTGGCTAGCTAGTTCCTTCAAACGGATTTGACTACGGACGTACAGTAGGAGTAGTTTCTTCCGGGAAGGGAAAAAAATGGCATGGTCAGCTCAGCTCAGTGCTTTCCACTTCGTTGAAGTTTCCGCCTTCGGTGGCCTTGACCATCGGTTCGTCCGTTTGAAACTGAAACAGGAAGCGAAAATGTCAGCCTCGGCTGGGCATCATTTGACCCGTCCAATCCTCATCCTCGAACCCTAGATAACCTAACATAGTCCGGCCATCACTTTCAAGCTTCAAGTCAACTGCGCGCGAAAGTGTGCAGGTCGATCGATGCCCCCCACCTACCTCTCACGGTCACTTGCACGCGGCCTCACCGTCAGATCATCATATCCTAGTTGTAAAGTCATAATTTTCATGGAGCTGACAGTCTGACACCATGCTGGAAATTCTGTCTGTATGGAAGTAGTCCCATAAAAGTTGCCCCTCTCGCCATAATTTCAAACTAGATCGGAAACGTGCCTTGGCAAGGCGCGAGGGTGCCGGTCACAATGTTGTTCCAAGCAGGTAACACTTAATTTAGTAATAAGCCAGATTTAACGGGCATATCCAAACATGATATAACAAACTAAAAGGAGAAGAAACATTCACACGTAATAGAAGAAAACATCATCGAGTTCAACATCGTCATGAGATATACAAAAGATAACCACTTGATATTAAGTTTGATACTAAGAGCGCAAACACGAGAGAGGAAGTACCAAGAGCAGGAACAAAATAAAAATGTAATAAAAACTACATAGCCAAAGCTATTAGGCATACTATAATAAGTTGTTTTATTCGGTTGCCTTGTAGATCAACTTCATAGGTGACACGTCACATTAACATTATGCCAACAATCTGGTAGATGCATTGCATAAAATGATTTATGTGTATACAACGCACTTGCGGTTTTGTACCTTAGCCTTTTAAAGCTCATGTACAATGAGCGATATTTTCTTCTTTTCAATTTTGAAAGCAAAGACACATATCTAATACTCTCTATTCCCTGCCACTTGAAAGCGACACGAGAAGTACTGCAAAAAGAAACATGCATTGATCACAACTGGGTACTATAATACTGTACTTGTAAGTAGTAGGGTATTTAAGGACCATGCTATTCTTTGTCCGCGAGGGATGTAAGTCTTTTTCATCTCGCAAACATAATATTTGATGACAGGAACAGTTCAATGTAAAGCTCAAGTTGTTTGATCGTGCATAGGGAAATGTCTAATTGAAATGCATATATCGGAAGTGCATATATAGGAAGTGCGGCTTGCCGCGTCCTTGTCGGATGTACATATAAAATATAACATAGCATGATAGAGGTTCCAAGCAGTACAATACATTAAAGAACTATCTATGAACTTACCCAGGAAAATTTATAAAATATGATGCCTCTAGATTCCAATGGGACCTTAACCAGAGAGGTATAGCAGTCCATATCAAAACTGTACCAGCACATTCAAATTAGAAAACAGTAATCAATAACCCATGAAGCATTTATACGAGAATGAGAACAACTCAACGCACGGCACACAATAATTTCCAGACATATCCAACCGAATAAGACACGCTAATACTTGACGCACCCCCACCCGCCCTGGCGATATCCAGCCCTAGCCATGGTTTATACTCCAAATGTTAAATAAAAGAAAAGGTCCCAACATCCCTAGCCATATTCAGCCCAGTAAGCCATGGTTTATACTCCAAATGTAAAAAAATGAAAAGGTTCCGAGCATCAAAGTCTATTACATACCAGTGTGGCATTTTTTTTAGGAAATGCAGCATGATATACCAAACGGAAGTTTAAGTACCTAATACCAAAAGAAAGGCACGACTGGCACGATTAATCATTCATGAACTAATATCTCCGGATTACGAGAGACAGGAATAAACAACAGTATGGACAATACATCAAAGCTTATATGTGCACACGAACTCATGGCAATTATACATGAAGCGACTTTACATCATGGATACAACTCGTTCATTCGAATACCGACTAATGTAAAATATTTTTACACGGCATATTAGGCAAAAATTGTACACACTCCATATTAGATAGGAATATTTTCTGGTTTTCATTCTTTGAATAGGTCTTCCTCCACCAAATCAATTGGTGCCCGTCAGTTATACCAGCATAAACATTTCTTTGTTTACATACATAAGCAATAAATGAATATCTGCTCACTCCACACAAATCCTAAGCAACATCAAATCAAGTAACTATTCAAATAACATAAATGAGAGACAAAGAGAGTATTTTCACCTCGAGATTAGACTATCGATATGGTTGTGGTGATGCCATCCACAGATCTGCCATGATGTTCCATATAGACAAAATAATTAACCAGCCAATTCATTTTAGGATAAAACATGAGCTAAAGTAGAATAAAACTTCATAATGAATAGAACTTCATAAATGTGATCAAGTTCAAAACAATTATTATCTCCTAGAAGCACAAAAAATTCAAAGAAGCCGCTATATGCATAGAAGTTTTTTTCAAGAGGAAAGTTTCATTCCTAAATATGTTTCTCTCAAGCTTTGATATTTCTGAAAATCTGCATTTTAAATTGAATAAATATTGCAGTACACATGGAAATAGTGCGGCCAAAGGCAGGAAAAAAATACTTCCATCACACAATATATATCAGGGAATCGAGCTTGACATGAGAGAGAGAGAGACATGCTCTGAACAAAGAAGAAATTCATAAATGAGATTCAAAACAAACGGGTTGTCTCATTGGTTTCGTATGATAGGGAAAAATCACCCGATGCGTACAGTCTATTGTTGCTTCATACATAACACATGCTTCTCTTAGTTAATTTGCTACCACATGTAAAGACAAACTTGAGTTATTCTGTTCAAACATACAGCCAGAACAAGCTGAAAATATTGCATATTTAAGCACAAGTAAAATTTACATGATGAAAATATTGCAGATTCAAAAGCACGTCCAATATTTAATTTCGCATTGAGCATAGATATGAACCTGAACTATTTTGTTTGAACATATGGCCAGAGACCCAGTTCAAGATAGATGAACAGTTCTATCAAAGTTATTCAGATTTATTATTAGGTTGAAATGAAAAGAAACTGTAGAGAGAGAGAGAGGGAAAGAGCGATACGAACCTGTAGGTCGAGAAGGTGTCATTGAGGTCGAATGTAGCAAAAGGGAGAGAACTGCCAAAATTCATATGATGGTAGCGTCTTAAACTTACAAACTTAAAATAGAAGAGGATGACATAATTAGCACCAAGAACTAGTCACCTATACACTACAAACCAAAAAACAAGGAGCAAACAATTAGTGCATTAAAGATATACATTAACATCTTGAAAGTATTTAATTACACAAGTGATATATTCAACATGCAGTGGGAGTAGCCACTGCGGCCAAAAAAATTAACCATCAATGAACTATCCCATGAAAACAAGAGCAAATGAAATGTGAAAAACATACAAAGATGAAATGTTCTAAGAGCTTGAAGGGACGGCAGCAAGGGCTAATGATTGGATACAAAATGTCATATTGCAAGGAAAACTTATAAAGAAAAGACTATAGACACTTGTCAAGGTAGGAATTGCCCTTAATTACTCCATCATCGCAATTTATCATCTCAACTATGGCTATGTCAACTTCAGATTGAATTATCCGAACTGAAGCACAAGCAAACCAAAATCGAAATAAATAAACCAATTTGTGACATGGATGGTTGGAGACGAAAAGCAGTTTATCATGGTGAAGGGGATAGATTAGTCCTAACCTAGAGATAAAAACAATGGAAGGAGCAGAACCTTAACCTGGGCTAGGGACCTTCGATCTCAGAATCGTATTCCAACCATGTTTAAGAGGAATCCTAGGAAGGAGTGACCATGTATCATCCTCCCATGCTCTCCATCGGCCGCATCCACCATGTTGCTGCTCGTAGTGAAAATTCACCCTGAACATCAGTACAAGAGCATGATCAAGAAAAAAAGCATCTACCACATGGCTCAACTTATTATGATGCAAATTCCTCTCCTTCTCAGGATTGAAAACTTAAAGATATTTTGAGGAGAACAGTGAAGTAGGACAGTTCAAGGAAGGGTAATATCAAGGATTCAACTGTTGCCAAGCTCTCAACAGAATAAATTCTAGAGAAAAACTTTAGTACCTGGGATCTGGATTGAACAAACAAACCCAATGTCCCTAGCCCAGGTTAAACTTTAGTACCTAGGAGGTGGATGAAACAAACAAACCAAATAAATGAACAATGGACCAACCTGCAAAGGAGAACAGGCAAATCAAGGATGAGCTCCAGCCAACCAGAACTGGGACGGTCGAAAACAAATGAGCACATATATATGGAGGGTCACAGCAACAGATCCGGCGCATAGACGGCTAGAACAGATGACCTACAACAAACCCGATCTAAAATTAGTCAAGCACGACCACAGCAAAAAAATGGATCCGAGAGAAGAGGCCACCTTAACCAACCTCACGGCGCATCGATGCCATTGAATCACAGCGATTAGAAACACCCAAGCATCGCCCTCATAAAACATTCATACCACAACCTGAAAAGAAAAAGGAAACCTGTTAAAGGCAGGAAAATGTAAAACAGTGAATAGCAGCATGCACTCGTAAGTGAACCGAAATCACCATAACAACACACTCCAATGTAGGAAGAAATAACCAACACGATATTGTAAGAATTCAGAGGGAGGATAAAAACGGTAGCTGTTAATTGGATGAGAACACTTTACTCACAAAATTTCACATAGAAAAAATAGATTAGGGATGTGTTGTTGTCTACGCAATAAAAAAGGGACCTTGCAGAAGTTTGGTAGTAAATATGTAAGCAAAATAAGGTATGCAAGAAAAGAGACAGACCTAAGCAGAAAAGTAGTATCCATTCCAAACAATCATTTCCATGCTTTTTATTTTAAATTTGTTGGCAATGATCGTATATTAACAGAAATTCCTCACGAAGATACTACAATAGTAATCCTAGAACAATTTCTGCCAAATAAATTCTAAACCTCAGCTAGCAACATATTTGTGAAGCGCAACTGAAAGCTCGTTCCGAAAAATAAATCCCTAGAAGAATCAACTCATAGGTGTGCAATTCAAATTTACTACACGTCCACTTTATAATCCAAGCACAGAAAAAAAAATCAAAGCATGGTAATAAATAAAAGGAAGTACCATCTCACAGACTGCATTTTTACAAACCTATAATAACAAGACACGCAAAATACTAATTTAACTGTCAATTTGGGTGGTGGCTACAAAACATAAAATAAACTTCTTCATTTCTAGAGGAAAATATATAAATCAACAATCAGATAGAGAGCAAGGCTGGCCTTTTCAAAGTTGCACCCTAGACACATAATACTAATACAGTGTAGGGGCATTTTAATTTTGATAATCTACTAATCTTTAGGTTAAGAACTAAGAGTGTCATATCTTGGCATTCTTTACCCCATGAGCATCAGCGACGGCGAAGCGGCGGCGCAGGATGAAGCTCATGTAGGATCTACGAGCCTACGAGGACTCAGACGAAGCGAGGCATTGGCCTTCCGCTCCTCCAAGTTCTTCCAGCATGAGGTAAGCTCCTGCGTGGTTCTAAATATGGTGATTTCTCTATAGTGTAGTTAGATCAGACGATTTCAGAGGACACATTTTCCACGACAATAAATAGGATCTGAATATTGGCCTCACTGGAAAAGTGAGTATAATGAGATTCAATCTTATCATAAATTTGTAGATAAAATAGGATGCTACCGACAATATTAAACAAGCAGAATCATGTGGAAATTGAAATATAATTGCATACCAGTATTCTGCATCAATAATCATTAGTTTGCAAAGAGCAAGCACCGCAGAAGCATGTAACTCCGGGAACTACACCCACAAAATAGTATTTCATCATGCCAAAACCACAGAGCGCAATGGAATCCAATGTTTCAAAGATGTAGGAAGGCAATACAATACAAACCTTTTGCAGCAAAGTCAGGTTCCTGTAGAGTTTTGATAGAAATGGTCCACAATGAAACAATCTCCCTTTCAGCTTTTTCAGCAAAGAAGTCTATTGCAAGATCCATAGTAGCACCAAGTCCCAGTTCAGCATTTATGCCTTGTGCCTGCCAACATCACATAAAAAATAACAAGTTCAACTTACATGAAACAATGACAAATCAGAGTCAAAAAGTTCAAATGGATGTAACAAACAAGAATTACCTCTGAATTCTTGGAGCCATCTACCTGACCATCCTCATTAAAAAAATTGAATATCCCCTTCCTTGGAACCTAGCTAGACTAAAAGCAACAAAACCAACAGCACTCTCCACCAAGGGAGAAGCAGCAATTGCATGCCCTACCAGGACCAGACAAAGATGAAAAGACATAAATCCACACCCCACCAAAAACAACCATTACCACATTTGGCCTTTACCAGAGGCAAGGCAAATAACAAATGGCCCTTGCTGGCCAAACACATAGTCAATCGTAAAAAAGCACTTGGCCATGATGCCTTATACCTAGCACTCTAGTAGAAGAGGAGCGAAAAGGAGAAGATTGGTCCTCTATACTCATGTGGAGGAAGGCCAACTCTACTGTAAGCTTGAGGTGGGGGATCGAGCAACAGAGGACCAATCTGCAAGGTATAACAAAGGGAAAATTAGAGATGAGCAGCACCCAATCACCAAGAATGGGAGAAAGTAGACACATACCTAGAGATCAACGAGTTCATCAGCAGATTCGACAGAGAGACTGGAAGAAAGAGAGGACCTGCAACCAAACGAGATCCCAAATCAACGAAAGACGAGTAAACAAAGGGGACCATCTCCTTCGCTGCCTCCTCCTCATCTTCCTGGCTCTCGCAAGCGGCGGTGTGCAAGCAAGAAAAGGTGAGGGGGTGGGCTGACCTAAGATCTTCTCGTCCATCCCTGTAGCGACGCGCCTCTGCAGGTCGAGCTCGGCGACGAGAAGTGTGAGAGGAGATGGGGGCGAGGGCAGCACGGGAGAGGCAGTAGGGGAACGAGTGGCCATCATGGCGCCTTGTTGAGCCCCGAGCCAGCTCCGGGTGCCTCTCCCCCCATGCGAGCGAGGGTGCTCGTCCTCCTGCTCAGTCCCGATGGGGAGGAGGAGGAGGGAGGCATGAGGAGGTGGGGAGGAGACGATGGGCGGCGTGAGGTCGGGGATGGGGGCCGGGGCGAGTGCCAGCGACGGTGACGGCGGCGTGGTGGCAGGGGGTGTGCCAGCGGAGGCAAGCTCAACAACGGGAGAGGAGAACCGAACGGGAGCGCGGCGGCGGCTACTGCGAAGGAGGGGGCGCGATGCGGATGGGGATGGTGGCTAGGGTTCTCGTCCTATCGGGCTCCCTTCTCTGCTTTACACAGAAACGACCCACCCACAACACGCCACGCAAGGGCAATTACGTGAAATCTCTGTAATGCCCTCGGCGGGATCTGGAAATTACAGGCGGTGGCAGGATTTTTTTATCGCGGGCGACCCGCACCGGGCGTCTGCGCACCCAAGCCACAGACAGGCGTGGCCCACTAGCCGAGCGCCCCACGGATCAGAGAGGCAGGCCCAATATCCCCGTGGTGAGGAAAAATTCACTGCTCATTGCTCCATTCATCCATTATATCCAACGGCTGAGAACAATCAGGAGGTCGATCCGACGGCGTGAATCGCATCAAGCTCTCGATCCGACGGCCGAGAGTGCCTGAGCTCTGAGAGCGCTCGGTTTTCCCCTGGATTCTTGTTATAGGATGGAGCGTGGAGCCTGCGCTCATCTACATCCGGTGAATAGTACGATAAATAAAAAATAGCAGAAAATTTCAATTAATCTGAAAAAAATTGGTCATTCAAGATGCTCAATTGTGTGATGTCCATGCAAAAATATTCGGGGTGTTTTGACATTCGAGGAGCTCGTGGCGAAAAAACAAAATCAGCTTTGAACAGTTTTTTTTTCATATATTTCTCAAACACCCAAAATTTGCCTTTTTCCCATGAGCTCATTGAATGCCCAAACATCATCAAATTTCGCATGGACATCACACGCAGAGCATCTTGCATTGAGAAATTTTCTTCCTTTTTTCATGATTTACTGTCCATCTTTGGGCCTATCTGAGCCCGAGTGCAAATTAGCCGTGTCCCTTGTCTCGTTCATTTTATCCAAATGAAGGTCATTTATACAAATTCCAACGCATAAAAAATGTAGAAAATAAGTTCAACGAAGGTTCATAAAACCATTTTAGTCGAAATGGACCCATTTTATGCACTAATCTATACCTAAGTAATAACAAAGAACGATGCATTTCTCTGGGTTTTTTGGTCCATCCCAAAGTTGATAGTAATTACCTATCATGCCACCCATGACTCGCAAAAATATCCCTTTGTTTTTCGTAGGTTGTTTCATTTCTTGCTGTGCCCAACAACAACGGGACGCATATGGGAGAGCCAGTTGGGCTGGCTCAACAATGTTTCATTCGTATCAATGAAGAAACACAAAAACAAGCCATGCGCTTGACAGGGATCAAACCAGGATCCTATGGCTGGTGAATGATCGCAGCTAGCCACCGAAGATCATGAGCTTTGGTGTCTACATTGTCAACACGTTGAAATAGGACCTATTAAAACAAATATATCTAAAACATGTTTTGAAATTTGAAACACGATTTTCTTTAAATGAAATATTTTTGGAACATGACCATTTTTAAAATTGTGATTTTTTTAAAGAACTCAAACATTTTTGAAACAAGAACATTTTCAAATCTGTGAATAATTTTTTAAAAGGTAACGTTTTTTTGAAATTTTGATCCGAGAACAATTTTGAAAATGGGAAACTTTCTTTTGCCGTTCAAATCAGCGAAATAAATACGAAATAGAAGCTATGTGCTTGACAGGGATCGAACAAGGATCACCTCGCTGGTGAAAATCCAGGCTAGCCATTGGAGATCATGAGCCTTGGAGTCTACTGAGTTGTTCGGTATCACTCCGCTCCACAACTCCAGGAGCGGAGTTGACGGAGCTGCAAGTCAAAACGGGAGAGTTGCACTTTCCTCGCTCCGCAGATTCTGGAAGCGGGTGATTACCGAATAGGGCCTACATAGCCAACACGGTGAACTAAGACATGTTAATATCGATAGATCTAAAACATGTTTTGAAATTTAGAACATGGTTTATTAATGCAATATATTTTGAAACAAGAACATTTACAAAATCATGATGTTTTTAAAGAACTCCAATATTTTCTAAAACATGGCATTTTATAATCTATAAATAGTTTTCTTAAAGGGAACGTTCTTTTTAATATCCTAGAATTTTTTTAAATGGGGAGTTTTTGGAAGCTAAAAAGCTTGAACAAAATTTTAAAATGATAACCTTTTTAGATCTGTTAACTCTATCGAATCCCGAACAGTTTAGAAAAATGTGAACATTATTTTTAGAAATTTTGAACATTTTATGAAAACAGGAACCTTTTTCAAAGTCTAGAATTGTTTTCGAAAATATGAAATTCTTATGAAAACATGAACAGTTTTTGAATTTGTGAAAAATTCATAAATGACATTATACTTTAAACATTTGGAATAATTATAGGAAACATGTTTTTCTAAACATGAACATTTTTCGTAAATTTATGAAATACCTATAAGACATGAATATTTTTCGAGTTTTGAACATTTTTGGAAAATAGGTTTATTTTTCTGAAAAAAAACTAGAGATAATTTTCATACACACAATAATTATTTGAAGAAAAATTTAATAATTTAAATTCATAAAAAAATCAAACTGGGAACAATAATTCGAAGTTCCCATCATTTTTCAGCATTAACACCATTATGGAATTTTGAACATTTGAATGTCTGAACTTTTTTCGAAGATTTGAATTTCCGAAAACATACACCTAAAAATGAAAAATAAATATAAAATAATGAAGAATAAATATACATGAAAGTAAAATAAAAATAATAATAAAGACTAAAACAGACAAAGAAACAGAAAAAGACAAAAAAAAGGGGTTGGCCCAGTCGTGGGCGACGTTTGCGAAACTATGACTATCTAGTGCATCATGCGGCAAATAGGGTTTTGTGACTAAAATCAAGCTGGGTTCTTCTTCTTTTTTTCGGGTAAACTCAAGCAGGATTCTGGGAGAAATTTATTCCAGGAACAGACTCGGCAAGTTGAATTTTATACGGTTGCGTGCTCAATCCATCCTCGCAAAACAGAGAAATACATGAGCCAGAATAGAGAACATGGTGGGTTATGTTCCTTGATCGAAAGTAAACATCTTCCTCAACTACTCATCATCTCATCCTAATCACACGACTGGCAAGAATAGAAAAGATTAACAACATTGACAATGTCTTTTGTAAGAGGTAATCACGCGAGTGGTGCTCAAACTTCCCATTGAAATTCACTTTGGTGCTTGCATTTGAAAAAAATATCCCAAAGTGGTTTTAAAACTAGTTCAAATATGATCTAAATCACATTCAGATATGTATGTATTACTGACTGGACATGCCAGTGGTGAGCGGGGTCCACTTGCAGTTTCGGAAAAGACCGACTTGCAGAGCGTACATCTCAATGACCATCGGATCCCGACAACAAAAATAAACAAAAGACAGACTTGTATAGGATTCAAACAGTCGACCTCGGGAGCAACTAATCAGGGAGCACTCCCTCCGAAGCCTCTCAATGATCACTCCCGCACGCCGCCACTTGGCGCGTTCTCAGCCGTCGCCACATGTCGCGCTCTGAACATTTCCTTCGGATTTTTTTTACTTTTCGCATGTTTTCGGCTTTTTAATTTGGTTTTTTCCGTCTCTTTTTGGTGTTTCAGTTTTTCATCGGTCTTTCTTAGCTTTTGAAGGATTTAAAAAACATATAAGCAAAAAATGTGTTTTCTGTTTTTTTTTCACGAGAGGTACAGTTTTGCATATGTGAGAGGCACGATTTTGTTTTTACAAGAGGCACAGTCGTGCGTCTCGGAAAGGGAAAGAAACGCATTTTTTGGATTTATTTTTTTGTGAGAGGCACGGTATTGCTTCCGTGGAAGGCACGGTTTTGCTTTCGCGGGAAACATGGCATGCCTCTCGGAAATGGAAAATAACACTTTTTGGGGGGCGGGGGGGGGGGGTGGGGGGTTCTATCGTGAGAGACACGATTTTTTTCGTTTGTTTTTTTTTTGAAATTTTTTTTGTTAAAACCTATCAACATGGGATCTAGTTTGAAAATCTCGACGCGAGGAACCCAACTATAAAAACGGTTAGAGATTTGAACGCACGGTTTAAGATATGAAACATTTTGAAAATACGAATCTAAACAAAGGCAAAACTCTCAGTTCGCGACAAGTGATACACATGCAGTACGCCACTTGTCGCAACCTGGGTTGGGAATGGCAACCTGGGTTGGGAATGAATTTTGAGAGGTGTACTCGTTAATTAATGATATCAGTCGACCTCACCAGGTGTGCTGCCTGCGCTAACCACTTCCACATGTTAGTGCTGCCCATTTACCACATGTTAGTGAGGCCCATTTTTCACATGTTAGTTTTTCTTTTCTTTTTTAGAAACTGCAAAATTATTCAAGTAGTATATGAAAGGTTCATACTTTTACAAAATGTATTTCTACTTAATCAGTGTTTACATGTTTTAATAAAGTTTATGTTTTTGTCAAAAATATATATTTAAAAGAATCAAAATTTGTGTGGAAACATAATTAATAGCCCACTGTACCCCCAAGATTCTAGATCCTCAGATGAACAGTTTTTGAGTTGTACATACATTTTTATACCCAAGAAAATAAGTTTAGTTACATGACTTTTAAAGAATACATAGATATTTTGAAAATTACATTAACATGTTTTAAAAGTAAGATATTTTTGTCTGCATATTATTTGTAAGACAAAACATTATAAGTTTATTTTTATTTCTATTACACACGCGCTTTTTGGAGCAAACATCATGGCTTCCAATTCCAACCCTTTCTGAAAAGTATCCTGCGATTGGTTTGAGCATCTCCAGCTGCGGCCCCAAAGGACCCCCAGGCCCCTTTTTTATCGCCGTCGGGCGAAAAAAATCCCCAGCCGCGGCCCCAAGACGCCGTTTTTCGCTGGTTGAGGCCTTTTTTTGGGCGGGCGAACCCAGGCCGAACCTAGGGCGCTGGGGGTCTCCTGGGCGCGCCGGCTGAAACGAAAAGGCGAGTGGGACCGAGTTGTCGGCGACACCAGCTGCTACTTCCCGCCACTTCCCCCTCCTTTTCCCTCTACCTCCGCCGTTTCGCCCGCCGGTTCTTCTCTCCATTTCCCTCCATTTTTCCTTTCTTCGCCGCCATACCGCCGAAGAAGTACGTCGCCCCTCGCCAAGCCACCGGCCCCGCCGTTGCCAAGCCCCGCAAGCCCCGTGCGCCGATGATGAGACCGGCGGGGATGACGAACGCCGAGTGGAAGGCCGACGTCGAGCGAAGGGAAGCCGTGACCGCCGATCACCGCAACAGGCTCCTCATGAAGAAAGCCCGGGACGCGGCGGCGGCGGTTGAGCAGGAGGTGTCGTGTCGTCGCCCGATCTTCCCAGGGAGACAACCTGCGGGCCTGTTCCACTACGGCGTCGGCCATCAAATCGCCCCGGGCGACCCGCACTTTCCTTCGCCGAGGTGGAGGTACGCGCCCTCGCCGGACTACGTCTACGGCGACGCCCTTGGCGGGTTTAACCCCAACATTACCTTTCCACGCACGCCCTCCGCCTTCTCCGCCGGACACCCCAACGCCCAGTATGGCTACTTGCCCTCGCCGACGTACTCCGGCTCGTTCGCGACCGTTCGACGAGCGCAAATTGGTCGACCCAGAGTTCGCCAGCACGTACATGGACCGCGACACCAAGGCCATGTCCAACCATTGGGCGGGCATTCAAACGGCGTGCAACAAATGGCACGACATCCAGGAACAGGTCCATGCTCGCCTAGAGAGCGGCGCGAGCGTCGAGCAGCAGGTATGTTCGCCTACTTTCTTTCGTCGAACACTTGGCATGCGTCCTCCTTCGCCGTCGAACTGTTGTTTTTTGGGCACAGATGGTGCGGATGTTCAAATTGTTACGTCGGGACGCTGGCTTCGACTTCAAGTTTCTCCATGTGTTCACGCGGATCGAGTCGTGTGAGAAATGTGCCAAGGTTCGACATCAGCTCGCCAACAAGGACGACTCGCTCAGCCCGGACAAGTCTGTTCCCGGGGCGGCAGAAGGGCGACCAGACGGGAACAAGAAGGCGAAGCAAGCCAGGAACGACGCGCCGGCGGCCGAGCGCCTGTAGGCGTCGATCAAGCAGTGCATCGCCGATGTAAAGACCCACTCTGCCCTGACGCTGTTGACGAAGCAGGACGCAAAGCTCGACCTCCTCAAAACCAACGTCATTGCGAAGAAGCGCAATACCGACTTGGCGTTGCTCATGGGAGGCATCATGGCGGACATGGACCCGCTGGTCAAGGCGTGGTACCTGGCGGAGCGCGACCTCATCCTCAACCGCATGCCGACGCAGCCACCGGCACCACCCACACCGTCGTCGAGCCCTCCACCCGCGTCGCCGAGGTTGGAAGTGCCTGCTACGCCGACCTCGCCCACGCCGACCGCTACGCCGACAGCTCCGACAGACGGCGGGGAGCAGGCCACTTGAGAAGTTCGCTAGCTTATTTTTGTACGCCGGACTATTGGCATGTTTCGCCGAACCTATGGCGATCGATCGTCGACCGATGACATGATGACGCCGAACTCGCGTCCTGGTTTGGGCCCGCGGGAAATGGAATGTTCAAAATTTGCAGACGCTGGGCCGAACCCCCGGGGACGCGATTGGAAAGTCGAGCCCCCCAGGCCGATTTTAGTGCCGGCTCGCCCCCAGGCGGCACTATTTCGGGTCCGGAGAGGGGGGGCAACGGCTGGAGATGCTCTTAGGTGATGAGTACTAGCTAGCAGCGTCTTCTACGTGGGTTCGCAAAACCAAAAACGGCCGGACGGGAAGCCGATTAGTGACTCGACCAAACAAAACATGTATGACTCCTTCAGTCCACGTTACTTGTCATACAAATAAATATATTTAAACGTATTTTAGTTCTAAATACATCCATTTTTTTCTATTTTGACGATAAGTAATACCGAACAAAGGGAATATTTGATAAGAAAATATTGAAAACCGGTGTTTCTCGTTACCAGAACAAATACGTTACCGGAGTGAGAACCAAACGCGTCGATATTTCTTTTACAAATTTCTATAAAAGGAGAAAACTCACATTTGGGGGGCCATGTAAATTGGCAAAAAAGTAATAGTCAAACAAAGGACCACCTGAATATTATTTAAAACACAAAGATTTTTAAAATTAGATTAACATTTTAAAAATATTAAAAATTTCAGAATTTCAAAAATATTTTATTAAATGTGACCTTGGGCATTCACATGACTTTCTGGAAGTTCCAAGGAAAAAACAACCCGAGGCAACAGCACAAATGACGGCGTTCCATACGGTGGCAAGCGCTCACATGGTCGGTCGTTTGGAGTCCTGGCATAAGCAACAAGGAGTCCAGCGTATTTGATGGTGTTTCATACGGGCGCCTCCGCCCGTACAAATGATCGTATGACATCCTTGACCAGAAAAAGAAGAAGATCAAAATGTTCGATGGCGTTCCATACGGGTGTTGCCGGTCATTTTAGCGGACGCACGAGGTATGCACAAGCGCATGTATCAGCATCTCCAACAGCCGTCCAACGCACGCACGACGCGTTAAAAAGTGTTTGCAGCACGTCGATCGCTTGTTTTGACGCGGCAGGGAGGCAGCGGCCGTTGTAAACTTTAGCGCACGCGCGTAGCTCCAGCAGACGCGCTAAAATGCAATGCACGTGTTCTCGCACAAACAACATATACGCTCGAAACACAAGCAAGAAGATCAAATACAAACAAAATAAATCAACAATAAATAGTTCAATTTCGTTATTGCAACTCAAACAAATAGTTTATCTTTCAATACAACAAATAATTCAACAATACAACATCAAAAACACAAATCATGATGCTCTTTGACGACTATTCCATGCCCACCACTCCTCAATAAGATTTTTCTGAAGATCATTATGCGTTTCGGGACGTCGAATGACATGATAGGAGGCAACAAAACGGGTCACCCTTTCAGCCCTCCGCCGCGCTCGCACGGGATGTCCCAACAACTCATAGTGAGAGTAGTCTACATCTTGGTCACACTCATTCTCGATGATCATATTATACATGATCATACAAGCGTGCATGATGTACCAAAATATCTTGTGATCCCAAAATCGAGTCGGTCCTCTCACAATAGCAAATTGGACTTACAAAATCCCAAAAGCTCTCTCCACATCTTTTCTAGCCGCCGCCACAGCATTGTGAAAATCAAGATTTTTCTTACCTTCCGGTTTTTTCAACGGCTTCACAAATGTTTGCCACTTTGGGTAGATGTCATCCGTAAGATAGTAGTCACAGTTGTATGTACGGTCATTTGCTACAAACTGCACCGGTGGCAGTTCACCATTTGCAATCTTATTCATCAGTGGTGACCGGTTGACAACGTTCATGTCATTCAAAGTTCTAGGCATTCCAAAAAAGCATGCAAAATCCAAGTCTCTTGATGTGCATAGCTAGGATCATTGCAAGATCCTCCTCCTCTTCCATATCAAATTCTTCGGAAGAATCATATGACGAACTCATCAACAATGTTCAATTTAAACTAGGCTATTAAACTACAAACAACATGCATCAAATTCATATAAAAATGTGAAGTTGAAGCAATATATACCTTACGGGCGTTTTGTCGAACACCTTGCGGGCGTCGAGCGGCAGTGGGCGGCCGAGCGCTGTTTGTCGGAGGACTGCCCCGCGCGAGGGGCGGCGGTGACTAGAAGGAGACAGAGGAAGTTGCGGCAACGTGGGGATAGGCCGCGGAAGCGCCGGAACGGTCGCCGGAAGAAATGGGGTGGCGCGGGCGACGGTGGCGCCAGCGGCTGGATGGGGTAGGTGGAGTTGCGAGCGGACGCTCGAGTGTTCAGCGACAGCAGCAGGCGCGGCAAATAAACGGCTCGCGATGGCGTTTCCGCCCGCGCGCTGAACTAGTTATGCCGCGCGCGCAGTGTTTGCGCCTCCGTTGGAGCGTCCGGAGCGGTAGCGCGGGGGCAAAAAGCACTAATTTTCCAGCACGGCGCCTATATAGCGTGTCTGTTGGAGATGCTCTAAGCTATCATGGTAACGATGGCTTTCCATACGAGCGCTCCTGCTTGTATGGCTGGTCGTACTGAGTCCTGGCGGCCATAAATAGCCCTGAGGAACGAGGTAAGTCAGCCCCATTTTTCTCTTTTCTTCGTCTTCTTCCTCTAAACCTTTCTAAACCCTAGCAAAACTTTGTCTGATCTCCCTATTCGTTCGATTTCAGTTCAAATCCTTTTGTGTGATCGATCTACGGTACGTTTCTCCTTCTATCCTCAATTTATTTTTCGTGAATCCATGTTCTACATGCCTAACATTGCCATGTCTAGGAATTGCATATTTTCTATCAGAGTTTGGCTTTGGATTTTTTGATGCTTTTAGAAAAGTATGATGTTGTGACTATCGTAGGATCAATATTGTTTAATTGTATTGGACTGAAAAATTGTTTTATAAATTTTTATGAGGAGGTCCACTCGCGTACGCAGTGCTTCGAGTTCGTCCACCGCACAACCACAACAAGTTTTCACGCAGGGGTCATCTTCACCGATCGTGAAGCGAAGAAGAAATTTCAGAAGCTTAGTACAAGGAAGATCAAAGCAGCCAAGTGGACTTGCGAGTCAACACTCGCTAAGCTAGGTATTACTAATGATTTCAAAAAAAATTGTGATAATGCATGGTTGCGCCATTTTGTTTATCAAGGATGTGAGACATATGAACGCACGACGCTTGAGTTTCTTAGCACTCTCTCGCATAATGTTGGGCTCATGCCAAATGCTTATGAGAAGGAGCGGATCACTTTCCGTTTCTTGGACCAAAACTTCAACATCACTCTCAATGAGTGGTGTAATCACTTTTCCTTCCCCAACAACAATGGTGATCTTCGATATGTTTATGATTTCACTAACCCGCACTCGAGGCAATCCTTCTATTAGATGAGCATCCATGGATCTAGGCAAAGAGCCAGTTGCATTGAAAGTCCTGCTATACATCATTTCTATTATGTTATCACTAACTCGTTGCAGGAACGATGAGAAGTTTCTAAGGTGAATCATAAAAACATGCTAGTTCTCGGAAAAGCCACAAACCTTGATGTCGGTTATTCGCCCAACATAGGGGTAATACTTTTGCTACACCTCGCGCATCAAGCAAATCACACACAAGGAGATGTTGTGTATGGAGGAGTGGTCACCATGTTGGACAACTCCCTTGATCTCAACTACAATCACCTTCACCCCATTGTCGGCAACAACCTTGTTAATATTTGTGTTCTTACTAGCACGGGAACAATAGTAGTTAGCCGTGGTCATCATTGCACTAAAATTCGTGGAGTGGCACACATCTTTCCTACTCCTATTCCTAACCATTTCTCCATAAAACATGAACAATTGTATTATGTGCCAAGGATGGAGATGCATCTTTTGACCAAGAAATCCTGGAACCTGAACAAGTAGATTAAGATGAACTCATCACCGACAAAGAAGAGGAGCAACACCAAGAGCAGCCACAACAATAAACATACACCGCCTACACAGACCTCTACAATCTCGAGGGCTCCATCAATGATATGAACAGCCTCGGTGAGTCCCTTCGAGGCACGTCCGCCTACATGAGTTCAAGCTTCTCCAACTGGAGCCAAGGATTGGCTCCTCACCAGCCTCCACAACGATCCCGTTGGTTTGGGATTGCAAAACCTTTAGCTTGGGGGAGGTCACTACCACATCTACATCTAAATGTGGCAATATTTGAATAAATTGTAATGAGGTTGTACTTAAGCTCAAAGAGCTTCAAAACATCCGTGTTGGTCTGTTACAACACTTTGCTTTTTATTTGCTTTCGTTTTTCATTTTGCCTTTGTAATTTTTTGTTTGCAAGTTAGTTTTCAAAAAACAAAAAAAAGCTTTGCTTTATTCTTGTTCTTTTTGCCACTTGGAGTTTGTTTGCATTTTTATTTTTCAAAGGAGTTGATCTACACCAGACAACAAGGAATGCAAGAATAAGAAAGAGAAGTGTGTAAATCCACAACCGTGAAGATATGTCCTATGAGTCCCATCTTTTATACTTGAAATATTTAGAGTAGATGTAGTAGTAGTATGTGTGATGTGTGCAAGGGGGAGCGGGTCTTGATAATTAAAACAAGTTTTGTTCGAAAAGCTGAAATAGTTGTGTAGCCTTTGGTCTGTTTAGTTTAGATGACAAAGACTTGTGTGGGGCAGTTTTTAAATGAAATAATCTTAACTAAGAATAACCATGCACAATAGAAAGTCTTCAAAGACTTGGGTGTTGAGAAAATTGTAGAGAATATGATGTTTGAAATGCTCAACCCCATGTTGTTATTTGTTTTAGACTTGATAACACTTGTGGATTAATTGTCTAGAGGAACTTTGTTGAAGGGTGAATGAGATTAAAATCTATTTTGTATGTCTTACATGGTGCTTCAGCTTCTTGCTGGTGCCATGGAACTGCTACTATATGCACGTGTACGTGTACAAATGTGGCTTCGTCACCTTTCTTGATGTTATGTGAAGGACTCTGTTGGCTAATGAACGATCCACCAGAGCTACAACTCGGATTTCGGCTATGAGTTTGTTGTCGTACATAGTCGCAACACTATAACTAAATATTATTCGGCTTTTCCCTTGAATGGGTGTGTATGTGGTAAATGCATGGAACTGAACACAAGAGCTCGAAAAATACAATTGTCAAAGATGACAATTATCAAAGATCAATAGTTCCTAAAATTAAGCCACAACGAAATTATATACCATATATTTGGCACAATACCATTCACGTGACAACCAAAGTTTCAACAAACAATGATTGAAATGAAGTGCCTGAGAGCCTTGAGGATGAGATATTTATGAGCACTCTAGCGTCACGTTTTCCTACATTCCTTTCACTCCCTAACTTATGTTTTCATGACTCTATCAAAGAAAAACTCTTCCATGCATTCCCGGCAAGCAAGTGTTGTCTAGAATAAATAGAATTAAGTGTTTCAAAGTTGTTTTTATCTTGTAGATCAAAAAAATTGTGTTGAATATTGTTGTTTCACTAACAATTGCATAATAAACCATGCCACCGCTACAACTACACTAAGTTTTTAGGTCAAGAAGCGGAGGGCTTTCTAGGCGTATCGATCGTAAGTGAACCAAAAACTTCTCGTTGTTACGGTTTAAACAACCGAGTTCGTTATGATTCCGATTTTTCTCTATGTTGCTCAAGGATGACCAAGTTTAAGCTTAGGGGAGTTGATAAGTGATATTTTTACACTCGTTCACCCTTTGTTTAAACAAAGATATTTCATTAAAACCAGTATATTCGCTTTGATATTGGTACTAACGACTAATGAATGCAAATGATTCCACAAATACTCTCTTTGATGTGTTTCCACAAGAAATGGACTAAAAGAAAACACGTGTAAACATGGAAATGAGTGAAGAAAAAGATAGAAGGAATCAAGGGGAGATGCACCGGAAGAAACATCACCAAAGATGTGCGTTCCATACGACGGCGACTGCTCGTATGGCGTGGAAACCTAGACGCTTCATCCACCTGAACATCTTTTATAAAGGGGACCAGGTCAAAATGTTAACAGAATGTCTGCGAGCGAAGCTATAACATAGCCATATCCATCCTCTTCCATCAACCCTAGCCACCGCTATCTCCATCTCCATAGCCACCATCACCACCATAGTTCATGTCACTATAGTTCATACTTGTAATCGTGCATCGTACAAGGCATCCAATGTAAGACATATTATCAATTCTAATTAATCTTCAAGATGCGTTCTTCAATGTTTTCTTCACGAGATCTGATTTCCATGTGTGAGTAGTTTGATAAGGTATGGGTTGAGGCGTAGGCCTTGCAAACCTCTATATTTATTGTGGGAATCAATGGAAGCGCTTTGAATTAAGGTCCAATATGTGTGAAATAAAATTGTTTCGTAGATATCTATTGTCTTGTCCGTGTTTTTCATCCCTGCAGGTACCCAGGATCATGGAGAGTGAGCCACGGAGAGGCTAAGGACAGGGAAAATGTGAAGTGTTATTCTGAACACCAGTAACATAAGGGTTTAGTAATGTAACACCGATTCAATCCTTGGGATTCTTGAGGTGTAGTAATTAAATTCCTAAACCATTATCTGATTATTATACTCTTAATTATTGAGGCAACCCACGCGACGGATAGGGCCTTCGGTATGACAACTGATTCTTGACGCAGGACACGTGCCGATCAAGATGTTATTTGGACACATCCCCCACTTCGGTTCGTAACAAGAACATCTTGATGGGTGACTTCTAGCGCACAAATTAAGATCATATCTTGTCCCAACATAAATAGATGGTTGTAAGCATTAAAACCTCATACTCGTACCTCTTTTTATTATAAGTGTTTTATCACAATTAGCTTGATTTATCTGGTGAAAAGATGGAATTATTTCTTTAACAATTGCATGCTAGAGATCATCGTTTCAAGGGAACCTTCCTCTTGCGGGTTTGATAACCAGGGTCACCTCTTGGGGAAATAGGTGTGGGGTACTTTCTATTCCATTACCGGATCACTAAAAAAGGAAGTATCATCCAGTTGTATGTGTGTTTCCCTTCTCTCACTGTCTCTCATCTCTTTTTAGCGGCCTCGCTTCGCAAGCCTCCTGGTTATTACTGGCTCCCACTGTGCCAGTTGTGACACGTCGTCCTCTTGGTGCGGCCCACCGACACAGTTGCAACATGTGATGGTGCTCATCAAACGGGAGGGGTCCGAGATCAACGACGACTACTTCGTGTCCTTCATTGACTTTGCCAGCTCCGAGGCTCTGCAGAAGGAGCGGCTGGTGCCGACGGTCGATGAGACAGAGATGGTGTTGAGCCCCAACATCAAGGTGGAGAGCCTCATCTTTGGTCTCCGGTCTTCTTAATTTCCGGAAATAATTCACAAAAATCAATGGCTGATTTTGAGCTCCAGAAAATTGCTTTTTCTTGTGTTGTATTTTTGGTCTAGTTTTTCACTTGTCCGGCGGTTCCCCTCACTTTGTTTATTTTAAATTTTAAGAGAAAAAGGCATTAGAGGATAAATTATAGTAGAAAAAGTGATGCAATCACCAATTCAAATCCATGCCTCATGCTTGATGGCAAACAATGTCATCATGGACTTCCAACTTTGGGGTCTATCTTACACCCTTGGAGCTTTATAGACACTTGTGACTCTCCGTTGTTTTGAAACATCACACTTTTTCTAGCACCATTACATCTATATGACCAGAACTAAAATTATTTAGATCAAAATCAGGATCAGCAAAGCAAAAAAAAGATACATTCACTAAATCCCATTATATCCACTGCAACAGGCCGCAAAACACATCAAGTTCTTCAAGGTCTCAACTCTTTTTACTGAAATTTCCGTCTCCATTAGAAAAATGAGACCAGGTCCTTCTCGCTTCAAAATACTAGGAAGCTCGCGAACTGCCTTGGATTCCCAAGCCAGACAGTTCCAACTTAGAAAATTGACTGGGACTTGCAAGGCCAGAACCTAGAAGCCGCCGAATTTTGAGAATTAGTTTGGATAAGTTTCTTCTTCTTAGGATCCCTCTCAACAAGAGTCTCTCCTTTATCTATTGGTTGGCTTTGATAATTCATATCAACCCCAGAACCTTCACTCAGTTGAGTAGCCTCAATCCTCCTATGAAACTTCTGATGATGCTGAGGGTCACATTTTCTTTTATTTGACTATGGTTTCACCGGTGAGTTCACTTCCATACGAGGTACCCATGCACTAGAACATGCATTGGTATTCCTCTTTGAAGTTTTGGACATGTCTCTATTGGAAATATGCCCTAGAGGCAATAATAAATTGGTTATTATTATATTTCCTTGTTCGTGATAATCATTTATTATCCATGCTATAATTGTATTAATGGGAAACTAAACACATCGGTGGGTATATAGACAACACTATGTCCCTAGTATGCCTCTAGTAGACTAGCTCGTTGATCAAAGATGGTCAGGGTTTCCTAGCCATGGACATGAGATGTCATTTGATAATGGGGTCACATCATTAGGGGAATGATGTGGTGGACAACACCCAATATAAACGTAGCATATGATCATGTCAGTTTATTGCTACAATTTTCTGCATGTCCAGTATGTGTTCCTATGACCATGAGATCATGCAACTCACTGACACTGAAGGAGTACCTTGTGTGTATCATACATTGCAATGTAACTGGGTGATTATAAATGTTCTCTACAGGTATCTTCGAGGGTGTCTATTGAGTTGGCATGGATCAAGACTAGGATTTGTTACTTCCTATGACGGAGAGGTATCTCAGGGCCCACTCGGTAATACAACATCACAATAAGCCTTGCAAGCAATGTGACTAAGTGTTAGCCACGGGATCTTGTATTACGAAATGAGTAAAGATTGAACTAGGTATAGAGATATCGACGATCGAATCTCGGGCAAGTAGCATACCGAAGAACAAAGGGAACAACATACGAGATTAACTGAATCCTTGACATACAGATTTAACCGATAAAGATCTTCGTAGAATATGTAGGAACCAATACGGGCATCCAGGTCCTTCTATTGGTTATTGATCGTAGAGGTGTCTCGGTCATGTCTACATAGTTCTCGAATCCGCAGGGTCTGCACACTTAAGGTTCGGTGACGTTTTGGTAGTATAGAGTTATGTATGGTGGTGACCGAAGATTGTTAGGTGTCCCGGATGAGATCCCGGACATCATGAGGAGCTCCGAAATGATCTGGAGGTAAAGATTGATATATATGAAGTCCTGTTTTGGTCACCGGAAAAGTTTCAGGCTCATCGGTAGTGTACCGGGAGTGCCGGGAGGGTACCGGGGGACCATCGGGAGGGGTGTCTCGACCCAAGGGGCTACATGAGCTGTGTGAAGAGGTAAATCAGCCCCTAGTGGGCTAGACAAAGTCCCACAAGAGGCCCATGCGGCTGGGTGGAGAGACCCAAAGGTGGAAGGAGGATTCCTAGTGGGAGAGAAGGAGTCCTAATCCTACTAGGATTGGAGGAGGACTCCTCCTCTCTCCCCTTCGGTCGAACCAAGGGCTGGCCCCTTGGGGAGCCGGGCCTCCTCCTTCACTCCTCCTATATATACTAGAGGTTTTGAGGGTTTTTAACAACAGAAATCAGCCACGTGCTACCCTCTTCTCTAAATCATAGTTTCTCGTCTAGATTGTTTCAGCGGTGCTTAGGCGAAGCCCTGCTGGAATAGTTCCACCAACATCGTTGCCACACTATCGCACTGCCGGAGAACTCATCTGCCTCTTTGCTCCCTCTTGCTGGATAAAGAAGGCAGAGATCGTCATCGAGCTTTACGTGTGCTGAATGCGGAGGTGTCGTCCGTTCGACGCTAGATTGGAAGGACCGCGACTTGACCGCGGGACGTATTGTGATTGGATCATGGGACAGATCTGTTGGCAAACGTCGCATCGGAAACACAAAATTTCCTACGTTCGTGCAAGACCTATACATGGTGATGAGCATCTACGAGAGGGAGAGTGGATCTACATACCCTTGTAGATCGCTAAGCGGGAAGCGTTTAAGAAACGCGGTTGGTGTAGTCGAACGTCTTCGCGATCCAAATCGCCGAGCGTCCTGCGATCCCATCACAATCCGTCCCACGATCCAATCACGATCCGTCCCGCGAACTCATCATGATCATCTCGCAATCTCATCATGATCCGTCTCGCGATCTTGATCACGGTCCTTCCGATCTAGCGCCGAACGGACGGCACCTCCTCGTTCAGCACACGTATAGCTTGATGACGATCTCCGCCTTCTTGATCCAGCAAGAGGGAGAGGAGAGGTAGATGAGTTCTCCGATAGCGTGATGGCGCCGCGGCGATGGTGGTGGAGCAATTCCGGCAGGGCTTCGCCTAAGCACTGCAGAAATCCAATCTAGAGGAGAAACTATGCACTGGAGGAACCGGCAGCACGTGGCTAAAAATTCTGTGCAAAAACCCTAAAACCTTCAGTATATATAAGAGGGAGGGAGGAGAGGACTTGGCGCAAGGGCCAAGCCTCCTTGGTTCGGCCGAAGTGGGGAGGAGAGGAGGACTCCTCCTCCAATCCTAGTAGGACTAGGATTCCTCCTTTTTTGCCTTTTTCCACCTTTTTCCCTTTGGGCTTTTCTTCCCTAGCCGCATGGGCCTTGTATGGGACTTCCACCAGCCCACAAAAGGCTTGTATTTATTATTCCACAGCCCATGAAGCCTCTTGGGTCGAAATACCCCTCCCGATGGTCTCCCGGTACACTACCGACACTCTCGGTACACTACCGATTAGCCTGAAACTTTTCCGGCGACCAAAACAGGACTTCCTATATATGAATCTTTACCTCCGGACCATTCCGAAGATCCTCGTGGCATCCGTGATCTAATCTGAGACTCCAAAAAACCTTCGGTCACCACCATACATAACTCTATACTACCAAAACGTTACCAAACCTTAAGTGTGCAGACCCTGCGGGTTCGAGAACTATGTACACATGACCGAGACACCTCTACTGTGGGGGATATAACCCCGCGGTATGACCTGCCCTAAAGTCTCCGGGTTATGCTTGGCGGCTCGTACATTGGCCCAAGGTGAGCCGGTGGTCCTAAAGCCCAGGAAGCTTGGCGGCTCATAAGGTGGGCCGGACAGTAGCCCAGAAGACCCGGGTGTGTAAGCCGCCCGGGGACAACCTGGACAAGAAGATAGAGGAAGACTCGGATAGAGAATGAGAGTTGGTACCAATTGTATGACCCGTGGTCTAGACCTCCTATATAAGGGCAGACTTAGAGATCAGGTTATCGAATACTAGGCCAAGCTTCTGCTCCCTTGTAATCGATACATCAAGTAATACAAACACAAGCAGGACGTAGGCTATTACCTCAAGTTGAGGGGCCGAACCTGGATAAATCCGTGT
Source organism: Hordeum marinum (assembly GCA_022496015.1). Classification (NCBI taxonomy): domain Eukaryota; kingdom Viridiplantae; phylum Streptophyta; class Magnoliopsida; order Poales; family Poaceae; genus Hordeum; species Hordeum marinum. The sequence continues at coordinate 515,700,698 of CM039673.1, forward strand.
CTCTTGTACCTATCAACCCCTTTGAGTCCATCACATTAGCAGTGGCCTCGAACCAAAGTCCGTTTACCCGGACATCTGCCGTGATAAAACCACGACAGTTGGTGCCCACCGTGGGGCTGGCACTCGGTGGTGTTGAGTTCTCAAAGGGCTCTCTCCTGGGGCTCGAGGGATACGTGGTTGGTAGCATGAGCAAGAGTCGCCGCGGCCGGCTCTACATTGACAACGCCGGCTGGGGGCTTGATGCCGTTTCTGTGGAGTATGGCTTCCGGGTTCCATTCGGTAGGATCCACGTGTTCATCGGAAAAATTGATGGAGCAACACCCGAGCCGGACGTCTGCACCAGCCTTGTTGAGCCGGATCGGCGTCTGCAACATACTTGTAGTGTGTAGCCCGCCCGTGTTAGCCCGGGCCAGAAGCACGTCTTCGTGGGCTTTACTCAAGGTACGGATCTGGAAGCTTCCGGATCACAGGAAACTCTCGTTTATTCAGAGGACGAATCTTCAAGCAGAGAAACAGAGTCGATATACAAGCTTCACAATGGCGGGCTCAGGGGCTACGATGAGCTCTGCCCTGAGTCGGATTGCTCCGAGGCGGACGATCTTGGGCTGCCGGTTCGTGCTGCCGTGTTCTTGGCGGGGTCAGTCCCAGGCATGAATAGTATGCCCAGAGGGGCCGCCACCTCAGGTGATAACCCGCCACCGCCGGCTCAAGTTATTCTGGAGCTGATGGACGAGCTCGCAGCCCTAATGGCTACTGACGTTACACCGGACAATCAAGCGGCTAGGAACTTGGAGATTGTAAGGATCAAGGACCGGATGGCGGAAGAGCAGCAGAGGATGGCTGAGTCAAAGGCCTAGATGGAGCAAGAGGCAGAACGCATCAGGATAGATGCTTTCCGTCTCGGGCTGGAGCAACAATCGGTAGCCACGGTTCATCGGATGAGGCATCAATCCCGTCTGCCGGAATGTTATGAGGCAAGAAACCTCTTCAACACGCCAGGGATAGGGCGAACAACGGATGTACCTAGGAGCCGTCCGGTGGCTCGGCCGGTGACTCAACCGACCCGGCGAAATCAGGCCTCGCCTGCGGCCTTTTCAACACCGGCGGGTCATTATTCTAACCCGGCCGAGAATATGGTGGTAGCAGCCACCCGGCTCGAAACAATTCCTATTCCGGATGAAGCGCCCTTTGCGGAGGATGTGCGAAATGCCATCGGGTACTTGCAGACAGCGATGGCCCAGCAGGAAAAGTACACCTACAGCCGGAGCCGTGTTCATTCAACCCCACTCCCTAGCCGGAGTTTTAGCCGGCGATACGAGTCGCCGGCGGTTTCCAGCAGCAACCGGCACCGAGAGATTCCAACGGGTCATTGGCCGGCTATGGATACAAGAGGCCAGCAAGAGGTGACAGCCTTAGCCGAGGCAGCACGCCAGGAGCCCGTGCCATCCGTGTCAGTAGGAGTCGGAGGAACCACCAGAGTGAGGGGGTGCCATGTTTATCACCGGCTCTGCGGGGTGAGCGGCTGCCAAAGGATTTCAAAGGGCCCCGCAAGGTTCCAAATTACACCACTGATTTACCCCTAGAGGCTTGGGTGGAAAGTTATGAACTAGCCATGGAGATGCTGGACGTTAGTGAGGTGGTTTGTGCCAAATACTTCATCATGATGCTTGAAGGCCCGGCCCGCACATGGTTAAAGGGATTGCCATCCAATACCATCAACTCATGGGCAGAGCTGAGAGCCAGATTCATTAAAAACTTTCAAGGAACGTGTAAAGAGCCCATGACCATCGTGGATCTTGATCACTGTGTTCAGCAGGAGAATGAGTCATCTCATCATTGGGTACGGCGGGTCTCGACCATCATCCACTCTTCGGAGCAGATCATGGCGGCTCAGGCAGTACTGATCCTAGAGAAGAACTGCCACTTTGTCCCGCTAAAGCAGAAGCTTGTCCGGCTCAAGCGTACATTTCAAGATATGGGAGAGCTCATGACGGCTCTCACGAAATACGCCGACTCTGACAACACGAAGGATCCGGGCTCTGATGAGGAGAAGGCCGGTCAAGGCAAGAAGGATAATCAGAGCAAGGGTACGGCAAGCAATGATAGCCAGAGCAAGCGTAAGAATCCTGAGGCCGGGTCAGAACTGGTGGCCAATGCAAGTACCAATCATAATCAACCCAGGGGCAACAGGAGGTTTAGGCCATCTTTTAATAAGGACATGCCTGCCTTTAATTTGGAGGAGGCACTGAAGGGTCCTTGTCCGGATCACGGCTAGCCCGATAAGCTAGCGAACCACACTTGGGGAGAGTGTCGTTTCATGCAGAAACTTAAGAATCACTTCACACACCCCAACAATCAGGACGGTGGCCCGCCGGGCGGCTTTGGACATGGCGGGTCAGGGGCCGTTTTTGGGTCCGGTGGCTCAGGGTCTGGTCACCCAGGTCAAGGTAATCAAGGAGGACACCAGCAGCATTCTGGTAACAACAATCAGCAACAGCGTAATCAGTCTGGCTATCAGAGTAACCCGAAGCAACTCAGCTCTGGTCAGTATCATGTTTTCACAACCAGCCTCAACAAAAGGGATCAGAAGTTGCGCAAGCGGGCGGTCAATGTGGTTGCACCAGCCCTGCCACAGTATTTACGATGTTCTGAGTATGATATAACATGAAGCCAGGAGGATCATCCGCCACGTGTCGATGACCCCGGGCGCCTGGCTTTGGTTGTGGCCCCCCCAAGTAGGAGGGTATATGGTGAATAAAGTGTTAATGGATGGAGGCAGCAGTATTAATATCCTCTACTATGATACTTTTCAGAGGATGAAATTGCTAGACAAGGATTTAAAACCCTCGTCCACCGTTTTTCATGGTGTAGTGCCAGGCAAGTCGGCGTATCCGGTGGGCAGGATTTCTTTGGAAGTGGCCTTTGGTGATGAATATAACTACAGGGTGGAGTCCTTGTGGTTTGAGGTGGTAAAAATCAAGTGTCCTTATCATGCACTGTTTGGACGTCCGACTTACGCAAAATTCATGTCTAGGCCTTGTTATGTATACCTACAGCTCAAGATGCCTGGCTTAAAAGGTACCATTACTATTCATGGTGACAGAAAGACGGCCGTCGAGTGTGAGGAAGGAGATGCGGCTTACGCCGAGTCCAGTTGCGCTCAGGAGGAGCTTAAATTTTACAAGGAGAATGTTGACTGGAGGATATGACCCCATTGAAAAAACCTACCACGGAGGTTGAGCCGCCCCTTAAGTTTTCAACGGATGATACTAAGGCGGTAGATTTCACTCCAGGCGACTCCTCCAAACAGTTCATCATTGGAGCTCACATGGATCCCAAATAGGAAAGCACGCTCATCGAATTCATCCGTGAGAATCGGGACATCTTTGCATGGAAGCCTTCTGACATGCCGGGTGTACCGAGAGAGTTCGTGAGCACAACCTTAATGTGGATCCGAAGTTTAAGCCGATTAAGCAGTTTTTACGGCAGTTTAATGAGGAGAGGCGTAAGGCCATTGGGGAAGAAGTTGCTCGGCTTTTGGCAGCAGGTTTCATTGTTGAGGTTTTTCACCCGGAGTGGTTGGCTAACCCGGTGTTGGTGCTCAAGAAGAACGTCACGTGGCGTATGTGTGTGGACTACACGGACCTTAATAAGGCTTGCCCGGCTGATCCGTTTGCCCTCCCTCGTATTGATCAAATCATTGATGCTACGGCAGGTTGTGAAAGCTTGTGTTTCTTGGACGCTTACTCAGGCTATCATCAGATCAAGATGTCGGTTAAAGACCAGGAGAAGACGGCTTTTATTACACCTTTCGGGGCTTTCTGTTATGTATCTATGCCTTTCGGGCTCAAGAGTGCCCAGGCGACTTATCAGCGATGTGTGCAGAACTGCCTTCACAGTCAGATTGGCCGCAATGTCCATGCTTACGTAGATGACATCGTGATCAAATCCAGGAAGAAGGAGACCCTTTTGGGCGATTTAAAGGAAACCTTTGATAATCTCCGGGTCTATAAGATGATGCTTAATCCGACTAAATGTGTCTTTGGAGTTCCAGCTGGCAAGCTCTTGGGATTTCTGGTTTTTGAACGTGGCATTGAGGCTAACCCGGATAAAATCAAGGCTATCACTTCTCTGGCAGAGTCGGCCTGTATTAACGATGTCCAGCGCTTCACGGGGCGGATCGCTGCATTGAGCCGTTTCATAAGCCGCCTTGGAGAGAAGGATATTCCTTTATATCAGATGATGAAGAAGACAGACAAATTTGTCTGGAGCAAGGCGGCGGCTGAAGCACTTGAGATGCTCAAGAAACAGTTGAGTGAGCCGCCGGTGCTGGCTGCTCCGGCTGAGAAAGAACCGTTACTTTTATATGTGGTGGCTAATAATCGGGCAATAAGCGCTGCGATTGTGGTCGAGCGCAAGGAATCTGGAAAGGAGTATCCGGTTCAAAGGTCTGTTTATTATATCAGTGAGGTCTTGACGGAGTCCAAGCAAAGGTATCCACATTGGCAGAAGCTGGTATATGGGGTTTTCATGGCCAGCCGCAAATTAAAGCACTATTTTTAGGGCACCAGATAACCGTGGTTAGTTCTGCTCCGTTGGGGGACATAATCCAGAACAGAGAGGCATTGGAGTTGGAGTTGGGGTCTCTTAATCTAAAATACGTGCCTCGTATGACCATCAAGTCCCAAGTTCTTGTGGATTTTATAAATGATTGGACGGAATGTCAAGCCCGTGAGGAAAAGCCGGATGACACATATTGGACTATACACTTTGATGGATCCAAGCAGCTAGAAGGGTCAGGCGCAGGAGTTGTTTTGACGTCTCCTAAAGGTGATAAGTTTTCTTATGTGCTCCGGTTGATGTTCCCATGCACTAACAATGCGGCTGAGTATGAGGCTCTGCTTCATGGGCTTAGATTAGCCAAGGAGATGAATTTAAGCCGGGTAAGGTGTTTGGGCGACTCAGATTTGGTGGCTCAGCAGGTTTCGGGCACTTGGGACTCCAAAGACCCACGAATGGTGGCTTATCAACAGGCGGTTGATATTATTGCCGGCCACTTCAAGGGGTATCTGGTGGATCACATTGATCGTCGCAAGAATGAGGCGGCAGATGCGCTGTCACGGCTATGCTCCCAGCGAAAGCCGGTGCCTCTCAATGTATTCCTGGACGTCTTACATCATCCGACTGTTAAGTTACCTTCAAAAGAGGATCTGGCTATTCCTGACCCGGAGGGGGAGTTAGTGGCGGCTTTGCACGCGGTCCCAGATTGGACTGTCCCCTACCTGGCCTATCTGACCCGGGGTGAGTTACCTGATGATGAAGACCTGGCCAGACAGATCACCCGGTGCTCCAAATCCATGACGATAGTTAATGGTGAGTTGCACAAATGCAGCATGACTGGTGTTTTTCAACGCTGTGTCTCGCCTGAGGAGGGTCAGCAAAACTTAAATGAAATTCATGCCGGAGATTGTGGACATCACGCCGGCTCGAGGTCGCTGGTAGCCAAGGCCTTCCGGCACGGGTTCTTCTGGTTGACAGCTCACAAGGATGCAGAGGACTTGGTTCGCAAATGTGACGACTGTCAGAAGTTTGGCCGGCGTGCTCATGTTCCGGCTCCAGAGTTAAGTATGATACCAATTACATGGCCATTTGCAGTCTGGGGGCTAGACATGGTAGGACCTTTCAAAAGATCCAAAGATAAGAAAACGCACCTCTTGGTGGCGGTCGATAAATTCACCAAATGGGTGGAAGCAGAGCTAGTTAGCAAGTGTGACGCGGCTACGACGGTTCAATTTGTTAAGAAGCTGATCTACCGTTTTGTTTACCCTCACAGCACTATCACCGACAATGGCACAAATCTATCTAAGGGGGCTATGAAAGAGTTCTGTGACAAGGAGCACATCCGGCTGGATGTTTCAGCAGTTGCGCATCCACAGTCTAATGGTCAGGCGGAGCATGCTAATCAAGAGATTTTAAGGGGCATCAAGCCACGGCTTATGGTTCCTTTACAATAGACGCCCGGGTGTTGGGTAGAAGAATTGCCTTCTGTCTTATGGAGTGTCAGAACTACCCCCAACAGATCTACGGGCTATACACCTTTCTTTATGGTGTATGGTGCTGAAGCAGTATTGCCGAGTGACATTCGGCATGATTCACCATGTGTAGCGGCTTATGTTGAGATGGATAATGAGACGGCATGTCAAGACGCGTTGGATTCTTTGGAAGAAGCACGGGAGCTGGCGGCTGCCCGATCGACGTTCTATCAGCAAGACCTGCGCCGCTACCACAACCGCAGAATCAAGACCCGGACATTCCAGGAAGGCGACTTAGTGCTCCGACTGATTCAGGACCAGACAGGCATGCATAAGTTATCTCCTCCTTGGGAAGGACCCTTTGTGGTCAGTAGAAATCTCAACAATGGGTCATACTATCTCGTCATATCAGGGATGACTCACAGACGGCGGGTCAGGAAACCCGTCGGCCATGGAACATAGCACATCTACGACTATATTACACATAAGGGCGTTGAGACTCGCCATTGTATACTATCATTGTACATACCGTATATAAATAACATCCCCGCAAGACGGGACCTCTTTTGTTACACGCACCGTTGTTCATACAAGAAGAGTTCATAAAAATTCCAGTTGATAGATCAACTGCGGCGGAGGGCAGCTTCTTACCTTCGGGTATCACTTCTAATGCTTATCGGCCCGGCTCTATGCCAAAATCTCCGGCTAACATGATTAGCCACGGTGGAGGGCGACTTCTTACCTTCGGGTATCGCTTCTAATGCCTTATCGTCCGGCGTTTACGCCATATTGCTGAAGGGGAATTCTTATCGACGGGTATCGCTTCTAACACCCTATCGGCCGGCTTCATGCCAAATCTCCAGCTAACATGATTAGCCACGGTTGTAGGAAGTTTTTTACCGACGGGTATCTAACCCTAATAACCGGTAGAGGGCGGCTTCTTACCTCCGGGTATAGCTTCTAACGCCTTATCGGCCAGGCTTTATGCCATCTCCGGCTAACCAGATTAGCCATGGTTGTCAAGGGGGCTTCCCACCTCCAGGTGTAGCTTATCTAACCTTAAACAACTGGCGGAGGGTGGCTTCTTACCTCCGGGTATAGCTTCTAATGCCTTATTGGCCAGGCTCTATGCCATCCCCGGCTAACCAGATTAGCCATGGTTGTCAAGGGGACTTACCACCTCCGGGTGTAGCTTATCTAACCTTAAACAACCGGCGAAGGGTGGCTTCTTACCTCCGGGTATAGCTTCTAATGCCTTATCGGCCAAACTTTATGCCATCCTCGGCTAACCAGATTAGCTATGATTGCCAAGGGGGCTTACCACCTCCGGGTGTAGGTTACCTAGTCTTGGCTACCGATGTCTTCTATGTTAACAAAGCAGCATAAGGGCTCAAAACAGCATGCAAAGGCAATGACAGTTGAAGAGCCAGATCATTTTATACAGCAGAATAGAACAAGATTCAGCAGAAGCAAAAGTGGCATCTAGTCTATTACATACACTCCCTAAGGAGCCCAAAATTTCGGGAAAATTTTGTTTCAACGCCACACGGCGAGTCATGGAGAGTCGGTTGTTACAAGTTTTTCAAGGTAAGGGATAGCTAGTTGCCGGGTCATCCTGCTCCGGCTCTTCGGTGACCCCGATCTGGAGATTGTCCAAGTCCCAGTTGCAGTTCGTTAGAGCCGCAAAAGAGCCTTCTTCGAAGTAAGGAGATGGATCAAGGTCAGGAGCGAAGAGGTCCTTACTGCGGGCAGGCGTTAAGTCCTTGCACTCGTAAAGCGGGCCGTGGATTCTCTTTTGGTCAGGGCCATAAGCCGCCTGGTAGGTCGTCAGGTCAGCTTCCTCCGCTAAGACGGAAGCCAGCACTCTGGAATCCTTTACGCACCGGCTGTAGTCAGCATTGGTGAACTCAGAGCCGTCGTCTTTCTTTGAAGGGAATCCATCCATCATCTCGGCCGAGGTCAGCTCCGGAGAGAAAGCCAAGGCCCGGTTGATGCCCGCAATCGCCCCTTGGCGGGCGGCTGATTTCTTTAACTCGGCAATCTGCTTGGGCATGGTGGACAAGAGCTCCAAGACGCCCTTGAGAGTTGCAGGAATCTTGTTTTTGTACTGCACAGCTTTGACGGTGCACACTGCACCGCAGTAGAGTTGCTTTGTCAGGGTGTAGACGGCTTTCAAGGGCAGCAGGCTGTCAGAGGCCAGTTGGCGGCTCCTAGGGCTTGTGTAAGTCGGAGATTTCATGGTAAGTCACCAGCACAAGTATTATATGCCAATTGAGTGAAAGTTGCCGGAAACTCACCAAAGAGGGTGGCTGTCATTTTGGTGATGTGGTGTTTCAAATATTGGAGCTCATCTGATATGATCATCAATCACTGGTCAGCATCATCCGCCCGCTTAGTCAATGAAGCTTTTTCAGAGCCGGCTGACTCTTTGAAAGCGGTGAAGTCGGCCTTGATTTTAACCAACTCCTCAGACAGGAGCCGGCATTTCTCATCAGTGGCGCTCCGGGCAGCTTGTTGTGCAGCCAAATTGGCTTTTAAGTCGGCCAATCGTGACCCGGCTTCAGTTAAGGTTTCCTGTGACACATCAAAGCATAGAATAAACGGGCAAGTCTCAAACAGATTGCAAGCAATATGCGTGACACTTGGGGCTAATGTCTATTTTCAAAAGTTCGACATGAAAGTCCCGACTCAACTTTGAACAAGATTGAGCCGACCCTTGGGGGCTAGTATTGGCTCTCTTATTTATCTTCTAAGAAGTTCCGGTTCAAAATTATCAATCATTGAGCCGGCCCTTGGGGGTTATATACTGGTTTTTCATAACAAGGATGATCATGAAAGTCCCGGCTTAACCTTTGGAAAGATTAAGCCGGCACTTGGGAGCTACGTAAGGATATAAGGAAAAAAGGAATACCTCATATTTCTTCTTCATGAGGTTAACTAGCTAGAGCTCCAGATCCCGGCTTGTGGATAGCCGGTTCGTATAGCCAGCATGAAGCTCCTCGGCTGTCATCTTCTCTAAAGCAGAGGGTTCAAACTCCAATTTCCTTGAAGTTTCAGCCGGCTCGTTATGCTTGGTCAACACGTGAGTCGGGGGAGAGTGAAAGCCAGCGCCAGTAATCACAACGTCTGGAGCGCTGGTGTCCTTGGTCACCTGGCCAGGGCTTGGCGGTTTGGAAGGGTTCCTTGGCGGGCTCTCTGGAATGACATCGTTAGCAGCCGGCTCCACAGATGTTGCTGGGAGGTCCACATCCGGCCACGACTCATCCGGTTGGCCTTGCTCTGGCTCTTGGGCAGCAGGTCCAGGGGAGGACCTGTTGGTTTTTCTGCGCTTGGCTTGAGCCGTAGAAATCACGAAGATTAGAACCCAAGGGTTACAGCTGCTAAGAGAACTGAATGTAAGATTAGAGGAAACACTTACGGCGGATTAATCTTGGGAGGCGGCAGGGTGGTCGCCATAGAGTCGTCGGAGGAAGGTGACCTTTGAGAGATAATTGAGAAAAGATAAGACAATATTGAAATGACAAGGTAAACCATTCAAACAAGAGATACATACCTCTGCAGGGCGTTTCTTTAGAGCCGGGGAGTTCGGTAAACCGGACATGAGGTCTGTAGAGCCGGCGCTCCGGGTCTGACTACGATCAGCCAATTGTTGTTTTTTAAAAAGAAATTGAGGGTCCAGATAAGCAAGAGGATGAGAGAGAGGAACTTTTCCAATAACCCGCCGCGGCTTCCGGGGGACAAAATTTTCTGAGCTGGAAGAAATGTAGATTACCTCAGGGACGTTGGCGCAGCTGGTCTCCACATCATCCTGAGAGTAAAACAGGTGTTAGTGAGATGAGAAGACAAGGTCTCAGAAAACAGCTGAAATTTTACCTCTGAGTCGGATGATTGTGGCGGGTCAAACCATCCCTCTTGCGGGGTGTCCTTCTTGGGTTTCTTGGCCGAGGCTTTCTTCTTGGTCTTCTTCAAGGGAGGGATGTACTCCTTCTTCCAGAAGTCAGAGTTGACCTGAAAGAATAAGCCGGTTAAGGGCATTTGATCAGCAAGGTACAAGTAAAGTCCAAGAGGCGGATCGGAAGAAATCGCCTTACATCTGGGGCCGGATTAAGGGCACTAAAGGGAATCAACCCGATAGCGCTGCAGGCTCCGGATGTCTCATGAACGAGACTCCTGATTGCAGTGGTGATGTCATCTTCTGTCAAGGTTGACCGGCTGAAGCAGAGTGAGCTGTCGTATTCGCCCTTGTACTCCCACATAAGGTGGCTTCTGTGGCTTAACGGCATGATCCGCCAAGAGATCCAGCAGCGGATCAGGTCCAGTCCGGTTAAGCCATTGGCCATGAGGGCCTTAATCTTGGCATGAGCCGGCTCGTATCTTACGCGCTCTGAAGCGGACAGCCGGCCGGGAAGCTCTGAAGTTGTCTTGAGCCGGGAAGGACGGTAACCCGGCAGTGGACGTTCACCCTCTGGAGAAGTATCTTTGCAATAGAACCACGTTTTATTCCAGTCCTTTGGGTGACTCGGCAGCTGCATAGCCAGAAAAGTGATGTCCCGACGCCTTTGGATAGAAATTCCGCCCAGCTTGAGGCTCGGACCAGCCTTCACTTCAGTTTGACGATTGGCATAGAAGAACTCCCGGAACAGGCCTACCGACGGCTTGGCTTGCAGATAGACTTCACACAACACTTTAAAGTTGTAGATGTTTGAGACGGAGTTGGGGGCGAGGTCTTGAGGATGGAGTTTGTAAAAATGAAGGACATCGCGGAACAATTTTGATCCGGGAGGCACGAAGCCCCGCTCAATATGGTCCGACAAAACGACCACCTCTCCTTAGGGAACGGGCCTCAGTTCATCACCCGGGACCCGCCAGTGGATGGCATCTTTGCAAGGGAGAGTGCCAACGTGAACAAAGTCCATCAAAAACTCTTCCGTAACGCACGACCCGACCCAGTTACAGGAGTTCGAGGCACGAGACATTCTGCCGGTTCAAGATTGTGAAAATTAAAATACGGCGAGTTAAGAGGAGATAAAAATCTATGGCGGCTGACGAGTTTAAAGATTCTATGTATAAGGTGCTACACTCTGGCTGATGAGAGCCGACGCAGAGGGGGGGGGGAATTTGGCTAAGTCCTGGAAAACAGGTTTCACAAACTGCTGCTATATTTATGGATCTACAAAAGAAGGAAAAATGTTCCTATTTTTAGACCTAGCGAAGAACAGGAAAAGCAGATGAAAACTGAAACGATGAGAAGGAGCCGCGATTGTTGGGGAACGTCGCATGGGAAACAAAAAATTTCCTACGCACATGCAGATCTATCCATGGTGATGAGCATCTACGAGAGGGAGAGTGATACCCTTGTAGATCGCTAAGCGGGAAGCATTAAGAAACGTGGTTGGTGTAGTCGAACATCTTCGCGATCCAAATCGCCGAGCGTCCCGCGATCACATCACGATCCGTCCCGCGATCCAATCACGATCCGTCCCGCGAACTCATCATGATCCGTCCCGCAATCTCATCATGATCCGTCCCGCGAACTCATCATGATCCGTCCCGCGAACTCATCATGATCCGTCTCGCGATCTTGATCACGGTCCTTCCGATCTAGCGCCGAACGGACGCACCTCCGCGTTCAGCACACGTACAGCTCGATGACGATCTCCACCTTCTTGATCCAGCAAGAGAGAGCGGAGAGGTAGAAGAGTTCTCCGGCAGCGTGACGACGCTCCGGAGATGGTGGTGGACCTATTCCGGCAGGGCTTCGCCTAAGTACCACCGAACTAGTCTAGTCTAGAGGAACTTGATCTAGAAGTAGGGTTTAGACGTGGCTGAAAATCCTTGTCCAGAAAACCCTAAAACCACTCATATATATAGGAGGAGGGGAGAGGAGGCTGCACCCAAAAGGAGGGCTCTCCTTCGGTTCGGCCGAACCTAGTGGGGAGGAGTCCTCCTCCTAGTAGGACTTCTCCTCCCACAAGAGAGGTGGAGTTTGGGGAGGTTTCCACCCCAATTCGGTTTGCCTCCCTTTCCTCCTGCGCATAGGCCTCCTTGGCCGACCCAACTGGCCCACTATGGGCTGGTGGGTTGCCACATAGGCCCATGGGGTGGGTTGGCCCCACTGGTGGGCCCCCGGGACCCATTCGTCACTCCCGGTACACTACCGAAAGTGCCCGAAACATTCCAAAGTCCAAACACCACCTTCTTATATATCAATATTTACCTCCGGACCATTCCGGAGCTCCTCGTGACGTCCGGGATCTCATCCGGCACTCCGAACAACCTTCGGTCACCACCATACATAACTCTATACTACCGAAACGTTACTAAACCTTAAGTGTGCAGATCCTGCGGGTTCGAGAACTATGCAGACATGACCGAGACACCTCTACGGTCAATAACCAATGGCGGGACCTGGATGTCCACATTGGTTCCTACATATTCTACGAAGATCTTTATTGGTCGAACCTTTATGTCAAGGATTCAGTTAATCCCATATGATGTTCCCTTTGTTCTTCGGTATGTTACTTGCCCGAGATTCGATCGTCGGTATCTCCATACCTAGTTCAACCTCGTTATCGGCAAGTCTCTTTACTCGTTCCGTAATACAAGATCCCGTGACTAACACTTAGTTAAATTGCTTGCAAGGCTTATTGTGATGTTGTATTACCGAGTGGGCCCTGAGATACCTCTCCGTCACACGGAGTACCAAATCCCAGTCTTGATCCATGCCAACTCAACAGACACCCTCGGAGATACCTGTAGTCACCCAGTTATGTTGCGACGTTTGATACACACAAGGTACTCCTCCGATGTCAGTGAGTTGCATGATCTCATGGTCATAGGAACACATACTTTGACATGCAGAAAACAGTAGCAACAAACTGACACGATCATATGCTACGTTTGTAGTTTGGGTCTTGTCCATCACACCATTCTCCTAATGATGTGATCCCGTTATCAAATGACATCTCATGTCCATGGCTAGGAAACCTTTAACCATCTTTGATCAACGAGATAGTCTATTAGAGGCATACTAGGGACATGGTTTTGTCTATGTATCCACACATGCATCTAAGTCTCCGATCAATACAATTATAGCATGGATAATAAACGATTATCATGAACAAGGAAATATGATAATAACTAATTTATTATTGCCTCTAGGGCATATTTCCAACAGTCTCCCACTTGCACTAGAGTCAATAATCTAGTTCACATCACCATGTGATTCGCATTGTTATGAATCTAACACCCAATGAGTTCTGGGGCTCGATCATGCTTTGCATGTGAGAGAGGTCTTATAGTCAACGGGTCTGCGACATTCAGATCCGTGTGTACTTTGCAAATCTCTATGTCAAACCCTAAACACTGCTACCACACTCCACTTGGTACTATTCCAAATGGCTGCTCCAGTATATGTATCCAGATTGCTACTACGGGTCATTTGGATTGGTGTTAAAGCTTGCATCGACGTAACACTTTACGACGAACTCTTTATCACCTCCATGATCGAAAAACATCTCCTTAGTTTTTAGTTACTAAGGATAATCTTGACCGCTGTCCAGTGATCCACTCCTGGATCACTCTTGTACCCCTTGATGGACTCATGGCAAGGCACACACAGGTGCGGTACACAGCATGGCATACTATACAGAGCCTATGGCTAAGGCATAGGGGACGACATTCGTCCTTTCTCTTTCTTCTGTCGTGGTCGAGCTTTGAGTCTCACTCAACTTCACACCTTACAAAGCAGGCGAGAACACTTCTCTCTGACTAATCCATTTTGAACTCTTTCAAAATCTTGTCAAGGTATGTACTCATTGAAAGTCTTATCAAACATCTTGATCTATCTTTATAGATCTTGATGCTCAACAATTAGGTAGCTTTATCCAGGTCTTCCTTTGAAAAACTCTTTCAAACAACCGTTTATGCTCTCCAGAAATTCTACATCATTTCCGAATAGCAATATGTCATCCACATATACTTATCAGAAACTCTATAATGCTCCCACTCACTTTATTGCAAATACAAGTTTCTCGTAAACTTTGTATAGACTCAAAAACTTTGATCACCTCATCAAAGTGTATATTCCAACTCCGAGATGCTTGCTTCAGTTCATAGAAGAATCACTGAAGCTCACACACCTTTTAGCATCCTTAGGACTGACAAAACCTTGTGGTTGCATCTCATACAACCTTTCCTTAAGGAAGGAAACGATGTTTTGGCATCCATCTGCCAGATTTCATAATTGAAAAATGCAGCAACTGCTAACATAATTCCAACAGACTTTAGCATCGCTACGAGTGAGAAAGTCTCATCGCAGTCAGCTCCTTGAACTTGTCGTAAACTACTTTGCAACAAGTCGAGCTTTACAAATGGTAACATTTACCATCAGCGTCTGTCTTCATTTTAAAGATCCATTTGTACTTTAACGACCTACCGTCCAATGAGCAGGTCCACCAAAGTCTATACTTGGTTTTCATACATGGATCCTTTCTCGGATTTCATGGCCTCTAACCATTTGTTGGTTTCTGGGCGCATCATCGCTTCTCCACAGTTCGTAGGTTCATCGTTGTCCAACAACATGACCTCCAAGACAGGGTTGTCGTACTGCTCAGTAGCAGTACACATCCTTGTCGACCTATGAAGTTTGATAGTAAATTGATCCGAAGCTTCATGATCATCATCATTAACTTCCTCTTCAACTGACGTAGGCTTCATAGAAACATCTTTCTGCGATGCGCCACTTTCTGGTTGAAGTAAAGGTTCAATAACCTCATCAAGTTCTATTTTCCTCGTAGGTCGATAGTAACTTGATCCGAAGCTTCATGATCATCATCATTAACTTCCTCTTCAACTAACGTAGGCTTCATAGAAACATCTTTCTGCGCTGCACTACTTTCTGGTTGAAGCAGAGGTTCAATAACCTCATCAAGTTCTATCCTTCTCCTACTCAATTCTTTCAAGAGAAACCCTTTCTCGAGAAAGGACCCAGTTTTAGCAACAAACATTTTATGCTTGGATCTGAGATAGAAGGTTCACCCAACTGTTCTTAGGGTATTCTATGAAGATGCATTTGTCCGCTTTGGGTTCGATCTCATTACGCGAAAACATTTTCCACGCAAGCGTTGCAGCCCCAAACATTAAGAAATGACAGCTTAGGTTTCTATCAAACCATAGTTCACACGGTGTCATCTCAACGGATTTAGATGGTGCCTTATTTAAAGTGAATGTTGTTGTCTCTAATGCATAACCCCAAAATTATAGTAACAAAACGATAATAGACATCATAGCACGTACCATATCCAATAGAGCACGACTATGATGTTCGGACACACCATCACACTATGGTGTTCCAGGTGGCGTGAGTTGTGAAACAACTTTCACATTGTCTAATGTTGTATGCCAAACTCGTAACTTAGATATTCACCTCCACGATCATATCGCAAACATATTTATCTTCTTGTCACGATGATCTTAAACTTCACTCTGAATTTGCTTGAACCTTTCAAACGATTTAGACTTGTGTTTCATTAAGTAAATATACACTATATCTACTCAAATCATCAGTGAAGGTAAGAAAATAACAATATCCACTGCACGCTACAAGACTCATTGGATTGCATACATCAACATGTATCATTTCCAATAAATCACTTGCCCGCTTCATCAAAACAGAAAACGGGGTCCTTAGTCATCTTGACCAAGAGGCATGGTTCGCATGTCTCAACCGATTCGAAATCGAATGAGTCCAAAGATCCATCAGCATGGAGTTTCTTCATGCGTTTTATACCAATATGACATTTAGCGGCAGTGCCACAAGTATGTGGTACTATTATTATTAACTTTGTATCTTTTTGGCATCAATGTTATGAACATGTGTATTACGATCAAGTTTCAACAAACCATTCTTACTGGGTGCATGACCATTGAAGGTATTATTCATGTAAATAGAATAACCATTATTCTCTAACTTAAATGAATAATCGTGTTGCAATGAACATGATCTAATCACGTTCATGCTCAACGCAAAAAACACCAAATAACATTTATTTTAGGTTCGTCACTAATCTCGAAGGTAGAGAGAGCGTGCTATGTTGATCACATCAACCGTGGAAACATTTCCAACACACATCGCCACCTCACACTTAGCTAGTTCTCCGTTTATTTCGTAGCTTTTATTTCAAGTTACTAACATTTATCAACCGAACCGGTATCCAATACCCAGGTGCTACTAGGAGTACTAGCAAGGTACACATCAATAACACGTATATCAAATATACTTCTGTTGACGTTGCCAGCCTTCTTATCTACCAAGTATCTAGGGTGTTTCCGCTTCAGCGACCGCTCTCCTCATAATCGAAGCACTTAGTCTCGGGTTTGAATTCAACTTTGGGTTGCTTCACTGGAGCAGCAACTGACTTGCTATCCATGAAGTTTCCCTCCTTGCTCTTGCCCTTCTCGAAACTAGTGGTTTTAACTAACCATCAACACTTTGACGCTCCTTCTCGATTTCTACCTTCGCGTTGTCAAACATCGCGAATAGCTCAGGGATCATTATTTCTATCCCTGGCATTTTATAGTTCATCACCAAGTTCTAGTAGCTTTAGTGACAGTGACTTGGAGAACTATATCAATCACTATCTTATTTGGAAGATCAACTCCCACTCGATTCAAGCGATTGTAGCACCCAGACAATCTGAGCACATGCTCAACGATTGAGCTATTCTCTTTCATCTTACAGGCAAAGAATCTTGCTGGAGATATCATATCTCGCAACACGGGCATGAGCCTGAGATCCTAATTTCAGCTCTTAGAACATCTCATATGTTCCATAACGTTCAAAATGTTTTGGAGCCTAAATTCTAAGTTGTAATGCATGACGCACTAAACTATCAAGTAGTTATCAAAACATGCCTGTCAGATGTTCACAACATCTACAAACAACGCTAGAGGGGTTGATGCACCGAGCGGTGCATTAAGGACATAAGCCTTATGTGCAGCAATTAGGACAATCCTCAGATCACGGAGCCAGTCCGCAATATTGCTACCATCATCTTTCAACTCTATTTCTCTAGGAACATATAAAATTCAAGGGAGCTACAGCGTGAGCTAGTAATCTACAACATAATTTTGCAAAGACACTACTGACTATGTTCATGACAATGAGTTCAATTAATCATATTACTTAAGAACTCCCACTCAAATTGACATCCCTCCGGTCATCCGAGTGATACATGATCCAAATTCACCAACTCAAGTCCGATCACCACGTGAGTTGAGGTGGTTACAATGGTGAACATCATCATGTTGATCATATCTACTATATGATTCATGTTCGACCTTTCGGTCTCTTGTGTTACGAGGCCATGTCTGTACATGCTAGGCTCGTCAAGTTTAACCCGAGTGTTCTGCATGTGCAACACTGGCTTGCACCCGTTGTATGTGAACGTAGAGTCTATCACACCCGATCATCACGTGGTGTCTCAACACGATGAACTTTCGCAACGGTGCACACTCGGGGAGAACACAGTTTTATCTTGAAATTTAAGTGAGGGATCAACTTATAATGCTACCGTCGTACTAAGCAAAACAAGGTGCATAGAAGGATTAACATCACATGCAATTCATAAGTGACATGATATGGCCATGAACTTGTGCTTTAGATCTCCATCTTGAAAGCACCGGCATGATCTCCATCGTCACCGGCATGACACCATGATCTCCATCAATGTGTCGCCATCGGGGTTGTCACGCCTTGCATGCTTCTACTACTATTGCTACCGTTTAGTGATAAATTAAAGCATTACATAGCGCTTAATGATTGACACGCATGTCATACAATAATTAAAGACAACCCTATGGCTCCTGCCGGTTGCCGTACTCATCGACATGCAAGTCGTGAAATTCTATACATCACATGATCATCTCATACATCACATATATCACATCATGTAATTTGCCATATCACATCACAACATACCCTGCAAAAACAAGTTAGACGTCCTCTAATTGTTGTTGCATGTTTTACATGGCTGCTACGGGTTTCTAGCAAGAACGATTTGTTGGAAATATGCCCTAGAGGCAATATATAAAGTGTTTATTATTATATTTCCTTGTTCATGATAATCGTTTATTATCCATGCTATAATTGTAGTGATTCGAAA
The DNA here is from genome assembly GCA_022496015.1 of Hordeum marinum. Taxonomy (NCBI): domain Eukaryota; kingdom Viridiplantae; phylum Streptophyta; class Magnoliopsida; order Poales; family Poaceae; genus Hordeum; species Hordeum marinum. Next base: position 515,718,894 of record CM039673.1, read on the forward strand.
CACATTTCATGTGTGGGTAAATAGACAACACAATGTCCCTAGTATGCCTCTAGTGAACTAGCTCGTTGATCAAAGGATGGTTAAGGTTTCCTAGCCATGGACATGAGATGTCATTTGATAACGGGATCACATCATTGGGAGAATGATGTGATGGACAAGACCCAAACTACAAATGTAGCATATGACCGTGTCAGTTTATTGCTACTGTTTTCTGCATGTCAATGTATATGTTCCTATGACCATGAGATCATGCAACTCACGGATATCGGAGGAGTGCCTTGTGTGTATCAAACGTCGCAACGTAACTGGGTGACTATAAAGGTGCTCTACAGGTATCTCCGATGGTGTCTGTTGAGTTGGCATGGATCGAGACTGGGATTTGTTACTCCGTGTGACAGAGAGGTATCTCGGGGCCCACTCGGTAATGCAACATCACAACTAGCCTTGCAAGCAATGTGACTAATATGTTAACCACGGGATATTGCATTACGGAACGATTAAAGAGACTTGCCGGTAACGAGGTTGAACTAGGTATGGAGATACCGACGATCGAATCTCGGGCAAGTAACATACCGAAGAACAAAGGGAACGTTATACAGGATTAACTGAATCCTTGACATAGAGGTTCGACTGATAAAGATCTTCGTAGAATATGTAGGAACCAATGTGTACGTCCAGGTCCCGCCATTGGTTATTGACCGTAGAGGTGTCTCGGTCATGTCTGCATAGTTCTCGAACCCGTAGGGTCTGCACACTTAAGGTTCGGTGACGTTTCGGTAGTGTAGAGTGATGTATGGTGGTGACCGAAGTTTGTTCGGAGTCCCGGATGAGATCCTGGACGTCACGAGGAGCTCCGGAATGGTCCGGAGGTAAATATTCATATATAGGAAGTCCCAGTTTGGTCACCGGAAAAGTTTCGGGCTCATCGGTAGTGTACCGGGACTGTCGGTAGTGTACCGGGGGACCTCCGGGAGGGGTATTCGACCCCAAGAGGTCCATGGGCTGTGGGAGAATAATAACCAGACCTTAGTGGGCTGGGGAAACAGCCACAAAGGCCCATGGCGCAGGGAGAGGAAGTCCTAAAGAGAAAAGGGAAAAATCAGCCAATAGGAAGCAATCCTACTCCAACTAGCATTGGAGTAGGAGTAGGATTGCTCCCACCTTGGCCGGCCGAATCCCCTAAGGGGACTTGGTACACCAGCCCCCCTCCTCTCCCTCCCTCCTATATATACTAGTGGATTGGGTGGCTTTTGGACACAACTTACGCCAACGTGCTACCCGTTTCACCGGTGCTCCTCTAGATCGGATTTCTGCAGCACTTAGGCAAAGCCCTGCCGGAATTGCTCCACCACCACCATCTCCGGAGCACCGTCACACTACCGGTGAACTCTCTCTCCTCTCCACCTCCTCTTGCTGTATCAAGACGGTGGAGATCGTCATCAAGCTGCACGTGTGCTGAACGCGGAGGTGCCGTCCGTTCGGTACTAGATCCGAAGAATCGTGATCAAGGCCACGAGACGTTCGTGATTGGATCGCGGGACGGATCATGACGAGATCGCGGGACGGTTCGTGATTAGTTCGCGGGATGGTTCGTGATTGGATCGCAGGACGCTCGGCGATTTGAATCGCGAAGAAGTTTGACTACACCAACCGCGTTTCTTAACGCTTCCCGCTTAGCGATCTACAAGGGTACGTAGATCCACTCTCCCTCTCGTAGATGCTCATCACCATGGATAGGTTTGCGTGTACGTAGGAAATTTTTTGTTTCCCATGCGACGTTCCCCAACAGTGGTATCAGAGCTAGGTTGATGTTTCGATGAGATCTCGAGTAGAACACAAAAGGTTTGTGGGCATTGATGCTTAGATTGCTTCCTCCGTTGGTCGGATTTTGGTTCAGCAGGATTGTGAGATGAAGCGGCCCGGACCAACATTACTCGTCTGCTTACGAGAGACCGGTTCCCTCGACGCAACTTGTTGCTTAGATGGCTTGCGGGTGACAGTTTCTCTCACTTTAGTTGGATCGGATCCGACAAAGGCGGTCCTTGAGAAGGTTGAAAAGCAATCTATGTATCACCGTTGTGGTTTATGCATAGGTGAGAATCGTTCTTGCTAGATACCCGTAGCAGCCACGTAAAACATGCAACAACAATTAGAGGACGTCTAACTTGTTTTTGCAGGGTATGTTGTGATGTGATATGGCCAATTACATGATGTGATATATGTGATGTATGAGATGATCATGTGATGTATAGAACTTCACGACTTGCATGTCGATGAGTACGGCAACCGGTAGGAGCCATAGGGTTGTCTTAAGTGAGGATGAAGATCATGCCGGTGCTTTCAAGATGGAGATCTAAAGCACAAGTTCATGGCCATATCATGTCACTTATGAATTGCATGTGATGTTAATCCTTTTATGCACCTTGTTTTGCTTAGTACGACGGTAGCATTATAAGGTGATCCCTCACTTAAATTTCAAGATAAAATTGTGTTCTCCCCGAGTGTGCACCGTTGCGAAAGTTCGTCGTGTTGAGACACCACGTGATGATCGGGTATGATAGACTCTACGTTCACATACAACGGGTGCAAGCCAGATTTGCACGCGCAGAACACTCGGGTTAAACTTGACAAGCCTAGCATGTACAGACATGGCCTCGGAACACAAGAGACCGAAAGGTCGAGCATGAATCATATAGTAGATATGATCAACATAATGATGTTCACCAATGAAGCCAACTTAACTCACGTGATGATCGGACTTGAGTTGGTGAATTTGGATCATGTGACACTCAGATGACCTGAGGGATGTCAATTTGAGTGGGAGCTTTACTAATTTGATTAACTAAACTCATTATCTTGAACAATAGTCTAAGTAACCTTTGCATATTTATGTTGTAGATCAATGGCTCGTGCAGTAGCACCCCTGAATTTTAATGCGTTCCTAGAGAAAGCTAAATTGAAAGATGATGGAAGTAACTTTGTTGACTGGGCCTGTAATCTGAGGATTATCCTCACGGCTTCCCAGAAGTCATATGTCCTTGATGCACCGCTTGGTGACCAGCCAAAAGACATGACCTCCGAAGACGTTAAGAACGCTTGGGAGGCTCGTGTTGGAGACTACTCAATAGTTCAGTGTGCACTATTGTATGGCTTAGAACCAGGACTTCAAAGACGTTTTGAACGTCATGGAGCATATGAGATGTTCCAGGAGTTGAAGTTTATCTTTCAGAAGAATGCCTGGATCGAGAGGTATGAGACCTCCGATAAATTCTATGCTTGCAAGATGGAGGAGAATGGGTCTATTAGTGAGCACATACTCAGAATGTCTGGGTACTCAAACCGTCTAGCTGAGTTGGGAATTGCCCTTCCGCCGGAGGCAATCGCTGATAGAGTTCTTCAATCGTTGCCACCTAGCTACAAGAGCTTTGTGATGAACTATAACATGCACGGGATGAACAAGTCAGTCGCCGAGCTGTTTGCGATGCTGAAAGTCATTGAGTCTGAAATCCAGAAAGAACATCAAGTGTTGATGGTCAATAAAACCACTAGTTTCAAGAAAAATGGCAAAGGCAAAGGCAAGAAGGGTAAAACCAAGAAGGGTGGCAAAACAGTTGCTACTCCTGGAAAGAAGCCTAAGCATGGACCTAAGCCAGAAACTGAGTGCTTTCATTGCAAGGGAACTGGTCACTGGAAGCGGAACTGCCCCAAGTACCTTGCTGACAAGAAGGCGGCCAACGACAAACAAGGTATATATGATATACATGTTATTGATGTGTACCTTACTAGCTCTCGTAGTAGTGCCTGGGTATTTGATACCGGTTCGGTTGCTCACATTTGCAACTCAAAGAAGGAACTACGGAATAAACGAAGGCTGGCAAAGGATGAAGTGACGATGCGCGTGGGAAATGGTTCCAAGGTTGATGTGATCGTCGTCGGCACGCTCTCTCTTCTATTACCATCGGGATTAGTGATGAACCTGAATAATTGTTATTTAGTGCCTGCGTTAAGCATGAACATTATATCTGGATCTTGTTTATTGCGAGACGGTTACTCATTTAAGTCAGAGAATAAAGGTTGTTCATTTATATGAGTAATATCTTTTATGGTCATGCACCCAATGTTAGGGGTTTATTCATATTGAATCTTGATAGTGATGACACACATGTTCATAACATTGATGCCAAAAGATGTAGAGTTGTTAATGATAGTACCACTTTCTTGTGCCACTGCCGTTTAGGTCATATTGGTGTAAAACGCATGAGGAAGCTCCACGCTGATGGACTTTTGGAGTCACTTGATTTTGAATCACTTGACACATGTGAATCATGCCTCATGGGCAAGATGACTAAAACGCTGTTCTCTGGAACAATGGAACGGGCAAGTGACTTGTTGGAAATCATACATACTGATGTGTGCGGTCCATTGAATGTTGCAACGCGGTGTGGATATCGTTACTTTCTCACCTTCACTGATGACTTGAGTAGATATGGGTATATTTACTTGATGAAACACAAGTCTGAAACTTTTGAAAAGTTCAAGCAATTTCAGAGTGAAGTTGAGAATCATCGTAACAAGAAGATTAAATTTCTGCGATCTGATCGAGGAGGTGAATATCTGAGTTATGAGTTTGGCAGTCACTTAAGACAATGTGGAATTGTTTCACAGTTGACACCGCCCGGAACACCACAGCGTAATGGTGTGTCTGAACGTCGTAATCAAACCTTATTAGATATGGTGCGTTCTATGATGTCTCTTGCCGATTTGCCACTATCGTTTTGGGGTCATGCATTAGAGACAGTTGCATTCACTTTAAATAGGGCACCATCGAAATCCGTTGAGACGACGCCATATGAACTGTGGTTTGGCAAAATGTCGAAGTTGTCGTTTCTTAAAGTTTGGGGATGTGATGCTTATGTCAAAAAGCTTCAGCCTGAAAAGCTGGAACCCAAAGCGGAAAAATGCGTCTTCATAGGATACCCGAAAGAGACAATCGGGTATACCTTCTATCTCAGATCCGAAGGCAAAGTGTTTGTCGCTAAGGACGGAACATTTCTTGAGGAAGAGTTTCTCTCGAAAGAATTGAGTGGGAGGAAAATAGAGCTTGATGAGGTTATTGAACCTTTACTTCAACCAGAGAGTAGCGCAGCGCAGAAAGATGTTTCTGTGGAACCTACGACGGTAGAAGAGGAAGTTAATGATGATGATCATGAAGCTTCGGATAAGGCTGCTATTGAACCTCGTAGGTCGACAAGGGCGCGTACTACTCCCGAGTGGTACGGCAACCCTGTCTTGGAGGTCATGTTGTTAGACAATAATGAACCTACAAGCTATGGAGGAGCAATAATGGGCCCGGATTCCAAGAAATGGTTAGAGGCCATGAAATCTGAGATGGGATCCATGTATGAAAACAAAGTATGGACTTTGGAAGTACTACCTGAAGGGCGAAAGGCCATTCAGAACAAATGGATCTATAAGAAGAAGACGGACGCGGACGGTAATGTCACCGTCTATAAAGCTCGACTTGTGGCAAAGGGTTTTTCACAAGTTCAAGGAGTTGACTACGATGAGACTTTCTCACCCGTAGCGATGCTTAAGTCTGTCAGAATCATGTTAGCAATAGCTGCTTATTTCGACTATGAAATTTGGCAGATGGATGTCAAAACGGCGTTCCTCAACGGTTTCCTCGAGGAAGAGTTGTATACGATGCAACCCAAAGGTTTTGTCGATCCAGAGAATGCTGACAAAGTTTGCAAACTCCAGCGATCCATTTATGGACTGGTGCAAGCATCTCGGAGTTGGAACAAGCGCTTTGATGAGGTGATCAAAGCGTTTGGGTTTATACAAGTTTATGAGGAAGCTTGTATTTACAAGAAAGTGAGTGGGAGCTCTGTAGCGTTTCTAGTGTTATATGTGGATGACATATTGCTGATCGGAAACGATATAGAAATGCTTGAAAGCGTAAAGGAATATTTGAATAAGTGTTTTTCAATGAAGGACCTAGGAGAAGCTGCTTTCATATTAGGCATTAAGATCTATAGAGATAGGTCGAGACGCTTAATAGCACTTTCACGGAGCACATACCTTGATAAAGTTTTGAAGAAGTTCAAAATGGAACAGGCCAAGAAGGGGTTCTTGCCTGTGTTACAAGGTGTGAAGTTGAGTAAGACTCAATGCCCAGTGACTGCAGAAGATAAAGAAAAGATGAGCATCATCCCCTATGCTTCAGTCATAGGCTCTATCATGTACGCAATGCTGTGCAGAAGACCCGATGTCAGCCTTGCCATAAGTATGGCTGGAAGGTTTCAAAGTGATCCTGGAATGGAGCACTGGCAAGCGGTCAAGAATATCCTTAAGTACCTTAACAGGACTAAGGACATGTTTCTCGTTTATGGAGGTGATGAAGAGCTTTGACACTGATCCGGACGATTCTAAATCGCAAACCGGATACGTATTTATTCTTAACGGGGGAGCGGTAAGCTGGTGCAGTTCCAAGCAAAGCGTGGTAGCTGATTCTACGTGCGAAGCGGAGTACATCACAGCCTCGGAGGCAGCGAAGGAAGGTGTCTGGATGAAGCAGTTCATGACAGATCTTGGAGTAGTGCCCAGTGCACTGAATCCAATAAACCTGTTCTGTGACAACACTGTTGCCATTGCTCTAGCCAAGGAACCAAGGTTTCACAAGAGGACCAGACACATAAAGCGACGCTTCAACTCCATCCGGTTCTACATCGAGGAGAAGGACATAAATATTTGCAAAGTGCACACGGATCTGAATGTTGCAGACCCGTTGACTAAACCTCTTCCAAGGGCTAAACATGATCAACACCAGAACTGTATGGGTGTTCAATTCATTACCATGTAAATCACATAGTGATGTGAACTAGATTATTGACTCTAGTGCAAGTGGGAGACTGTTGGAAATATGCCCTAGAGGCAATATATAAAGTGCTTATTATTATATTTCCTTGTTCATGATAATCGTTTATTATCCATGCTATAATTGTAGTGATTGGAAACACATTGCATGTGTGGGTAAATAGACAACACAATGTCCCTAGTATGCCTCTAGTGAACTAGCTCGTTGATCAAAGGATGGTTAAGGTTTCCTAGCCATGGACATGAGATGTCATTTGATAACGGGATCACATCATTGGGAGAATGATGTGATGCACAAGACCCAAACTACAAACGTAGCATATGATCGTGTCAATTTATTGCTACTGTTTTCTGCATGTCAATGTATATGTTCCTATGACCATGAGATCATGCAACTCACGGATATCGGAGGAGTGCCTTGTGTGTATAAAACGTCGCAATGTAACTAGGTGACTATAAAGGTGCTCTACAGGTATCTCCGATGGTGTCTGTTGAGTTGGCATGGATCGAGACTGGGATTTGTTACTCCGTGTGACGGAGAGGTATCTCGGGGCCCACTCGGTAATGCAACATCACAACTAGCCTTGCAAGCAATGTGACTAATATGTTAGCCATGGGATCTTGCATTACGGAATAAGTAAAGAGACTTGCCGGTAACGAGGTTGAACTAGGTATGGAGATACCGACGATCAAATCTCGGGCAAGTAACATACCGAAGAACAAAGGGAACGTTATACGGGATTAACTGAATCCTTAACATAGAGGTTCGACCGATAAAGATCTTCGTAGAATATGTAGGAAACAATGTGGACGTCCAGGTCCCGCCATTGGTTATTGACCGTAGAGGTGTCTCGGTCATGTCTGCATAGTTCTCGAACCCGCAGGTTCTGCACACTTAAGGTTCGATGACGTTTCGGTAGTGTAGAGTTATGTATGGTGGTGACCGAAGTTTGTTCAGAGTCCTGGATGAGATCCTGGAAGTCACGAGGAGCTACGGAATGGTCCAGAGGTAAATATTCATATATAGGAAGTCCCAGTTTGGTCGCCGGAAAAGTTTCGGACTCATCGGTAGTGTACCGGGAGTGTCGGTAGTGTACCGGGGGACCTCCGGGAGGGGTATTTCGACCCCAAGAGGTCCATGGGCTGTGGGAGAATAATAACCAGCCCTTTGTGGGCTGGGGAAACAGCCACAAAGGCCCATGGCGTAGGGAGAGGAAGTCCTAAAGAGAAAAGGGAAAAATCAGCCAATAGGAAGCAATCCTACTCCAACTAGGATTGGAGTAGGAGTAGGATTGCTCCCACCTTGGACGGCCGAATCCCCTAAGGGGACTTGGTGCATAAGCCCCCCTCCTCTCCCTCCCTCCTATATATACTAGTGGATTGGGTGGCTTTTGGACACAACTTACGCCCACGTGCTACCCGTTTCACCTGTGCTCCTCTAGATCGGATTTTTGCAGCGCTTAGGCAAAGCCCTGCCGGAATTGCTCCACCACCACCATCACCGGAGCGCCATCACGCTGCCGGTGAACTCTCTATCCTCTCCACCTCCTCTTTCTGGATCAAGACGGTGGAGATCGTCATCAAGCTGCACGTGTGCTGAACGTGGAGGTGCCGTCCGTTCGGTACTAGATCGAAAGAATCGTGATCAAGGCCACGAGACATTCATGATTGGATCGCGGGACGGATCGTGATGAGATCACGGGACGGTTCGTGATTAGTTCGCGGGACGGTTCGTGATTGGATCGCGGGACGCTCGGCGATTTGAATCGCGAAGAAGTTCGACTACACCAACCGCGTTTCTTAACGCTTCCCGCTTAGCGATCTACAAGGGTACGTAGATCCACTCTCCCTCTCGTAGATGCTCATCACCATGGATAGGTTTGCGTGTGCGTAGAAATTTTTTTGTTTCCCATGCGACGTTCCCCAACACGATTCTCACCTACGCATAAACCACAACGGTGATACATAATTTGCTTTTCAACCTTCTCAAGGACCGCCTTTGTCGAATCCGATCCAACTAAAGTGAGAGAAATTGCCACCCGCAAGCCATCTAGGCAACAAGTTGCGTCGAGGGAACCGGTCTCTCGTAAGCATATGAGTAACGTTGGTCCGGGCCGCTTCATCTCACAATACCGCTGAACCAAAATCCGACCAAGGGAGGAAGCAATCTAAGCATCAACGCCCACAAACTCTTTGTGTTATACTCGAGATCTCATCTACACATAGACCTAGCTCTGATACCATTGTTGGGGAATGTCTCATGGGAAACAAAAAATTTCCCACGTTCACGCAAGACCTATCCATGCTGATGAGCATCTACGGGAGGGAGAGTGGATCTACATACCCTTGTAGATCGCTAAGCGGGAAGCGTTTAAGAAACACGGTTGGTGTAGTCGAACGTCTTCGCGATCCAAATCGTTGAGCGTCCCGCGATCTCATCACGATTTGTCCCGCAATCCAATCACGAACCGTCTCGTGAACTCATCACGATCCGTCTCGCGATCTTGATCACGGTCCTTCCGATCTAGCGTCCAACGGACGACACCTCTGCGTTCAGCACACGTATAGCTTGATGACGATCTCCGCCTTCTTGATCCAGCAAGAGGGAGCGGAGAGGTAGACAAGTTCTCCGGCAGCGTGACAGCGCCACGGCGATGGTGGTGGAGCAATTCCGGCGGGGCTTCGCCTAAGCACTGCAGAAATCCAATCTTGAGGAGAAACTATGCACTGGAGGAACGGGCAGCACGTGGCTAAAAATTCTGTGCAAAAACCCTAAAACCTCCAGTATATATAAGATTTAGGGACGAGAGGACTTGGCGCAAGGGCCAAGCCTCCTTGGTTCTGCCAAAGTGGGGAGGAGAGGAGGATTCCTCCTCCAATCCTAGTAGGACTAGGATTCCTCCTTTTTGGCCTTTTTTTACCTTTTTCCCTTTGGGCTTTTCTTCCCTAGCCGCATGGGCGTTGTGTGGGACTTCCACCAGCCCACAAAAGGCTGGTATTTATTCTCCCACAGCCCATGAAGCATCTTGGGTCGAAATACCCCTCCCGATGGTCTCCCGGTACACTACCGGCACTCCCAGTACACTACCGATTAGCCCGAAACTTTTCCGGCGACCAAAAAAGGACTTCCTATATATGAATATTTACCTCTGGACCATTCCGGAGATCCTCATGATGTCCGGGATATCATATGGGACTCCGAACAACCTTCGGTCACCACCATACATAACTTTATACTATCAGAACGTCACCAAACCTTAAGTGTGCAGACCCTGTGGGTTTGAGAACTATGTAGACATGACCGAGACACCTCTAAGGTCAATAACCAATAAAGGGACCTAGATGCCCATATTGGTTCCTACATATTCTATGAAGATCTTTATCGGTCGAACCTCTATGTCAAGGATTCAGTTAATCCTGTATGATGTTCCCTTTGTTCTTCGGTATGTTACTTGCCCGAGATTCGATCGTCGGTATCTCCATACCTAGTTCAACCTCGTTACTGGCAAGTCTCTTTACTCGTTCCGTAATACAAGATCCCGTGACTAACACTTAGTCACATTGCTTGCAAGGCCTATTGTGATGTTGTATTACCGAGTGGGCCCTGAGATACCTCTCCGTCACACGGAGTAACAAATCCCAGTCTTGATCCATGCCAACCCAACAGACACCCTCGAAGATACCTGTAGAGCACCTTTATAGTCACCCAGTTACGTTGCGATGTTTGATACATACAAGGTACTCCTCCGGTGTTAGTGAGTTGCATGATCTCATGGTCATAGGAACATACACTTGACATGCAGAAAACAATAGCAATAAACTGACACGATCATATGCTACGTTTGTAGTTTGGGTCTTGTCCATCACATCATTCTCCTAATGATGTGATCCCGTTACCAAATGACATCTCTTGTCCATGACTAGGAAAACATAGCCATCTTTGATCAATGAGCTAGTCTATTAGAGGCATACTAGGGACATGGTGTTGTCTATGTATCCACACATGTATCTGAGTTTCCGATCAACACAATTATAGCATGGATAATAAAATATTATCATGAACAAGGAAATATGATAATAACTAATTTATTATTGCCTCTAGGGCATATTTCCAATAGGATCGTGATTGGATCGCAGGACGGATTGTGATGGGATCGCGGGATGCTCGACGATTTGGATCGCAAAGACGTTCGACTACATCAACCGCATTTCTTAACGCTTCCCGCTTAGCGGTCTACATGGGTATTAAGATCCACTCTCCCCCTCGTAGGTGCTCATCACCATGGATAGATATTTTGTATGCGTAGGAAAATTTTTGTTTCCCATGCAACGTTCCCCAACGGTTGTATCATGAGCTAGTTCTATGTGTAGATGAGATCACGAGTAGAACACAAAGGAGTTTGTGGGCGTTGATGCTTAGATTGCTTCCTCCCTTTGTCGTGTTTTAATTCAGCGGTATTTTGGGATGAAGCGGCCCAGACCAAACTTACTCGTATGCTTACGAGAGAACAGTTCCATCGACTGACGTGTAACTTTGTTGCACAAAGATGGCTGGCGGGTGTCTGTCTCTCCTACTCTAGTTGGATCGGATTCGACAAAGGCAGTCCTTGAGAAGGTTGAATAGCAATTTATGTATCACCGTTGTGGTTTTTGCATAGGTGAGAATTGTTCTTGATGGATACCCGTAGCAGCCATGTAAAACTTGCAACAACAATTAGAGGACGTCTAACTTGTTTTTGCAGGGTATGTTGTGATGTGATATGGTCAATTACATGATGATATATATGTGATGTATGAGATTATCATGTTTTGTATAGAATATCACGACTTGCATGTCGATGAGTACGACAACCGCCAGGAGCCATAGGGTTGTCTTTAATTATTTTCGCCATTTTTGCTTTACTTTATCGCTATGAGTTAGCAATAGTCGTGGAAGCAACAGTCGGCACAAAAACCACAATGGAGACACGTTGATGGATATCATGGTGTCATGCCGGTGATGATGGAGATCATGGCGGTGCTTTGGAGATGGAGAACAAAAGCACAAGTTCATGGCCATATCATGTCACTTATGATTTGTAAGTGATGTTAATCCTTTTTTATGCACCTTGTTTCTCTTAGGATGACGGTAGCATTATAAGGTGATCCCTCACTTAAATTTCAAGATAAATTGTGTTCTCCCTGAGTGTGCACCATTGCGAAAGTTCGTCGTGTCGAGACACCACGTGATGATCGGATGTGATAGACTCTACGTTCACATACAACGGGTGCAAGCCCGTGTTGCACGTGCAGAACACTCGGGTTAAACTTGCCGAGCCTAGCATGTACAGACATGGCCTCGGAACACAAGAGACCGAAAGGTCAAACATGAGTCATATAGTAGATATGATCAACATGAAGATGTTCACCATTGAAACCACCTCAACTCACGTGATGATCGGACTTGAGTTGGTGGATTTGGATCATGTGATACTCGAATGACCAGAGGGATGTCAATTTGAGTGAGAGTTTTTAAGTAATATGATTAACTAAACTCATTATCATGAACATAGTCAAAATATATTTGCAAATTCTGTTGTAGATTACTAGCTCACATTGTAGCTCCCTTGATTTTATATATGTTCCTAGAGAAATAGAGTTGAAAGATGATGGTAGCAATAATGCGGACTGGATCCATGATATGAGGATTTTCCTCATTGCTGCACAGAAGGCTTATGTCCTTAATGCACCACTCGGTGCGCCACCCCCTCTAGCATCGTGTGTAGATGTTGTGAACATCTAATACGCACGTTCCGATGACTACTTGACAGTTCAGTGCGTCATGCATTACGACTTAAAATTGAGGCTCCAAAACGTTTTGAATGTCACGGAACATATAAGATGTTCTAAGAGCTGAAATTGGGATCTCAGGCTCGTGCCCGTGTTGTGAGGTATGAGACCTCCAACGAGATTCTTTGCCTGCAAGATGAAGAAGAATAGCTCAATCGTTGAGAATGTGCTCAGATTGTCTGGGTGCTACAATCACTTGAATCGAGTGGGAGTTGATCTTCCGGATAAGATAATGATTGATATAGTTCTCCAAGTCACTGTCACTAAGCTACTAAAGCTTCGTGATGAACTATAAAATGCCAGGGATGGTAATAATGATACCTGAGCTATTCGCGATGTTTGACACCGCGAAGGTAGAAATCAAGAAGGAGCATCAAGTGTTGAAGGTTAGTGAAACCACTAGTTTCAAGAAGGGCATTTCAAGAAGAGCAAGGGCTAGGAGGGAAAATTCATGGATGGCAAGTCCGTTGCTGCTCCAGTGAAGCAACCCAAAGTTGAACCCAAGCCCGAGACTAAGTGCTTCTATTATGAGGAGAACGGTCGCTGAAGCGGAATAACCCTCGATACTTGGTAGATAAGAGGGCTGGCAACGTCGAGAGAAATATATTGTATATACGTGTTATTGATGTGTACCTTTCTAGTACTCCTAGTAGCACCTAGGTATTGGATACCGGTTTGGTTGCTAAATGTTAGTAACTCGAAATACTAGCTATGGAATAAACAGAGACTAGCTAAGGGTGAGGTGACGATGTGTGTTGGAAATGTTTCCAAGGTTGATATGATCAACATCGCATGCTCTCTCCACCTTTGGGATTAGTGACGAACCTAAATAAATGTTATTTTGTGTTTGCGTTGAGCATGAACGTGATTAGATCGTGTTTATTGGAATACGGTTATTCATTTAAGTTAGAGAATAATGGTTATTCTGTTTACATGAATAATACCTTAAATGGTCATGCACCCAATTACAATGGTTTATTGAATCTTTATCGTACTAATACACATGTCCATAACATTGATGCCAAAAGATACAAAGTTAATAATGATAGTACCACATACTTGTGGCACTGCTGCTAAATGTCATATTGGTGTAAAACGCATGAAGAAAATCCATGCTGGTGGATCTTTGGACTCATTCGATTTCGAATCGGTTGAGGCATGCAGACCATGCCTCTTGGGCAAGATGACTAAGACCCCGTTTTCGAATATGATGGAGCAGGCAAGTGACTTATTGGAAATAATACATGTTGATGTATGCGGTCCAATGAGTGTCCTAGTGTGTGGTGGATATCATTGTTTTGTTACCTTGACTGATGATTTGAGTAGATATGGGTATATTTACTTAGTGAAACACAAGTCTCAATTGTTTGAAAAGTTCAAGAAAATTCAGAGTGAAGTTTGAGATCATCGTGACAAGAAGATAAAATGTCTACAATATGATCATGGAGGAGAATATCTGAGTTACGAGTTTGGTATACAACTTAAGACAATGTGGAAGTTGTTTCACAACTCACGCCACCTGGAACAACATAGTGTGATGGTGTGTCCGAATGTCGTAGTCGTGCTCTATTGGATATGGTGCGAACTATGATGTCTCTTATCGGTTTGTCACTATCATTTCGGGGTTATGCTTTAGAGAGAACTACATTCACTTTAAAATAGGGCACCATCTAAATCCGTTGAGATGACACCATATGAATTTTGGTTTGACAAAAAACTAAGCTGTCATTTCTTAATGTTTGGGGTTGCAACGCTTATGTGAAAAAGGGTTTTCACCTAATGAGCTCGAACCCAAAGCGGACAAATGCATATTCATAGAATGCCCTAATGTAACAGTTGGGTAAACCTTATATCTTAGATCCAACCACAAAGTGTTTGTTGCTAAAACGGGTCCTTTATCAAGAAAGAGTTTCTCTCGAGAGAATTGAGTGGGAGTAAGATAGAACTTGATAAGGTTGTTGAACCTTTGCCTCAACTAGAGAGTAGCACACCGCAGAAAGATGTTTCTATGGAGCCTACGTCAGTTGAAGAGGAAGTTGATGATGATGATCACGAAGCGTCGTATCAAGTTACTATCAAACCTCATAGGTCGACAAGGGCATGTATTGCTCTTGAGTGGTACGGTAACCATGTCTTAGAGGTCATGTTGTTGGACAATGATGAGCCTACGAGCTATGGAGAAGCAATGATGGGCCCGAATTCCAACAAATGGCTAGGAGCCATGAAATCCGAGAAAGGATCCATGTATGAAAACCAAGTAAGGACTTTGGTAGACTTTCTCATTGAATGACAGGCTGTTGAGTACAAATGGATTTTTTAAATGAAGACAGACGCTGATGGTGAATGTCACAATTTATAAAGCTCGACTTGTTGCAAAGAAGTTTCCACCAAGTTCAAGGAGTTGACTACGATGAGACTTTCTCACCCGTAGCGATGCTAAAAGTCTGTTGGAATTATGTTAACAGTTGCTACGTTTTCCAATTATGAAATCTGGCAGATGGATGTCAAAACATCGATTCCTTCCTTGAGGAAAGGTTGTATGAGATACAACCAGAAGGTTTTGTCAGTCCTAAGGATGCTAAAAGGTGTGCAAGCTCCAATGATCCTTCTATGGACTGGAGCAAGCATCTCGGAGTTGGAATATACGCTTTGATGAAGTGATCAAAGTTTTTTGGGTTTATACAAGGTTTATGAGAAACTTGTATTTACAAGAAAGTGAGTGGGAGCACTATAGAATTTCTAATAAGTATATGTGGATGACATATTGTTGATCAGAAATAATGTAGAATTTTTGGAAAGCATAAAGGGTTGTTTGAAAGAGTTTTTCAAAGGAAAACCTGGATAAAGCTACTTAATTGTTGGGCATCAAGATCTATAGAGATAGATCAAGACGCTTGATAAGACTTTCAATGAGTACATACCTTGACAAGATTTTGAAAGAGTTCAAAATGGATTAGTCAAAGAAGGAGTTCTTGCTTGATTTGTAAGGTGTGGAGTTGAGTGAGACTCAAAGCTTGACCACGGCAGAAGAAAGACAAAGGACGAAGGTCGTCCCTTATGCCTTAGCCATAGACTCTATATAGTATGCCATGTTCTGTACCACACCCGTGTGTGCCTTGCCATGAGTCTGTCAAGGGGTACAAGAGTGATCCAGGAGTGGATCACTGGGCAGCGGTCAAAATTATCCTTAGTAACTAGAGGACTAAGGGAATATTTTTCAATTATGGAGGTGATAAAGAGTTCATCGTAAAGGGTTACGTCAATGCAAGCTTTAACACCAATCCATATGACTCTTAGTAGCAATCCGGATACGTATAGTGGAGTAGCCATTCGGGGTAGCTCCAAATGGAGCGTGGTAGCAGTATCTACAATATGACATAGAGAGTTGCAAAGAACACATGGATCTGAATGTCGCAGACCCATTGGCTAAAGACCTCTCTCACATGCAAAGCATGATCGAACCCCAGAACTCAATGGGTGTTAGATTCATAACAATGTAAATCACAAGGTGATGTGAACTAGATTACTGGCTCTAGTGCAAGTGGGAGACTGTTGGAAGTATGCCCTAGAGGCAATAATAAATTGGTTATTATTATATTTCCTTGTTCATGATAATCGTTTATTATCCATGCTATAATTGTATTGATTGGAAACAAAATACATGTGTGGGTATATAGACGACACTATGTACCTAGTATGTCTTTAGTAGACTAGATCGTTGATCAAAGATGGTCAAGGTTTCCAAGCCATGGACATGAGATGTCATTTGATAATGGGGTCATATCATTAGGATAATGATGTGATGGACAAGACCCAAACTATAAACCCAGCATATGATCGTTTCAGTTTATTGCTACAATTTTCTGCATGTCAAGTAATGTTCCTATAACCATGAGATTCATGCAACTCACTGACACCGAAGGAGTACCTTGTGTGTATCAAACATTGCAACGTAACTGGGTGACTATAAAGGTGCTCTACAGGTATCTTCGAGGGTGTCTGTTGAGTTGGCATGGATCAAGACTAGGATTTGTTACTCCGCGTGACGGAGAGGTATCTCAGGGCTCACTCGGTAATACAACATCACAATAAGCCTGGCAATAAATGTGACTAAGTGTTAGCCACGGGATCTTCTATTACGGAATGAGTAAAGATACTTTCCGGTAACGAGATTGAACTAGTTATAGAGATACTGACGATCAAATCTCGGGCAAGTAGCATACCAAAGAACAAAGAGAACAACATATGGGATTAACTGAATCCTTGACATAGAGATTCAACCGATTAAAGATCTTCATGAAATATGTAGGAACCAATATGGTCATCCAGGTCCCGCTATTGGTTATTGACCATAGAGGTGTCTCAGTCATGCCTACATAGTTCTCGAATCTGCAGGGTCTGCACACTTAAGGTTCGGTGACATTTTGGTAGTATAGAGTTATGTATGGTGGTGACCGAAGGTTTTTAGGAGTCCCGGATGAGATCCCGGACATCAAGAGGAGCTCCAAAATGGTTTGGAGGTAAAGATTGATATATAGGAAGTCCTGTTTTGGTCACCGGAAAAGTTTTAGGCTCATCAATAGTGTACCGGGAGTGTCGGGAGGGTACCGAGGGACCATCGAGAGGGGTGTCTCGACCCAAGGGGGTACATGAGCTGTGTGAAGAGGTTAACCAGCCCCTAGTGGGATGGATGAATTCCCACAAGAGTCCCATGCGGCTGGGTGGAGAAACCCAAAGGTGGAAGGAGGATTCCTAGTGAGAGAGAAGGAGTCCTAATCCTACTAGGATTGGAGGAGGACTCCTCCTCTCTCCACTTCGGCCGAACCAAGGGCTGGCCCCTTGAGGATCCAAGCCTCCTCCTTCCCTCCTCCTATATATACTAGAGGTTTTGAGGGGTTTTAACAACAGAAATCAGCCACGTGCTACCCTCTTCTCTAGATCGTAGTTTCTCCTCTAGATTGTTTCACCGGTGCTTAGGCAAAGCCCTACTAGAATAGTTCCACCACCATCGCCGCCACGCCGTCGCACTGCCGGAGAACTCATCTACCTCTTCGCTCCCTCTTGCTGGATCAAGAAGGCGGAGATCGTCATCGAGTTGTACGTGTGCTGAACGCGGAGGTGTCATCCGTTCGGCGCTAGATCGGAAGGACCATGACTGGATCGCCATTGGATCGCGGGACGGATCGTGATGGGATCGCGGGACAGATCGTGATTGGATCGCGGGACAGATTGTGATGGGATCGCGGGATGCTCAGCGATTTGGATCGCGAAGACGTTCGACTACATCAACCGCGTTTCTTAACACTTCCCGCTTAGCGATCTACAAGGGTATGTAGATCCACTCTCCCCCTCGTAGATGCTCATCACCATGGATAAATCTTGCGTGTGCGTAGGAAAAGTTTTGTTTCCCATGCAACATTCCCCAACAATCTCTTGGTACTTAGTTAATCGAGTGTCATAGAAATAAAATTGACGTAAATTATGTGGATTTTGGAAAAGAAACGATATTTGTACACTAAGAATTTATTTTACATCCTCTGCAAAAACAAAATAATAGTTTATCTTTCATACTCTCACAAAAGCAACAAAAACCCCATCTAATGTATGATTTTTTTTCAAAAGTGGCATGTTTTTATAGCAAATTCAAAAACTAGCAGTGCTAACACGTATTTTGCAAAAATAGCACCCCGTCGGTCGTTCGTTGGACGAAATGGGTGTCTTCGGTCATCCGTTGGCCAAAAAGGGACTCTTCGATCATCCGTTGGCCGAAGAGAGAGTCTTCAGTCAGGCATTGGCCGAAGACCTGTCTTCGGCCAGCAGATGGCGCGAGAGTCCTCTTTGATCATTTGTTGGCCGAAGAGTTCATACTCTTTACGTTAGAGTCAGACCAAAGTTGCATGTGAGTACTTTTTGGTCTTTCGTTGGCTGAAGAGTCCTTTTCGGTATTTCGTTGGCCTAAGAGGGCATTTTCTTTCCCGCCCACCAGTTTCTTTCCCGCCCTTATTTCCCGCCATTTTCTTTCTTGCCCTTCTTTCCCGCCCTTCTTTCCCGCCAGTTTATTTCTCGCCATTCTCTCCTGCCATTTTCTTTCCCGCCTTTCTCTCCCGCCATCTTCTCTTATGAACCTATAAAAAGCCCTCCGCGGCAAGGTGGGTGAGCAGGCAAGTGTAGTCTCATGAAGATGTCCGATTATCCTTTCGATCATAGTTGTTTTCACCCTGGTATGTCCAAAACTTTTCTTAGTTTAGCCACCAATTTCAAGATAGACAACAGGATAGTTCCATGGGACGAACTCCTCGGTAGTGACATCTTCATGAATGAGTTGGCTCACCAGTTAAGTAGGAGCGGGTGGCCTTCAAGGACCTTTGAGGAGATACGGAAAGAACTTCCCAGGTTGCATGGTAGGTGGAAAAAATTACTATGTAAGAGTGAAGCTTTTCAAAGGGCTGCATTAGAAGATAGTTGTTTATGGAGCCAAGACAGTGAGGACGAAGACGATCTTTTCATGCCGAGCACCAAGCCCAAGATACCCGCATCATCGAAGTCCAAGAGTACCGCATCGTCGAAGGGCAAGAGTGTTGCATCAACGGTGGATGACGATGATGACTTCATGCCGAGCACCAAGGCCAAGAGACCCACATGGTCGAAGTCCAAGACTACTGCACCGTCGAAGGGCTCATCAATGAAGGATGACGACGATGACTTCATGCCGAGCCCCAAGGCCAAGAGACCCACATGGTCGAAGTCCAAGATTACCGCACCGTCGAAGGGAAAGAGTGCTGCATCAACGGAGGATGACGATGATGACTTCACGTCGAGCACCAAGGCCAAGAGACCCACATCGTTGAAGTCCAAGACTACCGCACCACTGAAGGGTAAGAGTGCTTCATCAATGGAGGACGACGACGATGACTTCATGTAGTTTGTGGGATGTATTTTTCTAGTTAAGTCGTACCGTTTAATTCAGATGTAATTCTATCTTAATTATTTGTTGTAGTCTCTTTGGAAATGTATCTCGTACCATTTTGTTGAGTCATACCGTTTAATTTAGATGTACTACTAATATGAAGTAGACAAGTGTGTTGAAAACAAATAAGTCTCTTACATAGATAATTACTTATACATAGATATTAACACATACATGAACGATGTCTGATACATAGATAAGTCATCGCACATGAGAATAGTCTGAAACTATCATGGATGTCCCATACATATATAATCATATCACTGCTATGGACGGCGACGAGTCTGGACCTTCCTCTGACGAGGATCGGAAGGTGATAAGCACTGACGCGGTGGGCGAGGGTCACAAAAACCACAACCATACATAACCTCGCCTGTCATGGTCTGTGTCTCCTGCATCGGTGGTGGTGGTGGAGTATGATACATCAATTGAGAGAAGTCATAAGTGTTTGCAGTTTGGTCATCGTCATCGTTGTAGCCATCTAAGAACGAACCATCACCACTAAGCATTGGCGACTTCACGACATGCGTGAACGAATGCGGCAGGTTGCTGACTGTAGTAATGAAGCACATGTCAAATTGAATTGCAAACGCACACTACTTAAAAGAAAAACCAAAAGTAAAGTTACCTAGCCCCATTTGTTGATGCCATGTCGCCCCCTCTGGTTGTGAAGGATGTGGCTCATGCCATGCCAACCCCCCTGGTTGTGAAGGATGTGGCTCATGCCAGTATGAGCTCCCTGGTTGTGAAGGAGATGGATCCTGCCATGCCGAGCTCCCTGGATGTGAATGAGGTGGCTGATGCCATGACGCCCTTCCTGGTTGTGAAGGAGGTGGCGCCGGTGAAGCCATGTGTCGTGACTCTGAACGATGCATAGATGGACGTGGCGGACGAAGTGTTGGACGAGGAACCTGCCATGTGTTGGGAGACGTAGTAGTAAATCAAAATTTTCCTACGTTCACCAAGATCTATCTATGGAGAAACCAGCAACGAGAGGGGAGAGATTGCATCTTCATACCTTTGAAGATCGCTAAGCGGAAGCGTTACAAGAACGCGGTTGATGGAGTCGTACTCGCAGCGATTCAGATCGCGGTAGATCCGATCAAGTGCCGAACGGACGGCACCTCCGCGTTCAACACACGTGCCGCCCGGTAACGTCTCCAACACCTTGATCCAGAAAGGAGGAAGGAGAGGTTGGGGAAGGGCTCCAACAGCAGCACGACGGCGTGGTGGTGGTGGAGTAGCAAGGTATTCCGACAGGGCTTCGCCTAAGCGCTGCGGAGGAGGAAGAAGAGAGGTAGGGCTTCGCCGTGAGAGAGAGAGATCAAATCCTGTCTCAAAACATCCAAAACCTCAAGTATATATAGGAGGAGGGACGTGGAGGGCTGGCTTGGCCTCTACTCCAAAGAGGAGATGGCCGGCTGAATTAAAGGGAGAGTCCACCTCCCACAAGGGAGGTGGATCTCCTCCTTTTAAATCCTTTTTGCCTTATCTCCTTATCTCCAGCCGCATGGGCCTTTAGCAAAAGTCTTGCCCAGCCCAATAAGGGCTGGAACACTTTATCTAACAGCTCATGTGGTCCTTTGGTCGTCACACCCCTCCCGGGGGTCCTCCGGCACCCTCCCGGCACTCCCGGTACACTACCGATGAGCCCGAAAACTTTCCGGTGACCAAAACTGGACTTCCTATATATCAATCTTTACCTCCGGACCATTCCGGAGCTCCTCGTGACGTCCGGGATCTCATCCGGGACTCCGAACAACCTTCGGTAATCACGTATACCTTTTCCCTATAACCCTAGCGTCATCGAACCTTAAGTGTGTAGACCCTACGGGTTCGGGAGACACGTAGACATGACCGAGACACCTCTCCGGCCAATAACCAACAGCGGGATCTGGATACCCATGTTGGCTCCCACGTACTCCACGATGATCTCATCGGATGAACCACGATGTCAGGGATTCAATCAATCCCGTATACAATTCCCTTTGTCTATCGGTATGGTACTTGCCCGAGATTCGATCGTCGGTATCGCCATACCTTGTTCAATCTCGTTACCGGCAAGTCTCTTTACTCGTTCCGTAACACATCATCCCGTGGCTAACTCCTTAGTCACATTGAGCTCATTATGATGATGTCTTACCGAGTGGGCCCAGAGATACCTCTCCGTCACACGGAGTGACAAATCCCAGTCTTGATTCGTGTCAACCCAACAGACACTTTCGGAGATACCCGTAGCGTACCTTTACAGCCACCCAGTTACGTTGTGACGTTTGGCACACCCAAAGCATTCCTACGGTATCCGGGAGTTACACAATCTCATGGTCTAAGGAAATGATACTTGACATTGAAAAGCTTTAGCATACGAACTACACGATCTTGTGCTATGCTTAGGATTGGGTCTTGTCCATCACATCATTCTCCTAATGATGTGATCCCGTTATCAACGACATCCAATGTCCATGGTCATGAAACCGTGACCATCTATTGATCAACGAGCTAGCCAACTAGAGGCTCACTAGGGACATGTGATGGCCTATGTATTCACACATGTATTACGGTTTCTGGTTAACACAATTGTAGCATGAATAATAGACAATTATCATGAACTAGGAAATACAATAATAACCATTTTATTATTGCCTCTAGGGCATATTTCCAATACCATGTACTCCATGACACGGCTACAATAAGGTGTATCCGGATGATCTCCAATATGCTTCTTTGCTAACTCGTGCCTTTCTCTAAAATATCTCAAAGTGCCATGGAATACAGCCTCAACAATAGCTATGAGTGGCAATGCTCTATTCCCTCTAAGTACAGAGTTATACACCTCAGCAAGGTTGGTTGTCATGTGGCCATACCTAGCTCCATGGGTGTCATGCAGGATAGACCGATTCACGGGAGGCTCTTTCTCTATCCACTGAGTAAAATTCCTTATTGCCCTCCCATTTGGCCTCTTAGTGCCAGGAGGGTCAATTGCTAGCAAGTCACAAAGAGCTATAGGCTGCTCTAGCTCTGCGATGATTATTGCTAATTGGACCTGATCTTGTTCATTTTCTTTCTGCTTTAACCCGCTTCTTAGTAAACTCGTCTAGTTTTGACCAAATAAAATTGTATTTGCGTGGCTGGTTCTTCTTGCATAATTTTTTGAACAAGTTCATCAACCGCTTGTTCTTGAACTGTGAGAATTTTTTTGCCCCAAGATGGCGCATGCACCACCGGCTCTGCAGGTCCTTCCATGGTGTTGATTCATTCTCAGTTGGATCCCTCAGTGTCTTCACGACCTTCAATATACCAGCATGTCTGTCATGAATGACACGCACGTTCGGTCGGTCCTTCATGATGGCAATTTTCACTTGCCTCAAGAACCATATCCAGCTTGGAAAGTTCTCACCCTCCACGAATGCCATAGCAAGTGGGATGATTTGATTGTTCCCATCAACACGAATAGCAGTAAGGATTTGCCCTCTGTACTGACCAGTAAGGAATGTGTCATCCACAAACATCATAAGAGGACAATCCCGGAAAGCTTCAATGCAAATAGAAAAAGAAAAGAATACTCTCTTCAACACCTTAAAATCTGGTATACCCGCCAATCTAGTGTGTTGTACGCTAACATAAGTGTCGGGATACCTATCCTTCAATACTTGAAGGAGCCGCACAACATTATCATATGAGTCGAAGAACGTCCCAAACCTTTCCTCCATAGCCTTCTGCTTAGCCCTCCAAGCCTTCCCGTAAGGAATGACATAATTCCACCTGACATTCACTACTGTCTGGATGTGTTTTGCTTCCATGTCTTTCTTATGCACTATCTCAGTATACATGAGTTGCGCAATGAGAGTTAAAGACAGGTTCAGATGATTCACCAGAAGGTTTTTCCTTACACAAGTATGTGGAACAACATCGGTGACAACCCAGTGGATGTTATACTTCGGCACGTGCCCATGCACCTTCCGAGGACAACCCGTTTCAACACATTTCACGGTATAATTTGTTCGATTTGATATGTGTGTCTGGAAAACCCTCTGCGTGGACATAGCCCACTTTACCACCACATATTTCAATTTATTCTTTGTATCATACATAGAACCTATCTGGACTTGGTTCAGATGATACTGCCATGGAGTCTCATGGCCATCGTTGACCGTAAGCCCGGTCGATAGGTCCTGATCCCATGCGACAGGAATCAGTACCTCCACTTCATCCTCGGAATTTTCAGAATCTAGATCCTTGGCCAGTCCATCCTCGTCCTCTTCCTCCATCACCCTCTGCATTTCCTCCCCTTCCTCATCCCCATCAGCAATACCAGAACCAGCTAATATTAGCAACCGACTACTCTGCCAAGTATCGTTACCACACAAATTGTGTGGTACGTAATCGGACTCTTCCTCGGGTTGGCTAGCATCCACATCCATTGGTTGTGACCCGGATAAATAAATCTCGTTAGACACTTGACTGCCCTGCCCGGGTTCGTACCCCCCTCTGGTTGTCCAGTATTCTCCTCCTTCGCCAGAGGTTGCACTAGGGCATATGGGTGGAGTTTTCGGTCTCTGCAACGCCTTAACAGGGTCAACCACTGCTGGCTTCTATCTATCAGCATCAACTGCCACTTCACATTTTTACACGTTTTGGTCCACAATGCTTGAATACTGACGGAACATACCCCAGGATCCAGCCCGAAACTAGTTGTCAACTAGTACTTCAATTGCCTAATGTCCAGTCTGTCCGGGTCTAGAAGTGTCATGACACATTTTTTATACTCGCTAAGATCAACCCCTAACTATTATATCGAACATTGCCAGGGCCATAGTAAACAGTCAAATTTACCGATTCAGACATTTTAACCTGTCAGACACTTCCATCTCATTAATCACAAGGAACAAAATTATTACTCGCTACACAAATTAACCGCTGAAATGAAAGCACAAACCAATTAACACTACAAAAATGACGCATGTGGCCACCTCACGGAGGACTTGCACCAATGGACAACACCAATGCCACCCCCTCGGCGGCAAGAAGCTGCACCTCCTCCTCACCGGCCAAACCGCCTCCTCCCTACCCCACCATGACTCCAACTCGCTTGTATGCACAAATAGCTATCCCATAGGGAAAAAATGACCGTAGGCCAGTGGAGATGGCTAAGATCTACCATTTCTTTGGTTTGGATTCAAAAATGGGTGGAGAAACAGAGAGATCGGCGAGGGGGTGACCTTATAGAGAGGAACGAGAGAGAGAGAGAGATCTCGTAAGAACAGCCAGAGGAAGAAGAAACTGGCTCGGGCGTTATCCACGATCTCTTCGGTCACTGGTTGGCCGAAAAGGCCCGTCTTCGGCCGCTGGTTAGCCGGAAAGGATTTCGGCCGCTGGTTGGCCGAAAAGGCCTGTCTTCGGCCGAGGGTTAGCCGGAAAGGATTTCGGCCGCTGGTTGGCCGAAGAGGCCCGTCTTCGGCCTAGCTCACGCACTCTTCGGCCTACACGTAACAGAAGAGGCCTCTTCGGTGTTCGGCTGGACGAAAAGGCCCTCTTCGGCTAACGAACGACCGACGGGGTGCTAGTTTTGCAAAAAAACAAGTTAGCACTGCTAGTTTTCGAATTTGCTATAAAAACATGCCAGTTTTAAAAAAAAAACTCTAATGTATTATCTACTTATATTATTTATAAAGCACGAGTTCGATGAATCCAAATGATCTGAAACCACATATATCACGTTGCTCCGTGTGATGTATCCATCACATCCTGAACAATTTGAAAACATGTTATTTGGACTAACCATAATTTGGAAACAAAACCAACCATGTATTAAATGCAATTAATTTTGGAATTAATATTAATATTAATTTTGAAAATTATATTACTGCCAAACTGGACGTGCTGGTACACGATTCCTAGTCCCCTCCAAAAGAAAACCTCCCAGCTAAGTAATCAGCTATCCGGAACCAAACTCACACCTCTTTACCGCGTGGTACGTTTTATTTTCCTTCTCCCCCCCCCCCCCCCCCTCCCCTCCTCCTTCCGAGCCCCTCGTGTCCTGACCGCCTCTTCTCCAAGTTCCAACGCGGCGGATCTACCTTCGACTGCCGCTGTGCCGCCTCAGCGTCACCGCCGGCGCCTCGATCCCGCCACCCCCTGCCGCCTCCAGGAGTCGGGCGTCGCCGCCGCCGCCGTTCCCCTTCTTCCCCGCCCCCCGGGAGATCCTGGCCATCGGGTCTCCTTCCTTCCTCTGAGGTATGAGCATCTAGTTGTTTTCATCACCGCAGCATCAACCCTCTTCGTTTTCGAATCAGTCAATTCCACTAGGGTAGGTAGAGGAACTTCACAATTTCTCGGTTTGCCGGTGCACACCCGCTGCGCCATCTAGATCCGCCCTTGGCGTGGTGCTAGGACGATCCAGGGGCTTGATTCCCCCGTGGTGTTTGGCATGTGAAAGATGGTGATTCGAGTTCTCCAGATCCAGCCTTTAACTTGGATGCAGAGCCCTGATCCGGGCGGATGCCGCCTGTGATTTTATTTTATTTTGTTCTGAAAAATACTAGGTGTCCGCACCGGTGTTTGATAATTCCAGTGTCCAGTGTGCTCAATTTAGGTTACTCTTTAGATCTGAAGTATGCACTGGAGTTGCTCTTGGTTGGTTCATATTGGTTCAGTAGATGTTCAGTACTGCCTCTTGTATTTTAGTTGCGCAGGTCCTAGACCTCTTGTATTGCAATGAGCCAATGACTAATTCAAGGAGAATTTTCTGAAAAATTAGAAGAGGGAGGGCGTATGTCTGATCCAGCAAATTGCGGGCTTATGCTGTGAGGGTTTTCAAAGCACTGTTAGGCTGTTAGCAGTCCTAAGTCTACAGAACAGTCATGCGTCTGATGTTTTTTTTGTTTGTTCCATCCAACTGATGTTGGTTGCAATAAAAGCACTATGCATTATTATGTATTCCTGGCAAATTGATTTGTTGTTTTTCTCCATTATTATTACTGAAACAATGGTGAGGCTAGGGAAAGCACAGGCCTTTCTCTGTATATACATTAACCGTGTTATTGTTTTATGATCAACTTGGATTGTCTGATGCTGTTGGTCTCTGTACAATTAATAGCGTTATCTGGTCTATGTTTCTGAAGCTATCTCATTACTTCATTTTTAATTATGCAGGGCCGAAGTTTAACTTGGCACCAACATGTCGTCGAAGAAGATAGAGCTAGACCACAAGGACATGGTTCATGATTCTGCCATTGACTACTATGGGAAGCGCCTTGCCACAGCCTCCTCAGACTCCACTGTGAAGATCACCAACATTGGAGGCGCATCTGCCCCGTCCCAGCTCGTTGCCACCCTCACTGGCCACTATGGTCCTGTGTGGCGTGTTGGATGGGCCCATCCCAAGTATGGTTCAATTCTCGCATCCTGCGGCTATGATGGCCGTGTGATAGTCTGGAAGGAGGGTGCCACTGGGCAATGGTCTCAGCTCCATGTGTTTGACAACCACAAGGCCTCAGTTAACTCCATTGCTTGGGCTCCATATGAACTTGGCCTTTGCCTTGCCTGTGGTTCTTCTGACGGTACCATCTCTGTCATCTCCATACGGCTTGATACAGGAGGCTGGGACACTGCAACCATCGAGCGGGCACACCCTGTTGGTGTGACAGCAGTCTCCTGGGCTCCAGCAGCAGCACTCGGGTCCATGGTTGGCTCAGATCAGCTCATCCACAAGCTCGTGTCTGGTGGCTTTGACTGTGTCGTCAAGGTGTGGGAGTTTGTCAATGGTGGCTGGAAGCTGGAGAGCGCTCTGGTCTCCGACATGCACAAAGAATGTGTGAGAGATGTGGCATGGGCACCGGTCCTGGGCCTGGCAAAGTCAACCATCGCCAGCGCTTCCCAAGACGGCAAGGTTGCCATCTGGACCAGCGGTAAAGCAGGAGGCAAGTGGGAAGGAAAGCTCATGCGCGACTTCGAGGCCCCGGTGTGGAGGGTGTCCTGGTCCCTGACGGGAAACATACTGTCCGTCGCTGCCGGGGAGGGCGACATAACTCTGTGGAAGGAATCGTCGGACGGGCAGTGGGAGTCGCTGTGGACCAAGGCCTCAGAGGAGCCGCCGCAGGAGCAGGCCGCGATCGAGGAGGCCATGCAGTAGGGGAGTCGGCGCCACGTCTCCCGTCTCGATTTGAGACCGCGATTCGTGTTTCTAGCGCCAACCTCCATGACTTGCTTTCATCTGCTGCCCTGATACTCATAGAGATACTCGTTTCCTTCTTTTTTGCCGTTTGTTTCTGCATGGACAATGTCTGATTGCGCTGTTAAGTTTTACTGGTCATGTACTCGTTGTGCACACCGTAAGAATGTATCAGCTGTTTGAACTGTTTATATCCTGCACTAGCTGTTACCAGTTTTATGTGTACTTGCGCGTGTACGGCTCCATGTTTCACGTGGAAGTCTGTTGACGGCCACCTGGAGTGCTGCCGCCGCCACCGCATCAATGGCAGCCACACTGTGGGTCGATGCCTGGCTGGTAAGGTGTGCTTGTGGCCAAGAAAGAAGCTGAGCGCCGGGGAACCATCCTTCCCGGCGCAGGTGTGCTCGTTGCCCTGAAAGAACCTGATTCTTCGTCGTTGTCCCTGCCGCGGGAGACCTGAGGCTGCTGCTGCAGGTCTCTTGCTCGCCGGTGTCCTTGCATTGACACCGGGCTAACTTGGAGCCTTTCTAGTAGCTGCGCTATCCGACAGGTCCGCCAAATTTGCACCGGCCTGTAAACATTATACAGGCAGCCCGCAACCGGCCCCTCCAGATTAATAGCCTGTTTGGGACTGCTCTGTTCCTTCAAATTCAGCTTTGTTCTAGAAAACACAAACCAAATAAGGTAGTTTCATATATGCACTTCCGTAAAAAAAAAAACTAGAATCCGGGGTACAACTCCAAAGTTTTTATGAAGCTTTTTAGAGGGTGCTTTAAAAAACAAGAAAGTCAACCTTACCCTTTGCAAGCTGGTTTCTTTCTTTTGTAATGCAAACTGGGACACAACCTTTAACATCCATGTGCTTCACGCCCTTTCGTCCTTGCTCTTCGATCATTGCCCTCTTCTGCTTGCCGATTACAAGGGGTCTAGGCCATCGAGATCTTTCAAGTTTGAGAATTTCTGGACATCTTTGCCTGGATTCAACGAGGTCGTCCAATATGCTTGGACCGAGCGTGTGAGGCGCACTCGGAAACCTTCCAGGTCCTCCACTACAAGCTGAAGAAGACGACCACCCGTCTTTCGGACCGGAGCAAATGTCTTTTTTCCAAGGCTAAGGTTCAGTTCCACACAGCCAATATGGTCATCTTGAGGCTTGACATTACTCAGGAGGGGCGGCCTCTCTCTTCTGATGAGCTGGACTTATGACCGAGACTCAAGCGAAGGATGATTAGCCTCGCAGTGCTTGAGAGGGCTAGAAAGAGTCAATATGCAAGGCTGGCCAACCTCAAAGATGGTGATGCAAACACGAAAATTTTCCATCGTCGCATCAATGCTCGGCAGAGGAAGAACCACATCCACAGAATTAAGCAAGGGCAGGGTGGGTCACTGAACATGGGGAAAAGGAGAGTAATTCAGGACCATTTCTCGGAGGCTATGGGCCAGAGGGATAGGAGCAACAAAGTTTTTAACTGGGAGGAGCTTAATATTGAGCCTCTAGACTTACATGACTTTGGCAATGCCATCACAGAAGAGAAGGTTTGGGAGGCCATCAAGTAATTACCAAGTGACAAGGCTCCTGGCCCGGATGGCTTCACAGACTCTTCTTTAAGAAGTGTTGGGGGTACATCAAGCACAACATCATGAGAGCTATCTAGAGTTTTGACTCGCTGCAGATCTCTAGCCTCCAATGGATCAATTCCGCCAACGTCGTGCTCCTACCCAAAAAGGAGGGTGCAGAAGGAGTGGCCGACTATAGGCCTATCAATCTCATTCATGCGGTGGAAAAAATCATAGCCAAAGCCATATCCCGGGTCTTGCTCTGCATATGAACGACCTACTCTTCAACGCCCAAAGTGCCTTCATCAAGAGACGTAGCATCCACGACAATTTCATGTATGTTCGGAACTTTGCGCGGTGCTTGCACAAATGTAGAACCCTTGCACTCCTTCTCAAGCTAGACATCAAGAAAGCTTTCAACACGGTCAAATGGAGATATATCCTCGACATGATCCAACGCAAGGGTTTTCCGAGCAAGGTCCGGGATTGCATTGCGGCTCTCCTCTCCACATCCTCCACGTGTATCCTCTTAAATGGGATTCCCGACCACCCATCAAGCTTGCATGTGGGCTTCGGCAGGGTGACCCGATTTCTCCCCTGCTGTTCATCTTAGAATTGATTGCTCCATCAAATTCTTGAGCTTGCAACTCGGAAAGGCCTCCTTCACAAGATACGTGGGCGGGGCCCACGGTGAGGACCTCTTTCTATGCGGAGAATGCTGCAGTGTCCGTGGCACCCATCAAGCGGGACATTGACAACCTCTCAACCATCCTACGCGGGTTTGGAGAGGTCACGGGACTATGCACAAACTTCCACAAAAACTCCATGGTGCCCATTCGGTGCAATCAACTTCACATGGGACGGATTCTCCTGAGCATGACTACGGTTCGGGCTGCATTCCCTACGAAGTACTTGGGGCTCCCTCTATCGGCGTGGAAACTCAAGAAGATGGATTTCTAGTACCTCGAAGATATAGCGTCTGGCAAATTGGTAACATGGGAGAGTCAAAATAATTACCACCATTGGTCGAATGTCGCTCGTCAAGTCGGTCGTCTCCTCCCGAACGGTCTACTCCATCACTCCTCTCATCGTACGTCCAAGTACCCTCCAAACCCTCAAAAAAATGAGCGGGCTTTCCTTTGGTCCGGCTCTGACAAGATGACAGGTGCCAAGTGCAAGGTCAACTGGGAGATTGTTTGTCGTCCCTATGAGTATGGTGGCCTTGGAGTCCTCAACACCGAGAAATTCGCACGAGCTTTGCGCCTCCGCTAGCCATGGTATGAATGGAAAGATCCCAAAAAGCTATGGGTTGGCTTTGGAAACCCGTGTACCGAAGAGGACCTTGATTTATTCTATGCACCGACCACAATCTCGTGGGAAATGACGCAAAGACGCCTTTTTGGAACTCTCCATGGCTTCTTGGTCGTAAGCCTAAGGACATTGCACCACTTATCACTAGTAGAGAAATGACTAGCCACAACTCTTATGGGTGGCGCGCCATTTCCAACCGACACCAGCACTACATTTTTCAAATAGCGTTGGCGTCGGCCATTTTAGTACGACATAACTAGTTACTTAGTGCTGACGTTGGATGTACGTGGAACGCCACTTGTATGTGGACTCCAATGTTGTGTGAAGGCGTAACTTACTGTTGGCGTACTAGGTTGATGCTATGCCGATAATATTTTCTATATCTATGGCATAGGCTTTGTCTGGACACCAACAATAATTGCCTTCATCGAGAATGAAAATGACAAATACTACGGAAGGATCGAAGAGATATGGGAACTTGAGTATGTCAAAGATCACACGGTGCCACTGTTCCGGGTCAGATGGGCGAAAAATGTCGAGAAGGAAGAACATGGTGTCGTTACCATGTCTCTGCCCAAAGCACAACCTCCTGGTTCAAAGGGTGTCAAAGGAATTACCGCCAAATATGAGCTTTGAGTATTCGCTAAGGACGTGTCACAATGCTTCTACATGTTGGGAAACGTCGCATGGGAAACAAAAAAATTCCTACGCACACGCAAGATCTATCCATGGTGATGAGCATCTACGAGAGGGAGAGTGGATCTACATACCCTTGTAGATCGCTAAGCAAGAAGCGTTAAGAAACGCGGTTGGTGTAGTCGAACGTCTTCACGATCCAAATCGCCGAGCGTCCCGCGATCTCATCACAATCCGTCCCGCGATCCAATCACGATCCATCCCGCGAACTCATCCCGATCCATCCCACGATCCAATCACGATCCGTTCCACAAACTCATCACAATCTGTCTCACGATCTTGATCACGGTCCTTCCGATCTAGCGCCGAACGGACGGCACCTCTGCGTTCAGCACACGTACAGCTCGATGACGATCTCCGCCGTCTTGATCCAGCAAGAAGGAGCAGAGAGGAAGAAGAGTTATCCGGCAGCGTGACAGCGCTCCGGCAATGGTGGTGGAGCTATTCCGGCAGGGCTTCGCCTAAGCGCTGCAGAAAGACCGATCTAGAGGAGAAACTATGCACTGGAGGAACGGGCATCACGTGGCTGAAAATTCTATGCAAAAACCCTAAAACCTCCAGTATATATAAGCGGAAGAGAGGAGGAGGCCGAACCAGGTGGAGGAGGTGGACTCCACCTCCAATCCTAGTAGGACTAGGATTCACCCTATTTTTGCCTTTTTCCACTTTTTCTCTTTGGGCCTTTTTCCCCAAACCGCATGGGCCTTGTGTGGGACTTCCACCAGCCCACTAAGGGCTGGTAAACACTCTCCCACAGCCCATGGAGCCTCTTGGGTCGAAATACCCCTCCCGATGGTCTCCCGGTACACTACCGGCACTCTCGGTACACTACCGATGAGCCCGAAACTTTTTCGGCGACCAAAACAGGACTTCCTATATATGAATCTTTACCTCCGGACCATTCCGGAGCTCCTCGTGATGTCTGGGATATCATCCAGGACTCCGAACAACCTTCGGTCACCACCATGCATAACTCTGTACTACTGAAACGTCACCGAACCTTAAGTGTGCAGACCCTGCGGGTTCGAGAACTATGTAGACATGACCGAGAC
The DNA here is from genome assembly GCA_022496015.1 of Hordeum marinum. NCBI lineage: Eukaryota > Viridiplantae > Streptophyta > Magnoliopsida > Poales > Poaceae > Hordeum > Hordeum marinum. The sequence goes on from CM039673.1 coordinate 515,751,352, forward strand.
ACCTCTACGGTCAATAACCAATAGCGGGACCTAGATGCCCATATTGGTTCCTACATATTCTACGAAGATCTTTATCGGTCGAATCTCTATGTCAAGGATTCAATTAATCCCGTATGATGTTCCCTTTGTTCTTCGGTATGTTACTTGCCCGAGATTCGATCGTCGGTATCTCCATACCTAGTTCAACCTCGTTATCGGCAAGTCTCTTTACTCGTTACGTAATACAAGATCCCGTGACTAACACTTAGTCACATTGCTTGCAAGGCTTATTGTGATGTTGTATTACTGAGTGGGCCCTGAGATACCTCTCCGTCACACGGAGTAACAAATTCCAGTCTTGATCCATGCCAACTCAACAGACACCCTCGGAGATACCTGTAGAGCACCTTTATAGTCACCCAGTTACGTTGCGATGTTTGATACACACAAGGCACTCCTCCGGTATCCGTGAGTTGCATGATCTCATGGTCATAGGAACATATACTTGACATGCAGAAAATAGTAGCAATAAACTGACACGATCATATGCTACGTTTGTAGTTTGGGTCTTGTCCATCACACCATTCTCCTAATGATGTGATCCCGTTTATCAAATGACATCTCATGTCCATGGCTAGGAAACCTTAACCATCTTTGATCAACGAGCTAGTCTATTAGAGGCATACTAGGGACATGGTTTTGTCTATGTATCCACACATGCATCTAAGTCTCCGATCAATACAATTATAGCATGGATAATAAACGATTATCATGAACAAGGAAATATGATAATAACTAATTTATTATTGCCTCTAGGGCATATTTCCAACACTACAAACCGACCCAGCAAAGCCGAGTCGTGTTGTCGTGAGGAGATCCAAGAGATGCATCGTCAGGATGGACGGAGTGGCCAACGAGGATGACTATGATCAGTTTAGCGTGGACCCAGAAGAAGAGGAGCAGTATGATGACGATGAAAATTACACCACCAGAAGGAGGAGAACTACCTTGCGTGAAACAGGACGTCCCTTCTTACGCAAGAGTCATAACGCGGGCCGGAAGTATTCAAGCAAGATTAAAAAGACCCAAACCGTCATTGAGAGGATTGTCAAATAACGTCGTACTACATGATTTGTGTACTTCATTATCCTTGTTGTACTTTTGTGTAATTTTCAAGTTTTCATATTTTCTAATACTTCACACATTAATTTGTGTACTTCATTTGTGTGTACCTCCTAAATTGCATCATTATATACTTCGATCCACACTTCTTATGTAATATGCGTTTTCACACGCCATCTATCAATTAGAGCAGCCCTAACAACACAACACCAATTACTGCTGGTGTTGACCATGTCATTGGCGCCAGCACTAACAACCAACCGACACTTGAGCTACACAACACTGTGAGAACCACTCATTTTCCCCTTCTCCCCCGGCCGCCGGACATTGTTCTCTGTCGTTCCCCGCCTAGCCGTGCCCCCACCTTATGCCAGCCATGCCATGCGCCACGCTGCCCAGTCGTTCCCGTGGACCAGCCGCTCATCGAATAGCCCCGCACCCCACCCCATCATGGGCGCCCCACCCCCTCGCGTCCTCTCGATCTAGACGGTACAAAAATTCCCCTAACCAATTGATGAAATGTGTTATATGTTGCATCGTCTGTTCTTGCGAATTATCTCGCGCTACATTTTTTATGCAGGGAATGTCGAGAGAGTTGCCAATGTTTTGGCAAAACGTGGATTCAATTTCATTTCATTAAATTTCTGGCACTCAATATGTCCATTTTTGTCAATGTTCACGTCGTTTTGCCCTATTTTGAGATCACACATATTTTGGTTGTGCTAATTGGAAAGGACTGACCAAAGCTTACGGATGCACGATACCAGCCATTAGTCCATACCTTAAATAAAAGCAAATTTTGTAAAAAATGCATGGTAAGAGTTTTGACTATAGCATGTCTTTCACATATACATTCTCTTACACAAGTCAAGTGTGGGTTACTACATTGGTTCTTATGTTACTATTTTGTTCAAGGACATAAGCTTCCAAGAAGTGTTGTGCCTCCGGTGATGGATGATCACCAGGATGATATGACAATTATTTCCGCCGACAAGATCTATTTTAGAGGTACATACTTAATTGCACCAGATGGACAACTCGAAATAAATGAATGGAGGCAACTACTAAGTGACTGCAACTTGAAGATTGGAGATCGGTGGATCTCTGTGCTCCATTGATAATCCCCAAGTGCAAGGAATCATCGTAGCAATTTCCAAAGGTGTAAGTGATAAGCATGGAGTGTCGAACCCACAAGGAGCTAAAGGTAAGATCAATATTCTCTCAAGTCCTATCTGCCACCGATACGACTCTACGTACAACGGGCGTTTGCTTCCATCTAGAAACGAGAAACAAAACTATGTTGTGGGTATGAAGAGGATAGCTTTGCATGATATCAGAGAACTATAATATAAAAATAGGTGTTGTTAACATAATATTACAATATATTACAAATAGCGAGTGTGTAATAATGATGTGTCGGTGTGCGGAATTATCCTAGGCAATTGTTAACAAGATCGGAAATCATTATTGCAATTTTATTTGAGGGAGAGGCATAGTCTAGCATACTTTCTCTACTTGGATCATATGCACTTATGATTGGAACTCTAGCAAGCATCCGCAACTACTAAAGATCATTAAGGTAAAACCCAACCATAGCATTAAAGCATCAAGTCCCCTTTATCCCATACCCAACAACCCCCTTACTCGGGTTTATGCTTCTGTCACTCAAGCAACCCACTATAAGCGAATCATGAACGTATTGCAACACCCTACATCGAGAATCCTTCACGTGTGCATGGCATGAAAGACACCATAGGACATCATGCTACTTCTCGAGCATGCGTTGGTTTCCGTGAAGAGGAACGGGTGATGCAGCAAAGTAGATAAGTATTTCCCTCAGTTGTTGAGAACCAAGGTATCAATCCAGTAGGACATACAAGAAAGTCCCCAATAGATGTACCTACACAAAGAATCAAACACTTGCACCCAACGCTATAAAGGGGTTGTCAATCCCTTCACGGTTACTTGCAAGGATGAGATCTGATAGAGATAGATAGAATAGATTGTTTGAACGGAAAGTAAAACAAAAGGTAAAAATAATGCAGCAAGGTATTTTTGGTATTTTTGATTTTAGATCTGAAAGTATAAGATGGAAAATAGACCCCGGGGCCATAGGTTTCACTAGAGGCTTCTCTCATGATGGCAAGTATTACGGTGGGTGGACAAATTACCGTCGAGCAATTGATAGAAAAGCAAATAATTATGAAGATATCCAAGGCAATGATTATGCATATAGGAATCATGTCCATGTCAAGTAGACCAAAACGATTCTTCATCTACTACTATTACTCCACACATCGACCGACTCCTGCCTGCATCTAGAGTATTAAGTTCATGAAGAACAGAGTAACGCATTAGGTAAGATGACATGATGTAGAGGGATAAACTCAAGCAATATGATGAAAACCCCATCTTTTTATCCTCGATGGCAACAATACAATACGTGCCTCACTACCCCTACTTTGTCACTTGGTGAGGACACCACAAGATTGAACCCAAAACTAAGCACTTCTCCTATTGCAAGAATTACCAATCTAGTTGGCTAAACCAAACCAATAACTCGAAGAGACTTGCAAAGATATGAAATCATGCATATAATAATTCAGAAAAGACTCAAATAATATTCATAGATAATCTGAACATAAACCCACAATTCATCGGATCTCGACAAACACACCGCAAAAGAGTATTACATCGGATAGATCTCCATGAAGATCATGAAGAACATGGTATTGAAGAGAAAAGAGATAGAATAAGCCATCTAGCTACTAGATATGGACCCGAAGGTCTATGGTGAACTACTCATGCATCATCGGAGGGGCAATGGAGTTGATGTAGATGCCCTCCGTGATCGAATCCCCCCTCCCGGTAGATTACCGGAAAAGGCTCCAAGATTGGATCTCATGGGAACCAAGGCTCCTGGCGGCGGCAAAGTGTTTTCGTGTCTCCCTCAGGTATACAAGCATATTTCTGAATTTATAGGCCAAGAAATAGGGTTAGGGGAGCTGTCATGGGCCCACAAGCCAGGGGCGCCCCCCCCTAGAGCGCGCCCCTGTGTCTTGTGGCCACACGGCTGCTCTTCTGACTTCATCTCCAAGTCTTCTCGGTTGCTTCTGGTCCAAGAAAAAATATTTTGAAGATTTTATTCCGTTTGGATATCGTTTAATATTCCTTATCTGCAATTCTCAAAAACAAGGAAAAAACAGAAACTGGCACTAGGCTCTAGATTAATAGGTTAGTCCCAAAAATAATATAAAATAGCATATTAATGCATATTAAACATCCAAAACAGATAATATAATAGCATGGAACAATAAAAAATTATACATATGTTGGAGACGTATCACATCACCAAAATAAACATACAACTCAAACCAATCTAGATCATCAATCAACCCAAAGGACAAAAGTAATCTACTCAAAACATCATAGGATGGCAACACATCATTGGATCATAATATGTAGCATAAAGCACCATGTTCAAGTAGGTGATTACAACGGGGTGCGGGAGAGTGGACCGCTAAAAGGAGATGAGGATGGTGATGAAGAAGGTGATGTTGATGAACACGATCACTGCCGCGATGGTTCCCCCGATGGCACTCCAGCACCACTGAGAGAGAGGGGGAGAGGTTCTCCCCCTTGTGCTTTCTCCTCCATGGCCTCCCACCTATGTGGGGAGAGGTTCTCCCTCCGTTCCTTGGCCTTCATGGTGTTGATGGCCCATCCGGGACGATGAAGATGGCCTCCGGTGATGGCGACCCCCTCCGGCAGGATGCCAGAGAGGGCCAAGATTGATTTTTCGTGGTTCTGGAGGTGTGCGGCAGTGGAACTCCCAAACTAGGTTTCTTTTCGGTGGTTTCTGGATTTATAGAAATTTTTGGTGTCGATCTCACGTCAAGGGGGGCCATGAAGGAGTCACAAGCCTGCTACGCGCGGCCACCCCCTCGCCGCGCCTGGCAGGCTTGTCGCCTCCTCGTGGCTCTTTTGGCCTAGATCCAATGCTTCGGGGGTCTCTTTTGGTCCACAAAAAATGATACTAAAATTTCATCCCATTCCGAGAACTTTTATTTCTGCACAAAAAACGACACCATGGTAGTTCTGCTGAAAACAACGTCTGTCCGGGTTAGTTCCAGTAAAGTCATACCAAAATCATATAGAATTATTGTAAACATGGCATGAATATTTCATAAATTATAGATACGTTGGAGACGTATCATCCACCATGGAGATGCATGGTTTTTTTATTCTTCAAGATTGTTCCTAAAGGAGAAGAGTTTCGTATTAGTAGTTATGATGGTTAATGTATGCATATCTTATGTTGTATGTGTACATATGTTTTGTCATATCTTATCGGAATCAATATGGGACGCAAACATTGTTATGTATATACTAATACAAATTTGCATTGTCATGGCAATATTTTTTTCTGTGTTTTTGTAATTATTAATGGTGTGCGAAAAAGATACAACACCAGTAATATTGTCTCTAGTTTCTAACGTGAGGAAATCCCGCACGCCATAGATATGTATGATATTTCTATCGTTGAGATATAACCCACGTCATAGGTATTCTGATACTACTGGTGTCGGCCACAACGCCAGCAGTATTTTTTAATTGCGGCGCCATATTGGTGGCGTCGGGTGTCCACGCCGGCAAGGTCATTTTTGTCATGTCATAGCTAGACTTTTCTGCACTAGTGTATCTTTGAAGCTTCAAGAAGAAATAATTGGAAGGTGCGTGAATCCCTTAAAGATAATGCTTGGATCCTGAAGATCAAACAAAACACTATCATCTCTGGCTCCCACATCCGGGAGTTTTTTACTCTTTGGATGCTTATGCATGAATTTCCTCTTGAAGATCTTGTGGAAGATGACTTTATCTGGAAGCACTCGAATGATGAGATCTATTCGTCCATCGCGTACAAAGCTCCATTCCTTGGGATGACTCTTTCCCCAATGGATCGCATGATATGGAAGGCTTGGGTTCCGCCAAAAGTCAAGTTCTTTTCTTGGCTCGCGATCCAATATCAGATTGGACAGCAGAGCGCTTGGAGAAAAGGGGATGTGCAAACTGTGGCCTTTGCCAACTTTGCAAGAGAGAGCAAGAAACTCAGCCACATCTATTGTACAACTGTTGCTTCTCCCTTCGAATTTGGCGTTTGGTTCTTCCGAAACTTGGGCTCCCAGATGATAACACGTCAACTTGGCACACCAAGGACTCCGTTCTCGCTTGGTGGGACAGGAGGACATACACTACATCCGCAAATTGCCGTGCGAGGACATCCCTCACCATGCTTGTCTCATGGACCATCTGGAATGAGAGAAATGCAAGGGTATTCTGGCAAATGAGTGCGCCACCTCCCATATTATTGCACTTAATTGTAGATGAGGCTAAGCTTTGGGTTACCACGAGTGCAAAACACCTAGGGCATATTGTATCGATGGAGTAATTGCCTGATGACCCACATGTATAGGGGATCAATCGTAGTCCTTTCGATAAGTAAGAGTGTCGAACCCAACAAGGAGCAGAAGAAAATGACAAGCGGTTTTGAGCAAGGTAATTTCTGCAAGTACTAAAATTGTAGGTAACATATAGTTTGATAGCAAGATAATTGGTAACGAGCAATTAACGGTAACGGTAAATAAGGTGCAGCAAGATAGACCAATCCTTTTGTGGCACATGACAGGCCAGAACAATCACTAGTAATAGGCAAAGTGTTCTTGAGGGTACACGGGAATTTTGTCTAGTCACTTTTATCATGTTGGTTTTTATTCGTGTTGGCTACTTTGATAATTTGATATGTGGGTGGAACGGTGCTAAGGTGATGTTCTTACTTGAACTAACAACCTACTTATGATTAACCCTCTCCCAAGCATTCGCAACTATGAGAAAAGTATTAAGACAAAGTCTAACCATATCATTAAACATGTAGATCTAAATCAGCCCCTTACGAAGTAGCGCATAAACTAGGGTTTAAGCTTCTGTCACTCTAGCAAGCCACCATCTAATAACCACTCCACAATGCATTCCCTTAGGCCCATGAATGGTGAAGTGTCATGTAGTCGACGTTCACATGACACCACGAAGGGGATCACAACATATATACCATCAAAATATCAAACACATATCAAATTCACATGATTACTCGCAACATGACTTCTCCCGTGACCTCAAGAACAAAGGTAGCTACTCACAAATAATAATCATGCTCAAGATCAAAGGGGTATTAAATAGCATAATGGATCTGAACATATAATCTTCCACCAAATAAACCATATAGTAATCAACTATGCAAGGTCATCAACACTACTAGTCACCCACACGTACCAATCGGAGGTTCCGGTACAAAGATTGAACAGAAGATATGAACTATGGTTTGAGAGGAGATGGTGATGTTGAAGATGTTGATGAATATTGGCCTCCCAAAGAGGAGAGGGTTGTTGGTGATGACGATGGCTTTAATTTCCCCTCCGGGAGGGAAGTTCCCCCGGCAGAATCGCTCCGCTGGAGGGCAAAAGTGCTCCTGCCAAGTTCCGCCTTGAGGCGGTGGCACTTTGTCCCGAAAGTCCTCCTCTGGTTTTTTTTCTAGGTCAAGTGTGACCATATACCAGAAGATGGGCACCGGAGGTGGGCTGAGGTGGCCACAACCCATTAGGGAGTGCCCAGGGGGGCCTGGCGCGCCCTGGTGGGTTGTGCCCACCTGGGATCCCCCTCCGATAGTTTTCTGCTCCAGTATTTTTTATTAAATGCAAAAATAATCTCCGTAAAATTTCACCTTCATTGGAGTTGTGCAGAATAGGTATCTCTAATGTGCTTTTCTTGGGTCCAGAATTCAAGCTGCCGGTATTCTCCCTCTTTGTGTAAACCATGCATATTATGAGAGAAAAGGCATTAGAATCACTCCCCGAAGCATTATTATTAAACAAGACAAAGTAAATAACAGTAGGAAATCATGATGCAAAATGGACATATCAACTCCCCCAAGCTTAGACCTCGCTTGTCCTCAAGCGAAAGCCGATATTGAAAAGCATGTCCACATGGTTTGAGAGAGAGGTGTCGATAAAAACAAAATACGAACATAGAAGCACCATGCTTATTAACATAACAGCAACAAACTCTAACATAAAATTTATTCTACACATTTTATTATCATATAGCTTTTCATGAACAAGTAACAACTCATCAAAACAAATAAGTATGAAGCATAAACCTTATTGGGAACCAACAAACTTTGTTATCAGTCAAGTTTGCAACTACAGTTCATCATATTTTCAGGAAGGGTCTCATGTCGGAGCCTTTTGGAAAGTCCACATACTCAACCATCATTTAGTCTTCTATGATTGCTAACGCTCATGACATACCCATGAACAAAAAGTTTCAACCGAACACATAGGAAGATAGGGTCTTATAGTTTCGCCTCCCAACTTACTCATCTCAAGGGTGATGTCAAAAATAATAACTCATGCCCACCCATATCCAACTGGATATATGTGCCTAGATCTTTCCTCACCACAAGATGCTTGCAAAAGAAAAAGTAAAAAAAGGAATAGAGAAAAATACTTTGACTCTTGCATAAAAGTAAATACATAGAAGTAAAAGATAGGCCCTTCGCAGAGGGAAGCAGAGGTTGTCATGCGCTTATTGGTTTATATGTCCAATCCCTTAATGTAAAAGAATGTCATGCTATATTGCCCCCTATGATAGCAACCTTTATTATACAGTCCGTCGCTTTTATTACTTTGCCATCATAAGTTTGTATATCGCTCAATTTTCTCTTACACTAATTTATCAAACACTTTCAGAAGCAATTTTTATTGCCTTATTGCACCAATGACAACTTACTTGAAGGACCTTTCTTGATCCATAGGTAGGTATGGTGGACACTCAAAGAAAGAATTTGGATTGGGGTTTTTGTATGCACAAGTAGTATCTCTACTTGGTGCGGAGTTTTTGGCTAGCAAAGATATTGAGCAAGCACCACATGTTAAAGGATCTATGACAATATAACTTCTATGTGGTATGAACAAACATAAATCATTACGTTGTCTTCTTTGTCCAACGTCAACAATTTTGACATATAATATTTAATGGGGGCTCACAATCATAAAAGATGTCCAAGATAGTGTATTTGCATGTGAATCTTCTATTCCCTTATTAACTATTTCATGGATTGCATCATTGACCAACGCTATGTTTGTCAATGTCCAATAAATTTTACTACTTATACTTTTCCTTACATGATGCCATTACTCACTATAATATTAGCATATGATTCTTTTCATTATTTTCTTTTCCTTTATTTTGATTGCAACAAGAAAGTAGAGAGGCAAAAACTCAAACTAACTTTATTATATAACTCTCACTTGATTACATAGATAGGTAGGCCACGGAACGAACACACGAAAATAGATCATGCTAAACTTTTATTCAACTAAAGCAAATGGAAACTAAAGATCGAACTAAAATAGGTAAAGGTGAATAAAAGTGATGGTGATACGATATCGCGACACCTCCCGCAAGCTTGGCTCAAGCCAAGGGGAGTGCCCATACCCGTGTACTCAAGTCTCCTTTGGTGGTGAAGATGATGAAGGTGGTGGTGAGGCGTCACACTTCAACTCCAATAAGTACTTCAATTTGTGGATGATGCTCCTGAGGGTGGCTATATGCTCCTCTAGCAAAATATTTTCGCGGGTGAGGAATTTATTCTGAACATGAACCTCCTCGAAAGCCCTGAAAGCTTCAATTTCAAGAGGGGTGAGATGAGGATAGTAAGGCCGAAGGATATCCTCTTCTTCCTCTTCCACCATGCCCGTGGGTTGCTCTCCTTCAGGGGGCTGATCCACCATAGCCTCCTTGCCCTTGTCTCCCTTGTTGACTTCTTCTAGCTCCTCCCTCTTCAGCTCTATCATCATTAGCCAAGCATCTTCTTCCACGTTGTTGGAACAGGGGGAAGACATGATGCCGGCTTTGACAAATCTGACAGGAAAACAACAAGAAACAAGAACATGGGGTTTTTCTGTGATGCGATCGTCAAAACAATCGGGGGTATATATAGAGATTTTTTTATTCTTGGGAAACAAGTATATGTAAGGAAAACGGATTCGATGAGGCATTCGAGGTGGGCACAACCCACCAGGGCGCGCCCAGGTGTATCGTGCTCACCTCGATCATCTTCCGGTTTATTTCTTTATTTCCAAAATTTTAAAATATTCCAAAACTGGCAAAAAATATTTTTGCGGATTTTTCGAAGTTCGTTTACTTACCATATCACTTACCTCCTATTTTTAAGAATTCTGGAGTGTTCTGGAAGGTTTCTTTTATGTGTTCCTCCAGTGTAATGGTTTGGATAACATTGCTTTCAACGTTAATAGGCGTACCTCAGATATAATGCTTAATTCTTTGTCCATTGACCACCTTTGGGTTAGTACTTTCGGCATTATTAATCTTGATAGCTCCAGAATGATAAACCTCTTCGATAATATATGGTCCTTCCCATTTGGAAATAACCTTTCCTGCAAAAAATATTAAACGGGAGTTGAACAAAAGAACATAGTCTCCTATTTTGAATTCTCGCTTTTGGATTCTTTTGTCATGCCATCTTTGTACTTTTTATTTGAATAGCCTAGCATTTTCATACGCTTGGGTTCTCCATTCATCTAGTGAGCTAATATCAAATAGCCTCTTCTCACTGGCAAGTTTGAAATCATAGTTGAGTTCTTTAATTGCCTAAAATGCTCTATGTTCTAATTCTAGAGGCAAATGACAAGCTTTCCCACATACCATTTTATATGGAGACATACCCATAGGATTTTTACAAGCTGTTCTATAGGCCCAAAGTGCATCATCTAATTTTTTAGACCAATTCTTACGAGACCTATTGGCAATTTTTTGTAATATTAATTTTATTTCTCTATTGTTAAGTTCAATTTCACCACTAGATTGAGGATGATAGGGTGATGCAATTCTATGGTTAACATCATATTTAGCAAGCATCTTACGGAAAGCACCATGGATAAAGTGTGAACCACCATCGGTCATTAAATATCTAGGGACTCCAAACCTCGGGAAGGTAACCTCTTTAAGCATTTTAATGGAGGTGTGGTGATCAGCACTACTAGTTGGAATAGCTTCTACCCTCTTAGTGACATAATCAACCGCAACCAAAATATGACTGTACCCATTGGAGGAAGGAAAAGGACCCATATAATCAAAACCCCAAACGTCAAATAATTCATAGGCATTTCCTGACGCTTACCGATATTACCAATTCTTTGACATTCATCACAAGATAAAACAAACTTACGGGCATCCTTGAAGAGAGTAGGCCAATAAAAACCACATTGTAATACCTTATGAGCAGTTCTATCTCCCGCATGATGTCCTCCACAATCTTCGGAATAACACTTCCGTAGGATTTGTTCCTGTTCATGCTCAGGTACACAAAGTCTAATAATACCATCTACTCCTTCTTTATAAAGATGTGGCTCATCCCAAAAGTAGTGTCTTAAGTCATAGAATAATTTTTTTCTTTTGTTGGTATGTGAAGCTAGGTGGTATATATTTAGCAACAATGTAATTAGCATAATCAACATACCATGGAGTGTTTTGAGAGACATTTATTGCAGCTATTTATTCATCATGAAAACTATCATCAATAGGTAGTGGGCCATCAAGAATATTTTCCAACCTAGACAAGTTATCAGCTACGGGGTTCTCATCTCCCTTCCTATCCACAATGTGTAAATCAAATTCTTGGAGCAAGAGAACCCACCTAATGAGTCTAGGTTTAGCATCTTTCTTTTCCATAAGGTATTTTATAGCAACATGATCGGTGTGAACAATAACTTGGAATCAACAATATAGGATCTAAATTTTTCATAGGCAAACACAACTGCTAAAAATTCTTCCACCAAATAAACCATATAATCTTCCGCCAAATAAACCATATAGTAATCAACTACGCAAGGTAATCAACACTACTAGTCACCCATAGGTACCAATATGAGGTTCCGGTACAAAGATTGAACACAAGAGATGAACTAGGGGTTGAGAGGAGATGGTGCTGTCGAAGATGTTGATTAAGATTTGCCCCCCAAATATGAAAGGGGTGTTGGTGATGATGATGGCTTCGATTTCCCCCAACGGAAGGGAAATTCCCTCGGCAGAATCGCTCCACCGGAAGGCAAAAGTGTTCCTGCCCAAGTTTCGCTCAAGGCGGTGACGCTTCATACCAAAAGTCCTCCTCTTATTTTTTTTTCTAGGTCAAGTGTGACCATATACCAGAAGATGGGCACCAAAGGTGGGCCGAGGTGGCCACAACCCATCAGGCGCGCCTAGGGGGCCTGGCGTGCCCTGGTGGGTTGTGCCCACCTGGGAGGCCCCCTCCGATAGTTTCCTGCTCCATTATTTTTTATTAAATGCAAAAATATTCTCCGTAAAATTCAGCTTCATTGGAGTTGTGCAGAATAGGTATCTCTAACGTGCTTTTCTTGGGTCTAGAATTCCAAATGTCGGTATTCTCCCTCTTTGTGTAAACCTGGCATATTATGAAGAACAGGCATTAGAATCACTCCCCAAAGCATTATTATTCAAGAAAACAAAGTAAATAACAGTAGGAAATGATGATGCAAAACGGACGTATCATTGCAAGGCCGTGATTTTTGGTCAGCTGTAAAACTCTAACTTCTCCTTATTTAAGTATGAGGCAAATCTTATGCCTCCATTTTGAAAAAAAACTTTAGAAGCTAGAGTTAAGGGGAAATTACCCACCACTACCACCACTGAGTGGATACCCCTTCATTCCCCTCCTCAACTAATCAAATAGATTCTATTCACCAAATTTTCCGTTCTTGAAGCTGGAGCTAGATGGAAGCCAAACATTCTCTTGATAGTGCTATAGCTTCTATATGAAACTGCTCCAAAGTGAATTTGATGATGTGAAGCTGATTTTGGTGAAGTGGAGCAGTCCCAAACAGGTCTTGAGGGTTCGTCTCATATTAGATCTGTCGCGTTCCTTTCCCCCTCCGCTGCTTTTCTCTTCACCTTGCCACTGTTTCCCCATAGTTCCCGCAAGCGTGGAGGCGTGGGGTTGTCGCCTGTCCGGCACAACGCGGAGGTACACAACTTCAGCCGCCGAGCTGTGGCACTCAGAGCAGGCGCGCAACCGCAACACCCTCTCCCACAGCGACAAGAGCCGCAAGTGGCGACGCTTCAACGATCTGTACGATGAACTCTGGCGGTGGACGAAGGCTCCCCGTGAGACGGAGGTCACACTATTTGCCGCGAAGGAGGCGTTGCCGACGACGAGGGCATCATCGTATGCTTGGAGGTGGTGCACGCAGAGTACAAGCTTGCCTACACCATCTACAATTCCACATGTGAGTACCACATCGACGTGAAGCTGTGAGCCGCCGCTGTCACCGCCGCCCTCCGCCATTTAGGATTTAGTTAGTTTGTGTGTGTGAACTTTGTGATGAACGCGATGACGAATGGATTATCTAATGTAGTGGGAACATGTTTTATCTTAAGTTTTAAAATGTGCATGTTCATTTGCGGTATTTATCTGTGCCAGGCAAAATGTGCCCCTGAATCGATTTAGGGCGAATTGTAAATCGATTTTGCGGGCCGAGATTATAGCGGCGTTGCTAGAACGAGATCACTAATTGACGAATACACCTTTCAAAGGTCACTCCCACCCCCAGGTTACGACAAGCGGTGCACTGCATGTGTGCCACTTGTCGCAACCTGAGAATTTTGCCTTTTTTGTAGATCCGTATTTTCAAAATGTTTCATTTCTTAAACGGTGCGTCCAAATCTCGAACCGTTTTCATCCTTAAATTCCTCGCGTCGAGATCTTCAAACTACATCCCATGTTGATAGGTTTTCATGAACTTTTTTTCAGGAAAAAACCGGGCAAAAAAAGTTGGACGAAATACCATGCCTCTCGCGAAGGCAAAACCGTGGCTCTTGCGGAAGCAAAACTGCGCTTCTCATGAAAAAAACGCGTTTTCCCCTTTCCGAGAGGCACGGACGTGCCTCTCGCGAAAAAACTTGTTTTCCTCCTTTTCCGGAAGGCACGGCTGTCCCTCTCGCGAAAGGAAAACCGTGTCTCTCGCAAAAAAACAACAGAAAACATGTTTTTCCCCTTTCCGAGAGGCACAACCGTGCCTCTCGTGAAAGCAAAATCGTGCCTCTTGTGAAAAAAAACCACATTTTTTGCGCAAAATTCTTTTTTCCTCTAAAAGCTAAGAAAGACCGGTGAAAATCGGGACACAAAACCCCCCCGAAAAAACCAATCTAAAAAGCCAAAAACGCGTGCAAAAATTAAAAAAGAAAACAAAATCCAAAGAAAACATTCAGAGTGCGACACATGACAAAGGCTGAGAATGTACCCTAATTAGTTGGGAGGCTTTCGAGGAAGTGCTCCCTAATTAGTTGCTCCCTTGGTAGAGAGATACTCTTACCGCCTCAAGGCTTGATCGAGAAAACCAAACTTTCGCCCCTCCCTTATCTGGCCCAGCCCAACAACGAGCCTCTCAGTCCATCCCAGGCCACATCTCTAGGAGGTCCTATTGGACGCTCTTTTGCCTCAAAGTGTCCAGCTTTTGCACAGGGCTGGCGATCCAGAGCTGATGGTGGGCCAGCCCGTTAACGTGTAGGACCGCTTCTGGTTTTAGGAACCTTGCAGAAATTTTCTGGCCGGGTTTTCTTGTTTTTGGAACCTTCATGATCCGGAGTTTTTTTCTTATCTTTTCTTTGTTATTTTTTCGTTTTTCGTTTTATTCTTTTTCTTTTTTTCTGTTTGAAAAATTCAAATGTTTTCCGAAAGTATAAAAATATTTTCTCATCTTAATTTTTTATAAAAAATATTCACATTTTCATTTTTTAGGAGTTTTAAAAATGTGAATAATTTTGTGATAAAGGGAACTTTTTTTAGAAATCCAATTTGCGAACATTTTGTTTTTGAAATTTTATGAAAATTTTGAACAAAATCATTCGCTACATTTTGTGGAGAACGTTTTTTGAAAATCCATTTTTTTAATTTATGATTTTTTAAATACAATTTTTAAAATTTGGAACGTTTGTTAAAAGAAAGTACATTTTTCGAAATTCAAGAACAATGTTCGAAAATGAACTTTGTTTAAAAAAGAACAAATTTTAATATTTCGATCATTTTTTTAAAATTGCAAACAATTTCTATAAAACTTGAATGCAATTTGAACTTTGAATATATTTGAAAAGCTGTTTTTTAATTCTATTTTTTTTGAAAACGTGAACAAAGTCGGGAATGTTCGATCAAATTTTGAATATGTTGAATTTTTTAATTTTTTTGAGTTATTTATACGAAAATAAAGTAATTTTCAAAATTTTTGAAAAATTCCTCAAGTTATTTTGAATTGGTGAAAACATTTTGAAAACATGGCTTTATTTATTCATGAACATATTTGGAAAGTTAAATTCTAGATCATTTTTTAAATATGTGAACAAAAATTCCAAGGTGCACATTTATTGATATCCCCAAAACATTTTGTTATTTTGAGAACAAAATTTGAAAACATGAAAATTATTTGGATTTTCGAACAAATTTTGAAAGTGGGTTCATCTTTTGAAATACCCAAACATTTTCTTAATTTGTGAACAAAAAGTAAAATGCAAACATTTTTAAAATTTAAAATTTTACGTTTTTTGAATTTTCGAACATTTTTGTGAATTAGAAAAATATATATGAAAATTATATTTACTTTGGAATTTTTTAACAAAATTTCAAAACAGGAACTTTTTGGAAAAGCGAACAAAGTTTTTATATTGACAACATTTTAAAAAATTTCTGAAGATTTGTTGAAAAGTAAAATTAAAATGAAGTAAAAAAGGAAGGCAAAAAAACGAAACACAGAAAGTAAAAAACGAAAAAGGAAAGAAAGCAGAAAAAGTATAGAAAAGGAAAAATTAAAAAGAAACAGAAAAAAGAAAAAGAAACAAAAACAGAAAAAGAAACGAACAAGAAAAACTGACTCGCTGGTACTTGGCCGGCCCATCTCTCATCGTTAGCATCCTTGCCCTGTGCGTATGCCCGACAATTCGCCGCTCCGAGCGGCGAATAGGGTTTTCCCACATGTCTGGGCTGCTTGCCCCTAAAAAAACAGAAAAACATCTCTGCGCTGCTACGGCTCTCCCCTCCCACCGTCATCGTCTCCAGGGGATCCGCCGTCGCCGTCGCCGCCCGCCACCGGCCCGTGTTGGTGCTGCCCAGGCTCTTGCAACTTGGAAGGGCCCTGACACCACCGCCTCTGCCGCTTCCACCCTCCCCACCGATCCATCGCCTGCGGCAAGCCCTCTGGGCACCCCGCCCCCCTCCTCCCGTCGGATCACCTCGCCGTGAGTCCCGTACTCTCTTGATTCCGAGTGTCCTCGTGATTCGTTCGCGCCTGATAGAGGCTAGGCGTAAACTATTCTTCGATGTATGGTTAGTGCTTGATGGAACGGTCTGCCGTTTATGCTGCCGTGCGCTGTATTAGGGTTCAATTGAATTCGGTCC
The DNA here is from genome assembly GCA_022496015.1 of Hordeum marinum. NCBI lineage: Eukaryota > Viridiplantae > Streptophyta > Magnoliopsida > Poales > Poaceae > Hordeum > Hordeum marinum. Next base: position 515,767,988 of record CM039673.1, read on the forward strand.
AGATTCATGCAATTCTAATAAGTACAAGATGGATGTTCTACCATGCTATGTTGTTTTGCTATGCTTTATCTATTTTATTAATGTATATGGTCAGGCAAGCATTAGGTTCGAATTTCATATCGACTGCATCTTCTACCATACTTTTTTATGCCACTGCGTGTGATGTGGGTAGATTTCTGCGCTGGTTAATTTTCAGCCTAGGGGTTGTATTATTCCATCAGCCGAATTATCATGAGCAGCTTCTCTGACAGTTGCGCAATGACATGTTTTGCTAGCTTCGTGATGTGGCAGCACTTCCGTGCAGGTTGTTTTTCTTATGTTTCTAATACTTGTGATGATTCATAGGTAGCAGCTTCTTGGCGGTGGACAGGGAAAGATGTCTAGCAATGTGAGTTGCTTCTACGCGAACAGGGGATAATTCGTTTTCTCCATAGAGAAGCTGGTGTGGTGCATTTGAGCTGATCTTCTGCTTGTTATGATGTGTAGCCTGCAGGTGTGGACAACACTTTCCGAAGGAAATTTGACAAGGAGGAGTACTTGGAGCGAGCTCGACAGAGAGAGCGGGATGAGAAGGTCATCCACGATATCCTATCTCTTTATGAGAACTAAAAACTAATCATATTCATACTTGTCTCTCATTCAATACGTTGCTAACATTGTTCTGTCTTTGTCCCTTGTTTATCCAGGACGAAGCCAGGAGAGGCAAGGGTATGCACTGCATCTAAACTCTGAAGTTATTAATTATATTGAATCTGTAGCCTTACTGTTATTATCATGCAAAACTGAAGTATTTCCTCTACAAACGTTAGATAGGGGCCCTCCTGTGCAAAGACAGCCTTTGAAGCATAGGGATTATGAAGTTGATCTTGAGTCTCGTCTCGGTAAAACCCAGGTTTGTCAGATCATATAGGTTTCAAATAATGTTTCTTATTACGTTTTTCCATGTTTCCTCATTTTGTATAACCTGTGAACCCAATTGGGCGTCTTTCCTCGATTTATTGTTATGTATATTTGTAATGTCTTGCATGGTGCATTTAGAAGTTCCTTATTTAGGTTAACTAGAGAATACCCTGCACGTTGCTGCGGAAATCGGTTGACAAAAGAATGAGTTGATAACATTTGAAGTGAAATTAAAAATACATTGCTTATTATAATATTTGATTACATATAGTTGTAAATATTTCTGAATATAAGTTAAATAATTGAATGAGTTTTTTCTAATCCATGCATGATTGAATGTTTTGGTCGATTATTTCTCATGCATGCTTGCAATTTAAGGTGGGGCCTTATCCCATTCATAATTGTACGGTGAGGTGGCATGCTTGCATGTTGAGATAAATAAGTTAGTGGGGATGACTCTTTATGCTGCTATTTTCCCATAAAGGCTGTCAAACAGCAGTATATGCTTAATGTTGTGTTGGGCAGTTGCAGACACACCATATCGAATTAACTTCAAAAACATCTTTGTCAGTATATGTAGTGAAAGAAAGTAGTGAGTCCCTCTTCAGCTAAGCTCATGAAGAAATACAAGTATCACTAGTTTTAGAATTGGATGCTTTCTTTGCATAACATTTTAATTATGGTATGGTTTACCATGTCGATGATGTTTGTTTATCTTGTCCTCATGAAATTTGACTGTACTGGAGAACTCCTGGGTGTAGTACTGCTGCTGTGCTGTATTACCATATACTAGGAGTCTAGGACAACGATTAAACTTAGACAGTTTGATATTAGCAGCACATGACGAGGACAATGCTGAAAGCCTTAAAACACTTTTGAGTAGCATAATGCACTTCTTGAATATGAAACACAAGGATGGAAATCATATAAGTGCGCTTAAGATTTGAAGATTAGACGAAGTATGAATGAGTATCTCAAAAGCTGACTAACTCTCCATGTATGAAATTTTTGTTTGTATAGATGGCTCGGTTTGGTCAAATACTCATTTATCATCATTATTCATTAAGCTGTTTTTAATTCGCTAAACAATCTGTATATATAAAGTTGTCACTCTATTACTTAAATGTATAACTAACCGTATTATTTTGCCTCTCCTTTTCAGGTGGTAACCCCAATTGCACCTTTGAGTCAGCAGGTTTGTCCTAAACTCTCACAGGGCTTGTTATTTTAGAATAGAAAGTGCAATGCTTGTAAATTGATAAACATTCTGCTAGAGTATGTGACTCCATGCTGTTTGTTTGTTGAACTTGAGAACTTGGTGAGATCTTAATTCAGAAGACCTATTGTATGTGTTATTCTTTGTTGTTTTTTAGATTTAGGTCTCATGTTTCCACAGACAGTCGATACTCATTAGTATTTGATTCATCACTTGCTTGGTCATCGTCTTTAAAATACCAATGCATGGAATTTAGAACAGTACTATTGCTACATAATTAACCTCGCTTGCCTTTGGATGATTTAAATATTAATGCTTAACTAGATACTCTGTTCATGCTCAGTTTGTAACGCAAAAGCTTGTTCTCAGTTTATCAACTTTCTGGCAGGCTGGATACTACTGTTCAGTATGTGAGTGTGTTGTTAAAGATTCAGCCAACTATCTGGATCATATAAATGGCAAGAAGCGTAAGTACCTGCAAACTCTATTTTAGTGAAGTTGGTCTAGCAAACTTGCCTATCATCAGTTTCATGTTTTATGGTTTGAACATTTGACAGATCAGAGAGCATTGGGCATGTCTATGCGTGTTGAAAGGGCATCACTCGAACAGGTAAAACATTGAAGCTTGTCTGTGGACCCAAGTTCTTTGGTTTATCGTCACAATTTTAAAATGAAAATCTTTGGGTTATCTAAGCCAAGTGGACAGCTGCTTGCATGGTTACCTTCCATATGTTCCAATGTTAATAACTCTTTCTGCCCGCAGGTTCAAAAACGGTTTGAGGCACTTAAGAAGAGGAAGGACCCAGCCAGCTTCAGCGAACAAGGTGATACAATGTGAAAACATCATCTAGGATGTCATTTCTCCTCTGTATTCATTGTGCACTTGGTATAGGCAGTCCACAGGATTGTCTACCAGATTGCTGTCTGAAATTTGAAAAAATGCCGTCTTCTCCTTTTCTTCAGATTTGGATGAGAGAATATGGAAACAGCAGCAAGAGGAGGAGGAGAAGAAGCGTCAACGCAGAGAAAAGAAGAAAGAAAAGAAGGTACAAGTATAATCGTGTGTGTGTGTGTGTGTGGTTAACTGTTTTCTACTATCCGTTTTCCATTCAACATGGGACTTACATCTGATAATTAAACGGTTTCAGAAAGAGCAGGCTGGTCAGAATGAGCCCGAGGACATTGATCCTGATATTGCTGCTATGATGGGCTTTGGTGGGTTCGGCACCTCTTCAAAGAAGTGAATTGCTGCTTCAGGTGACGTCATTTCGTTGGTCTGTGGTTGCAGTAAGACGTCACCGTGGCTCTGTGCACCTGGATCATCTCAGCATAGTTCAGACACAGCTCTGATGCAGAGCTGCATGGTGGGGGCGGATCAGTCTCCCAGGGCCTTGTTTTCAACAGCTACTACTCCCTCTGTTCCTAAATATAAGTCTTTTAAGAGATTTCACTAGAGAATACATACGGAGCAAAATGAGTGAATCTATACTTTAAAGTATGTCTATATACATCCGTATGTAGTTTGTAGTGAAATCTCTTAAAAGACTTATATTTAGGAACAGAGGAAGTACATGATAATGTCCATGAAACGATACTTGGTGCTGGAACAATTGAGCTTCTGTAATTTAACGGGGACCTGTGATAATTTTATAACCATTTCATCTTTAAGAAATGAGATGACTAATTTATCTCCATGCTGCTATATCATTTGGGAGGCATTTTATGTTTGAGAAATGAGATGACTAATTCGTCTACATGCTGCTGTTGTATCAGCTTGGGAGAAAAGCAAAATGCTCTGCTTGCAGGCTGTTTGTTTTGTTCTTGCATATTCTCTGTTTTGGTTATGAAAAAAATAAGTTGACAAAACTGTTAGGTTAGATGTATATGTAGCACAATTATTTTCCAGATCTCATGGTCTTAGGAGGAACAGATACTTGACATGAAAAAAGCAGTAGCAATAAACTAATACGATCAAATGCTATGCTTACGGTTGGGTCTTGTCCATCACATCATTCTCCAAATGATGTGACCTCGTTATCAAATGACAACTCATGTCTATAGTTAGGAAACTTTAACCATCTTTGATTAACCAGCTAGTCTAGTAGAGGCTCACTAGGGACACAGTGTTCTCTATGTATCCACACATGTATCTGAGTTTCCGATCAATACAATTCTAGCATGGATAATAGATGTTTATCATGAACAGGGAAATATGATAATAGTCAATTAATTATTGCCTCTAGGTCATATTTCCAACAGTCTCCCACTTGCACAAGAGTCAATAATCTAGTTCACATCGTCATGTGATTCACACCCAATGAGTTCTGGGTTTGACCATGTTTTGCTTGTGAGAGAGGTTTTAGTCAATGGGTCTGCAACATTCAGATCCATGTGTACTTTGCAAATACTTATGTCATACTGTAGATGATGCTATCATGCTCCACTTGGAGCTATTCCAAATGACTGCTCCACTATACGTATCCGGTTTACTACTCAGAGTCATCCGGATCGGTGTCAAAGCTTGTATCGACGTAACCCTTTACGATGAAATCTTTATCATCTCTATAATCAAGAAATATTTCCTTAGTCCTCTAGTTACTAAGGATAATTTTGACCGTTGTCTAGTGATCCACTCCTGGATCATTCTTGTACCCCCTTGCCAAACATGTGACAAGGCACACATCAGGTGCGATACACAACATGGCATACCGTATATAACCTATGCCTAAGGCATAGGGGACGACCTTCGTCCTTTCTCTTTCTTCTGCCGTGGTCGAGATTTGAGTCTTACTCAACTTCACACCTTACAATACATGCAAGAACTCCTTCTTTGACCGATCCATTTTGAACTCCTCCAAAATCATGTCAAGGTATGTACTCATTGAAAGTCTTATCACGCGTCTTGATCTATCTGTGTAGATCTTGATGCCCAATATTTAAGCAGCCTTTTTCCAGGTCTTCCTTTGAAAAACTCCTTTCAACCAACCCTTTATGCTTTCCAAAAATTCTACATCATTTCCGATCAACAATATGTCATCCACATATACTTATCAAAAATGCTATAGTGCTCCCACTCACTTTCTTGTAAATACAAATTTCTTACAAACCCAAAAGAGCTTTGATCACCTCATCAAAGCACATATTCCAACTCCAAGATGCTTGCACCAGTCCATAGAAGGATCGCTGGAAGTCGCATGCCTTTTAGCATCCTTAGGATCGACAAAACCTTCTGGTTGTATCACATACAACCTTTCCTCAAGGAAACCGTTAAGGAAATGATTTTTTGACATCCATTTGCATGATTTCATAATCGAAAAATGCAGCAACTTCTAACATAATCCCAACAGACTTTAGCATCGCTACGGGTGAGAAAGTCTCATCGTGTCAACTCCTTGAACTTGTCAGAAACCTCTTTGCGACAAGTTGAGCATTATAGATAGTGACATTACTACCAGTGTATGTCTTCTTAAAGATCCATTTATCCTTAATGGCACGCCGATCATCGAACAAGTCTACTAAAGTCCACACTTGGTTATCATACATGGATGCTATCTCGGATTACATGGCCTCTATCCATTTGTCGGAATTTGGGCCCACCATCGCTTCTTCATAGTTCATAGGCTCATCGTTGTCCAACAACATGACTTTCAAGACAGGATTATCGCACCACTCTAGGCAGTATGTGTGCTTGTCCACCTACGAGACTCAGTAGTAGATTGATCCAAAGTTTCATGATCATCATCATTAGCTTCCTCTTCAATTGGTGTATGCATCACATGAACACTTTTCTGCGTTGCGCTACTTTACAATTCAAGTGAAGGTTCGATAACTTTATCAAGTTCTACCTTCCTCCCACTCACTTCTTTCGAGAGAACCTTCTTCTCTGGAAAGGATCCATTCTTGGCAACAAAGACCTTACTTTCGGATCCATGATAGAGGGTATACCCGATATTTGCTCTAGGCTATCTTATGAAGATGCACTTTTCTGCTTTGGGTTCGAGCTTATCAGACGTAAGTGTCGCATCCCCAAACTCTAAGAAATGACAACTTAGGTTTCTTGCCAAACCATAATAAATACGGTGTCATCCTGAACGGATTTATATGGTGCCCTATTTAAAGTTAATGTAGTTGTCTCTAATGCATAACCCCAAAACTATATATAGTGGCAAATCGGTAAGAGACATCATAGAACACACCATATACAATAGAGTACGGCTATGATGTTCAGACACACCATTACACTGTGGTGTTCCAGGTGCATGATTTGTGAAACAATTTTCACATTGTCTTAAATTGCATACCAAACTCGTAACTCAGATATTCACATCCACGATCATATCGTAGACATTTTATCTTCTTGTCATGATGATCTCCAACTTCACTCTGAAATTGCTTGAAATTTTCAAACATTTCAGACTTGTGTTTCATTAAGCAAATATACCCATATCTACTCAGATCATCAGTGAATATAAGAAAATAATGACATCCACTGCATGCTTCAATACTCATTGGACAACACACATCAGTATGTATGATTTCCAAAAAATAACTCGCCCGCTCCATTGATCCGGAAAACGAGGTTTTCGTCATCTTGCCCATGAGGCATGGTTCGCATGTATCAGGTGATTCAAAATCGAGTGATTCCAAAAGTCCATCAGCATGGAGTTTCTTCATGCGCTTTACACCCATGTGTTCAAAGGTCGTGGTTGTTTGAATCAAAGTGATTGGGTAGTATTGATCAATGGTTTACAGGGGCTTATATATCTCCTGGAGAGACACGACGATCCAAGAGGTGGAGTCAGTTCTAGGGAGATGCAACGGTTGCGAGAGATACATGCGGCCGTGCGGGTGCAACCGTATGTCCATTGGGCAAGGGGATATTCCCCTTAATTACATATTTTAATTTAATCTTAACACTCCCCCTAATCTATGCTTGACCATGTAGAATCATCTCATGATTTTCTAGGTAGTGCTGTCATCTGAAAGGATTCTTCGCCAAATGTTCTTCATGGAATCTTTGATAAGAACCTGAAACATAAACTCACAAAGAGATCGCATAATGTGATGTCTTAAACAAGGATATCTCAAGAAGAGACTCCCCTTGACTCTTGCAAGTCCTTAAGTCGTCGCATATCAATTCCATGTACATATTTCTGGAATGTAGAATTTGGTAGAGACTTGGTAAATAAATTAGCAAGGTTTTCGCATGATTTGACTTGCAAGGTGCTTATTTCCCTGCTTTTTTGAATATTATGGGAGGAAAACCACTTAGGAGAAATATTCTTAGTGATATTAATCTTGATGTATCTTGTTTGCATCTGTGCAACACAAGCCACATTATCTTCATAGATAATGGTCGATGATTCTATCGAACCAATTCCACATGACTGTTGTATGTGGTTTATCATTCTGCGAAGCCACACACATGCACATGATGGTTCAAATAATGAAATTATTTCAAAATGATTGGTAGATGTTGCCACTAGAGTCTGATTTGAAGACTTCCATGATATAACAGTGCCACCATGTCAGAACACAAAGCCGGTCTGTGATCTGGCATTATGGGGATCAGATAAACAGTCGACATCTGCATATCCAATAATATCGTAGTCCTGATTTCTTTGGAACTGGAAAAATAGGCGAAGTTCCTTTGTGCCTTGGAGATATTGAAATATATTCTTCACTCCAGACCAATGACGTTTGGTGGGAGATGCGCTATGTCTAGCAAGTAGATTCACTACAAATGCAATATCAGGTCTTGTGCAATATACAAGGTACATAAGCGCTACAATGGCACTAAGGTATGGTACCTCAGGTCCCAACACCTCTTCTCCATCATCCCTTGGCCCGAACAGATCTTTCTCTACGTCTAGAGATCAAACCACCATAGGAGTTTTAGATGGATAAGATTTGTCCATATTGAATTTCTCTAATATTTTCTGGATATAGATAGCTTGGTGTACCATGATTCCCGAGGGAAGGTGCTCAAGTTGAATACCTAAGAAAATTTTGGTTTTACTCAAATCCTTCATCTCAAAATCCATCTTTAGATGATTGCATGCTTCATCAATGTCTGGTGTGTTGCCAATGATGTTGATATCATCAACTTACACAGAAATGATGCAGAATCATGTAGAGGATTTCGTGATGAAGACACATGGGCAATCAACACTATTGGAGTAACCTTTCTGAAGAAGGAACTCACTGAGTCGGTTGTACAACATCTGTCCTGATTGTCTTAAGCCATATAATGACTTATTTAGCTTTACACAATACATGTTGCATTTTGCACTTTTATTCGGACAGATATTCTGCCAGGAACATTCATATATATGTCCAAATCTAGTGACCCGTAAAGATATGCGGTCATGACATCCATCAACTGCATGGATAGACGATTTTGCACTGTCAAGGATATAAGATCGGAAAGTGGTTCCACTCATTACTGGAGAGTATGTTTCAATGAAATCAATGTCGGGTTTCTGCGTTTCCAGAGAAAAACCAATTTGAATCCCACAGGGAAAACATTGGGAGGTGTAGGTATTGCTTCAGTGAATACCTTTCTTTTGTCGACATAATTTCTACTTGGATTGCATCCTTCCATTTAGGCTCATCGGAGTGCCTTTGACACTCAACGATAGACCTTGGATCATGATCAGTGAGAAGGGTATCTGCAATCCTTTCAGCAAAATATATGTCGACAGTTTAGTCTTACGGTCAAATTATTCTCCAGAATCGACATAGTTGATGCAAATTTCCTGTAGCCCTAGAGACTCTTTGTGATTTCTCAATACGATTGAGTTTGGGTGTTTCGATGTCCCAGCCAATTTGTGCACATTGGAGCTTGGTTGTGGAGGTTGCCCTTCCACTGGGTGTATACTACCCATCAGGTGTTTGTCAATGTTGAGTTGACCTGCATTTACTGACTTCGAGGTTTTTCTCCTAAATTTCCTTTGTTGGTTGCTAGAAGCTTGCTCCGGGTCAGAGGTCGTACTACTTCTCCTCCTTTTAGGAATAGGGAGTTGAGTGATTTTTATTGGTACCTCCACTCTTTCTGGCGCGTTTCTGGCCGGATTTAAGGATTTTGTAACACCTTTTAGACCAGTAAATAAATCTGGCAGGTTATTTGCAAGGTGTTGCAAATTAATGATCTTCCGAACTTTAAGTTTGGTCTCATGGGTACGTGGATCAGATGATGAAATGCCATGAGCATTCCAATCAATTTCCGGGCATTCTTTCTGGTACTATCTCCCACTAAGGCCAGAAAATGTTCCTCATTGAATATGCAATCAGCGTGATGGGCTGTGAACAAATCCCAAGTAAGGGGTTTGATACGTCTCCAACGTATCTATAATTTCTGAAGTATTCATGCTATGTTTACAATAATTCTATATGATTTTGGTATGATTTTATTAGAACTAACCGGGCTGACGCTATTTTTAGCAGAACTACCATGGTGTCGTTTTTGTACAGAAATAAAAGTTCTCGGAATGGGCTGAAAATGTACGGATAATATTTTTGGAAAATATAAAAAATACTGGAGCAAAAAGATACTGGAGAAGAGTCCCGAGGGAGCCACAGGCCACCAGGGCGCGACCACCCCCTCTGGCCGCGCCTAACAGGCTTATGGGCCCCTCGGGAGTCCCCTTGACGTGATTCCAACGCCAAGTGCTCATATAAATCAAGAAACCCCTAGAAAGAAACCTAGATCGGGAGTTCCGCCACCACAAGCCTTTGTAGCCACGAAAAAATAATCGGGAGCCCGTTTTGGCACCCTGCCGGAGGGGGAACCATCACCGGAGGCCATCTTCATCATCCCGACGGTCTCCATGACGAGGAGGGAGTAGTTCACCCTCAGGGCTGAGGGTATGTACTAGTAGCTATGTGTTGGATCTCTCTCTCTCTCTCTCGTGTTCTTGAGATGGCACGATCTTGATGTATCGCGAGCTTTATTGATATAGATTGAATCATATGGAGTTTTCCCCTCTCTATCTTCTTGTGATGAAATGAGTTTTCCCTTTGGAGTTTTCTTATCGGATTGAGTCTTTAAGGATTTGAGAATAGTTGATGTATGTCTTGCGATGGGATATCCGTGGTGACAATGGGATGTTCTATTCATCCACTTGATGTATGTTTTGGTGATCAACTTGCGGGTTTCGTGACCTAGGGAATCTATGCATAGGGGTTGGCACACGTTTTTGTCTTGACTTTCCGGTAGAAACTTTGGGGCACTCTTTGAAGTTCTTTGTGTTGGATTGAACATGATGAATATGTGATGCATATCGTATAATCAAGCCCATGGGTACTCGTGGTGACATTGGAGTATCTAGGTGACATTAGGGTTTTGGTTGATGTGTATTTTAAGGTGTTATTTTAGTATGAACTCTAGGGCTGTTCGTGACACTTATAGGGATAGCTCATAAGATTGATCGGAAAAGATAACTTTGAGGTGGTTTCGTACCCTACAATAATTTCTTCATTTGTTCTTCGCTATTTGTGACTTTGGAGTGAACTCTTTGTCGCACGTGAGGGATTTACATATGATTCAACTATGTTAGTATTGTTGAGAGAACTTGCACTAGTACCAGTATGGACCCTAGGCCTTGTTTCTAAGCATTGCAATACCGTTTGTGCTCACTTTTATCATTAGTTACCTTGCTGTTTTTATATTTTCAGATTACAAAAACCTATATCTACCATCCATATTACACTTGTATCACCATCTCTTCACTGAACTAGTGCACCTATACAATTTTCCATTGTATTGGGTGTGTTGAAAACACAAGAGATTTCTTGTATTTGATTGCAGGGTTGTTTGAGAGAGACCATCTTCATCCTACACCTCCCATGGATTGATAAACATTAGGTCATCCACTTGAGGGAAAATTGCCACTATCCTACAAAACTCTGCGCTTGGAGGCCCAACACGAGTCTACAAGAAGAAGGTTGCGTAGTAGACATCAGGGTTCCAGGTACTTGATAATCGACGGCGATGTATGCAGCACATAGATCCCCAACTTTATGTGTGGGCCCATAGATGTTCACTATGGTGGTGAGATCGGGATGTATGCAGCACATCCGAACTTACGCAGATGGGAAATGCTAGGAGGATTTCCACATACCAATTCTAGAGGGGAAGAACTATGATATGCAGTTGGCATCAATTGTATCAAGTCAGCAGCGTGTAAAATAGTGTGACCCCAACAACATGTTGGCAAGTTGCAATTCGTCAACAAAGGCCTCACAATGAGCTTATGCTTCGGCCAAACCATTTTGTGTATGGACATATGGAACAGAGTGTTGAACTTCAATCCCCAAAGCCATGCAATAATCATTGAAAGCAAGTGAGGATAATTCTGCAGCATTGTCCATTCGAATTGACTTAATTCGACTTTCTGGATAAGGAGCTTGCAACTTAATGACTTGCCTCATTATCTTGGCAAATGCATGGTTCCGTGTGGATAGAAGACACATGTGTGACCATCATGTAGATGTTTCAATCAGAACCATGAAACACCTGAAAGGTCCAGATAATGGTTGAATGGGACCAAAAATGTCTCCTTGAATACGTTCAAGGAACTGAAGTGCTTCAACTTGTATTTTGAGGTGCGAGGGCCTCAAAATTAGCTTTCCCATGGGACAATATGTGCACACAAAATCAGAAGATTGAGGAAATTTTTACTCAAGCAAATTATGACCAATCGAATTGCTAGTAATTTTTCTCATCATCCCAATTTCGGGATGGCCTAGGCGATCATGACAGGTTTGGAATGCGTTAAAATTGTGAAAATTACTTTGTATGCAACATGTTCCACGGGTTTGATGTACGTATAGTACAAACCAGACGATAGAGAAGGATTTTTCTCATTTACCTTTTTGCCATATCCGTGATCTTTAGTAAAGAGTAGATACTCCTCTTTGTTGTCTTCATGGGTTTCAATACGAAAACCATTTTTACGGATATCTCGATAACTGATTAGGATACGTGATGAGTCGAGATACAATAAAGCATCTTCAATCGTCACTTATGTATCACTTGGGAGGGTGGATATGGCACGTCTAGTACCAACAATCATTGTATCGCGTCCAACTATCGTTAGAATATGTCCATTCATCTTTTTTAGAGTTTGGAAATATTTAATCTTCCTCGGTATGGAGTTTGTGGTACCACTCTCCACAAGGCATAATTCCTCTTCCATCGGATTGTTCCCATAGAAAACTATATAAAACAAAAGAATTTTCAATAAGAAAACCTTATGCTAATACATATAATACAATCTTATTATATCAAATGTGCTGATACAATATAATATAAATACAACAACAAACTTATGTTCTTATTACAATCATCACAAATGGACATAATTAAGTAGATCACTAAGGAGATTGAGGGACTAGTCAAAGTCGCCAAACACATTGTTTGAGGTGTATAGAGCAACATGTTCTCCATTTCAGCAGAGTCCTCAAGTGGATAGAATCATGGCATTGCTTGGTCGAGCATGAACATGTGTGAAACACCAGATCCATTTGTGCTATGCGGATGAAGGTTCAAGTTGGTTTCAAACCTTTTCCCTCGAGGTGCTTTGTGTCCCTGAGATTGCTGGTAGAGCATGACCAGATGCTTGGGCAATGTGCACTTTTCAGTAGAATGTGTGTAGCATCCACACTTGTTGCAAAGCTTAGATTTATCAAACCTGGGCTTTGAAGTGCCTTTTCCCTTGCCCGGGTTTCTGGATTTCCTGTTCCCATTGCGCTTTTGCCTAAGCTCGAAATTGGAATCTTTACCCCGAAAGGTACCATTAAACTTCTGTCTATTCGTGACATTCAGATGAACTTCAAGTAAAGGTTGTGCCCCAACTGGGCGCTGAGAGCCATTCTTAGCGAGTAGCTCATCATGCTATTCAGCCTTAAGTAACATGTGAATAATATCGGAATAGAAAATGTAGTTACGAGCACGGTATTGCTGTTGGAGGATATCTGAAGCGAGCATAGTAGACAAAGTTTTCTCTATCTTCTCCCCCTCGGTAGGTTCCTTCTAAGAAAAGCGCAGTTTGAAACATATCTTATGAACAACATGATTGTATTCATCAATGGACTTGAAATCCCGAAGGCAAAGATGAGTCCAATCATGGAGTGCTTCTGGCAAGACTATTGCCTTCTGTTGTTCATACCTCGTTTTGAGGGCCAGAAACATGGTACTAGGAGATTCCTCATGTAAATACTCAGACTTGAGATCTGGATGAATATGGTGCCTTATGATGAATAAAGCAAGATAGTTCTGATGTTTTGTCAACGGCGTGGCTCCGGCCGAGAGAGGAGTCTCCGAGGGCTGGATTGCACGCGCTTTCCCACGAGACGCAAGACAAATATTAATGTCCATAGACCATGTAGGGTAGTTGTGGCCATTGAAGGCAAACTCCTCAAACTCTTTGGCAGTCATCTTTGCCTACACAGGGAAGCAAAGATGATTAATTTACGAACGGTAAATTAAAAACCATCATGGTTGTGTAATAAGAATGCAAAAAATTGATGCTCAAGTGAAAACTTGAAAAATTCTCAACCTCAATTGTGTGAACATGACACATTGCAGATCAATTAGATCTCACGGTAATAGGTTGCATTGCTATTACCTTGTGTATGCTACAATTTAAATATAAGGAATACACGTTGGAGGTAATCGCTTGTCGAGATTGACAAAGTGTAAACCTCACAGTAAGAGTGGATAATATGCAAATGAGTAGTAGATACCAACTCATCACCTTGTGGTTCCTAATATAATGAGGGAGAAATATTCAAAAAATTGCAAGTTCGATATGCGAGAGAAGATAATCTGAATCGCAAAAACATGTTCAAGAGAACTTGATATGTAGTAAATGTTGGGTAACGTTGCATGGGAAACAAAAAATTTCCTACGTTCACGCAAGACCTATCCATGGTGATGAGCATCTATGAGAGGGAGAGTGGATCTACGTACCCTTGTAGATCGCTAAGCGGGGAGCGTTAAGAAACACGGTTGGTGTAGTCGAATGTCTTCGCGATCCAAATCACCGAGCGTCCCGTGATCCAATCACGATCCGTCCCGCGAACTTGATCACGATCCGTCCCGCGAACTCGATCACGGTCCTTCCGATCTAGCGTCGAACGGACGGCACCTCCGCGTTCAGCACACATATGGCTTGATGACGATCTCCCCGTCTTGATCCAGCAAGAGGGAGCAGAGAGGAAGAAGAGTTCTCCGGCAGCGTGACGGCGCTCTGGTGATGGTGGTGGAGCTATTCTGGCAGGGCTTTGCCTAAACACTGCAGAAATCCGATCTAGAGGAGAAACTATGCACTCGAGGAACGGGTAGCACGTGGCTGAAAATTCTATGTAAAAACCCTAAAACCTCCAGTATATATAAGAGGGAGAGAGGAGAGGACTTGGCGCAAGGGCCAAGCCTCCTTGGTTCGGCCGAAGTGGGGAGGAGAGGAGGACTCCTCCTCCAATCCTAGTAGGACTAGGATTCCTCCTTTTTTGCCTTTTTTTCCACCTTTTCCCTTTGGGCTTTTCTTCCCTAGCCGCATGGGCCTTGTGTGGGGCTTCCATCAGCCCACAAAAGGCTGGTATTTATTCTCCCACAGCCCATGAAGACTCTTGGGTCGAAATACCCCTCCCGATGGTCTCCCGGTACACTACCGACACTCCCGGTACACTACCGATTAGCCCGAAACTTTTCTGGTGACCAAAACAGGACTTCCTATATATGAATATTTACCTCCGGACCATTCCGGAGCTCCTGATGACATCTGGGATCTCATCCGGGACTCAGAACAACATTCGGTCATCATCATACATAACTCTATACTACCAAAACGTCACCAAACCATAAGTGTGCAGACCCTGCGGGTTCGAGAACTATGTAGACATGACCGAGACACCTCTAAGGTCAATAACCAATAGCGGGACCTAGATGCCCATATTGGTTCCTACATATTCTACGAAGATCTTTATCGGTCGAACCTTTATGTCAAGGATTCAGTTAATCCCGTATGATGTTCCCTTTGTTCTTCGGTATGTTACTTGCCCGAGATTCGATCGTCGGTATCTCCATACCTAGTTCAACCTCGTTACCGGCAAGTCTCTTTACTCGTTCCGTAATACAAAATTCTGTTACTAACACTTAGTCACATTGCTTGCAAGGCTTATTGTGATGTTGTATTACCGAGTGGGCCCTGAGATACCTCTCCGTCACACGGAGTAACAAATCCTAGTCTTGATCCATGCCAACTCAATAGACACCCTCGAAGATACCTGTAGAGCACCTTTATAGTCACCCAGTTATGTTGCAACGTTTGATACACACAAGGCACTCCTCCGAGGTCCGTGAGTTGCATGATCTCATGGTCATAGGAACATATACTTGACATGCAGAAAACAGTAACAATAAACTGACACGATCATATGCTACGTTTGTAGTTTGGGTCTTGTCCATCACATCATTCTACTAATGATGTGATCTCGTTATCAAATGGCATCACATGTCAATAGCTAGGAAACCTTGATCATCTTTGATCAACGAGCTAGTTCACTAGAGGCATACTAGGGACATAGTGTTGTCTATTTACCCACACATGTAATGTGTTTCCAATCAATACAATTATAGCATGGATAATAAACGATTATCATGAACAAGGAAATATAATAATAAACACTTTATTTTTTGCCTCTAGGGCATAATTCCAACAGTCTCCCACTTGCACTAGAGTCAATAATCTAGTTCACATCACTATGTGATTTACATTGTAATGAATCGAACACCCATGCAGTTCTAGTGTTGATCATGTTTAGCCCTTGGAAGAGGTTTAGTCAACGGGTCTACAACATTCAGATCCGTGTGCACTTTGCAAATATTTATTTCCTTCTCCTCGATGTAATCGCTAATGGAGTTGAAGCATCGCTTTATGTGTCTGGTCCTCTTGTGAAACCTTGGTTCCTTGACCAGAGCAATGGCACCAGTGTTGTCACAAAACAGGTTCATTGGATTCAGTGCACCGGGCACTACTCCAAGATTTGTCATGAACTGCTTCATCCAGACACCTTCCTTCACTGCCTCCGAGGCTGCGATGTACTCCGCTTCGCACGTAGAATCGGCTACCACGCTTTGCTTGGAACTGCACCAGCTTACCGCTCCCCTGTTGAGGATAAATACGTGTCCGGTTTGTGACTTAGAGTCATCCGGATCAGTGTCAAAGCTTGCATCGACGTAACCCTTTACGACGAGCTCTTCATCACCTCCATAAACAAGAAACATTTCCTTAGTCCTTTTCAGGTACTTAAGGATATTCTTGACCGCTGCCCAGTGTTCCATTCCAGGATCACTTTGAAACCTTCCGGCCATACTTATGGCAAGGCTGACATCCGGTCTTGTGCACAACATTGCATACATGATAGAGCCTATGGCTCAAGCATAGGGGATGACACTCATCTTTTCTCTATCTTCTGTAGTCACTGGGCATTGAGTCTTACTCAACTTCACACCTTGTAACACAGGTAAGAACCCCTTCTTGGACTGATCCATTTTGAACTTCTTCAAAACATTATCAAGGTATGTGCTCTGTGAAAGTGCTATTAAGCGTCTCGATCTATCTCTATAGATCTTAATGCCTAATATGAAAGCAGCTTCTCCTAGGTCCTTCATTGAAAAACTCTTGTTCAAATATTTCTTCACGCTTTCCAGCATTTCTATATTGTTTCCAATCAGCAATATGTCATCCACATATAATATTAGAAACGCTATAGAGCTCCCACTCACTTTCTTGTAAATACAAGCTTCTCCATAAACTTTTATAAACTCAAACGCTTTGATCACCTCATCAAAGCGCTTATTCCAACTCCGAGATGCTTGCACCAGCCCATAAATGGATCGTTGGAGTTTGCAAACTTTGTCAGCATTCTCTGGATCGACAAAACCTTCTGGTTGCATCATATACAACTCTTCCTCAAGGAAACCGTTAAGGAACGCCGTTTTGACATCCATCTACCAAATTTCATAATCGAAATAAGCAGCTATTGCCAACATGATTCTGACAGACTTAAGCATCGCTACGGGTGAACATGTCTCATCGTAGTCAACTCCTTGAACTTGTGAAAAACCCTTTGCCACAAGTCGAGCTTTATAGACGGTGACATTACCGTCCGCGTCTATCTTCTTCTTAAAGATCCATTTGTTCTGAATGGCCTTTCGCCCTTCAGGTAATACTTCCAAAGTCCATATTTTGTTTTCATACATGGATCCCATCTCGGATTTCATGGCCTCTAACCATTTCTCGGAATCAGGGCCCATCACTGCTCCTCCATAGCTCGTAGGTTCATTGTTGTCCAACAACATGACCTCCAAGACAGGGTTGCCGTACCACTCAGGAGTAGTACACGCCCTTGTCGACCTACGAGGTTCAATAGTAGCTTGATCCTAAGCTTCATGATCAGCATCATTAACTTCCTCTTCTACCGTCGTAGGTTCCACAGAAACATCTTTCTGTGCTGCACTACTTTTTGGTTGAAGTAAAGGTTCAATAACCTCATCAACCTCTATTTTCCTCCCACTCAATTCTTTCAAGAGAAACTCTTTCTCAAGAAATGTTCCGTTCTTAGCGACAAACACTTTGCCTTCGGATCTGACATAGAAGGTATACCCGACTGTCTCTTCCGGGTATCCTATGAAGACGCATTTCTCCGCTTTGGGTTCCAGCTTTTCAGGCTGAAGCTTTTTGACATAAGCATCACATCCCCAAACTTTAAGAAACGACAATTTTAGCCTCTTGCCAAACCATAGCTCATATGGCGTCGTCTCAACGGATTTTGATGGTGCCCTATTTAAAGTGAATGCAGTTGTCTCTAATGCATAACCCCAAAACGATAGTGGCAAATCAGCAAGAGACATCATAGAACGCACCATATCTAATAAGGTTCAATTACGATGTTCGGACACACCATTACACTGTGGTGTTCCAGGCAGTGTCAACTGCGAAACAATTCCACGCTGTCTTAAGTGACTGCCAAACCCATAACTCAGATATTCACCTCCTCGATCAGATCGCAGGAATTTGATCTTCTTGTTACGATGATTCTCAACTTCACTCTAAAATTGCTTGAACTTTTCAAACGTTTCAGACTTGTGTTTCATTAAGTAAATATACCCATATCTACTTAAGTCACCAGTGAAGGTGAGAAAATAACGATATCCACCACGCGCTATAACATTCATTGGACCGCACACATCAGTATGTATGATCTCCAATAAGTCACTCACCTGTTCCATTGTTCCAGAGAACGGCGTTTTAGTCATCTTGCCCATGAGGCATGGTTCACATGTGTCAAGTGATTCAAAATCAAGTGACTCCAAAAGTCCATCAGCATGGAGCTTCCTCATGCGTTTTACACCAATATGACCTAAACGGCAGTGCCACAAGAAAGTGGTACTATCATTATCAACTCTACATCTTTTGGCATCAATGTTATGAACATGTGTGTCATCACTATTAAGATTCAATATGAATAAACCCGTCACATTGGGTGCATGAACATAAAAGATATTACTCATATAAATAGAACAACCTTTTTTCTCTGATTTAAATGAGTAACCGTCTCGCAATAAACAAGATCCAGATATAATGTTCATGCTTAACGCAGGCATTAAATAACAATTATTCAAGTTCATCACTAATCCCGATGGTAATCAAAGAGAGAGCGTGCCGACGACGATCACATCAACCTTGGAACCATTTCCCACACGCATCATCACTTCATCCTTTGCCAGCCTTCGTCTATTCCGTAGTTCCTGTTTTGAGTTGCAAATGTGAGCAACTGAACCGGTATCAAATACCCAAGCACTACAACGAGAGCTAGTAAGGTACATACCAATAACATGTATATCATATATACCTTGTTTGTCGTTGGCCGCCTTCTTGTCAGCCATGTACTTGGGGCAGTTCCGCTTCCAGTGATCAGTTCCCTTGCAATGAAAGCACTCAGTTTCTGGCTAAGGTCCATGCTTGGGCTTCTTTACAGGAGTAGCAACTGCTTTGCCATCCTTCTTGGTTTTACCCTTCTTGCCCTTGCCCTTTCCCTTATTCTTGAAACTAGTGGTTTTATTGACCATCAACACTTGATGTTCTTTCTGGATTTCAGACTCAGCGACTTTTAGCATCGCAAATAGCTCGGCGACTGACTTTTTCATCCCGTGCATGTTATAGTTCATCACAAAGCTCTTGTAACTAGGTGGTAGTGATTGAAGAAATCTGTCAGTGATCACCTCTGGCGGCAGGGCAATTCCCAACTCCGCTAGATGAGTTGAATACCCAGACATTCTGAGTATATGTTCACTGATAGACCCATTCTCCTCCATCTTGCAAGCATAGAACTTATCGGAGGTCTCATACCTCTCGATCCGGGCATTCTTCTGAAAGATAAACTTCAACTCCTGGAACATCTCATATGCTCCATGACGTTCAAAAATTCTTTCAAGTCCCGGTTCTAAGCCATACAATATTGCACACTGAACTATTGAGTAATCTCCAGTGCGTGCCTCCCAAGCGTTCTTAACGTCTTCGGAGGTCATGTCTTCTGGTTGGTCACCAAGCGGTGCATCAAGGACATATGATTTTTGGGAAGCCGTGAGGATAATCCTTAGATTACGGGCCCAGTCAACAAAGTTACTTCCATCATCTCTCAACTTAGCTTTCTCTAGGAATGCATTAAAATTCAGGGGTGCTACTACGCGAGCCATTGATCTACAACATAAATATGCAAAGGTTTACTTAGACTATTGTTCAAGATAATGAGTTTAGTTAATCAAATTACTAAAGCTCCCACTCAAAATTGACATCCCTCAGGTTATCTGAGTGTCACATGATCCAAATTCACCAACTCAAGTCTGATCATCACGTGAGTTGAGGTGGCTTCAATGGTGAACATCATCCTGTTGATCATATCTACTATATGACTCATGTTCGACCTTTCGGTCTCTTGTGTTCCGAGGCCGTGTTTGTACATGCTAGGCTCGTCAAGTTTAACCCGAGTGTTCTGCACGTGCAACACTGGCTTGCACCCGTTGTATGTGAACGTAGAGTCTATCACACCTGATCATCACGTGGTGTCTCAACACGACGAACTTTCACAATGGTGCACACTCGGGGAGAACACAATTCATCTTGAAATTTATGTGAGGGATCACCTTATAATGCTACCATCGTCCTAAGCAAAACAAGGTGCATAAAAGGATTAACATCACATGCAAATCATAAGTGACATGATTTGGCCATGAACTTGTGCTTTTGATCTCCATCTAGAAAGCACCGGCATGATCTCCATCGTCACCGGCACGACACCATGATCTCCATCATCTTGATCTCCATCAACGTGTCGCCATCAGGGTTTTCGCGCCCAACATGCTTCTACTACTATTGCTATCATTTAGCGATAAAGTAAAGCATTACATAGAGATTAATGATTGACACGCAGGTCATACAATAATTAAAGACAACCCTATGGCTCCTGCCGGTTGCCGTACTCATCAACATGCAAGTCATGATAATCAATACATCACATGATCATCTCATACATCACATATATCACATCATGTAATTGGCCATATCACATCACAACATACCCTGCAAAAACAAGTTAGACGTACTCTAATTGTTGTTGCATGTTTTACGTGGCTGCTACGGGTATCTAGCAAGAACAATTCACATCTATGCAAATACCACAACGGTGATACACTAGTTGCTTTTCAACCTTCTCAAGGACCGCCTTTGTCGAATTTGATCCAACTAAAGTGAGAGAAACTGGCACTCGCAAGCCATCTATGCAACAAGTTGCGGTTGAGGGAACTGGTCTCTCGTAAGCGTACGAGTAATGTTGGTCCGGGCCGCTTCATCTCACAATACCGCTGAACCAAAACACGGCCAAGGGAGGAAGCAATCTAAGCATCAATGCCCACAAACTCTTTGTGTTCTACTCGAGATCTCATCTACACATAGACCTAGCTCATGATGCCACTGTTGGGTAACGTTGCATGGGAAACAAAAAAAATCCTACGTTCATGCAAGAACTATCCATGGTGATGAGCATCTACGAGAGGGAAAGTGGATCTATGTACCCTTGTAGATCGCTAAGCGGGAAGCGTTAAGAATCATGGTTGGTGTAGTCGAACGTCTTCGTGATCCAAATCACTGAGCGTCCCGTGATCCAATCACGATCCGTCCCGCGAACTTGATCACGATCCGTCCCGCGAACTCGATCACGATCCTTCCGATCTAGCTCCGAACGGACGACACCTCCGCGTTCAGCACACATACGGCTTGATGACAATCTCCACCTTGTTGATCCAGCAAGAGGGGGCGGAGAGGAAGAAGAGTTCTCCGGCAGCATGACGACGCTCCGGTGATGGTCGTGGAGCTATTCCGGCAGGGCTTCGCCTAAGCACTGCAGAAATCCGATCTAGAGGAGAAACTATGCACTCGAGGAACGGGTAGCACGTGGCTGAAAATTCTGTGTAAAAACCCTAAAACCTCCAGTATATATAAGAGGGAGGGAGGAGAGGACTTGGCGCAAGGGCCAAGCCTCCTTGGTTCAGCCGAAGTGGGGAGGAGAGGAGGGCTCCTCCTCCAATCCTAGTAGGACTAGGATTCCTCCTTTTTTGCCTTTTTTCCACCTTTTCCCTTTGGGCTTTTCTTCCCTAGCCACATGGGCCTTGTGTGGGACTTCCACCAACCCACAAAAGGCTGGTATTTATTCTCCCACAGCCCATGAAGCCTCTTGGGTCGAAATACCCCTCCCGATGGTCTCTCGGTACACTACCGGCACTCCCGGTACACTACCGATTAGCCCGAAACTTTTCCGGTGACCAAAACAGGACTTACTATGTATGAATCTTTACCTCCAGACCATTTCGGAGCTCCTCGTGATGTTCGGGATCTCATCCAGAACTCCGAACAATATTTGGTCACCACCATACATAACTCTATACTACCGAAACGTCACTAAACCTTAAGTGTGCAGACCCTGCGGGTTCGAGAACTATGTAGACATGATCGAGACACCTCTATGGTCAATAACCAATAGCGGGACCTGGATGCCCATATTGGTTCCTACATATTTTACGAAGATCTTTATCGGTCGAACTTCTATGTCAAGGATTCAATTAATCCCGTATGATGTTCCCTTTGTTCTTCAATATGTTACTTGCCCGAGATTCGATCGTCGGTATCTCCATACCTAGTTCAACCTCGTTACCTTCCGTAATACAAAATCTCGTGACTAACACTTAGTCACATTTCTTGCAAGGCTTATTGTGATGTTGTGTTACCGAGTGGGCCATGAGATACCTCTTCGTCACACGGAGTAACAAATCCCAGTCTTGATCCATGCCAACTCAACAGACACCCTCGTAGATACCTGTAGAGCATCTTTATAGTCACCCAGTTACGTTGTGATGTTTGATACACACAAGGCACTCCTCCGATGTCCGTGAGTTGCATGATCTCATGGTCATAGGAACATATACTTGACATGTAGAAAACAATAGCAATAAACTGACACGATCATATGCTACGTTTGTAGTTTGGGTCTTGTCCATCACATAATTCTACTAATGATCTGATCCTGTTATCAAATGACATCACATGTCAATGGCTAGGAAACCTTGAACATCTTTGATCAACGAGCTAGTTCACTAGAGGCATACTAGGGACATAGTGTTGTCTATTTACCCACACATGTAATGTGTTTCCAATCAATATAATTATAGCATGGATAATAAATGATTATAATGAACAAGGAAATATAATAATAAACACTTTATTTATTGCCTCTAGGGCATATTTCCAACAGTAAACACATAGAACATGCCATTCTTCCCACATGAAATCAGGTACTTTATTTATATTATCAATTTGCATAATATAAATACACATAATTACATAAGTCCTAACTAGAATAAATCTAGAACTGGACTAGAATGTAAATAATGGTCAAACTAAATAGGAATAATTTTATTTGTGCCCTTAGTTGTGTCACCGTCGACAGGAATACCCCTAGTTTCCGAAAATACACGGTCATGCCCACATCACTTTGCTCGTCTTGTGCTTTTGCCCTTTGACCGTTTGACTGCCATTTTGAAAACTTCATAACTATTTCATACTAACTCAGAAAATTGCAAATAAGATATCAAAATGTTTGGAAACACATCACGTATACGTGCATGTCATTTGCAGTCATGACAAAAGTGTTGGAAAGTTCCCATCACCTATATGAGCCAAAACTAATATGGAGACTTCCCAACAATTTTCTCATGAATGCAAATGTCATACACATATAGGTGATGTATTTCCGAACATTTTGATATCTTATTTGCATTTTTCCGAGTTAGTATGAAATAGTTATGAAGTTTTCAAAATGACAGTCAAACGGTCAAAGGGCAAAAGCACAAGATGAGCAAAGTGATGTGGGCATGAACGCGTGTTTTCCAAAATTAGGGGGATTCCTGTCGATGGTGGCACAACTAAGGGCTCAAATACAATTATCCCAACTAAATACTAAACAGGACTAGACAGAGTCTAAAACTGCACTAATACAATAATTAGTACTAAATTTAAAAAAATGAAAGGGAAAAATGAAAATGAAATGCTGCTCAGGCCGAGCAGAGGAGGTAGCCGGGCAGCTGGGCCTGGGCCGCCACAGCCTTTGGCCAGCCCACCCCCGCCCCCACCGCATAAGAGAGAGTGGGGAGTGGCGGTTACGGGATAAGGCTATAATCGACCCGCATCACCCATGAGCCCCACGACCTCCTCAATGCAGCCTATGGGAGCGAAAGCCGTCAGCGCTTCCTTGCTCCACTTCAGTGATCACCGGCGCACCACAGGGGGATCTTCCTTGTCGAAGGAAGAGGCGGCCAAGACGGGGTCGAGGCACACTCCCTGCGGCATGGCGAGGCCAAGGCCGAGGCCCGCCGGATCCGACGAGCCGGCGGGCGGCCGGTGCTGCGGTCCATGGCGGCAACAGCGCACCCGAAGAGGAGGCTGAAGTGCCTCTCCGCGCGGATACTAGAGCCCATGGCCATCTCCGACTAAGGCGAAGTGGTGGTGTCGATGCCCTCCATCCCGACACCAAAGCGGACAACGTCGGAGGTGCCGGTTGGTGCCAAGACGAAGGCGAGCTCCTCCTCCTCGTCCACGACAGTGCGCATCGGCACAGGGACGTAGTCAGGCACGCCGCGACTCGGGCTGGCGGCCTCGGCTGCGGGCATCGCGTCTGTGGTGCAAGCCACTCAGTTGGAGGAGGAGGGGTGAAGGCGGGGACCCAAGGGGCGATACGGGTGTGGTGGCGGCGCCATGGACCATGGGAGCGCTCGGGGCAACCACAAGCCACAGGTCAAACCACTGGTCACGAACGGGGCGCACCCAACGATGTCAAAGCCGTGGACACTACTAGAATCAAGAAATTTGCCATCAGCCATATGTTTGTCGTCCGCTCGAAGTCTTTGCCATCAGCTAATAGAAAACGGACGGCAAAGACCGGTCTTGTCATGGATTTGTCATGGCAGATGTTTGGGTGAACGGACTTAGGTTCGGGGCAGAAGCGCAACTATGTGACGGCTTGAAGGGGTTGGTCGGAATCGAGAGACGCAGAGTTTACCTAGGTTCGGCCCCTTCGATGGAGGTAAAAGCCTACATCCTGCTTTGTCTGGTATTGATGATGAAGAAGATCTCTCGGTTACAAGGGTGCTTTTTCACTAGCTCTCATCACGAGAGTCTCTAATCTGTCGTCTATCTAAGACGTGTCTATTGAGACATCTAAAAAACATGACCCTATCGGGGTGACCCGCCCCACCTTATATAAGTCGAAGGGGCGGCTTACATGTCGAGTCTAAGTCGGATTGAGATTTAACTTATTATGACTTCCTAGTGTGGGCTTCTGAGTCACCGGGCGGCTTACAACCGGGGACTCATCTCCAGGGACTTACAACCGGGGACTCATCTTCAAGACTCGTCTTTAGGGACTTACAACCGAGGACTCATCTTCAGGGACTCATCTTCAAGGACTTACAAACGAGGACTCATCTTCGGGGACTCATCTTCAGGGACTTACAACCGGGGACTCATCTTCAGCCGGGTCATAACTGTCACCGGGTTATAACTGTCTCCCGGGTCATACCGCGTGGTATATCCCTGACATTAGCCCCCAGGTTAGCTTGAATTTATTCATGCTAAGCTCCTGAAATAAGAGTAACAAATATGTTAAGTGGCCGGCTTATGAAGTGGCTCCTCAAAAATCTGGGTCTTTTCTACATATGAATGAGTCGTCTTGAAAATCGTCTTGCTTGTCAATGTCCTTTGAAAAAATATTGGGAATAAAATACCCATAGGCCATTGAGTCGGCTTCCAATACTTTGGCTTAATGAAAATCTTGAAAATAAGAAATCCTCATGACGTAGATCCAGACCTCCATTGTTGTGAAGCAAGGCGACTTATCTAAACTCTGGCGGGTTATGATCTTTTGATAACACCGGGTCATGAATGTTGGTGATGCCAGGTCTAACAACTAAACTCCATAATTAACATCTTGAAAATGTTCCTCAAAGTTTTTGATATGTCCATATTACCTGTAGCCCCCAAGCTCCAAGATTATCCATGATAACTTGGTGCTTTGCAATAATATTTTGGACTGTGTAGCTCCCAAGTGTCGGGTTGTCCTGCCTATAGCAACCTGGGACATATAACTGTCTTATACCTTATAAAGCTTCAGCTGGTGTAGCCCCCAAGGGTCGGCTCATTAGAATGTGTTGTGCCAGGTCTTCAGTTTGAACCTCTTAACTTGCCAAACAGCTGAATATTTACCGTGGTTGTAATATAACCCGGAATGAATATCCTGGAATAATTCCTTTGTCTTTGACATGAAATCCCTGCTCGTGGTTGCGATGCAACCCGACAAATATATATTGGAGAAATCCATGAGTGTTGTAGATTACTATAGAACACAATTGAAGAAATTCGAGAACCGGTCAATTAGATGACACGACATTATATATGATAGGCGGCTCTTGAAAAATAATGAATTCTCTGAGCTGGTTTGAAAACCTCAATCATTGGTATTGGTTATGATAAACCATGAAGATCTAGCCAAGTTGGCTATTAAAGATACATTTGCTCTTTGCAGAAGTTTTTCATCATACTTAATGACGGCCCATCTTAAGAGATAAGACCTGCAAAAATAAACAAGACAGAATATATTCTGCATTGTTGTAAGGGCGGCTTAAAAAAGCACAACCCGAAGATGTTATATCTTTCTTGATTTGTTTTATAAATTTTTTTGAACAACTCATGTGCCGGTTCTTCTGGGTGGACTCGCTAATTAAAACTCCTAATCAGTACAGGGTCTCTATCGAGATTGGTCATCAAATTCTTAGAACGGCTCAGGGTCTCTAAGCGAGATTAACTAATAGGAAGTGTAACGTCCCAGAGAGAGACATGGCAGGGCATGAGTACCCTTGTAGCTCAAAAACTGCCTCTCACATGACATAAATCTATCGTTTTAACCTTAAACAGTGCAGGGTCTTTAAAAGATTAACTGTCTAAGAGTACGAACGGGCCACATAGCAGAGAGTCGGCAGCAGATGAAAGAGTTTATCCTCGCTTTCCGTAAGACGGCCCTCACGTGACAAGAACTGCCGGTTTAACCTTAACCAGTACACGGTCTCTAACGAGATTGGCCGTCAATTTCTTTGAACCGGCTCAGGGTCTCTAAGCGAGATTAAATGGTAAGAGTTCAGCGGGTCACCTGGTGGAGTAGCAAGTTGCAAACGGGTAGGTTTAACTCTGGTGGCTTAAGAGCCGATCAACAGGGTATGTAAGCTAAACCCGGTGGGTTGGAAGCCCCCAAATGACCTTTGTTGATGAAATCAACTGTTTGGCTTGAGAGTCGATCGATAGGGTGTGATAAGCTGAACCCGGCGGGTTGGAAGCCCCCTAGACGACCTTTGTTAACGAAATCAACTGTTTGGCTTGAGAGCCGATCGATAGGGTGTGATAAGCTGAACCCGGTGGGTTGGAAGCCCCCTAGACGACCTTTGTTGACGAAATCAACTTGTGCACCATCTTGTAAGTCGCCATCTTGTAAGCCGGCATCTTGTATGAAGAAACGACAGAAGCTCCAAGTGACTTTATGAGGATCCAATAAATCCGGGCACCCATGCTTGAATGGTGCATCACGACGGTTCGTCCTCTTGGGAAACTTTTAATTTTCTGCCAATAATGTAATAGCCCCCAGGATTAGGTTAATTTTCCAAAGACCTGGGGTTCTTGTTGAAAAATGACCAAATGTGTCTCGCCATGTCTGTAGCCCCCGAGTCTTAAGTTGACTCGAAGAGGCGGCTTGAGAATCTCCACTGAGGGTTGAGGTTGAGCGTGACGGGTTATAGATGACCCCATATGAATTGCTTCAATAATCCGGTCGATGGTTCTTCCGGCTGGTTGTTAAATTTAGCCAAACTGCAGCGGTGGCGACTTGTGTGCCTATCCGTCAAGCGGCTCAATTCGGCGAGCACTACACCAATATGTTGATGTAGATCAGACTGTGGGTGGCGTCTTGCGCGCGTCTGTTGGACGGCTCGTACAGGCGAGCACTGCACCGATATGTTGAGGTAGAATCAAACTATGGGCGGCGTCTTGCACGCATTTGTTGGGCGGCTTGTACAGGCGAGCACTGCACCGATATGTTGAGGTAGAATCAGCTATGGGCGGCGTCTTGCGCGCATTTGTTGGGTAGCTCGTATAGTCGAGCATCGCACCGATACGTTGATGTAGACGTAGAAGTCAGCCGCAGCGTTTGAAGACAGCGTGATCGTGAGAGAAGGCCGTGGCGTTGTAAGCCGGTGCGGTCGCGAGAGACGGCCACGACGTTGTAGGTGAAAACCATACCACGGATATGGCGGCTTGCCACGTCCATTAGGCAGCTTATATCGGCGGGTGAGCGCGCGGTACCGGTGAGTTGATGTAGACCGTCCGCAGGGGCGACTTACGCACATCCATCAAGCAACATGACATGCTGGTGTGTGCTCCAACTCCGCGGTATAATGCCCCATGAATAATTGTCCTGCATAAAACATTGTAGGCCAAAGTGACTGTTCTTCACAAAAAATAATGTGTACTGCAAAAATACTTATCACCTGATGATCTTCGTAGAAACCACCGATGACCCATGTGCGGACGTAATCAGATGAAATAATTGTCCTTCATCCTACTAGGCCCCACCTCTGATTCTTTTTTTCAACCGGCTCCCCACTTCTCTTTCCTTCTCCTTTCTTACTCTGAGCACCAACGCAGGGGAGGAGGCAACCGACGCGGGGCCGGCTCGAGAGCTCCCGACCGGGCACCGATGCTTTGTAGGCAGAGCCAGCAAGGCGTCAAAGCCAGATGGCGAGGCGAGGCGATGGCGGCTGGCGGGGCGGAGCCGGAGGCTCACAGCGGCCGGGCGGCTCATGAGGCGCGGAGGCGGGGGCTGGCGGGCGACGGGAGCAGAGCGAGGGCAAGGAAGGCGCATGACGGCTCAACAACAGTCGATGGCGGGTCGGCCTGCGGCGGCTCAGGCCAAAGGCAGGTGTGTTGAGCTAGTGGCCGGCACACGTGGCCTGGCGCAAACACACCACAGCGGCTCGGACGCACGGCACCGTAGGCCATAGTGGTGGGCGAAGCCGCATGCGGCATGGCGGGTGTAGGAGGGCGTCCAGGATGGCTTGGAGGCGCCGGCCCATAGCAGAGGCGGCGGATACGGCAGTAGCTCAGCCACGGCGTCGGCGGGGCGTATGCCATCCGGGTCGTGCGTGAGCGCGCAGAGCGAAGTGGCCTATGGCAGAGGCGGCTGCTTGCGCGAGTGCAGGCGCAGGTGGGTCGAGGCCGAGCAGCGTGTCGAGACAAAGCGGGTCCATGGCGGCTCGGACGCGAGGTCAACGGAGGCCGACGCGGTGAGACAAACTAAGGAAGACCCGAGCGGCGAGGTGAATCACAGAAGGGTGACTCGTCGAGGTGAGGTGAAACGATGGCCAGCGCGGCGCAGTGAGAGCCGGATGATGACGTGCAGAGGTTCGGCGGCTCAACGACACTACTCACTGAGGGCGACGTGGAGGCAACTTGGGAGCTTCGGCGATTTGGAGTCGGTCGCCGGCTCAACACGGAGGTGAGATCGTCCGGCGAGGCAATGACCCGGCCGGGACGGGCGTTTCAAAGGCACCGTGAGCCCGACGCGATGGCGGCTTGAGGAGGCGAGACCGCAGCCGTGGTGACAGCGGAGTCCAGGACGTCTCAACACGAGGCTTGGGGCTGACCCGGTGGTGGAGTCTAGACGTGACTGGAGCGCGGGAAGGACCCAGAGTCGAGGTCGGAGAGGACTCGGAAAGTCGCCAGTGGAGGATGTAGGACAAGAGAGGCGAGTTTGACTCGAACTGCGGTCAATCTGTTTTTTCCACCATCGAGGATATGCGGCATTGACCCAAATCTTTGTCGGTCTTCGTCAGAATTTGCAGCTAGGTCTGCTTGACGGTTCTCCTGTGATTGTCGCGGCGGCTGCACTGCCAACTTAGATCCTTGTACCATAAGTTCCAAAGTTCATCATGATTCTGATAATAAGACGATGAATTTGGCCGGCTCTGCTCAAGGTTGACTCATGTCGGGTTATCCTGCATGATTGATTCGTACAAGCTCTTCTTCCTCCGACTCATCAAATTTCTCGATCCCTAAAGAGATCCCTCCAAAAACACAATAGCACCGTCGGGTCAGCCCCACAGTGGATGCCAATTGTCGTGGATTTGTCACGACAGATGTCCGGGTGAACGGACTTAGGTTCAGGGCAGAAGCGCAACTATGTGGCGGCTTGAAGGGGTTGGTCAGAATCGAGAGATGCGGAGTTTACCCAGGTTCGGCCCCTCCGATGGAGGTAAAAGCCTACATCCTGCTTTGTCTGGTATTGATGATGAAGAAGATCTCTTGGTTACAAGGGTGCTGTTTCGCTACCTCTCATCACAAGAGTCTCTAATCTATCGTCTATATAATGCATGTCTATTGAGACGTCTAAAAAACTTGACCCTCTCGGGGTGACCCGCCCCTCCTTATATAAGTCGAAGGGGCGGCTTACATATAGAGTCTAAGTCAGATTGAGACTTAACTTATTATGGCTTCCTATTGTGGGCTTCTAAGTCCCGGGCTTCTGAGTCACCGGGCGGCTTACAACCGGAGACTCATCTTCAGGGACTTACAGTCGGGGACTCATCTTCAAGACTCGTCTTCAGGGACTTACAACTGAGGACTCATCTTCAGGGACTTACAACCGAGGACTCATCTTCAAGGACTTACAACCGGGGACTCATCTTCAGCCGGGTCATAACTGTCCCCGGGTTATAACTGTCTCCCGGGTCATACCGTGGGGGTATATCCCCGACAGGGCTGATGGCAAAGATAGGGGTTGCCGTCAGCCATGGCTTTGCCGTCGGCCCACGGACGGCAAAGGGCCCATAGGCATACGCCAAAGAGACCACATGGGCCCCACTGGGCCGTGAAGATGGTTAGGTCAAATGGGCGGCCTAGATGTTGTCCGCACAATCTTTGTCGTCTGCCCCTTAGCCCTTTGCCGTCCGCTAGCGAACGGCAAAGAAACCGCCTAACTAACAACCGTTACCCCCCCCCGGCGCCGTCCCACTCTCTCACTCTCTTTCTCTCCTTTTTCTCTCTCTCTTTCTCTTGCCACCGAGCGCCGCCCCATCCCACCGCTGCCCAGCCGCCCGGTCGCCCCGCAGCAGAGCCTCGCTGACGCCCCCTCCCGCCCCCTCCGACCGCTGCCCCTCCTGGTGCCCCCTCCTCGCACCGCCATCCACTCCCCGCCTCGCCGAAGCCCCCTTTGGCTGCCCCCTCCCCGCCCCATCGCCACCGCCCCACCGACGCCCCTCCCACCCCCTCCGGTCATCGCCTCCTCGCCTTCACCCCCTCCCAACACCGCCACCCCCTCCAAGCGGCGGCGCCACCTCCCCGCCCCCTCCCCGTCGCCCCCAAGGTGCATTTTTCCTATTTTTATTTATGTTAATTAGTTAGTTTGTTAATTAGTTTAGTTAGGTTAGTTAGTTAGGTTAGAATAAAAAAAGAAGAAAAGAAGAAGGAAAAGGAAAAAGGAAAAGGAAGAAGAAGAAGAAGAGGAGGAGGAGGAGGAGGAGGAGGAGGAGGATAAGAAGAAGAAGAAGAAGAAGAGGAGGAGGAGGAGGAGGATAAGAAGAACAAAAATAAAAATAAAAAGGAAATCAAAAAAAAGAAGTGGAAGAAGAAGCCACTTACCCCCTAGCCCCGACCCCCGACGCCACTGACCCCCGACCCTCGACACCACTGACCCCCGACCCCTGATACCACTGACCCCCAACACCACAGACTCTAGACGGCACTGACCCCTGACGCCACTGACTCCCGACCCCCGATGACATTGAACCCAAACGCCACTGACCCCCGACCCCCGATGCCACTGACCGCCGACCCTCGATCGATGCCACTAACCCCCGACCCCCGACGCCACTGACTCCCGACGGCACTGACCCCCGACCCCCGACACCTCTTCGGCCTTTCAGAGGACGACGAGGTCATAGTTTTGTAAATTAAGAGTTAGGTCATATATATATATATATATATTCCGATTCTAGCTATTATGAAAAACATCATATTTATGTTGACCGAGTTTCATTTCAATGTGCAGTTGTTTTG
Organism: Hordeum marinum; assembly: GCA_022496015.1. NCBI lineage: Eukaryota > Viridiplantae > Streptophyta > Magnoliopsida > Poales > Poaceae > Hordeum > Hordeum marinum. The sequence goes on from CM039673.1 coordinate 515,799,872, forward strand.
TCGTTGCGAGGGTCTGCTGTTCGACAACCTCCCCGTGCGTTTGACGAGCTCCCCGAGGCATTCGTTGGTGAGCACAAATGACATCTCCTCCCCCCCTTAATTTTCTCGGTTCCGGTCTTCATGCCGATGAAACTTGCTAGCTATAGGTGTCTTCAATCATCAGTATGCGTGACCAGTATGCGTCTCCCGGCCGAAAGGGCGGCATCTGTAAATATGCATGTCTTTGCATATTTATAACCGACATCCTTTCAAATTGTCCAACGTTATCCATGGACAGCCCGAGTATGTGTGGATTGGGTTCGTTTTCCCGTATGCTCTGCTCCGGATCCGATGCAGAATTTCGTCAATGCCTCCCTGTTATTCTCCGAGTACACATCCTCTCTGCTTATTGTTGAGACGTATATCAGGAGAATAGCAGGGAGGTGCTGCCGAAATTCTGCGTCGGATCGGAAGCAGAGCATGGGAAAATGAACCCAATCTACACATACTCGGGTGAGATTAGGACCTATCTCTACCTATTAGCGTGTAGGTTGCATGGACGTAATAAAACTGACAAACTTGATTAACGGATGAATATAGATGATGAATTATATATATATATATATATATATATATTTCTTGTGTGTTTAGTAGGTAGGGAAGATGAGTGATCGTGCTTGGATGTACACCGGTCACCCTAGTCAGGAAGAAATGACCATTGAATGGTTAACAAAAACCAAGGGGTTTCTGAGCGCCGCATTTGCAAATGGCCAGGAAATAACCTGGTGCCCCTGTGTCCGGTGCGACAACCATAAAAAGTGGACACGGGATGAAATGGGTAAACACTTGCAGAAGTGGGGTTTTATGCCTGATTATACGATGTGGAGATTTCATGATGAGTCTGCCCAACGTGCCAGAGCTGAGGTTGTTCGTCATCGCACCAACGAGCATGGTACCGGGATCGAAGACATGGCGCAAGACTTTGATGATGCTCGGGATTCGGACGATGAGATGGAGGAATCTGCAAAGGCCTTCTATGAAACATTGGAGTCTTCAAAACGTCCTCTCCACGAGAGCTTTGTCAGCTGGATGCCATCGTGCAAGTAATGGCTCTGAAGGCTGAGTTCAACCTAGGCAGAGAATTCTATGATGTGATGATGACAATATTTGGACGCTTTCTACCCAAAGGCCATGTATTGCCAGCAAACCTGTACCAGTCAGACAAAATCCTACGTGCGCTAAAGATGCCCTATGAGAAGATAGATGCTTGTGAGAATGGACGTGCCTTATTTAGGCTTGAGTATGCGGGCTTGAACTATTGTCCCATTTGCAAGTCTTCCAGGTATGTTGTGGTAGACAATGGTATGGGTGAGAAGAGTCGGACCAAAATCCCAGTTAATGTTCTTTGGTATATGCCAATCATAGCAAGACTTCAATGTCTTTTCATGGTCGAAGAGACGGCCAGACAGATGACATGGCATAAACTGGGCAAAAGAAACAAACTAGATGCAGATGGGAATCTGATGTTGGGACACACTTCAGACGCTTTTGTGTGGAAGCACTTTGATGCATTATATAAGGATAAAGAGATAGATCCAAGGCATCCTCGAGTCGCCATCAGCACGGATGGGTTCAATGTGTTTGGTATGACGGCAACCCAGTACAGTTGCTGGCCTGTATTTGTCATTCCACTCAATCTCCCCCCGGAGAGATTATGAAAAGAAAGAACATTTTATTGACGTTGATAATTTGAGGGCCCAACTATCTGGGGAAGAATATGAATTTGTACATGCAGCCACTTAAGGATGAATTGCAAGAAGCTTGGGATAATGGGATCAAGACATATGACGCTGCTACAAAAAAAACTTCAAAATGCATGTGTGGTACATGTACTCGTGCATGACTTGTAGACGTATGCGCTATTCATTGGCTGGTGTGTGCATGGAAGGTTATCGTGCCCCACACGCAAGGCAGCGCTTGAGTTCCATTGGTTGCAGGCGGGTCGCAAGTATTCTTGCTTCGACTTGCATAGAAAGTTCCTAGATCCTCGCCATAAGTTCAGAAAAGACAAGAAGAATTTCATGAAAGGTAGAGTTGTCAAAAAACCTGCACCACCTGCATTGACAGGCCAATAGACCCTGGATCAGATAAACGCTCTCGAGCTTGATCCAGCGCATCCAGGGTATTTCAAACAGTATAATTCGAAACACGCCTAGACTCACAAGATATGCTTGTGGGACCTGCCTTACTTTAAAGACCTCCTTTGCCCACACAACATTGACGTGATGCACACCGAAAAGAATATCGTCGAGGCCCTTTTTGGTACATTGTTCAGCATAGAGGGAAAGTCAAAGGATAATCCTAAGGCTAGAGTCGATCAGGAAGCTCTATGTGATAGACCGTTGCAAAACATGCGACAACCGAAAGGAAAGAAGAACTGGAGGAAGCCAAAGGCATGGTTAACCCGAGTGCATTACTGCTACGGTGGACTCGTCTGAGGTGGAGGCTACAAGGACTCCTATCCACAAGCCTCGGGTCGACGATCCTTCTATCCTAAACACTTCGACCCGCGAGACTCCTGTGTCAGACGCTTCGTCCCGGGAGATTCCTGTGCCAAACACTTCGTCCTACGAGACTCCACAAGCTTCCACCGGATGGGATACCTGGCCGGATCTGCATCAGCCGGAGCCGAGTGGCCATGCCGATGGTGGCGGGGATCAGCTTTCTGATAGCGGGGATGAGGTGGTTGAGGGCACCGTCTACCAGCGTGGGTGTACATGGCTCCCGCCCGTGCCGGAGACCCACGAGCAGAGGTGGTTGATTAAGCCTGAGTTGTTGAAGTAAGTGCATTTACTCTTTTTAAACCTTTTTCCTTCATGTTTCTTCACATATCTAATGCATTGGCTTTGTCATACTACAGGGGTTGGATTCACGCCAAGGATGTCCGCAGGCCCAACTCCATCCTTGGTGTGATTCTACGGCATAACTTCTCAGGGTTTGTCACGTTGCCCAGCGAGGGTCAGTAAGAAGAGGTAGGATTGAAATGGAAGCACTACTTGGCTACCCCGGACCCACCAGAGGAGATGATCGACAGTGTGTTGTGCCACACGAGGGCCGACATGGTGATCAGGAAGTTCTGGGTAATTTCTCCTTTACACAATTAAAAATCAATAATATCTAGTTATTGTACTAATCAATGTTATCTCTTTTGATTGCAGACCTTCTGCAGGTGTGAGGAGGGATACGAGGAGGCCGCGGCAAAGCTTATCGATTACGAGTGCAGGCACCTACTACAGAACTTACGGCACGAGGCTCGGGTACAGGTTGTTCGAGACTACTATGCCTCGCAACGTATTAAGAAGGCCAAGTCATCGTCCCGCCAAAAGTTTCTGACAAGGAGCAGTACATGAAGGTAATTACCTATTCTTAAGGCCTTGTACTTCGTTTCCTTGCTTTGATTCGTAGGCGTAGCTCTCAACTTTCTCTTTACTAACTTAGGTGCCCCCGAGATGGTGTGCGAATAAGATGGATTGTTGGGAGGCGTTGGTGAATGAATGGTGCTCTGACCAATGGTGAGTCATCCATGACGATGTCAAGGCACGACATGCCCAAATGGAAGGTGTGCCACACCATCAAGGCAGCGCCAACATTTTCCAGTTCGGGCGGAACTAGGTATGTGGTTTGCTTCATGATTCGTGCAATTCATTATTGATGCTAGCCTTGACCCCTTTATTAATACTTTGTTCCTCTCTTGTAGGCTCATCACAATAAGACGGAGGTGCCAGAGGTGTATGACCTCTATGCCATGGCCCATACTGCCTCATACAAGAAGGTCAAGGCATTCTCTGAGTTTGACCTCGATAATCCTAAGAACATCACCAATATCTCCTCCCACAACAAGCTCGTGAGGTATAGAGATGTGGGGAAGGCGGTGAATGAGGAGGACTTCAACCCGAGCCAGCATCCTATTGAACCAGACTTGGTGAGGATAGCTGGCCACGGGAGGCCCCATGGCTCAATAGCCATTGGAGATGGACATATACGGTCTTCAAGCACTCTGCGGCAAATCAAGGCACGCCAAACGAGCTCCTGTCTTGAGATGTCGCCTCGTCCACGGCCAGTCCATCTCGCCATTGAGGTTAGTCATACGGACTCAGATAGCTTTCCTCCATTACATTGTGTGTGCGAACAAAGATGATTACAATGCTAACGAGGAGTTGTTTTGCATGCTACTCTACAGAAAGAGAGAGAGACAACCCAGGTGCTTCTGGCGGAACAGGCCCGACAGGCGGCGGATGAGAAGAGAGATCTGGAGGAGAGGATGGCTAAGTTGTTGGAGAAGGAGAGGGCACATAACGATGCGTCTAACCGGGCCATGTACGAGCTCATCGTGGTAAGTTTTTTCTTCATATTAGCCAAATCATGCACTACATGTTCTTTTCATTAATAACCAATATGAATGACTTGTGAAAACCAAATGTGTAGACTTTGTGCGAGAAGAACGGGCAGACCCCTCCGCCGATGCCAGTCATTACCACGGCTGGAACGGTGAGTTTCATTTCAATGTTCATTAGTTACTAATCTTAACATTTCAGCGTCATCATGCTAACGCGGATGATCTTTGGTACAACATAACTCCCGAGCCGCATCGCATGACCCGAGCAACCCCGGTGCTTCACCTCCGTGATGACAAGGATGGTAAGCCCTAATATGCCACTTACTTGGCTCATTTTCTCAAACAAAGACAAACATATCACTTAGACAAACTTAGCACAATGACAAACTTAGCACTTGGACAAATGTCATATTTTACCTAAGTTAGCTTTGTTTCCTCTAAAATGACATAGTAAGCTTACTTACCTCCAAAATGACATATTGTACATAAGTTAGCTCCAAAATTACCTATACTTAGCATTGTTTCCTCCACACTAACATAATAAGCTTAGTTAACTCAAAAATGACATAATAGACTTGGTAACCTCATAGATGCCATAGACTTAGCTTATTTCTTGCAAAATGACACAAAAAGCTTAGTTAGGTAAAAAATGTGATAATTACCTATGTTAGCTCTAAAATGACACAAATAAGCAATAAGAAGAAGAAAAACAAGAGGAGACAGAGAGAGAAGAAAAATGCTTCTTTGGGGATGTTTGGTTCTGAGCCTAAGGTTGCCACGCCTAACCTTAGTCATGCCACAACCCCTTAGGCATGTGTTTGGTTCATTGCCACACTTGTGCCTTGCCACACTTTTCTAGTTATATGGTCCACGTGTCGTAGACTCAACTTTTTTCCAAATCTTGCCACACTTGTGGTGGCCATTTTGTTAGCCACACTTTTTGTGGCAGCCACACTTTGCCTAAGGTTAGTTGTGGCAAAGTTAGTCATGAACCAAGCAAGCCCTTCATCTTCTTCATCTTCTTCTAATTCTAGATCTTCTTCTACTTCTTAATTCTAGTATTATTTTTCTAACTTTCTTATTTCCAATTTTGCAGATTTGATTGAGTTAACGGCAACTTGCTTTGATGTAGTGCTAGTGTTTACTTTCTGTTTTCATGTATTGAGTCATTTGTATCAATGAGACTATATGTATGTATGGATGAACCTATTGTAATATGGTGAACAATGTGGCATTTCATACTTTTAATTTGGTATAATTGTTGGTTGATCTTATATGGCTGTTGACATTGTTTCTGTGAAATATTTATATACATATCATATATTGTTTGTTTGAAAATTGTTGAATGTAACAAAAAAAGAGGCAGTACAGCCTCTTTGCCGTCTGTCCCGGACGACAAAGACCCCTTTGCCATCTGCCCCGGACGGCAAAGTGGCCACATGGCGGCCATCTGTGGAACCTGTGAACACCAGGCTGAGGCCATATGGCCTCTTTTCCGTGCGGGGGAGACGACAAAGGGGGGGCGGCCGCGGCAGACGGCAAAGAGGGGTGCGGGAGGGGAGGGAGGGCGGCCATGGCAGACGACAAAGGGGGGCGGGCAGCAGACGACAAAGGGGTGGGGGCCGTTAGCCACCTGACGGTGGTGCTGTTAGTAGTAGGTCGTCCAGCCTCTTTACCGTCTACAGGCTAACGGCAAAAAAACTTTGTCGTCCGCTGGGCCAAGGTAGACGGCAAAGAATCCCTTTGTCGGAGTTTATTCGGCCCAAAAAATTACCGTCCACCGTTGTGGCCTTTGCCTGATTCCTGTAGTGGGACGTGGTGAGCACCATGTCCAGTGCATATAGCTGCGCGGGGGCCGCGTCCAGCGGCGCCACGTCCGGTGGCACTACAGCCAAACTGACGAATGGCTTGCACCGACGACGGAAACGACGGAGTCCACCAACTCCATGACGACGATGGGAAATGACGCAACTCCAACGACCATCCTCGCGGATCAGGTAGAGGAAGAAAGAGACGAGGCCTGGCATCTCACCGACCGCGAGTGCTCCTTCCCTCCCTTTCTTTCTATGTTCTCTCTTCCTTTTCGCTCTCGCTGGCTATTCTAGCGTGCTCATAATGTGTTTGAATCAAAGTGATTGAGTAGTATTGATTGATGGTTTACATGGTCTTATATATCTCCCGGAGAGACACAACAATCCAAGAGGTCAGTTCTAGGGAGATGTGACGGTTGCGAGAGATACATGCGACCTTGCGGGTGCAACCACACGTATGTTGGGCAGGTGGAGATTCCCCTTAACTACATATTGTAATTTAATCTTAACAGTGGTCATTGGCCATGCCGGGGGAAGCCACAGCCAGCCCACTGTGCTTGCGTGGAGGGCTTGACGACGCATCAACCGTTGGCCAATGGCCTTGGTTGCGCCAGTTGCCGCCCCTAGTTTTGATGAGACCGAAGGACAGAGAACCCTAGGGGATGACGAACTCTCGGTCGGCAATGCCGCTGGAGGACAGAGAACCCCGACTTTCAATCGCTAGGGGATGAAAAATTCTGTAGACCTCAAACTCTCAAAACCAAGTTGCTGATTCGACCACACAAGGAACAAAGAAGAACTGGTCCCACTTCATATGAACTTCTGCATGCATCAAACTTGTCCCAAAGAGACAGACCAAAGTCGACGCCTCAGACTCCGACCTAGGGCGGCGAGACGCCGGCCATCTCTCCACCACCAAGGAGGCGGTCGACGAAGGATCAACGAAAACCCAAGTCGCCTTAGAAGTCGTCTAACATGAGAGAAAAAATAATAGGAGCGGTGGCGCGGTTCAACATATATTAAATTCTATGGGAGAGCAGTTTGGCAATTATAATGCCAAAAAATGTAGGCTTAAAAGGAGAAGGTAGATGATCTGATCTACACTCCCTTTGATCCCAAACCATTTAAACCCTGAATTGCTTGGCGGCGGGCCAGGCACCACCATGTGGTGAGAGGTCGTGGTCGTTGGCCACGCCGGGGGAAGCCACCGCTCTACTTGTGCGCTTGCCTAGAGGACTTCATGGCGCATCAGCCTTTGGCCGATGGCCTTGGCTACACTTTGCTACTCCAAGTTTCGATGAGACCACGTCATCAACCATGGAAGACTGCATCCTCAAATTGCTTTCCCCAAATCACCAGGACGCCATGGGCTGGTAAGCCGAACAAAGTGTGGAGCAAGGGCTTTAAACACACCTGCATGTAGTGACAAGATCCTACCCTCGAGCAAGGGCTCCTTTGCGCTGGGTTGTTGTCCCGATCATAAACGAGCAAGGCAAGTGCACAATGTTGAGCGCCAATAATGGTCGATAGCCTCTTGGCCAAGAGTACCCTCATACAGTGCCAAAGAGCATCATGGCCAAGTAACGTCAACCACACCAAAGGGTATCACCACTCTCTGTTGTAAAAAAATCTTTGTCGATAGAGCATGCCTATAAAGTAGTTCTAAACACAGCAGAAAACATAATGCCTCAATACACAACTGTATCACGCACCGCATAGCTTAAACAACCAATTACAATTTTATGGTCCTGTTTGTTTGGGCTTTAGTTTTAGCTTATGCAGCTTATAGGCTCCTAAAAGCACAAGCCTAACCAAACAGCAAAAATCTGAGACTCGGCTTGATAGAAGCCACGATCCAATATGCGCTGTGAACCAAAAGCTCCTCCAGACCAACTTCCCCCGCCCCCCATCGGCTTCTCACCCTCCCGCAAAACCATGCCCTTCTACCTCCTAGTAATTACATCGAAAATGCCATCCATACATATACGAGTACCCCCTTCAAAAAATCCTTTCGGCTCCCACCCCCACCCTCATTTTCCCTTCCTGCACGAGAGGGAGAGAGAGAGAGAGAGAGAGCAGAGGCCAGGGTTAGGTCAGGTCGCCGTCACCCATCTCCGGGCCCTGCGCCCACCGGATCTCTCCTCCCCAACTATCGGGGCTCTACACCGCGCCTCCTCGACTCGTCCCCGTTCGCGGAGCTCGCTCCCAGACCTCATCCCCGCCCCTCTCGATCCGCCTCGGCAGCCGGAGCTCGTGCGCCCGTCAGCCGGAGCTCTCCTCGTCCTCCTCCCCGCCTTCTCCCGGTTTGGGAACTCGCTCCACTTCCTCCTCCATGACCCAACGCCGCCGCCACCTGCAGCAGCGTACTAGATCTGACCACCCTTCCTACGACCTCGACTGCCTGGAGCACGCACCCCTACGGTGGTTGCCTTGATCACGCCTTTTCGGTCTTCATCCCTTGCTACCTCGAGCAAGCTCAAGGTGAGCGATTTCTTCATGATTCCTCTGAAGAAATTGTTACTTGATGTGAACAAATTATCATGTTGCTTGGTGTATGATTGGTATGAAACAATTGTCATGGTGGTGGATGTGATATGCTTGGCAGTGCTGTCATGGTAATTTCTTGATTGGTATGGTACAAATTCATGATAAATGGTGACATTAATCTACGGACATCTGGATCAATTTTTCTGCTAAGAGATGAGACTTGTTATGTGATTTGTGAGGCATATGTGACCAAAAATTGTTTCTTAAGCTAAGAGATGGGTTGTGCATGTATGTTCAAATATATATGGACTATTAGGTGATAGTTTGATGATTGCTATCAGTTCAGATGCAGGATTGAGAGCCCATCGAAGTTTTTTCTAAGTGTGTAGCTGATCAAGCACAACATGGGCATAGGCTAAACAACTACTCGACATGGATGGTTGCTTTCAAGGTTGGTTGGTTTCCAATGTAGAAATCCGATTTACTAATATCATGTTCTATTATGTTTATGACAAGGACCTCCTGTGGACGTAAATGATCTTGTGATCATGGTTGGGGAAACATTCGTTCGATGTACTCTCGAACAATGTACCGCTGTTTCTTTTATGCAATGGAGTCAAATGAAGTGAGACTCAACTGGCTCAAGAGACTATTTGACGAAAGAAAGACATGGTGTAATATTGTTTAGCTATGTATTTTCTTGCTTAATTTTTGAACTATTTGACCTATGTATTTTCTTGTTTAATTGTTGAACAATCTATTTTGCTACCAAAACGATTGTTTGATGTTTATATTATTAGTACTACATTGTTATGATGTTTTCATAAGTATTGGCATATGTCAAATATACCAAATTCATTGAAACACGTTGTCTATAATTAATTCACAACAAAAACAACTAGTTTTTGGGCTAAATTAGATGCCAAGCATATTATTTGAGATAACATACATCATAATCAAATAAACCATGTCAAATCAGTGTTTAAATAACATCTTCAGCATCCAAGGGCATTACAGACTTTCACCACCAGCTACAACCTCACCAGCCGTCCTAAAATAAGTTACCAAACAGGGTTTTTGGGCTTCTCTGCTTCTACCAGCTCCAGCCAGATTCTCAGCTTCTACCAGCTCCAGCTGCTTCTCATTCAGCCACAGCCCAAACAAATAGGGTCTATATACATAAATGAAAAAACGCAAAAAAGAAAATGCTCAAAGAGAACAAAGGAAGCACAAACCAATGGATCAGATTTCTGGCTAGGAAAGCTCTAATAAGGATTACATGTGCGCACAGTATAATCATAGTCGATCATTTGGGAAAAGGATCCTCACTTCCATTCAACTTTTTTTTTTTTGAAACAGAACTTCCATTCAACTTACAAATGAGAGCAAAAAAACAAAGGTCAAATACAAACAAACAGGACAACAGGGGAGAAGAGAGGGATAGAGATTGCTGGGCACTATGGATCAGATTTCTAGCTTGGAATCCTCTGTTAAAGGATTTCATGTGCGCACAGTATAATCATAGTCATAAGCTGGGGAAAGCATGCTCACTTCCATATAAACTGAGATAGCAATCTCTGACAAGAAACTCAGCAAACCACACAAATTTGTTTAGTTTGGTCATCACACAACCACAATCAATCAACACATTACCTAGATTCAATATGGAGAAATATGCACACTTTCTATGTTACAAAATGTGCCAGAAGACAGGTAACACGACACTGTCAGGTAAAGCGTCGTGCTGTTTAATGCTGGCCGGTGTTTCCACGTATGCTTCCCTCTACAGGATGACCAAACTGTGAACAGGCCATCCTTCCAGTTGTGAAGAAACAAATAAAAACATTTGTTCAGCAATCAAGAAAAAACAAAAAATTCAGTTCTTGGGGATGAACAATATGATCAACGATATCCTCAGTTCAGGTCTCCAATTTGCTTCCGCATCGCACAATAGCGCATCAGAAGAACGAAAGTATTTAGTTTGATCATCATAGGACAGATTTCAACATCAGATAAAAAAACACAAAACATTCTCAGTGAACTACAAGCAGAAAACAGGACATAAATAACAAAAGATGCAGAACTTGCATGATTGATGGAAGTGTTTATCACAACGGTCCAACCAGAACACATACAAATGCAACAAAAGATGAAAAGGCTCAGATATGGTATAACAGGTTTTTCAGTCATGATTTTTCAGAAGCAGAACTGGCATGTTTGCTGAAAGTGTTATCATCACAGCCATGGTAAACAAGAACACATATATCTGAAAGAATGGCAATAATGAAAATTGATCTTTTTGACTCATATTAAGAAATTCAACCATGTTTTCCCGTTGTCCTTCATTAATTAATCAGAAGCGCAGGTAAGATTCAAATCGCTGCCACTAATCCAAAGAAATCCACATAAGGGACAGGCATTTGGGCAAACAAGATAAGATAAAAGTTGTTTCAAGTTGATGGGTGGCATCAGATAATAAGCGGAGTTTTGTGAACATATGAAAGATTCAGTGTTTAGCATATAATATTTAACATCATTTGACACCCTGGGTTTGATAATCTTATATGAAGAAACAAGTAAGACAAATAGCGCTTTGTGCAAGCCATCAGATACTAAGATGAGAATATTAGTCCACACATAGAATTTTCCTTTGAGAGTGTAGGATATCTGATCATCACTTGCCAGCTCAAAAATATAAGTAATTCAAAAAATTTGAGAAGAAAATCTTGGTTAGACCATTTGACCCAAGAGCAATGGCAAACGCTGCAAAGGGTTGGTAAGTAAACCATTTCTCTATCTGCGCACGCTACATCCCCTAAGATCCAAGTGCAACTAAGAGGAATACTAGAAGCTAAGCGCAAACATGACAAAAGGCAGAAGAATTTAACTAATTGAAAATTTAACATTCAAGAAGAATAAAGATAGACAATTTTTTTCTCTCAGATGCCAACCACAAGGGTAGCACAGATGATGCAGACATATCAACATGGCATCAGTTCAGATCGCCCGTCTGCTTGTACTCTCTTCATAGAGAAAGATTTCAGACCAAAAAATATCAACAAAGATCAAAGCAAATAAAAACATTAACATATTTGTCCAGCCATCTCTCAACATAGCCGGTCCCAAGCCCGGGTAAAGGAGGAGGGTTGTTATAGGCTTGGCGAGCCAACGTGAAAACCCAGCCACTCTTATGGAGATGAAACCCAAAGTACAACATAGAGAAGTACCAGATGGCAAAGAAGGCCGCAAAGCAAGCTGTGAGTGAACCAGGGGTCGGGCGTATGAGGACCTCTACCAAAGGTTAGACATGAAGGAAGGCGAAAGGGACATCAATAAGATGGCCAAGAGCCGAGAGAGGAAGACGAGGGATGTTGACCAAATCAAGTGCATCAAGGACGGAGCAGATCAACTCCTGGTGAAGAACGGAGAGATTAAGCATAGATGGCGTGAGTACTTTGACAAGTTGTTCAATGGGGAGAGTGAGAGCTCTACCATTGATCTGGATGACTCCTTTGATGATACTAGCAAGCGTTTTGTGAGGCGAATCCAGGAGTCGGAGGTCAAGGAGGCTTTAAAGAGGATGAAAGGAGGCAAGGCGATGGGCTCCGATTGTATCCCCATTGAGGTGTGGAGAGGCCTCAGGGACATAGCGGTAGTATGGCTAACCAAACTTTTCAACCTCATTTTTCAAGCAAACAAGATGCCAGAAGAATGGAGACGGAGTATATTAGTACCAATCTTCAAGAACAAGGGGAATGTTCAAAGTTGTACTAATTACCGTGGAATTAAGCTGATGAGCCATACAATGAAGCTATGGGAGAGCGTCATTGAGCACCGTGTAAGAAGAATGACAAGCGTGACCAAAAATCAGTTTGGTTTCATGCCTGGGAGATCGACCATGGAAGCCATTTTCTTGGTACGACAACTTATGGAGAGATATAGGGAGCAAAAGAAGGACCTGCATATGGTGTTCATTGACTTGGAGAAGGCCTATGATAAGATTCCACGGAATGTTATGTGGTGGGCCTTGGAGAAACACAAAGTCCCAACAAAGTACATTACCATCATCAAGGACATGTACGATAATGTTGTGACAAGTATTCGAACAAGTGATGGCGACACTGACGACTTCCAATTAAGATAGGACTGCATCAAGGGTCAGCTTTGAGCCCTTATCTTTTTGCCTTGGTGATGGATGAGGTCACAAGGGATATACAAGGAGATATCCCATGGTGTATGCTCTTTGCAGACGATGTGGTGCTAGTCGATGAGAGCCGGACAGGGGTCAACAAGAAGTTGGAGTTATGGAGGCAAACCTTGGAATCGAAAGGTTTTAGACTTAGTAGGACTAAAACCGAGTACATGAGGTGCGCTTTCAATACTACTAGGAACGAGGAGGAGGATGTTAGCCTTGATGGGCAAGTGGTGCCTCAGAAGGACACCTTTCGATATTTGGGATCAATGTGCAGAAGGATGGGGATATCGATGAAGATGTGAACCATCAAATTAAAGCCGGATGGATGAAGTGGCGCCAAGCTTCTAGCATTCTTTGTGACAAGAGGGTGCCACAAAAGCTAAGTTCTATAGGACGGCAGTTCGACCCGCCATGTTGTATGGTGCCCAGTGTTGGCCGACTAAAAGGCGACATGTGCAACAGGTAGGTGTGGCGGAGATACGCATGTTGAAATGGATGTGTGGCCACACAAGGACTGCATCCGGAATGATGATATACGAGATAGAGTTGGGGTAGCGCCAATTGAAGAGAAGCTTGTCCAACATCGTCTGAGATGGTTTGGGCATATTCAGCGCAGGCCTCCAGAAGCCCCAGTGCACAGCGGACGGCTTAAGCATGCTAATAATGTCAAAAGAGGTCGGGGTAGGCCGAACTTGACGTGGGAAGAGTCCGTAAAGAGAGATCTGAAGGACTAGAGCATCACCAAAGAACTAGCCATGGACAGGGGTGCGTGGAAGCTTGCTATCCATGTGCCAGAACCATGAGTTGGTCGCAAGATCTTATGGGTTTCACCTCTAGCCTACCCCCAACTTGTTTGGGACTAAAGGCTTTGTTGTTGTTGTTGTTGTTGTATATTTGTCCAGCCATCACGAGTCCAAAAAAAAAAGACCACATAGCCAAAAAACAGACAAAAAAAATTAATACGTTGTTGGACTGATCCCTCAGAGTGATAATATATATTTCATCAATGTATGAATCAGGCCACTACTTTTTAACATCACAAGTCATCACCAGGATCCATAAACAACAATCTCCAATTAGGAAAGAAAAATCAAACAGAAACATTACATAGAATCCTCAGTTCAAGTAAGAGTTTCATAACAAATGGTTGAGTCGTCAGACAATGCTTTCTAGGCAAATGCATCTCCATCAGACTGCAGCGATGTTAGCTGCTCGGAGCCCAGTGCATATCATCATCTATGACATCAGAAGACATAGAACCAAATAATAACCAAGCAAAAGGTAAGGAACACAATCAACGAGCAATATAATATCAAACCGGTAGACCAGGAACAACAGAATATCAAATCAGTAGCCCTCAGGGATTATGCTTATGAATTTCATCAAGGAAGAAATCTCAGGTCTCAAAGATGTGCCATCACTGGACTGCAGAGAACGCAGCAAACCAAAAAGCAATAAATCATTTATGATAAGAATAGCAGGAGCTACTTTTGGAGAATGTTATTCACCACACCTCACAAGTAGCAGTAAGCAACTCAAGATCAACATAAGGGGTAGCCCATTCGTAAAATTCAAGCCCAGTTAACATTTCCTCATGAAATTCAGTGTCTAAAATTACAGCACCGCCATGTGGACATCAGAATTGCAGATTTTCACAGCATGGCACACAGAGTGAACCTATCAGTCCCGAAAGATGGTGTGTTTTGTTCATTGTTTTCATCATTGTCACACAGAGTCCAGCCATATTCTATGCATAGTAAACAACAGAATAAAAAAAAACTGAAAAGTAGATGACATATAACTTTGGAAGTATTCGGAAAAAATAAATAGTCAAGACTAGAAGATGCAAACAACAATCAACAGCTGTTCATTTTGGCCTCAGAATTGTAGAATGACAGCATGGGCGCACAGCGACCAATCAGTCCCAAAAGATGGTATGATTAACAGGTTTTTCATCATCAGACAAACATCAGCAGACACAAATAAACAGGTCAACAAAACAGAACTTAAATTAATACAGAAAACAAAATCTAACAGTAAAAGTGAGCTGACATTATCCCCTCAGACATCCAAGGCAGGATCTAACAGCATTAGCTCTCTAGGATGGCTGGGCAAAAGATCCTAGGCAGCATCTGCGAATGTTTGAGAAATAAACCTTAAACTAATCATCACCGGGCTTACATTAACACAAAACAACTAAAGCAAATATATGACCAACATTGCATTAGACATCCAAGCAAGGATGGAACAGCAATAGCTCTCAAGCCTGGCAGGGCGAAAGCTCTTAGGCGGCAACTGCAAATGTTTTGAGAAACAAGCCTTGATTGTATCATCATTTGCAGTGCAGCAGCATTTTTAATACACTACATAGGTTAGTAGTTATATTGAGCTGGAAAAATAACAAAGGCTCAGATATCCAAGGAAGGAATTAGCAGCATCTGCTCTCAAGCCTGGCAAGGCGAAAGCTCTTAGGCGGCAACTGCGAATGTTTTGAGAAACAAGCCTTAAATTTATCATCATTGCCATAAATTCTGAGAAGCATATCGACTCAACTATATTAGAGAGGGAATTTAATCACAAGGATAGGCTCCGCAGACTAACAGAATGAAGTTCCAGGTTCCTATCAATGAGTAAAAACTAATTATTGGCCTAATTATAGATCCCCTGGTCATTGCTTATAGCTACCAGAGAAGGACCATTAGGCCCAGGTTAGATTACAGTACAAACAGCTACTACAAGGACCAACATAAAATCACTCAGCATAAAGCAATGAATTTGGGGTTTCCAAGAAAGGCAGACACACATAAGTCAATTTTGACACTTGCAACCAACAGAAAAAAATCTTTTAAACTGCCAAAAACCTCAGAAAGCCACATAAAATGTCAATTGAAAACTTGTACTCCAAAAGTAGAAAATTAAAGAGGGGTAAATATATGCAATGGGCACAATGTGGGCCCATTCTGTATCATCAGAAAATAAATGATTTCTCATTCACAGGTTAACAGCACTGTGTCAGAAGGTGTCCTAATATAGTTTCAAGGTTTCATCACCTGATACTGCAAAAAGTAATCGAATCAATAAAAAAACATAGATGTTCCCGTAAAAAGGTGGACCAGGTTCAGAAATGAATGCACAATGATCCATAGTAGACATTTTTCATAAGAAAACCACCCATTTTCAAAAACAAATATGGAACTTCAAAGTGATGGCTCGGTTCAGCGGGATAATCGGCATACAAATCAATCTCAAAAGAGACGACCTGTGATTTGCTCTGTTGAGCTTGAATATTTGCAAATCGTCACTGCCATCAGCACAAATCCAAATTAAGAAAGGAAGTTCAAAAGTTTTCAAATCAAGACAAACTATCAGCAACAAGAGCAAAACAACCGGCAGGCACACTATTGCTGCTAAGGATACGCTCAGCTAAGAATTCTTTCTAATCAGTGCCGTAGTATACATCTATTCTAGATTACAGGCGATAAAATAGTAGAACCAGATCGCCTCAAGCAGGATAATATAAGATAAAAAAATAGGCGTGTAGCACATATGAACTGGACAATGCAGTGAGATTTCCATTACCAACATAACAGTCAATTACAGATACTTGATTAGGTCTTCTTCTTAGCATGCATGCTGGGAAACAAAAAAAAAGGAGGGCGAGAGCAGCTAGATCTACTTCTCCGACGAGTTGGGGCCGCGCTTCTTGCCGAAGCCGACGACGGCGGTGACGAAGCGGCGGTTGTACTGGATGCGCTTGTGGGCGCGGCCGCGCGGCTGCTTCTTCTTGTCCTGCTTCGCCACCTTGGGCGTCTGGCCCCGCACCTTCCCGGCTCGGGCCAGCGATCCGTGCACCTTACCTGAAGGCAGGCACCGCCGCGTCAGCACTGAGAACCACGACAACAGTAGGTGGGGATCGAGGGGGGCTGAAAGAGGAGGAGCAGATGGTTACCCATGGCGGCTGCGGCGGTGGAGCGGCGGGCTCTTCGGTCGGCGAGGGGAACGGAGAGCGCTCGGGCGGCAGTGGCGGTGGCGGCGGCGGCGGATTATGCTGATGGGAGTTGTGCCCTAGACGTTATAGAGGCGAGGGCTCCGTTGTTATGCGGGCCGTTGGCTGAGGGGCCCGTGGAAATGGTCTGGTGATGGGCTTAGAGCCCGTGGCCCGTTAGGGGCCCGTAAAAGACGTGGGGAGCCTGAGAGAAGGGAACCCTCGGAGAAGCGGCGCGCGAGCACAGGAGCGAGCTCACCGGCGGCGGCGGAGGGGAGAGGGGGCGAGATGCCGCGGCCGGAGGTGCAGGCGCCGCCGGAGATATTCTACAACGAGTCGGAGGCGCGCAAGTACACCACCTCCTCCCGCATCATCTAAATCCAGGCAAGCAACCTAAGCGCCTCTCGTCGTGTGTTGTGTGTGGGAGCTCCGGCGGTTCGCCGGTGATGCTGACCCGGGTTTGCTATCTCCTCCTTCTTCTTCTTCTTCTTCGCAGGCGAGGATCTCTGAGAGGGCGGAGCTGCTGGCGCTCCCGGATGACGGCGTCCCCAAGATGCTGCTCGACATCGGTAGGCTTCTTTCAATGCTCGCTTGCAGCACCATGGAATTATAACTCGACTCTCTGTTGTTGCTCTGACAGAAACCATGTGTCTTGGTGAATTGCTGGTGTTCACAATCATTTTTCCTGTGTGCTGTGAATCGCAGGGTGCGGTTCCGGGCTTAGCGGTGAGACGCTGACGGAGCACGGCCACCACTGGATCGGCTGTGATATCTCACAGTCCATGCTTGGTGAGGAGCTCGCCTCGTTTCTCGCTCTTATGGGCATGGTGGTTTGTCACTCAGCTTTCTGTTTGACAGCTTCGGTTTTGTTTTCCCCTCGCAGATGTCGCTCTGGAGCGGGAGACCGAGGGAGACCTCCTGCTCGCAGACATGGGCGAGGTAAAATGCCTGTTAGGGCATTGGATTAGTCGAGAATTTTAGTTCCAGATGCTATGTTTGTGTCGTACTAGTAGCTCATAAGCTTGTATTATGCAATTCTTCTTGTTACAACTGAGTTTTATGTGTTATTAATTGTTAGAAGGCATCATTGGTAATGATAATGATGTGCATGAATTATGTACAACGTGATCTCGAAACAAACCTGATTGACACTGTAAAGGTAAATGGGCCTTCCAACCTATGTCTGGTAGGAAAATATGTTTATAACAACGCATCTTCCAGGGCTTAGGCTTGCGCCCAGGAGTTATGGATGGTGCAATTAGTATTTCAGCAGTCCAGGTGATTCTTCGAGTTTTTGTTTTGTTTCTCCAGCGGACTTGTTGTGTTTGGTGATTTGTTCATAACCATGCCCTTTGACAATGTTGTGCAGTGGTTATGCAATGCTGACAAGTCTTCCCATGAACCAAGATTGCGGTTAAAGTACGTGAAGCTATTTTGTAATGTGTCCCTTGGGTTATCTGCAACCAATTCTTAACCTTGATGTGCATAATTTCCAGGGCTTTCTTTGGATCACTATATAGATGCTTAGCCAGGGGAGCAAGGGCCGTTCTACAGTTTTATGCTGATAATGTGAAACAAACTGAAATGCTCGTGTCTTTTGCCATGAAAGCTGGATTTGCTGGTGGAGTGGTTATTGACTGGCCTCATAGGTATGGATTTCATTGCCTCGGAGCCTTGGTTGTATGAACAGTCTTATGGATTTCTTGTCTGCTGTAGACTTATGTGGATGCCTTTCCTCTGACAGTTCGAAAGCAAAGAAGTCCTACCTTGTCCTCACTTGTGGTACATCTTCTATTGCAACTCTTCCAAAGGGGAAAGGTGAAAATGGTGAGATGTGCAGCAGTGATGATGACGATGATGATGATGAGAGCAACGATGACCAAACAGTAAGCTCACTCTTAACAAGATATGTTTCCTGTTATACATTTTGACCTTTGGTACTTTTAATCTCTGTGTCTTGTGTACTGCTTCATTCCACCTTGATCAATGGAACTATATGTGATCCAGTTGATTTGTACACAAAGTCACAAACCAGTTGCATAAGAAATGTTGTTAATGACATGACCAAATAGGCCATTACTCTCTTATTATGGGATGGAAATTTTTGTTATTTTTGTGGTGATCTTTTTACCTGTCTATGTAATATTCCCTGTGTCAGCTGCTAGCATCTTCAGTTTTACCAAGTAATTTCCAGATATTTACTTGATCTGAAAATTGTTGCTATCTTGGACGCGGTGAGCTAACTGTCTGTGCTTGGTCAAGAATCAACTTGCATCATTCTTCTCTTATTTTGTTCTCTCACTTATAGTCCATTGCTGATTGTCCTCCCATGTGATGAAGCCTTGGTGCTCTACTGGCAGTGCGTACATGATAATAATGCATTTGTGGCCATTGCAGGTCGGTACATATGGACGGAACAGGTCGAACAAGAGGCAGAAGGTGAACAAGAAGAACGGCAGGGGCAAGGATTGGCTGCTGAGGAAAAAAGAGCAGATGAGGAAAAGAGGACGTGACGTCCCTGCGGACACAAAGTACACTGGGCGGAAGCGGAAAACCCGCTTCTAAGTCGGTGTTTGGCAGTCATTTAGTTTAGCTTGTCAGAAGCAGCAAGAGTGTTTATGTCTGAAGAGTTGGCTGTATGGCGCTTCCGTTGTATACCACCGATAGCTATTCGAAGATATGCAGCAGTTTTGGCAAATGCTACTAGTGCCATGTTTGTGAGGATATATATGTAATGATGACATGGTTGGTTGTTTCATGTTTGCATGGATTTGTGAAATTTTGTAGCTGGCAGTAATCGCGATGATATCTTTGTGTCATTTGTAAGCATGTGGTGTAGATACTGAAACAAAATGGTTCAGAGATTACTGTGCATTAGCCACAAAAACAAACGCAACATAAAAATTTCTATAGTTAATTCTGCTCATACCAAAATGTTGCAACTTGCCTTCCGACATTATCTTTGATGTAAGACCTGTTAAGATACCACTCATACTTTTCCTTTAACCTTGTCGTCAGCCAGCTAATTGATCATATCTTCTCCAGCTTCAGCAGCACAACATCGAACATCATGGATCATCATTTACCACAATGCTAACTATTTTAATCTTCTGATATCTAATAAACTTTAAGTAGTGACATCATAATATGTATCATACATTGCTCAGAATGCACATTGCCGTATAAAAAGAAATCCCCTTTTATGTGTTCAATTAGCTGCCCTTGCAAGAATCGAGCAGAACCGGGAACTAGTTGAATTTGTGGTGGGGCAAGTGGGTATTTATTGTTGGGATCGACTAGGCAGCGGCGCCGCACCTTGGTGTTCCCGTGCGGTGGCTGCATGTACACATGCAAAAGGGCATGATCCATTAGTACTACTAATTTAAGTATTGTCATCGCCTAAAAAAGCTAAGCATTGCCACAATGCAGGCGGCTAGTCCTCTTTCTCTCCCCATGCATGCATGGGATGACGTCAACAAGATTCTTGTCAATGTTTGAAATTCAAAAGGTTTTATCTTCAAAATCGTTAATCTGATTGATGTTCCGTTTTCACCGTTGGCTTTGTCGTGACAAGATCTTTGAAACTAGATCATATATCGACATGTTCTGACAACTTTTTTTTGGGTCCATACTTGCCACATTGTTTCACTCACTTGTCATATTACTAACCACTTACTTGCCTGACAAAAGATAACTTAATTGCCATATTTTTATGTCATTTTGTACAAAGCTTGTCGGTGCTTATAAATCCAGTTGCCACAATGTTTTGATGTGCTTGTCATTTATAACTCTACCTAGTTGTCATGTTGTCTCCTAAAACTTGTCAATGCTTATAAAATCTAGATGCCACAAATATTTTGTTGTGCTTGTCATTTTAATTCTATCTAGTTGTCATATCGGTTATTGGGAAAACTAGTTTCCCATGGTGTTTTGTTGTATTTATCAGTTTAATTCTACTCAGTTGATGTCTTGTGTCATAAAAACCTTCATGATTGTTCTAAAACTTAGTTGTTGCAGTGTTATATTGTGCTTATCAGTTTAGGTCTACTTAATTGTCTCATAAAAGCGTGTTAATTGTTGTAAAATTTCCCCTAAAAATGCTGTAAAAACTAGTTCTTGCATTATTTTGTAAGGCTTGCCATTTAAAAATATACCTAGTTGCCAGTTATTTTCATAACGCCTCATTCGTTCTTACTAATGATTGTATGAGAGACAAAGAGATGTGAGCGTTGCAAAGTCTCATGTGTAATAAACTACTCCACTTTTAAGTAGATAAAGGCAGCTCACACATTCATGGAACGTTGCAGCTTTTCTTTACCTAAGCTCTTGTAGCCTTGCTGGGTCCTTGCACCTTAAGGTTCTAGTAAAGTCTGACCACTCACAAGAAAACCAGACCCAATTCACGTAGTCCTGCATGCATGTTACCATGCGTGTTGCCAGCCACATAATGGAGCGCCACACGCATCCGATCCGCCGCACGGAGCGACCAGGATGCACACGCTGCAGTATAGATTTTTCCTTTATTGTTTCTCTTTTCCTTGTTATATATATACCGTAGTACGAAATACGTCTTGTATTCATTTGGTGCATAGCTTGCTTGTAGGCATTTATTTCGAAGTAAATTCTGAAGGGATTTTTTTAGGGATTTGAACACACGACCCCCACCCTCTCCACCCCCTTATTGGCAATTTTGTAGAGAGGCATAGGTTCCCCCTCTGCCTTTGTGGCCCGGTTGTCAAGCCAGGCACACCTCCACCCAATCCTAAGCACCAGCGACCGCCCCTGCCGGGCATAGCACACACCCCTTAGGCCCATCACCTGGTCGTCCCGCCGGACACACCTACCCCTATACCCTGCCCCCGACTATCCTATCGGGCACACCTCCCCATGTTCATACATTGTTGGGGGCATAGCTCCCTCTAAACCTCCTCCCATGTAACCCTAGACCTATACCCACTACCGCATACTAGACTCTCTATCGTATACAATACATTACTAATATCCCCTTGTATTCCTACTTGATGACATTCCTGCCAAAGCCCAGCATAATAAACCCGTGAAAATTGCACCGAACTACCGATTGGGCTCAATCCACGCTCAAAGAAACTGTCCTCGAAAACTCCACGGTGGGGGGGGGCGATGGGAGATGGGGGCAGAGAAGGAGTGGTTGTCTTGTAGGAGTTGGGGAAGGTGGGGAAACGAGGGACCACGGCCAGACGGCCGACGCGGCTCTAAGACGGGATGTCATGCCCATTGGAAGAGAAGAAGATGAAAAATTGATGGCAACGCCATGTATTTCATCTTTTTCGCTAGGCACACAGATAAAAAAATCCATGAACAAAACTGGAAAGAAAACATTGTTTCCGGCGCGAAGTTAGCCATGGCTTCTTCCTCGAGTCCTGTCATGATCGCGCACTCGACAAAAGAGCTTTATAAGCGGCATTGCTCTTCTTCATTCACACGATAGTGTTGGATCAAGTTTTTGTCCATCGTCCAAGGTTCCCCACTACTACCTTTAGTGAGCTACCATCATCCGATCACATAGATCTAGAGCTAACATCTCGTGGACAAGATCCACCACACCTGGAACATCGACCTTGGTCGAATTGGAAGGTCCGACTGCTTGTGGGGGCTCCTCAGTAAAAGGATACTCTTTGACTGACGGGGAGCATAGGTGCTCAAGGAAAATGCCTTTCGGCACGACTCACCAAGTGGAGCTGATCTTTGCCAGGTCATCTGCCGCCTAGTTCTTCGCTCGGGGTATGTGATGCAACTCTAGACCCTCGAAGTTCTTCTCCAATTTTCTAACTGCATTGCAGTAGCCAGTCATGGAAGGACTATGGATATCCATTCCTTCATCACCTGATTGACAACGAGGTCCAAATCACTGAATATCATCAAACGTCGGATTCCGAGTGAGATGGCCATCCGGAGCCCGTACGGAAGGGCTTCATATTCGGCCTCGTTATTAGGTGAATCAAATTGATTTTGGAGAACGTAGCTCAATTGGTCTCCCCTGGGGGAGACGAGAACCACTCCGGCACCGGATCCTTGGAGCATCTTGGACCCGTCAAAGAACATGGTCCGATGTTTGGGTATACTTGGGGTGGGCTGTTCTTGCTCGATCCACTCGGCCAAAAAGTCCTAGCGCTTGAGACTTGATTGCTTTCTTGGCTTCAAACTTGATCTCCAACGGGAGGAGCTCAATTTCCCATTTCACAACTCGCATGTGGCATCTCTGTTATGCAGGATTTTCAACAGGGAGGCATCACTGATAACTGTGACCGAGTGATCTTGAAAATAATGAGCCACCTTCTTGATAGTGAGGTAAATACCGTAGACCATCTTCTGGTAGTGTGGATACCTTTGCTTGGAAGGGGTTAAGACTTCTGAGATGTAATAGACGGGTCTTTGCACTTCAAATGCTTTTCCCGATTCCCCACGCTCCACCGTAAGGACAATGCTAACCACTCGTCTGGTAGCCGCGATGTACAAGAGCAGAGGCTCTCGGCTGCTCGGAGCAGCTAACACCGCCTGGGTGGAAAGCAAGGCATTGAGTTCATCAAACGTGGCTTGCACTTTAGGTGTCCACTCAAAGATGTCGGACTTCTTCATCAATCGGTAAAGAGGCAATGCCTTCTCACCGTGTCGAGAGATGAACCTAATCAGGGCCGCGAGGCAACCGGTGAGCTTTTGCACGCCATGCAAGCGCACTGTTTTTTTCATTCGGACGATGGCACCAATTTTTTCGGGATTGGCATCGATCCTTCGTCTGGAAACGAGAAAAATGAGTAGCTTACCCGATGGCACTCCGAATGTACATTTTGCGGGGTTGAGTTTTATCTGAAAACATCGAAGATTGGCAAAAGTTTTAGTGGGGTCAGCCAGAAGGTCAAAACCTTTTCTGGACTTGACCATGATATCATCCATGCATGCCTCCATGTTCTGACTGATTTGCTCTTGCAAACATTTTTGGATCATACGCATGAAGGTCACCCCGCATTTTTTAGACCGAACGACATTGTGATATAGCAAAAACACCTGAATGGGGTGATCAAGGTTGTTTTTATTTCATTAGGTCCAATATATTCGGATCTGGTGGTATCCGGAGTACGCATGCAGGAACGACAGACGTTCATATTCGGCAGTAGAGTCTATTATCTAGTGTATGCCGGGAAAGAGGAAAATGGTCCTTCGGACAGGCCCGATTGAGGTGCTTGAAATCGATGCACATCGGAGTGACGTGTCCTTCTTGGGAACCAACACAGGGTTGGCGAGCCACTCAGTATGATACACCTCACGGATGAACTCAACATCTAGGAGTCGAGTGATTTCTTCACCGATTGCCTTGCGCTTCTCGATGGAGGATTGACGCATGTGCTCTTTGACCATTTTGGTACTCGGATCGACTCGGAGTCGGTGCTCAGCCGGCCCTCTGGAAACTCCCAGCATGTCATACGGCTTCCATGTGAAAATATCCAAGTTCTCACGGAGGAACTAGATGAGCTTGGCTTCCTATTTCTCCCCGAGTGTCGTCAAGATGTTCGTAGGAGCTGCATTTAGATCACTCGGATGGACGTGAACTTGCTTGGTCTCACCGGACGATTGGAAAGCGGATTCCGTCGCCGGCTGCTTGGACTTGAGCAAATCTGTAGCGTCCACCGCTTTCTTGTATCCGTCGAGTTCGACCGCGAGTACTTGCTCATTTGCGATTCTCGAGCCCTGTTGGAGGCACTCCTCGACGACTTTCCGATCGCCAGTCACCGTGATCATGCTCTTTGGCTCGGGCATCTTAAGCTTAAGATACATGTAACATGGATGGGCCATGAAGCGTGCACATGAGGGCTTGCCCAGGATGGCGTGGTAGGCGC
Source organism: Hordeum marinum (assembly GCA_022496015.1). NCBI lineage: Eukaryota > Viridiplantae > Streptophyta > Magnoliopsida > Poales > Poaceae > Hordeum > Hordeum marinum. The sequence goes on from CM039673.1 coordinate 515,824,596, forward strand.
TGTGGAAGTCCACCACTTCGAACGTCAGGCGTTCCTTTTGGAAATTTTTCTCGTCTCCGAACACAACGTCCAAAGCGATTTGGTCGAGTGACTCATCCTTCTTCCCGGTGATGACCCCATGGAAATGCATGTTGCTTTTGCTCAGTCGGGACATCAGAATGTCCATTGCGCTGAGCATGTCAGCATAAATTATGTTGAGCCCATTGCCACCATCCATCAGGACTTTACGCATTTGGACTGCGTTAACTACTGGGTCTACAACCAACGCCTTCCTCCCAGGGGTGGCTATGTGCGCCGGATGATCTGACTGGTCAAAGGTAACGGGAGTCTTCACCCAATCAAGGTACTTGACGACAGTCAGGGCTGCCATGTTCACCTCCCGATTGATGACTTTCAATCTTCTCTTGCTTTTGACATCAACAATGATCACGTTGAGGACTTTGTCGATGTTCGGATACTCGGGAGCATCCTCGTCGTCCTCGTCATCATCTTTCTCTGCAGAGGCCTCTTTAACCATCTCTTGTTTGAGCATCCTGCACTCCTGAGTGGTGTGCTTCGGGTAAATTATATTGCCCTCCTCATCTTTTTTAGTATGGACAACACAGGGTTGATCCAATACTTCAGTCCTGTACTCAGGCTTCTTCTTATTGGCCCAATCTTTCTTCTTCTTCGGCTTAGGCTTCCCTTGAACAGGAACCCTAGCGACCTCTGCCTTTTCCTGAGGATCACCTTTCCTTTTCTGCTTTTTATCGGTGTTTCCCCTCGGTTGAGGGGTGTCGCCGGCTCGCCCTTTGCCGCTTCGGAGGCGGTCTTCTTCTTCGCCATTAGCGTACTTATTGGTGATTTTGTTGGCCCGACTGAGAGATACGTCTCTCAAACAAGCAAAGTTCAGGATGAGCTTGCGATACCGAGTGTGCAGACCGCTTGATGCTTGGTAACGTTCTCAACTGTATTGTGCAGCGTGGTCCAGCACTGAATGTACTCGCGGAGAGATTCATTGCTGTTTTGGACATAGTGCTGCAATTCTGTCATCCCAACCAGATGCTTGTACGTTCCCTCAAAGTTCTTGATAAACACACGCGTCAGGTCTTCCCAACAGTAGATGTTGCTGGAGGGTAACTAATTCAGCCAGGCTCGCGCCAAACCTTCCAACATGAGAGGAAGATGCTTCATAGCGACAAAGTCGTCACCACCGCCGATCTGGACAGCCACTCGTTAATCCTCGAGCCAAGTTTATGTCTTGGACTCGCCGTTGAATTTCCGATTCCATCGTCAATCGATAGTTGGCGGGGATATCTGCCTCTCGGATATACCTACTGAAACATTCAAGCCCTGAAGTCCCCCAACCACCCAATCGGTCTCTACTCAACCTTCTCTTGTCCACCACGTTCTGCGTGGTGATTGATTTAGCGTTGAGCTACGGGGGGTGTCGTCCACCCTCTTCATAACCTCTGGGCAGGGGCGGACTCCGTTCGCAGTCTTCTCGGTGAGGTCGACCGTCGTCGTAAGGCCGCTTGCCGTACGAATTGCCCCTGAGAGGGGGTGTCCGACTGATGTCACGGTCATCGTGCTAGTGCTCTCCATGTTGGCCTCTCGGAAGAGGAGGAGAGTGTCCGCGCTTTCCGTACGCATGCGGGTTGTGCGCTGACTGGACCGTATCAGCCCGCACGGAGTTGCTGTGTAGACACTGGTGTGACTGTGAGACTTCCAAATTTTGCCTCAACACAGTCTTCAGTAGTCTGGATCTATCGAATACCTTCTTCATTCATGGAACCGGGCGGCTGAATAGATCCAACGATATGAGTGGCCGCGACCAGGTTCTCCATTGGCGTGCGCATCACCGGGATCTTGGGCGGTCTGTTGTTCTGGAACAACAGACACCGCAGTCGACTAGAGCTGGGTTGTTCTCTGGCTACGCGGTCATCGAGCGACTGCTGGAGTCGCTCAAGCCGCTCGCGCTCAGCCAAAGTGTCTTGACGCGTGGCCTCCAAAGCTATCTCTTCTAGGGTAGTCCCTATGATGGGAGTGGGAAGAACTTCGTTGTCTCTCCTCCTCCTCTCTTCCCATTGCTCCCGAGTGAGAGACTGGGGGATGTAGCCGCTGGTGTCGCCGACGTGGCGGTCACCATCTTGGCCAAGGGAATTGCCCACTGAGTATCCAGGAGGCCCGTTGTTGGTGGTGTTGGCCATCAAGATCTCCACAGCATCTCCGCTGCTCTCATATTCTGACTCATCTGACAACTCATCAACCGAAGAGGGAAACAAGCTGACGGTGGGCTCGTTAGAGTTGAGCACGTCCACTTGACTGACCGTGGACTGGTGTGCCATGACATGCTCAATCCTATCGCCGCAGCCATGAGCGTCCGAAACACTGGCGGCGGCCTCCGGAGAGGCAGACGGACGGGGAGCCATAAGGCTCTGCTACTTCTCGAGCATGCGTTGGTTTCCCGTGAAGAGGAATTGTTTGATGCAGCAAACTAGATAAGTATTTCCCTCAGTTTTTGAGAACCAATGTATCAATCCAGTAGGAGATACAAGTGAATCACCAATAGATGTACCTGCACAAAGAATCAAACTCTTGCACCCAACGCTATAAAGGGGTTGTCAATCCCTTCACGGTTACTTGCAAGGATGAGATCTAATAGAGATAGATATAATAGGATGCTTGAACAAAAAGTAAAACTAAAAGTTAAAATAATGCAACAAGTATTTTTGGTATTTTTGATTTTAGATCTGAAAATATAATATGGAAAATAGACCCGGGGGCCATAGGTTTCACTAGATGGCTTCTCTCATGATGGCAAGTATTACGGTGGGTGAACAAATTACTGTCAAGCAATTGATAGACAAGCGAATAATTATGAAGATATCCAAGGCAATGATTATGTATATAGGCATCACGTCCGTGACAAGTAGACCGAAACGATTCTGCATCCACTACTATTAATCCAGACATCGTCTGTCTCCTGCCTGCATCTAGAGTATTAAGTTCATGAAGAACAGAGTAACGCATTAAGTAAGATGACATGATGTAGAGGGATAAAATCAAGCAATATGATGAAAACCTCATCTTTTTACCATTGATTGCAACAATACAATACGTGTCTCGCTACCCCTACTTTGTCACTGGGTGAGGACACCGCAAGATTGAGCCCAAAACTAAGCACTTCTCCTATTGCAAGAATTACCAATCTAGTTGGCCAAACCAAACCAATAACTCTAAGAGACTTGCAAAGATATGAAATCATGCATATAAAAATTCAGGAAAGACTCAAATAATATTCATGGATAATTTGAACATAACCTACAATTCACCGGATACCGACAAACACACCGCAAAAGAGTATTACATCGGATAGATCTCCATGAAGATCATGAAGAACATGGTATTGAGAAGCAAATATAGAGAAGAAGCCATCTAGATACTAGCTATGGCCCCATAGGTCTATGGTGAACTACTCACGCATCATCGGAGGGGCAATGGAGTTGATGTAGATGCCTTCCGTGATCGAATCCCCCTCCGGCAGATTATCGGAAAAGGCTCCAAGATTGGATCTCTCGAGAACAGAGGCTTCTGGTGGCGGAAAAGTGTTTTCGTGGCTCTTTTTGATAATGATGGGATATTTGGGAATTTATGGGCCGAAGATTAGGGTTAGGGGAGCAGCCATGGGCCCACAAGCCTGCCCGGCGCGGCCACCCCGTGGCCGCGCCCCTAGGGCTTGTGGCCCCACGGTGGCTCCTCTACCCTGGTTCTCAAGTCTCATAGATTTCTTTTGTTTCAGAAAAATTCCTTCCGAAGGTTTTATTCCGTTTGGACTCCGTTTAATATTCCTTATCTGCGAAACTCAAAAACAAGGAAAAAATGGAAACTGGCACTAGGCTCTAGATTAATAGGTTAGTCCCAAAAATAATATAAAATAACATATTAATGCATATAAAACATCCAAAACAGATAATATAATAGCATGGAACAATCAAAAATTATAGATACATTGGAGACGTATCAGCATCCCCATGCTTAATTCCTACTCGTCCTCGAGTAGGTAAATGATAAAAACATAATTTTTGATGTGGAATGCTACCTAACATATTTATCCATGTAATATTCTTTATTGTGGCATGAATATTTAAATCCGTAATATTAAAACAATAGTCTAATATTGACATAAAAACGGTAATACTTTGAGCAGACCAACAAGGTAGTCATGTCCTTTCGAATAACATGGCCTTAGAAAGTTATCCCTACAAAATTATATGGTCTGGCTATGCTCCATCTTCCCCACACAGAGTATCTAAATCATGCACAACCCCGATGAACAAGTCAAGCAATTGTTTCACATTTTTGGTGTTCTCAAACCTTTTTAACTCTCACACAATACATGAGCGTGAGCCATGGATATAGCATTATAGGTGGAATAGAATATGGAGGAGGTTCAAGGGAAAAAGGAGAAGATAGTCTCACATCAACTAGGCGTATCAACGAGTTATGGAGATGCCTGTCAATAGATATCAATGTGAGTGAGTAAGGATTGCCATGCAACAAATGCACTTAGAGCTATAAGTGTATGAAAGCTCAAAAATAAAACTAAGTGGTCGTGCATAATGAATATCCACTAGTTATATGAAAGTGACAAAATATGAGACTCTCTATCATGAAGATCATGGTGCTACTTTGAAGCACAAGTGTGTAAAAAGGTAGTAGCAATTGTCCCTTATCTCTTTCTCTTATTTTTTTATTTTGGTGGGCTTCTTTGGCCTCTTTTATTTTTTTGCTTGGGCTTCGCTGGCCTCTTTTACTTTTGTAAAGTCCGGATACTCATCTCAACTTGTGGGGGAGTCATAGCTTCCATCATCCTTTTCTCTCATGGGACAATGCTCTACTAAGAAAAATCATCACACTTTTATTTACTTATGACTCAAAGAAAAAGAAATTACAACTCGATTCCTATGACAAGATATAACTCTATATGCAATATGAAGTGATGATGCAAGTCATAGAAAAAAAACTACATGGTAGAAGTTGCATGGCAATATATCTCGGAATGGCTATGGAAATGCCATAATAGGTAGATATGGTGGCTATTTTGAGGAATATATGGTGGCTGTTTTGAGGAAGGATGGTTTGGTGTACCGACGAAAGTTGCGCGGTACTAGAGAGGCTAGCAAAGATGGAAGGGTGAGAGTGTGTATAATTCATGGACTCAACATTAGTCATAAAGAACTCACATACTTATTGCAAAATCTATTAGTTATCAAACAAAGCATTAGACACATGCTCCTATGGGAGAGGTTGGTAAGAGTTAACCATCGCGCGCTCCCGACCCTCACACAAAGGTCGACAATCATTAAACAAATCATGCTTCGACTTTGTTACATAACAGTTCACCATACGTGCATGCTACGGGAATCACAAGCTTTAACACACGTATCTCTTCAATTCACAACTACTCACTAGCAAGCATGACTCTCATATTACCATCTCTATTATCTCAAAACTATATGCAAGGAATCAAACTTCTCATAGTTTTTTAATGCACTTAATATGTAAGTTTTTATTATATCCCTCTTGGATGCCCATTATTTTAGGACTAAATTCATAACCTAAAAAATTACCATGTTGTTTTAAGAAACTCTCAAAATAATATAAGTGAGGAACGAGATTTCAATAATTTCTATAAAATATAATACCACCATGCTCTATGAAGATATAAGCGAAGCACTAGAGCAACATTACCTAGCTCAAAAGATATAAGTGAAGCACATAGAGTATTCTAACAAATTCACGATTCAGCGTGTCTCTCTCAAACGATGTGTGCAGCAAGGATGATTGTGGCAAACTAACAAGCAAAGACTCATATGATACAAGATGCTCCAAGCAAAACACATATCATGTGGTGAATAAAAATATAGCCTCAAGTAAATTTACCGATGGATTGAAGACGAAAGAGGGGATGCCTTCCGGGGCATCCCCAAGCTTAGGCTTTTTGGTATATTTGAATATGACTTGGGGTGGCATCCCCAATCTTAGGTTCTTGCCACTCTTTATTCCATAGTCCATCAAATCTTCACCCAAAACTTGAAAACTTCACAACACAAAACTCAACAGAAAACTCATGAGATCCGTTAGTATAAGAAAAATAAATCACCACTTTAGGTACTGTTGTGAACTCATTTTTTATTTATATTTGTGTAATACCTACTGTATTGTAACTTTTATATGACTCATACCCCCCGACACGACCCATAGATAATCAAAATAAGCAAACAACACAAAGAAAACAGAATCTATCAAAAACAGAACAGTCTGTAGCAATCTGTAAACTTTGAATACTTATGGAACTCTAAAATTCTGAAAAAATAGGAAAATTAGTGCAATTTTTATATCAGTCTTGTGTAAAAATTTAAGATCAATTTGGCTCTCTGAAAAATTTGGAAAATTTCTGGACTGAGCGTAAAGGTTTCTGTTTTTCAGCAGGATCAAATCAACAACTACCACAGATCATCCCAAAGGTTTTACTTGACTCAAACACTAATTAAAACACAAAAACACAGTTAATAAATAAGTAATAATGTGCCAAACACACCAAAACAGAAGCAAAAAGCAGAAAGCAAAATAAAATTGGCTTGCCTCCCAACAAGCGATGTTATTTAACGCCCCTAGCTAGGCAAAACGCAATAGATCTAGGTATTGTCATCTTTGGTATTGACAATTTTTGTGAGGACCTTCTCAAATCCAGGAGGTTTTGGTTTTATCAATTATCATACTCCTAGGCAAAAAGTCAAAAATTCTCTTGTAGCAATCGGTTCCGAACAATGTTGATAAAATTAGGGTGAACACTTAGCATCTTAAGATCTTCGTCCCCTTTACTAGAGGATTCATCCTTATTCGTGGGAACATAAACAAACTTGGCAGCCTTAGAAAGAGGAAGTTTAGGAGTGTTTTGAACAGCGGCAAAAGCGGAACCCAAGTTGGTAATAATGTCCTCTAGCTTTCCTATTCTAAAGGAATCTTGATCCAATTTTTCATTAACTATGGGTTCTTTTTCCCTTAGGTTTTTAAGAGTAACTCTTACCTTATATCCATATTGAGTGATATGATTGTGGATCTTTTTATCCAAGTTTTCAATGAGCTCTATAGTAGCAACTTTATTTTCAGTGATTTCTAACCTTCACATAACATGTTCCAAAGTTAAAATTGTCCCATTAACCATGATTGGGGGTGATCCAAACAAATTTATCATAGCACTATAGGAGTAAAAGGTATGACTTCCCAAAAAATTTCCTCCCATGATGGTATCTAGGACATATCTATTCCAAGGAGTGATTCCCACGTAAAAATTACGAAGAACAAATAGTAGATTGCTTACAAATAGATCTATTTTGAGCGTTGCAAATTCTATACCAAGCATCTTTTAAGTTTTCTCCCTCCCTTTGGTTAAAGTTACTCTAGAGCGATAGTAGCAAGGGTAGCCATGAGTTTGAGCGATCTACCACACAAAAAGCAAACGAAAAAGGGCGAATAAAAAGGCAAATCTTTTTGTTATTTTCTAAAATCGTTTTAGAAGTGGGGGAGAGGAAAACGAAAGGCAAATGGCAAATAATGTAAATGCAAGAGGTGAGTTTGTGATGGGTACTTGGTATCTTGACTTGATATGTATCTCCCCGGCAACGGCGCCATAAATCTTTCTTGCTACTTCTCGAGCATGCGTTGGTTTCCCGTGAAGAGGAATTGTTTGATGCAGCAAACTAGATAAGTATTTCCCTCAGTTTTTGAGAACCAATGTATCAATCCAGTAGGAGATACAAGTGAATCACCAATAGATGTACCTGCACAAAGAATCAAACTCTTGCACCCAACGCTATAAAGGGGTTGTCAATCCCTTCACGGTTACTTGCAAGGATGAGATCTAATAGAGATAGATATAATAGGATGCTTGAACAAAAAGTAAAACTAAAAGTTAAAATAATGCAACAAGTATTTTTGGTATTTTTGATTTTAGATCTGAAAATATAATATGGAAAATAGACCCGGGGGCCATAGGTTTCACTAGATGGCTTCTCTCATGATGGCAAGTATTATGGTGGGTGAACAAATTACTGTCAAGCAATTGATAGACAAGCGAATAATTATGAAGATATCCAAGGCAATGATTATGTATATAGGCATCACGTCCGTGACAAGTAGACCGAAACGATTCTGCATCCACTACTATTAATCCAGACATCGTTTGTCTCCTGCCTGCATCTAGAGTATTAAGTTCATGAAGAATAGAGTAACACATTAAGTAAGACGACATGATGTAGAGTGATACACTCAAGCAATAGGATGAAACCCCATCTTTTTAACCTTGATGGCAACAATACAATACGTGCCTCGCTACCCCTACTTTGTCACTGGGTGAGGACACCGCAAGATTGAACCCAAAACTAAGCACTTCTCCTATTGCAAGAATTACCAATCTAGTTGGCCAAACCAAACCAATAACTCGAAGAGACTTGCAAAGATATGAAATCATGCATATAAGAATTCAGGAAAGACTCAAATAATATTCACAGATAATCTAAACATAAACCCACAGTTCATCGGATATCGACAAACACACCGCAAAAGAGTATTACATCGGATAGATCTCCATGAAGATCATGAAGACCATGGTATTGAGAAGCAAAGAGAGAGAAGAAGCCATCTAGCTACTAGCTATGGACCCGTAGGTCTGTGGTGAACTACTCACGCATCATCGGAGGGGCAATGGAGTTGATGTAAATGCCCTCTGTGATCGAATCCCCCTCCGATAGGTTACCGGAAAAGGCTCCAAGATTGGATCTCTCGGGAATGGAGGCTTCTGGTGGCAGAAAAGTGTTTTCGTGGCTCTTTTTGATAATGATGGAATATTTGGAAATTTATAGGCCAAAGATTAGGGTTAGGGGAGCAGCCGTGGGCCCACAAGCCTGCCCGGCGCGGCCACCCCCTGGCCGCGCCCCTAGGGCTTGTGGCCCCACGGTGGCTCCTCTGCCTTGGTTCTCAAGTCTCATAGATTCCTTTTGTTTCATAAAAATTCCTTCCGAAGGTTTTATTCTGTTTGGACTCCGTTTAATATTCCTTATCTGCGAAACTAAAAAACAAGGAAAAAAATAGAAACTCGCACTAGGCTCTAGATTAATAGGTTAGTCCCCAAAATAATATAAAATAGTGTATTAATGCATATAAAACATTCAAAACAAATAATATAGTAGCATGGAATAATAAAAAATTATAGATACGTTGGAGACGTATCAGGCTCCGACGGCTGTCGAAGTAGAACTCCGTGCGTTGCTTCCTGGGCGAGGAACGCATCTGGGTCCAACGATGCCTCGTGCAACCACGCCGAGCCATCGGCGACGAAGTGAAGGGTGCGAAAAAGGATATCACCGCCGAGTGCCAACATGATGTATGGAAAAGTTAGAATCCCACTTACACCGAAATTTGCTAGATGTGTTGCCCCAAGGTGGGCGCCAACTATCATGTGAGTAATACTGATAGTAGTACGGGGGTATGTACGAGTGAGGGCGAAGCCTAACTACATCGCAAGTGTAACACTCGGATGTATGAGTTCGGGCCCCACTCGAAAGTGGTAAAGACCCTACGTCTCGAGCCCTGATGCTTAGTGTTTGCTTATCTGTGAGTCTGATTACAGAGAGTTCGCAACCCTTGCTCTGGTGTGAGGGGGTGGCTTATATAGAGTGCGCCACCACCTGTCGAGCGCCATCACAAGGGCAATAAATGCTGATAACTGATGGAGTTACTAGAAACGGTTGAGTTAACTAGCAGCATTACAGGTAACGCTGTATTCACAGCCGTTTATGTGAGTTAAGTCCCTCAAACGTTGTCGCTCTTGCGTTGCCTCTGCTTCCTATCGTCCGAGTGTTGTAGCATGACCGAATGACGTCCGGGTGATTTTCAAAGATCCGAATGGATACGAAAGAATAGTTCGAATGCTAGAGTAGTCCAGGGACTCTTATGGTAGTGTGGACCCTCAGATGGGCCCCAAATGTCTAGTCCTTGACCCTACCTCAGGTAGGTGACCTCATCAACGACCAAGAAGAATATCACCTCGAAAAGAAGAAGAACAAGCTCGAAGAGAGGAGGGTTGAGCTCGCATCCGCTTTGGAGGATGCCAAGATGTTGACCATTAGGATGGACGAGTTGGATGAGTATGCGAGGATGATCGTGCGCACTATCCATGTCAAGATGTTAAAGGGCTTGGCGGTCGAGAAGGAGGTGGATGTTGAGGAGGAAGTGGCGACAAAGTGAGCTAGGCAACTGGGATAGCCTTTATGGCAGTGCAAAAAATGTCAGGTTTCTTTTTCTTGCACGGCTGCCGCACCGATACTTTTTGTGATCGGATGCATGTAAAAATTACGAACATCATCTCTTTCCAGTTGCGGTCAGACTCTATGAACACCACACTTTAAGGTGCTCACATATTGCTTTGCATTTGAAATGAATTAACCTCGACCTGGTCAGACATTTAGTAGTTACGATTAGATGGTTGGTTCCTGCATTGCATCTGTGTTTGTGGACTGATTCAAACTAGTCCGTTGACACATAGTGTGCATGTTTTAGGGGACGATTGGAGATGCCTGAGTCATTTCTAACCAGCAGCACCTATTATATTTTGAAATGATTTCTACTTTTACTGTTCATGGCTAGCACTGAGAAAAAGAGGAGGACAGGAGGGTGGCTCCGGCGATGTTGGGAAGGATTAAAGCCATCCACACAAATGATAGACAATGCTCCTGATTAGATGGCACATTTGCTGTGGCTTTTCTTTTACCTGTTATTTGCTCTTCGAGCCTATTCAGTAATACGATGAACTCTTTGATTTATGTTTCTGGTAATGCACTTATATTGATTAAAGCTTTATTAATTTGAAACTTGACGTTCCTTGTGCCTGGTTTCCGAATAATTAGTGAAAAGGTAAAGGAAATGTGGTTGGAAAATATTGATGCCCAACCGGTACAGTATTTTCCAGGTACAAATAAAGGTATGTACTACTAGTTTGGAGAGTATAAATAAATGTACAGTATTTTTCAGATACAAATAAAGGCACGTACTACTAGTTTGGAGAATATAAATAAATGGACAGTATTTTTCAGGATACAACATAAAATTATGCCGACGCCTTGCACCAGCGCCTCAATTCAAAGAAAGTTGCTGACTGTCCACTTGAGTAGAGCGTGGCGATGACTAGTTGATACACCAAGTGCAAATTTGTTTCTTCCACCACGGAGGTACCGGAGAGTCGGAGAACCATTTGCATGTGGGCACCGTGGTAGGCGTGGTCGAATCTTCACATCCGGCAGCCTGCCGGATTCAGAGCTGGCAGAAGTAGCCGAAGAACGGTTCAAGATATGCTCGTGATTTCTTTCCTCAAACATTTCTATAACAGGTGAAGGGGGCCTTCTTGCAACGACGGTGTGCAGCCTGTTGACGACGGTGCGCCGGATGAGACAATTTTTCATCGATATTTTAAACCATAGATGTGGGAGCATGTTTGTTTTTAAATCTAATAGAACTGTCAACAGAGTGCGCGTGGATCAGCCGGGGCGGCGGAGCGCGCCACCCCTTCTGTATAGTATATTCACTGATTGCATGTCAGTTCACAAGTCCGGAACCAGTCAAGTCGGGATGGAAGATCGCCGAAGAATACCAGAGATATGAAGTGTCAACCGAATGTATATTAAATCACTTTATTTATTGCATCTCACATCCGAGAGCATATACATTTTGGCGTTTATTTTCTTCAGAAAAATAGAAAGAGAAAGAGCAGCACTCCGTAAGTTCAACGCTGACTGTTCAACTGTAATGGATTGAAATATAATTGTAGTATGATATTATAAACTTAGTCTCTCTCTTTTTTGTAGGAAAAACTTAGTCTTTAGCTCGACTGGTTCCGTCGTGGAATGGACGAGTGACTTCCTCGCTAGTAGAAATAAATTCCTTGACGGTGCAAGAGCGGAGAACCAATTTATCTCCCTCTCGAGAGCAAGAGGATGTTGTATATCGTGAACAATGTCTTTTTTCTCTAATAAGACTCGCTCCATCATCATCATTGCTATCTTATGGAATATCAAGAAAATAAGAAATGCAAAGGTTTTTAGGTGGGAACTACAACCTATCCACCTCATCGCCCGCTCGGTGGCGGATGACATCATGCTTTGGTCTAACAGATGCTCAAATGAGCAGGTCATGATCCTCCTTCGGGACTGGTGCATCATGTTGTTTCACTTTGTTGTGAGACGTAGTAGTAAATCAAAAAAAAAAATCTACGTGTCACCAAGATCAATCTATGAAGAAACCAGCAACGAGTGGGAGGAGTACATCTTCATACCTTTAAAGATCGCAAAGCGGAAGCGTTACTAGAACGCGATTGGTGGAGTCGTACTCGCAGCGATTCAGATCGCGGTGGATTCCGATCTAAGCGCCGAACAACGGTGCCTCCGCGTTTAACACACGTGTAGCCCGATGACGTCTCCTACACCTTGATCCAGCAAGGAGGAAGGAGAGGTTGAGGGAGAGCTCTGGCAGCACGACGGCGTGGTGACGATGGAGCTGCGTGGTACTCCGGCAGGGCTTCGCCAAGCGCTGCGGAGGACGAGGAGGAGGGGGGGTAGGGCTGCGCCGAGAGGGAGAGAGATGTGTGTGTCGGCAGCCCCGAAACCCTCCACTATTTATAGGAGGAGGAGGGGGTGCGTAGCCCCTAGGGTTCCCACCCTAGGGCCGGCGGCCAACCCTAGATGGGTCTTGGGCGGCGGCCAAGAGAGGGAGAGGGGGGAGGCGCCCTAGGGTGGGCCTAGGGCCCATCTGCGCTAGGGTTAGCCCCCCTTCCTCCTTTGGTGCGCCTTGGGCCCTTGTGGGAGGCGCACCAGCCCACCTTCAGCCCACGCAGCCCTCTGGTGCCGGTGGCCCCACACGGTGGACCCCCGGAACCCTTCCGGTGGTCTCGGTATGTTACCGGTGATGTCCGGAACACTTCCGGTGACCAATTCCTCACTTCCTATATATTAATCTTTACCTTTGGACCATTCCGGAATTCCTCGTGACGTACGGGATCTCATCCGGGACTCCGAACATCCTTCAGTAACCACGCCCACTATTCCCATACAACCCTAGCGTCATCGAACCTTAAGTGTGTAGACCCTACGGGTTCGGGAGGCGTGCAAACATGACCGAGACACCTCTCCGGCCAATAACCAATAGCAGGATCTGGATACCCATATTGGCTCCCAGATGTTCCATGATGATCTCAACGGATGAACCACGATGTCGGGGATTCAATTAATCCTGTATACAATTCCCTTTGTCTACCGATATGACACTTGCCTGAGATTCGACCGTCGGTATCCCTATACCTTGTTCAATCTCGTTACCGGCAAGTCTCTTTACTCGTTCCGTAACACATCATCCCGTAGATAACTCCTTAGTCACATTGAGCTCATTATGATGATGTCTTACCGAGTGGGCCCAGAGATACCTCCCCGTCACATGGAGTGACAAATCCTAGTCTCGATTCGTGCCAACCCAACAGATACTTTCGGGGATACCCGTAGTATACCTTTATAGCCACCCAGTTACTTGTGACGTTTGGCACACCCAAAGTATTCCTACGGTATCCGGGAGTTGCACAATCTCATGGTCTAAGGAAATGATACTTGACATTAGAAAAGCTTTAGCAGACGAACTACACGATCTCGCGCTATGCTTAGGATTGGGTCTTGTCCATCACATCATTCTCCTAATGACGTGATCCCGTTATCAACGACATCCAATGTCCATGGTCATGAAACCGTGACCATCTATTGATCAACGAGCTAGCCAACTAGAGGCTCACTAGGGACTTGTTGTGGTCTATGTATTCACACGTGTATTACGGTTTCCGGTTAATACAATTATAGCATGAACATTAGATAATTATCATGAACAAGGAAATATAATAATAACCATTTTATTTTTTCCTCTAGGGCATATTTCCAACAGTCTCTCACTTGCAATAGAGTCAATAATCTAGTTACATTGTGATGTATCGAACACCCATAGAGTTCTGGTGTTGATCATGTTTTGCTCGTGAGAGAGGTTTAGTCAACTAATCTGTGACATTCAGATCCGTTTGTACTTTACAAATATCTATATCTCCTTCCTGAATGTAATCACAAATGGAGTTGAAGCGGTGCTTGATGTGTCTTGTCTTCTTGTGAAACCTAGGCTCCTTGGCAAGGGCAATAGCTCCAGTGTTGTCACAGAATAGAGTCATCGGGCCCGACGCGCTGGGAATCAGTCCTAGGTCGGTGATGAACTCCTTCATCTAGACTCCTTCCTTTGTTGCTTCCGAAGCAACTATGTACTCCACTTCACATGTAGATGCCGCCACGACGCTTTGCTTGCGGCCGCACCAGCTGACTGCCCCACCATTCAAAATATACGCGTATCCGGTTTGTGACTTGGAGTCATCCGGATCTGTGTCTAAGCTAGCATCGATGTAACCCTTTACGACGAGTTCTTCGGCACCTCCATAAACGAGAAACATCTCCTTAGTCCTTTTCAGGTACTTACAGATATTCTTGACCGCTGTCCAGTGTTCCATTCCGGGATCACTTTGGTACCTCCCTACCAAACTTATGGCAAGGCTCATATCAGGTGTGGTACACAGCATGGCATACATAATAGATCCTATGGCTGAGGCATAGGGGATGTCACTCATCTTCTCTCTATGTTCTGCCGAGGTGACTTGCCTCCCGATAGAACTCTCTCGTCTTCTGTGGTGACGGGCGACCTACAGGGTTGGGCTTTCATCCGGTGGATTCAATCGTTCCCTAGCTTCCATCCCAGTGTGCTTTCTGTGCTAGATCCACCCCCTTATCTCGATTCCAAATCCTCTGTTCCCTGATCTCTTTCGCTGGCCGCAGATCGGGGTGAGAAAGGGGCAAGATCTAATTTTGCTTCCCGCCCTTGGCTGTGTTCGGGATTGATTTCTGGGGGCACGAATGGAGAGATTGGGGAACAACGGCATGGTGGCTGTGAGAAGCGACGGATCAAGCCCCGACCACAAAATGGTGGCGACTGATTCCGGAGCAAAGGAGAATGTCCCTGTACGAGGACCAACAGGAGCAGAGGATAAAGTGACTGAGATGCTGGAGTGTCTCAATCTCATAGTAGAAGAAGCAGATGTAGTCATATTGGAGGATGAAAATGAAGCAGATTTAGTGAGTCTTAAATGGGCACTGATTGGCAAGGTATTGTCCCCAAATGTTCTGCACATTCAAACAATCATGTCAGCACTTAGGCAAGCATGGGGTAATCCTAAGGGATTAGTTGCAAAGCCAGTAGCAGACAATATATTCATTGTTGAATTTTCTTCTCTAGCGGACAAGGAAAGGGTTAAAGATGTTGCTCCTTGGATAGTAGGAAAGCATGCAGTTTTACTCAATGAATTTGTCCAAACTTTGAAACCATCAGAGGTGTTTTTTGATAGACTTATGTTATGGTCAAGGATAATGAACCCTCGGTTTGAGATGATGAATAAAACCTAGGGGGGATTTCTAGGGTCCAAGCTTGGTAAGGTGGAGAAAGTCGATGTGGATGAACAAGGTAGAGCATGTGGAAATTGCTTGCGAGTAAGGGTCTCGGTCGAAGTTGTACAACCTTTAAGGAGATGGGTCACTGCATACTCACAAAAACTCCAGGCAAGAGAAATATATGAGGTTAGATATGAAAGACTTCCTCACTACTATTTCTCCTGTGGCATCATTGGTCATTCCTCTCTTGAATGTCCAACACCAGGGAAGAGATATAAGGATGGAAAGTTACCATACAATGCTGATAGATTATGTGTCAAAGAGGATAAAAAGAAGTTTTTTTCGATGTCCAAATCTGGACACAGTTCCCAGTCAAGCAGCAGAAGCCCATATTATGAAGACTTGAATGGGGATTCACCTGCTCCTCCAAAATCCAATAGTGGAGAAACCTGCAAAGAAAGGCGGGGTTTTCATGAAGTGGCTTCTTCGCCATCGAAAGCTAAGGAACAAACTTACAAACAAAATGGTAAATTGGAGGTCGACACAACGAGCAAGGAGTTTTTGGCTGCAACGTCGAGTGATGCAAAGGTAACCGGACAAAAGAGAAAACAAGTGAGGGTGTACAGACCAAAAAAGCAAGTGCAGGCCTCGGAAGAAAACAAAATCTGTGAAGTCTCTAACATGTCTTTGCACTAATTAGGCATGATGCTGGCGATTGTAACATTGGTCTAGCGATAGCACCCAATGGTGATGAGGTTCAACTGGATTCCCATAAAAAATTGAAAATGGAACAAGGCTCTGTCCCAACAGGATCGGCGGATCAGGCGGAGGCTACAACAGTGCAGCCCTGCCACACACAATGAATCTCTTATGTTGGAACTGTCACGACTTAGGGACGGACGCGACAGTGGGCGATCTTCGCTGGCTCGTGAACAAATATCGTCCCACCCTCCTCTTCCTATCCGAGACGAAGACGAGGGACTCCAGAGCTCGGACGTTTATGTGGTCGTTGGGATATACTGGTTCTCATGCTATAAGCAGTGATGGTTGAGTGGGGGACTAGTTCTCTTTTGGAACTCCTCTATTTCGGTCAACTTGAAAGCCTACTCCACACAAATCATTGACATCATGGTCCAATCAGGTGATGGCATAGAATGGAGAACCACCCTTGTGTATAGGGAGTCAAGGAGAGAATTGAGACATCTTTTCTGGGATAGGTTTCGGTTCTTGAAAACAACTTGGTTAGGACCTTGGATGTGTGCAGGTTATTTCAATGAAATATTGATTGCAGATGAGCATATGGGGATAAGGGACATGGATGATAAATAGATGATGTTATTCCGGGAATGTCTCAATGATTGTGTCCTCATAGACTTGGGATACTTCGGTCCTAAATTTACATGGTCGAATAGACAAGAGGGTGGACATAATGTCAAAGTAAGATTGGACAGGGTTGTTGCAAATGGGGATTTCATACAGAATTTTGATGACTGCACTGTGGAAAACATTATCACCACCTCTTCAGACCATTATGCAATTTTGATGACAATAGCAAAAAGAGAGGGCAAGATGCTCATGAATCCAGTCCAACAGTCTTTCAAGTTTGAAGTGGCATGGATGAGAGCTCCTGACTATGACCAAATGATTGGGGAGAGTTGGAGGGCACACAAAGGGAACTATCCATCCCTAAACAATACATGCTATGCTCTAAATAAGCTGTCTAGCAACCTGCAAAATTGGAGCAGAGTCTCTTTCGGGTCGGTTAAGAAGGAGTTCAGAAAATTAGAAAAAAGGCTATCTGCTATTCGGAAAAACAACGCCTTCAACTACAACCCATGTGAAGAAAGAGAGATAGAAAATAGAATGTGCGAACTGTTTGAAAGAGAAGAGATCATGGCTAGACAACGGTCAAGGGTAGAATGGCTCAGGGAAGGTGATCGTAATACCTCCTTTTTCCACGCCCGAGCTTCTTCTAGGAGAAGAAATAACAAGATAAAATGTCTTCAGAAAGCTGATGGATCTAAGTGTGAGGATCATGGAGAAATCAAAGCAATGGTCTATGACTATTATTCCACACTCTTCACCTCTGAACCCTCTGATACAATGGATACAATACTAGAAGCCATACCAGTGAAAGTTACCGAGGAAATGAATGAAGCACTTTGTCAAGAGTACTCTAATGATGAGATCAGATCTGCACTATTCCGAATGGGTCCCACCAAGGCCCCAGGGCCAGATGGTTTTCCAGCACTTTTTTATCAAAAACAGTGGGACCTGCTGGAAAAGGACATATGTGCGGCTGTAAGGGGATTTATTATGGGCCATGACATTCCGGAGGGCTTCCGTGGTTCAGTAATTTTTCTAATCCCAAAGTCCAACAATGCTGATAGGCTTGGTGATTTCCGTCCAATAAGCTTGTGCAATGTTATCTATAAAATTGCTTCTAAAGTTATTGCCAACAGATTAAAGTGTTATTTGCCGGTAATAATTTCAGATCAACAAAGTGCCTTTGTGCCTGGGAGGCTAATCACTGATAATGTTCTCATAGCTTATGAATGCCTCCACACGATAAGAAAGCAAAAATCCAAATGCCCTTACTTTGCCTTAAAAATTGACATGACGAAGGCCTATGATAGGGTAGAGTGGAACTATCTCAAATGTGTTTTATTAAATCTGTGTTTTAATTCTAATTGGGTTGAGATGGTTATGAGGTGTGTAACTTCTGTTAAATATGCTGTCAAAGTTAATGGAGAGTTAACCGATCCGTTCATCCCAACCAGAGGTATCCGACAAGGGGATCCTATTAGCCCGTATTTATTTTTGTTGTGTGCTGAGGGCTTATCCTGCCTTTTGCAGAAAAAAGAAGAAGGAGGGGAGCTTATAGGCATTTGCAATGGTAGAAAGGGCCCGTCCATTTCACACCTCTTATTCGCTGATGACAACATTTTCTTTACTAGGGGAGATGAAAAAAGCCTTAATGCCCTAATGTCGACATTGCAGACCTACTGCAAGGGTTCCGGGCAGAAAATCAATTTACATAAGTTGTCATTATTCTTTGGCCCACACTGTGAAGGACTAGTGAAAGAGAGAATAAAACAGAAAATCGGGGTACAATATGATACAATGGATGCTACTTATCTTGGTTTGCCAACCTTGGTGGGATGCTCCCCATCGAATAGTTTTAAATTTCTTACTGGTCGGCTTTGGAAACATCTAAATGGATGGAGTGATCGACCTATATCAAGGACAGGGAAAGAAGTTTTGCTCAAAGCTGTAGCTCAGGCGATTCCCACCTACGCTATGAGTTGCTTTCAGATCCCCATTACAACATGTGACAAATTGAGAAAGCCTATATCCAACTTTTGCTGGGGTGTTGAAAATGGAAAGAAGAAACTTCATTAGAGATCATGGAAGTGGTTGTCTACACCAAAACATTTGAGGGGTATGGGCTTTCGTGATATGGCAATCTTTAACCAAGCTATGCTTGGAAACAATGCTGGAGACTACTGACCGAACCTAATTCATTGTGTGCCCAAGTTTTGAAGGGATGCTACTTTCTTGATGGGGATTTCTAGAGTGCGCAATGCCCAAGATCATCTTCTTATACATGGCGCAGTATCATGCATGGCAAGAAACTGCTACAACAAGGTATCCTTTGGAGAGTAGGAGATGGGAAATTCATAAATGTGGTGCAGGACAACTGGATACCAGACTTCCCACCCGGTATAATTTCCACAATCTCTTCTCTTACTGAGAATCAAACAATTAATTCTTTGATGAAGGAGAACGAACTATATTGGGATGAAGATATGATTAAACGACTCTTTCCTGGAGAGATTGCAGGAAGGATTCTTAGTATCCCAATAAGTTTTGGTGGCTGCAATGATTTTCCATCTTGGCCTCACACTAAGAGTGGAGTGTACACGTTGAGGTCTACATATAACATGGCCAGATCGAAAATATTTTGGAAAGATCGAAGCAAGGATGCCAAGGGCATAACGTCCAATCAGAGGATGATGGAAAAGGCCTGGAGGAAATTATGGTTAATTGAGTGTCCTAACAAGATGAAGGTAGTTCTATGGATAATGGCTCATAATTGCCTCCCTACGGGCATTCAACTTCAAAAGCAATCAATTCCAGCAAGGTATGATTGCCATATCTGTAATAGAGAAGAAAATGTGGAACATTGTTTTTTTGAAATGCCAATATGTTAAAGAAATATGGAAGGAGTTGAAGAAAGATTATGGTATTTGTCTAAAGCTAAAAAGTTTTATTCATATCAGGCAGTGGTTAATGGACTAGATTATTCAAGCTTTTGAGTTCCATTCCATGATTTTTGCGGTGGCAGTATGGCATATATGGGAGAATAGGAACTCATGTCGCAATGATGAGGTACTCTCTCATCCTCTCAGTGTTGCTGGAAGAATTAAGGCTTGTATTGATTTTATCCTGCTGAACAACAACAAATTAGTAGGCTCCAACAGGCGTGAGACATCGACATCAATTCAAAAATGGTCTCCGCTGCCGAAAGGACTGCTCATGATCAATGTGGATGCTGCAATCTTCTCAGGATCAGGACACGCTGGTTTTGGGGTGGTAGTGCGAGATCACTAGGGAATAGTGCGAGCTGCTTGTCGTGGCTTTCTTAAGCATGTTCATGTTGGAAATATGCCCTAGAGGCAATAATAAATTGGTTATTATCATATTTCCTTGTTCATGATAATCGTTTATTATCCATGCTATAATTGTGTTGATCGGTATCTCAGATACATGTGTGGATACATAGACAACACCATGTCCCTAGTATGCCTCTAATAGACTAGCTCGTTGATCAAAGATGGCTATGGTTTCCTAGTCATGGACATGAGATGTCATTTGATAACGGGATCACGTCATTAGGAGAATGATGTGATGGACAAGACCCAAACTACAAACGTAGCATATGATCGTGTCAGTTTATTGCTACTATTTTCTGCATGTCAAGTATTTGTTCCTATGACCATGAGATCATGCAACTCACTAACACCGAAGGAGTACCTTGTGTGTATCAAACGTCGCAACATAACTGGGTGACTATAAAGGTGCTCTACAGGTATCTCCGAGGGTGTCTGTTGGGTTGGCATGGATCAAGACTGGGATTTGTTACTCCGTGTGACGGAGAGGTATCTTAGGGCCCACTCGGTAATACAACATCACAATAAGCCTTGCAAGCAATGTCACTAAGTGTTAGTCATGGGATCTTGTATTACGGAACGATTAAAGAGACTTGCCGGTAACGAGGTTGAACTAGGTATGGAGATACCGACGATTGAATCTCGGGCAAGTAACATACCGAAGAACAAAGGGAACATCATACGGGATTAACTGAATCCTTGACATAGAGGTTCGATCGATAAAGATCTTCGTAGAATATGTAAGAGACAATATGGGCATCTAGGTCCTGCTATTGGTTATTGACCGTAGAGGTGTCTCGGTCATGTCTACATAGTTCTCGAACCCGCAGGGTCTACACACTTAAGGTTCGATGACGTTTCGGTAGTATAGAGTTATGTATGGTGGTGACCGAAGGTTGTTTGGAGTCCCTAATGAGATCCCGGACATCAAGAGGAGCTCCGGAAAGGTCTGGAGGTAAAGATTGATATATAGGAAGTCCTTTTTTGGTCGTCGGAAAAGTTTCAGGCTCATCGGTAGTGTACCGAGAGTGCCGGTAGTGTACCGGGGGACCATCGGGAGAGGTATTTCGACCCAAGAGGCTACATGGGATGTGGGGCGAGGTAAACCAGCCCCTGGTGGGCTGGACAAATCCTCCTCTAAGGGCCCATGCGACTGGAGTGGTTTGAGAAGGAAAAATTCCAAAGGTGGAGAGGTGAAAAGAGTTTCCAAGTGCAAAGGAGGAATCCTACTCCTAATAGGATTGGAGTAGGACTCCTCCACCTCCAATTTCGACCAAACCTTGAGGGTTTGAGGCTTCCTCCTCCCCTCCCTCCCTCCTATATATACTAGAGGATTTATAGGAAAAAGCTAACCCTAATAGCCACGTGCTACCTCTCCTCTAGATCGTAGTTTCTCCTCTAGATCGGTTTTCAGCGGTGCTTAGGCAAAGCCCTGCTGGAATAGCTCCACCACCATCGCCGCAATACCGTCACGCTACCGGAGAACTCATCTACCTCTCCGCTCCCTCTTGCTGGATCAAGAAGGCGGAGATCGTCATCGGAAGGACCGTGATGAGATCGCGGGACGGATCGTGATGAGTTCGCGGGACGGATCATGATTGGATCGCAGGATGGATTGTGATGATATTGCGAGACGCTCAGCGATTTGGATCGCGAAGACGTTCGACTACACCAACCGTGTTTCTTATCGCTTCCCGCTTAGCGATCTACAAGGGTATGTAGATCCACTCTCCCTCTCGTAGATTCTCATCACCATGGATAGATCTTGCGTGTGCGTAGGAAATTTTTTGTTTCCCATGCAACGTTCCCCAACAGTTCATTGTCCGGAGGTTGTTGAAGCTTATGATGTACGCAAAGAACTCATCCTTGCTGAAAAT
This sequence comes from Hordeum marinum, assembly GCA_022496015.1. Taxonomy (NCBI): domain Eukaryota; kingdom Viridiplantae; phylum Streptophyta; class Magnoliopsida; order Poales; family Poaceae; genus Hordeum; species Hordeum marinum. The sequence continues at coordinate 515,846,697 of CM039673.1, forward strand.
ATAGGGATCCAAATGTTTCAGGTAGCTTCGGACTGTCTCTCGGTGATTAAGAAAGTCCAACAACAAGGCTTGGACAGATCCCTGACTGGTGCTATTGTCTATGATATTAAAATTAGAGCTACAAAGTTTGCATATTGCACTTTTAGACATGTGGTTCGTACATGTAATGAGGCTGCTCATGTTCTTGCCAAATCGGCAGAACAAGATTCTGGTTCCAGCAGGTGTAATGAGTGTCCTGATATAATCAGGGTTGTCATCTTTAATGAACAACCTTGAATGAATGAAAAGGAGTTGCCCATTTCTCAAAAAAAATATCTTCTGTTGAGGTCGGGCATTGAGCTGTGGTCAATTTCAGACCTTGCAGTACAAGCAAGAACCCCTTCTTGGACCGATCCATATTGAACTTCTTCAATATCTTGTCAAGGTATGTGCTTTGTGAAAGACCAATGAGGCGTCTCGATCTATCTCTATAGATCTTGATGCCTAATATGTAAGCAGCTTCTCCAAGGTCCTTCATTGAAAAACACTTATTCAAGTAGGCCTTTATGCTTCCCAAAAGTTCTATATCATTTCCCATCAACAATATGTCATCCACATATAAAATGAGAAATGCTACAGAGCTCCCACTCACTTTCTTGTAAATACAGGCTTCTCCATAAGTCTGTATAAACCCAAACGCTTTGATCACTTCATTAAAGCGAATGTTCCAACTCCGAGATGCTTGCACAAGCCCATAGATGGAGCGCTGGAGCTTGCATACCTTGTTAGCATTCTTGGGATTGACAAAACCTTCTGGCTGCATCATATACAATTCTTCCTTAAGGAAACCATTAAGGGATGCCGTTTTGACGTCCATTTGCCAGATCTCATAATCATAAAATGCGGCAACTGCTAACATGATTCGGAAGGACTTCAGCATCGCTACGGGTGCGAAGGTCTCATCATAGTTAACTCCTTGAACTTGTCGATAACCCTTAGCGACAAGATGAGCCTTATGGACAGTCACATTACCATCCGCATCTGTCTTCTTCTTAAAGATCCATTTATTTTCTATGGCTTGCCGATCATCGGGCAAGTCCACCAAAGTCCACACTTTGTTCTCATACATGGATCCTATCTCAGATTTCATGGCTTCAAGCCATTTGTTGGAATCTAGGCCCGCCATGGCTTCTTCATAGTTCGAAGGTTCACCGTTGTCTAACAACATGATTTCCAGGACAGGGTTGCCATACCACTCTGGTGCGGAACATGTCCTCGTGGATCTTCAAAGTTCAGTAGTAACTTGATTAGAAGTCAAATGATCATCATCATTAACTTCCTCTCTAGTCGGCGCATGCACCATAGAAACAATCTCCTGCGCTGCGCTACTTTCTGGTTCGAGAGGGGGTACAATTACCTCATCAAGTTCTACTTTCCTCCCACTTACTTCTTTCGAGATAAACTCTTTCTCTAGAAAGGATCCATTCTTGGCAACAAAGATCTTGCCTTCAGATCTGAGGTAGAAGGTATACCCAATAGTTTCCTTAGGGTATCCTATGAAGACGCACTTTTCCGATTTGGGTTCGAGCTTTTCAGGTTGAAGTTTCTTGACATAAGCATCACATCCCCAAACTTTCAGAAACTACAACTTAGGTTTCTTCCCAAACCATAATTCATATGGTGTCGTCTCAACGGATTTAGACAGTGCCCTATTTAAAGTGAATGCGGCGGTCTCTAATGCATATCCCCAAAATGATAGCGATAAATCAGTAAGAGACATCATAGACCGCACCATATCAAATATAGTGCAATTACGACATTCGGACACACCATTACGCTAAGGTGTGCCAGGTGGCATGTGTTGTGAAACAATTCCACATTTCCTTAAGTGCGTGACAAACTCATGACTCAAATATTATCCTCCACGATGAGATCGTAAGAACTTTATTTTCTTGTCATGTTGATTCTCTACCTCACTCTAAAATTCCTTGAAATTTTCAAAGGCTTAGACTTGTGTTTCATTAAGTAGACATACTCATATCTGCCCAAGTCATCAGTGAGGGTGAGAACATAACGATAACCACCGCGAGCCTCAACGCTTATCGGTCCACATACATCGGTATGTATTATTTCCGACAAGTTGGTTGCTCGCTTCATTGCTCCGGAGAACGGAGTCTTAGTCATCTTGCCCAAGAGGCATGGTTCGCGCGTGTCAAATGATTCATAATCAAGAGACTCCAAAAGTCCATCTACATGGAGTTTCTTGCATTTGACACCAATATGACCAAGGCGGCAGTGCCGATCATTATCAACCTTACATCGTTTTGTATTCACACTATGAATATGTGTAACATCACGTTCGAGATTCAATAAAAATAAACCATTGACCAGTGGGGCATGACCATAAAACATATCTCTCATATAAATAGAACAACCATTATTCTCGGATTTAAATGAGTAGTCATCTCGCATCAAACGAGATCCAGATACAATGTTCATGCTCAAAGTTGGTACTAAATAACAATTATTGAGGTTTAAAACTAATCCCGAAGGTAGATGTAGAGGTAGCATGCCAACGGCGATCACATCGACTTTGGAACCATTCCCGACGCGCATCGTCACCTCGTCCTTTGCGAGTCTCCGCTTATTTCGCAGCTCCTGTTTTGAGTTACAAATATGAGCAACCGCACCGGTATCAAATACCCAGGAGCTACTACGAGCGCTGGTAAGGTACACATCAATAACATGTATATCATATATACCTTTGACGTTGCCGGCCTTCTTATCCGCTAACTACTTGGGGCAGTTCCGCTTCCAGTGACCAGTTCCCTTGCAATGAAAGCACTCAGTCTCATGCTTGGGTCCATTCTTGTTCTTCTTCCCGGCAACTTGCTTACCGGGCGTGGCAACTGCTTTGCCGTCCTTCTTGAAGTTCTTCTTACCCTTTCCTTTCTTGAAACTAGTGGTCTTATTGACCATCAACACTTGATGTTCCTTTTTGATCTCGACCTCCGCTGATTTCAGCATCGAGTAAAACTCAGGAATGGACCTCTCCATGCCCTGCATGTTGTAGTTCATCACAAAGCTCTTGTAGCTAGGTGGGAGCGACTAGATAATTCTGTCAATAACCGAGTCATCCGGAAGATTAACTCCCAGCTGAGACAAGCGGTTGTGCAACTCAGACATTTTGAGTATGTGCTCGCTAACATAACTATTTTGCTCCATCTTACAGCTGAAGAACTTGTCGGAGACATCATATCTCTTGACCCGGGCATGAGCTTGGAAAACCGTTCTCAGCTCTTGGAACATCTCATATGCTCCGTGTTGCTCAAAACGCTTTTGGAGCCCCGGTTCTAAGCTGTAAAGCATGCCACACTGAACCAGGGAGTAATCATCACAACGTTACTGCCAGGCGTTCAAAACGTCTTGAGTTGCTGGGAAAATGGGTGTGTCACCTAGCGGTGCATCAAGGACATACAATTTCTTGGAAGCTATGAGGATGATCTTCAAGCTACGGACCCAGTCCGTATAGTTGCTTCCATCGTCTTTCAGCTTGGTTTTCTCTAGGAACGCATTGAAGTTGAGGGCAACATTAGCGTGGGCCATTGGATCTACAATATAGATTGTAAAGAGAATTTTAGACTAAGTTCATGATAATTAAGTTCACATAATCAAATTATTTAATGAACTCCCACTTAGATAGACATCTCTCTAGTCATCCAAGTGACACATGATCCACGTCAACTAGCCTGTGTCCGATCATCACGTGAGACGGACTAGTCATCAATGGTGAACATCTCCATGTTGATCGTATCTTCTATATGACTCATGTTAGACCTTTCGGTCTCCCGCGTTCCGAGGCCATGTCTGTACATGCTAGGCTCGTCAAGTCAACCTAAGTGTATTGCGTGTGTAAATCTGGCTTACACCCATTGTATGTGAACGTTAGAACCTATCACACCCGATCATCACGTGGTGCTTCGGAACAACGAAACTTAGCAACAGTGCACAGTTAGGGGGAACACATTTCTTGAAATTTTAGTGAGAGATCATCTTATTTAAGCTACCGTCGTTCTAAGCAAATAAGATGTAAAACATGATAAACATCACATGCAATCATATAGTGACATGATATGGCCAATATCATCTTGCTCCTTTGATCTCCATCTTAGGGGCACCATGATCATCATTGTCACCGGCACGACACCATGATCTCCATCATTGTGTCTTCATGAAGTTGTCTCGCCAACTATTACTTCTACTACTATGGCTAACGGTTCGCAATAAAGTAAAGTAATTTCATGGCATTTTTGATTGACACGTAGGTCATACAATAAATCAAGACAACTCCTATGGCTCCTGCCGGTTGTCATACTCATCGACATGCAAGTCGTGAATCCTATTACAAGAACATGATCAATCTCATACATCACATATATCACATCACATCCTTTGGCCATATCGCACCACATGACATATGTTGCAAGAACAAGTTAGACGTCCTCTAATTGTTGTTGCAAATTTTTACGTGGCTGCTATAGGTTTCTAGCAAGAACGTTTCTTGCCTATGCAAAAAAACACAATGCGATATGCCAATTTCTATTTACCCTTCATAAGGACCCTTTTCATCGAATCTGATCCGACTAGAGTGGGAGAGACATACACCCGCTAGCCACCTTATGCAACAAGTGCGTGTCAGGCGGTGGAACCAGTCTCATGTAAGCATACGTGTAAAGTCGGTCTGGGCTGCTTCATCCCACAATGCCATCGAATCAAGATAAGACTAGTAATGACAAGCAAATTGAAAAAATCAACGCCCACAACAACTTGTGTTCTACTCGTGCATAGATTCTACGCATAGACCTAGCTCATGATGCCACTATTGGGAGATGTAGTAGTAAATCAAAAAAATTCCTACATGTCACCAAGATCAATCTATGGAGAAACCAGCAACGAGTGGGGGGAGTGCATCTTCATACCTTTGAAGATCACAAAGCAGAAGCGTTACTAGAACGCGATTGGGGGAGTCATACTCGCAGCGATTCAGATCATGATGGATTCCGATCTAAGCGCCAAACAACGGCGCCTCCACGTTCAACACACGTGCATCCCAGTGACATCTCCTACGCCTTGATCCAGCAAGGAGGAAGGAGAGGTTGAGGGAGAGCTCCGGCAGCACGACGGCGTGGTGATGGTGGAGCTGTGTGGTACTCCGGCAGGGCTTCGCCAAATGCTACGGAGGACGAGGAGGAGGAGGGGTAGGACTGAGCCGAGAGAGAGAGAGAGAGAGAGAGATGTGTGCCGGCAGCCCCGAAACCCTTCACTATTTATAGGAGGAGGAGGAGGGGGTGCGCAGCCCCTAGGGTTTCCACCGTAGGGCCGGCGGCCAACCCTAGATGGGTCTTGGGCGGCGGCCAAGAGAGGGAGACGGGGGTAGGCGCCCTAGGGTGGGCCTAGGGCCCATCTGCGCTATGGTTAGCCCCCCTTCCTACTTTGCTGTGCCTTGGGCCCTTGTGGGAGGCACACCTGCCCACCTAGGGGCTGGTTCCCTCCCACCTTCGGCCCATGCAGCCCTCTGGTGCCGGTGGCCCCACCGGTGATCCCGGTACGTTATCGATGATGCCCAGAACACTTATGGTGACCAATTTCTCACTTCATATATATTAATCTTTACCTCTGGACCATTCCGGAATACCTCGTGACATCCGGGATCTCATCCGGGACTCTGAACATCCTTAGGTAACCATGTCCACTATTCCCATACAACCCTAGCGTCATCGAACCTTAAGTGTGTAGACCCTGCGGGTGCGGGAGGCATGCAGACATGACCGAGACACCTCTCTGGCCAATAACCAATAGTGGGACCTGGATACCCATATTTGCTCCCACATGTTCCATGATGATCTCAACGGATGAACCACGATGTCAGGGATTCAATTAATCCCGTATACAATTCCCTTTGTCTATCGGTATGACACTTGCCCGAGATTCGATCGTCGGTATCCCTATACCTTGTTCAATCTTGTTACCGGTAAGTCTCTTTACTCGTTCCGTAACACATCATCCCGTGGCTAAATCCTTAGTCACATTGAGCTCATTATGATGATGTCTTACCGAGTGGGCCTAGAGATACCTCGCCGTCACACGGAATGACAAATCCCAGTCTCGATTCGTGCCAACCCAACAGATACTTTCGGGGATACCCGTAGTATACCTTTATAGCCACCCAGTTATGTTGTGACATTTGGCACACCCAAAGTATTCCTATGGTATCTGGGAGTTGCACAATCTCATGTTCTAAGGAAATGATACTTGACATTAGAAAAGCTTTAGCAGACGAACTACACGATCTTGCGCTATGCTTAGGATTGGGTCTTGTCCATCACATCATTCTCCTAATGATGTGATCCCGTTATCAACGACATCCAATGTCCATGGTCATGAACCCGTGACAATCTATTGATCAACGAGCTAGCCAACTAGAGGCTCACCAGGGACTTGTTGTCTTCTATGTATTCACACATGTATTACGGTTTGTGGTTAATACAATTATAGCATGAACAATAGACAATTATCATGAACAAAGAAATATAATAATAACCATTTTATTATTGCCTCTAGGGTATATTTCCAACACACTTATCTGAGAGATTGTAATGTAAACATTTTTACTCTACCCCTCCCTCCAACTCCCTTTCCTGTGTAAATGTACTGGTTTTATTAATGAAATGGTTCAGGCCGGCGTAAGCCTGCCGTAGCATCGTCAAAAAAACTGTGTATCATATATAAAAATGAGCGGCCAAGAAGGTAGATACAATACATTTAGATCATTTTCCCGCAAATTACAAGGATTAGCATCCACATCCACCCACCACGCTAACTAAGATACATCCTATACCTAGGCCAACCTCATGCCAAAGGCGATGTGGCAAGCCACATAGCAACCAAGCCGCCTCACAACCGATGTCAGACACCTCTACAACAAAACCAAGACTTGAGAACAACACATACCAACGTATCTCATCCATTGCCCCAAGAAGAAGTCGGCCAGTGGACAACAAGGCCTGGGCAAACCTAAAGACGACGTCAACGAGAGGGTGTCAGCTATGGTGTACATTGCGCCCTGGAGGACCATGCCTAGAGTAGTATTTGGCACCTACTTGAGCCGTGTCACCGGGACTCCTCGAGCTACAAGACGGCGCCTCTAAGGAGGGAACGACGCCATGATGCCACATCCGCCTAGTCCAAAGCCCAGACCAAGGGTTTTGCCTGAGTACGAGGGAGCAAGTCAAAATGAGGCCAAATAATTGCCTCCAAGGAGAGGACAACGTCCATGGGCGTCGCCATTGCTAGCGTTGGCGTCACGAGGCAGGGATTTCTCCCATCCTAAGACCAGGAAAGACCCAAAGTTTCGGAGCTACTCAATCAGGTCGACCAACACTACAGGAGGTGTCGCATCACGTAGCAAAGCCGCCTCCACTATCTCCACCACCACCCGGCACACGGAGCTGAAACCGCCCACTGCCAGGACCACCACCGACAGCCAACCATCCAAGCCGCCACACTCGTAAGAACTAGGCCACCAACGCCAAGATTGCCTACAACCGAGAGGAGGCAGTGCACCACCAGTGCACTAGCCAGTGTAGTCGTATCACTGCTCGCTCGGGATCGCGCCCCATGGCTAAGGACATCTCCACCACACACGACGCCTTGAGCCTCACCGATGGGAGAGATAGCGCCACCATCCGCCATCCTCCGCAACGAGAGTCGCACCTGCACCGCACCACCATCCACCCTCTCCATGGAGCGGCCACCCCCTCCAACCTCTAGCCAATGCCAAGGTAAGACGAGTTGCCGCCCTTGCACAGGCCCAGATCAAGACGGGAGGAAGCACTTTGAGTCGCTGCTTGGACGACCACCTGCCTCCTTGAGCTGATGCTTCTGCCTGGACCACTGCTGGCACCTCTCCTTATGCCCGAGCTGTCCCGAGGTTGTAGCTGACACCTGGTGTGCACCCAGCTACCGCTCGAACCTCTATGAGATCTAGCATCCGGTGTCGCCCCATCTGAATCGGGAGGGAGAGTAACCACCAGGCCCTGGTGGCTCCTGTACTGCGTAGGCTTTGCCTGGCGATACCTTTCGACGACGGCAGTGGAGGGGGAGCAAGGTGGGCGAGGGTTGTGGCAGCGGGCTAGGGTTCCTACCGGATCACCCGCGAGGCCATCATGGAAGGAGAGTGGGGATCTGCTCCTTCCTCGTAAAGTTGTAACCCAATAATATTAATGCACTCATGTAAATAAATCCATGATACTCTGACCTGATAGTGTAGGAAGAGATGAATACTTTTCTCCACATCCCTTCAAACTACCGCATTTGCGTAAAATTGTACGTTCATGCACAAACTTTTCTACTCTCGTCCAAATATGAACTCATAACTCACGACCAACCAATTTTTCTTTTCTGGAAAAATAGGAATCAACCCTGCTTCATAGATAAGGCGCCTATAACAAGGTCAGGTAGAACCAAAGAGTGGGAATGAGACGTGGTTGGCCTAATACCCGCTGCCTCTTGATGTCTACTACGCAACCTTCTCCTTATAGATGTTGTTCGGCCTCCAAGTGCAGAGGTTTGTAGGACAGTAGCAATTTTCCCTTAAGTGGGTGACCTAAGGTTTATCAATCCATGGGAGGCGTACGATGAAGATGGTATCTCTCAAGCAACCCTGCAACCAAATAACAAAGAGTCTCTTGTGTCCCCAACACACCCAATACAATGGTAAGTTGTATAGGTGCACTAGTTCGGCGAAGAGATGGTGATACAAGTGCAATATGGATAGTAGATATAGGTTTTTGTAATCTGAAAATATAAAAACAGCAAGGTAACTAATAGTAAAAGTGAGCACGAACGGTATTACAATGCTTGGAAACAAGGCCTAGGGTTCATACTTTCACTAGTGGAAGTTCTCTAAACAATGATAACATAATTGGATCATATAACTATCCCTCAACGTGCAACAAAGAGTCACTCCAAAGTAACTAAAAGCGGAGAACAAACGAAGAGATTATTGTCGGGTATGAAACCACCACAAAGTTATTATTTCTCATCGATCTATTCAAGAGTCCGTAGTAAAATAACACGAAGCTATTCTTTTCGTTCAATCTATCCTAGAGTTCGTACTAGAATAACACCTTAAGACACACATCAACCAAAACCCTAATGTCACCTAGATACTCCATTGTCACCTCAAGTATTTGTGGGCATGATTATACAATATGCATCACACAATCTCAGAATCATCTATTCAACCAACACATAGAACTTCAAAGAGTGCCCCAAAGTTTCTACCGGAGAGTCAAAACGTGTGCCAACCCATATGCATAGGTTCCCGAGGTCACGAAACCCGCAAGTTGATCACCAAAACATACATCAAGTACTCACATGAATATCCCATTGTCACCATAGATAGGCACGTGCAAGACATACATCAAGTGTTCTTAAAGACTCAATCCAATAAGATAACTTCAAAGGGAAAACTCAATTCATTACCAGAAGGGAGAGGGGGAAGAACATCATAAGATCCAACTATAGTAGCAAAGCCCGCGGTACATAGAGATCAAGACATCTCAAGAACACGAGAGAGAGAGATCAAACATATAGCTATTGGTACATACCCTCAGCCCCGAGGGTGAACTACTCCCTCCTCGTCATGGAGATCGCTGGGATGATGAATATGGCCACCGGAGATGGATTCCCCCTACGGTAGGGTGCCGGAACGGGCTCCCGATTGGTTTTTGGTGGCTACAGAGGCTTGCGGCAGCGAAACTCCCAATCTAGGTTTATTTCTGGAGGTTTCTGTATTTATAAGACCAGATGGCGTCGAGAATAAGTCAGGGGGACCCACGAGGGAGTCATGAGCCCCCCAGGTGCGCCCAGGGGGGTGGGCACGCCTCCCAGGCTCATGGCTTCCTCGGGACTCCTCTCCGGTATCTTTTTCTTCTGGTATTTTTTATATTTTCCATAAAAAATCACGGCGAACGTTTTATTCCGTTTGGACTCCGTTTGATATTCCTATCTGAAAAAGGTCAAAAACACGGAAAAACAGGAATTGACACTGGGCTCTAGGTCAATAGGTTAGTCCCAAAAATAATATAAAATAGCATATTCATGAATATAAAACATCCAAAGTTGATAATATAATATCATGGAACGATAAAAAATTATAGATACGTTGGAGACGTATCAAGCATCCCCAAGCTTAATTCCTGCTCGTCCTCGATTAGGTAAATGATAAAAACATAATTTTTGATGTGGAATGCTACCTAACATATATTGTGACATGAATATTCAGATCCATATGATTCAAGACAAAAAGTTTAATATTGACGTAAGAACAATAATACTTCAAGCATACTAACAAAGCAATCATGTCTTCTCAAAATAACATGGCCAAAGAAAGTTATCCCTACAATATCATACAGGCTGGCTATGCTCCATCTTCCCCACACAACGTATTTAAATCATGCACAACCTCGGTATTAGTCAAGCAATTGTTTTCACACTTTTACTTTCTCAAACCTTTTCAACTTTCACACAATACATGAGCGTGAGCCATGGACATAGCACTATAGGTGGAATAGAATATGGTGGAGATTGTGAGGAAAAAAAGAGGAGATGGTCACATCAACTAGGCGTATCAACGGGCTATGGAGATGCCCATCAATAGATATCAATGTGAGTGAGTAGGGATTGCCATGCAACAGATGCACTAGAGCTATAAGTGTATGAAATCTCAAAAAGAAACTAAGTGGGTGTGCATCCAACTCTCTTGCTCACGAAGACCTAGGGCAATTTGAGGAAGCCCATCATTGGAATATACAAGCCAAGTTCTATGATGAAAATTCCCACTAGTATATGAAAGTGACAAAACATGAGATTCTCTATCATGAAGATCAAGGTGCTACTTTGAAGCACAAGTGTGGTAAAGGATAGTAGCATTTTCCCTTCTCTCTTTTTCTCTCATTTTTTGTTTGGGCTCTTTGGCCTCATTTTTTTCATTTTTTTCATTCATTTTTTTGGTGGGCTCTTTGGCCTCTTTTATTTTATTTTTATTTTAAGTCCGGAGTCTCATCCCAACTTGTGAGGGAATCATAGCTTCCTTTCTTTCCTCACATGGGACAATGCTCTAATAATGATGATGATCACACGTTTATTTACTTACAACTCGATACTTAGAACAAAGATATGATTCTATATGAATGCCTCCGGCAGTGTACCGGGATGTGCAATGACTCATGAGTGACATGTCTGAAACATATGAACGGTGGCTTTGCCACACATACGATGTCAACTACATGATCATGCAAAGCAATATGACAATGATGATGCGTGTCATAATAAACGGAACGGTGGAAGTTGCATGGCAATATATCTCGGGATGGCTATGGAAATGCCATGATGGGTAGGTATGGTGGCTGTTTTGAGGAAGGATATATGGTGGGTGTATGCATCGGTGAAAGTTGCACGGTACTAGAGAGGCTAGCAATGGTGGAAGGGTGAGAGTGCGTATAATCCATGGACTCAACATTAGTTATAAAGAACTCACATACTTATTGCAAAAGTTTTATTATTTATCGAAACTAAGTGTTAGACGCATGCTCCTAGGGGAAGGGTTGGTAGGAGTTAACCATCGCGCGATCCCAACCGCCACACAAAGGATGACACTCAATAAAAACAACATGCTCCGACTTCCTAACATAGCGGTTCACCATACGTGCATGCTACGGGAATCACAAACTCTAACACAAGAATTTCTACCAATCCATAATTACTCACTATCATGACTCTAATATCACCATCCTTATATCTCAAAACTATATGCAAAGAATCAAACTTCTCATAGTTTTCGATGCACTCTGTATGAAAGTTTTTATTATATCCCTATTGGATGCCCATCATATTAGGACTAGATTTATGACCTAAGCAAATTACCATGATGTTTAAGACTCTAAAAATAATATAAGTGAAGCATGAGAGTTCAACTATTTCTATAAAATAAATTCATAGCAATGCTCTACAAAGATATAAGTGAAGCACTAGAGCAAAAGACAAACTACTCCAAAAGATATAAGTGAAGATCAATGAGTAGTTGAATAATTATTTGGCTATGTTAAGACTCTACCATATAAGAATTTCAGATCTTAAGTACCTTATTCAAACAAAATAAAATTACACTCCAAGGATAGCATGAATCATGTGAAGAAGCAAAAACTTAGGTTTAACCGATACTAACCGATAATTGTTGAAGAAGAAAGGTGGGATGCCAACCGGGGCATCCCCAAGCTTAGACGCTTGATACTTCTTGAAATATGGATTGGGGATGACTTGGGAATACCCAATATTGATCTTTTGTGTCTCCTTAATTCCTCTCATATGACGGTTTCCGAAATCTTAAAAACTTCATCCACACAAAACTCAACAAGAACTCGTGAGATAGGTTAGTATAAATCAACGCAAAACTTTATCATACTCTACTGTAGAAAATCACTAATATTATTATTTGAAATTGCATACTAAATGCCTATGCATATTTAAAACTCCCATCATCAAATGAAATCATTAAACAAGCAAACATATGCGAACATTGCAAGCATAACAACAATCTGCCTAAATAGAACAGTCTGTGAAGAATGCAGCAATATCCATACTTAATTAACTACAAAAAATCTTAAAAACATTACACGCTGTCTGGAATTTATAAGAGCATACTGTGTCCAAATTTCAAGTTATTCTGACATACAGAAAATTCTAGGGAATTTTTGCACTACAAGCAAACTTTCTGTTTTGGAACAGCAAGTCCTATACTTGCAAATTAAGCATGGTAAGGGCTATCCTTGACATTTTTATTGAACTAAATGATGAAAAACATTAACATTAATATAAAATAACAGCAAGTAAGTACTACTAAAATAAAATGATGCTCCAAGAAAAACACATATCATGTGGTGAATAAAAATATAGCCCCAAGTAAAGTTACCGATGGATTGAAGACGAAAGAGGGGATGCCTTCCCGGAGCATCCCCAAGCTTAGGCTCTTTGGTGTCATTGAATATGGCTTGGTATTACTTGTGAATCCCCGAGCTTATGCTATTTCCACTCCTTGTTCCGTTGTCCATCCGAACTTTACCCAAAACTTGAAAACTTCACAACACAAAACTTAACGGAACTTCGTGAGATGGGTTAGTATAATAAAGACAAATCATTCATTTGGGTACTGTCAAGGCAAGATTAATAAATGTTCCAACACAATTTCTACTGTATCTTATCATTTCCACAATTTATATCACTTAATATAATCTACGGAAACACTAAAACAAGCAAACTATGCATTGAAAACAGAATCTGACAAGAACAGAACAATCTGTAATGATCTGAATGATAACCATACGTATGGACCTCCAAAAATTCTGAAACATTTATGAAAATTAAGGAAATTTGTATATAAATCAGAAGCAAAAATAATCAACCTAAAATCACTCTCTGCATAGGAATTAAAAATAATTTCGTGAGCGCAAAGTTTCTGTCTTTTTCAGCATGATCAAACAACTATCACTCAAACTAATCATAAAGGCTTTACTTGGCACTTTATTGAAATAAAAGCTATAAAACATGATTAATACATAAGCTTAATCATGTGAATGCACAAAAACAGTAAGGATACATATTGGGTTGTCTCCCAACAAGCACTTTTATTTAATGCCTTTCAAGCTAGGCATGATGATTTCAATGATGCTCACATAAAAGATAATGATTGAAACATAATGGAAGCGTCATGAAGCATATGACTAGCACATTTAAGTCTAACCCACTTCCTATGCATGGGTATTTTGTGAACAAACAACTTATTGGAGCAAGAATCATCTAGCATAGGAAGGCAAAACAAGCATAGCTTCAAGATTTTCAACACATAGAGAGGAAACTTGACATTATTGCAATATGTAGAAGCATATGATACTCTCTCATAATAATTTTCAGTAGAATCATGAATGAATTCAACAATATAACCAGCACCTAAAGCATTCTTTTCATGATCTACAAGCATAGAAATTTTACTACTCTCCACATAAGCAAATTTATTCTCATGATTAATAGTGGGAGTATCGTAAAAGACTTGAGCACTACAAATTGTTTCCACATTAAAAGAGTGATGTTTAGCAAAAGGGTACTCATAATTGTGACAAGTTTTATCATCATTCTTCTTTATAGCATAAGTATCATCACAATAATCATCATAGATAGGAGGTATGCAATAATCATAGTAAATTTGATCACTCAAAGTGGGGGGACTAAAAGGATCATCTTCATTTAACATAGCATCCCCAAGCTTGTGGTTTTGCATATCATAGACATAATCACTCTCATCATTAATAGTATGAATAGCACCAATAGTATAGCAATTATTATCATCCTCCACATTTATTTTTGATTCATTCTCATGAGGCATATCAATAATAGGTGCAACATTATTTGGGAGAGATACCTCTTTCCCTTTAATTTTCTTCTTTTCTTCTTCTTCACCCCATCATGTGAAGGTTTAATTAATTTTTCCAAGATTCTTTTTGGAGAGGTTGGTTTAATAGAAAGCTCCTCCTCGTTACCTGATTCATCATAAGAAATAATAGGAGGGTATTGGGAAACCTCTTCCCCTTCGTTAGTATTATCTTTATCTTCCATTTGTTTTCTTGCCTTTAAGTAATTGGCGATATAAGGATTCTCAATGCAATTTACCGCACAATAAAAATAGATCATAATCAAGCATATTCATGATAGCCCAATATGGGAGGATCTTAGTTATACGTTTCATTTCTTCATATCTCACAAGCAAACTAAGTTCATTATGATACGCAAGGGAAATCAAGTCATCACAATTTTTGGACACGATTTGATCATGAAACAATTTGCATTGGAGATTTAAATGACCATGTTCATTGCAAAGTTCACAAGGACGGCTATCAATATTAAATATTTCAGCACAATCATCTAGCCTCACATGCAACGACTTAGTTTCTAAATACTTATGCGTCTTACAAAATCTATCTTTCCTTTTTGGTATATATTTGCAAACTCTATGTATTCCACAGAAATTAACATGCTTATAGGAAATATTTTCATCATGAATAGTGCAATCACAATTAGCATCATGGATATTCAAAGTATTCATACTAACAACATTGTAATCATGCTCATCATTCACATATTTTATGCCAAGCATCCTATGTATTTCTTCTTCTAGCATTTGAGCACAATTTTCTTTTCCATCATTTTCACGAAAGACATTAAAAATATGAAGCATATGAGGTAACCTTAATTCCATTTTTTTTGTTTTGTTTTAATAAAATAAACTAGTTATAAAACAAGAAACTAAAAGATTCGATTGCAAGATCTAAAGATATACCTACAAGCGCTAACCTCCCCGGCAATGGCGACAGAAAAGAGCTTGATGTCTACTACGCAACCTTCTCCTTGTAGACGTTGTTGGGCCTCAAAGTGCAGAGGTTTGTAGGACAGTAGCAATTTTCCCTTAAGTGGGTGACCTAAGGTTTGTCAATCCAAGGGAGGCGTAGGATGAAGATGGTATCTCTCAAGAAACCCTGCAACCAAATGACAAAGAGTCTCTTGTGTCCCCAACACACCCAATACAATGGTAAGTTGTATAGGTGCACTAGTTTGGCGAAGAGATGGTGATACGAGTGCAATATGGATAGTAGATATAGGTTTTTATAATCTGAAAATATAAAAAAATCAAGGTAACTAATAGTAAAAGTGAGCACGAACGGTATTGCAATGCTTGGAAACAAGGCCTAAGGTTCATACTTTCACTAGTGGAAGTTCTCTAAACAATGATAACATAATTGGATCATATAACTATCCCTCAACGTGCAACAAAGAGTCACTCCAAAGTAACTAATAGCGAAGAACAAACAAAGAGATTATTGTCGGGTACGAAACCACCACAAAGTTAGTCTTTCTCATCGATCTATTCAAGAGTCCGTAGTAAAATAACACGAAGCTATTCTTTCCGTTCAATCTATCCTAGAGTTCGTACTAGAATAACACCTTAAGACACACATCAACCAAAACCCTAATGTCACCTAGATACTCCATTGTCACCTCAAGTATCCGTGGGCATGATTATACAATATGCATCACACAATCTCAGAATCATCTATTCAACCAACACATAGAACTTCAAAGAGTGCCCCAAAGTTTCTACCGGAGAGTCAAAACGCGTGCCAACCCATATGCATAGGTTCTCGAGGTCACGAAACCCGCAAGTTGATCACCAAAACATACATCAAGTACTCACATGAATATCCCATTGTCACCACAGATAGACACGTGCAAGACATACATCAAGTGTTCTTAAAGACTCAATCCGATAAGATAACTTCAAAGGGAAAACTCAATTCATTACAAGAAGGGAGAGGGGGAAGAACATCATAATATCCAACTATAGTAGCAAAGCCCGTGGTACATAGAGATCAAGACATCTCAAGAACACGAGAGAGAGATCAAACACATAGCTACTGGTACATACCCTCAGCCCCGAGGGTGAACTACTCCCTTCTCGTCATGGAGATCGCCGGGATGATGAAGATGGCCACCGAAGATGGATTCCCCCTACGGCAGGGTGCCGGAACGGGCTCCCGATTGGTTTTTGGTGGCTACAGAGGCTTGCGGCAGCGGAACTCCCGATCTAGGTTTATTTCTGGAGGTTTCTGTATTTATAAGACCAGATGGCGTCGAGAATAAGTCAGGGGGACCCACGAGGGAGTCACAAGCCCCCCAGGCACGCCTAGGGGGGGTGGGCATGCCTCCCAGGCTCGTGGCTTCCTCGGGACTCCTCTCCGGTATCTTTTTCTTCTGGTATTTTTGATATTTTCCATAAAAAATCATGGCGAGAGTTTTATTCCGTTTGGGCTCCGTTTGATATTCCTATCTGAAAAAGGTCAAAAACACGGAAAAAATAGGAACTGGCACTGGGCTCTAGGTCAATAGGTTAGTCCCAAAAATAATATAAAATAGCATATTCATGCATATAAAACATCCAAAGTTGATAATATAATAGCATGAAATGATCAAAAATTATAGATACGTTGGAGACGTATCACCTCTCCTCTCTCTTCATAGTTATTACCTCCTTGTTTTCCACAATCGTGACATTCTACCTATCATTCCTCCGTCCTCTCAGCGCTGCTAAAGACCAGTGGGCAGGTTAAGTCCCGACAGTGGTCGCCAAAGGTAGCAATGGGGAGATATTTTCTCCGGTAGCTTTGACCGCTAGATGCGATTTACATTCAACCACTTGAGATAGAGGGTATGGTTGTACAATAGCGGTGAGATGTTTTTGACGGGGCGGCGATCTCTGATGGTGAGGTCCTTTGATCCCATCTTACGGTAAGCGGGTGGCATCAACGAACTTCTGCATCCCAATGAGGTGGTCCTCCGCTCAGGCACGCGGATGATGCCATAGTCCTGCACTGCTAGGCGGTTGTCGCAACCAAGGTTTTTCATCCCGTTTTTATTCGATGCTCGCCAGAACCCAGTTTTTGGAAAAAATCGAAGGTTTTTTTGCCCGAAATATTCAAACGAATTTTGAATTGAAAATTAAGAAGTGTTAAAATACATTTCGTTTCACCTATCTGCCACAAGAAGTATTTTCTATCGGAGTGGTCAATTTGCTGCACTGACTCGGATAGGTTGAGGGATCAAATCCCCTTCACCAACTGTATTTTTTTCCTTCAACTATGAACTATCACACTCAGACTAAATATTGTAATGCGTGGTTGTGAGAGCTCGGACTCATGACCTCAAGAAGTACTATAGCCCTAGTTGCATCTGCACTAAAGTCAGTAATCTACAAGTGTGAACATAACTACTATATAGGATTTGCATAGTTCAAATTAAGTTTTTAGGAAAATGCATTCGATGTCTGTATTTCTCAGTGGGTAGCAGAAGCAACGGTTTTCAACCGGTT
This sequence comes from Hordeum marinum, assembly GCA_022496015.1. Lineage (NCBI taxonomy): Eukaryota > Viridiplantae > Streptophyta > Magnoliopsida > Poales > Poaceae > Hordeum > Hordeum marinum. The sequence goes on from CM039673.1 coordinate 515,864,710, forward strand.
TCCGAAAACTTAGAAAAAAACCCTGGTTGCAACTAAGTCATTTTTCTTGATTCCGTGTTTTTATTTCCTATAAGGGGCCGGGAAGAGCAGTTTATGGAAAATCATGGTATTTTGGATTTTTTCGTCCAAAATTGCCATGCTTCACCAGGGGGATTGTAACCAGTTTTTGTGTTTTTAAATTCACCAAGTATTTCATGTTCGAGAGATCAACTTGCCATACTTCAGCTGTGTGTTGCCTATTTCCTATTTAAAATACTTGGACAAATAAATTTGATTATTTTAAAGGATATCACACTTTCTTGGGGGTGAAAGTAATATTTAATTTTGATCGGTTTCCAAAAATTCCGACAAAAGAAAACCTACCACATCAGTTTCCTATTGGTTTCCAAATAACCCAACAAAATCTGTCGCAATAGGCCAGAGGGGATTGTAACTTTAGATCTGGCCACAAAAGTTGAGTATGTTTCGCCGATCAATTTTGCCACCACAGGCGAGAATGATGGACCATGACGACGGTGCCGGACTGCCATACTGTCCATAGTTGGGATTTTGGCGGTGCCCATGACTTTCCTCCCTCGATTTTTTTGCCACATGCGTAGTGATGACCTTTGTCGTTTCGAGCCTTTGGTGGTCAGTGAACTTGTTGTGGGTTGACTGTTTGCTTGTGCGTGCATATTCTTCACTTGTGTGGAATATCACATCAAGACCATGCTACACATGTAGCTATTGGGATTGCGAAAAGTGCTAGAGACAACACATTTTGACTTCGATTTGGTGGTGCTTCCTGAGTACTCGATCTTGACCTCCGGGGTGAGAACCCAATGTGTGACCCTAAGTGGTTATACAATGCAACTATAGTGTTTTGTGTTCTTACATTGTTGAAGGTATATCTCAACTTTGCTCGTACCTTACCTTTCGGGTGAAAACCTACGATTTGACCATTGGTGGTTGTATTCGGTGACTGTGGCGCTTGAGAATTGTTCTCTTCTGGGCGGAGTTGTTGTTGGGGAACTTTTCTCATTGTCTTTGTGAAGTCAACAGATGGTTAGTGTGCATGGTTGTGGTTGTAGTTCATTGATCGTTAATTTGATTGCTTCAGAGTTTTTTCCTTTTTCGTTCGGCTAGGAAAAGCCTTGGTCTTGTATGACCTTGCTCTTTGTTGGTGTGATTCTTTATTTGTATGCATTACTGTTGGTTGTGTGCTTCCTAGTCATATGCTGAGGCTATATGTGTGATGCCTCATTTAAGTCAATAAAATCAAGCCTTTATCAACGAAGAGCCAAAAAATGGTCTCAAAGCAGAAAATGATTCTGATCAAATTGGAGTGTGAGGAGGGGAGGGGGAGACAAACACCCCTAACAGAAAAGGAAAAACCACACTACCGCACAACCATGATCATGATGACAAATTACGAGGTTGTGACACAAACCGCCGAATCTCCCAGAGGGAAGCAATGTTTGTTCGAAATAAAGTGAGCTGATCAAGTTGGGGATACATCCTTCGTATTATATGGATGCATCCATAGTTGTACAAAGATGGCATTTTACAAGATGTAGTCAACATGATGATTTGTGAACAATCTTTCGATAGAAGACTTGTTCCTAATGCTCCATGAGGCCAAAGAGGTAGCAACAAACATAGTCTAGAACAAGCAACGTGATTGTCCCGATTGACCTTGGGGAGACTACCCACGCTCATCCAAAGATGTCCTAAACACAACTCACACCAGGTGAGTCATGATACATTCCTGAAAAGCGTGCATAAACAAACCCTTCATCATGGTGCTTTTTCGCCACCACACCAGTTGTTAGCTGGTCCTTCATCATGTTGTTCAACTCATGAAGTTTGTCTTATATGAGGTCATTGTTCAAAAATTCGTCTGAGTAATCAGTTTGCTTGTGAGTTAACCACTACTCGTAGGGTGGCCGAATCGAATAGCACATATTCCTCGCGTTAACTTGCCAGGCCAATTAGTTGGCTTGTTAGACCAATTAATCAATTATCATTGATTAATCAAATTTTAGATCGAATAATCGCTGCTGGCTCGTTAACTAGTGGGCAAACAAATTCCAAAAATTTGGCCAATAAACCCTCCCACCCCTTATTGCTACTAAATAGATAGGGTTTGGCCCTCCTCCCGCTCCCTCGTGCTCCTTTCATCCCCTCCTAACCTTGCTCGTAGCTAGCCAGGTTCTCACCGACTCCAGCCACCATACTACACATCCAAGATCCAGGTGCTCCGCCACTCTGGTCGCCTGCCTGCACCCCATCCCAATTGGCTACTCCCCATCTGTCGTGGTTTTATCACGGTAGATGTCCGGGTTACCAAACTTGAGTTCGGAGCTGTCGCCATGGTAGTGGACTCAAAGGGGTTGGTCGAGACAAAGGACACGAGTTTACCCAGGTTTGGCCCCTCAAGTCGAGGTAAAAGCCTACGTCCTGCTTGTGTTGTTATTGCTTGTTGTATCAATTACAAGGGGCTAAAAGCTTGATCTAGTTTTCGATCAACCCCCTAAGTCGCCCCGACTCTGCCTTTATATAAGAGGTCAGAACCGTCGGGTCTTACAATTACACAATCGTATCATGTTTACACCTCCGAGTATATCTCTATCTTCTTATCCAAGTCATCTTTAAGACGTCTTGCACATCCGGGTCTCCGCCGTCCGGCCCACACCAAGAGCCGCCAATCATCTTGGGCCTTCAGTCGACACTTGTCTCCGTGGGCCGGCTCACAGACCAATGCTATCAACCGGAACCTTCCAGCCGGGTCATATCATGGGGTTATATCCCCAACATTAGGCCCCAGGTTGAAGTGAGCCAGCTCATTTCATCCTTCTCTTGCAATCATCTGAGAGTCGCCATAGAATGACCCGGCGTGACGTCACAGGATCCACTGACGTACCACCAAATCTTTCGCATTTAACCACTTACCGAGAATCGAGGCGTCCGCCTCGGCAAGACCGGTGTTGCCGCCTGGGATTCCGCACCATCCTCATATCTCCTGTTAAATAGGACCCGCACGGGTCAAACATTTCATTCCCGCCCGTACGTCTGTCTTCTTCCTCCTGCCGCCGCCCGTCGACCCGAGCCCTGCTCCGCTCCGACGCCGTCGCTCTCCGTCGTCAACATTGGCCGCTGCATCAACCTGTTCAGATCAGAGCCTTGTCTGCCGCCGTCTCCAACTCCGGTACGCCCCTCTTCCCATAGGTTTAGGTCTTTAGGGATATGGTTTCTTCGGCGGTTCCTCCGTCGCGCGCCCCGGCCTCCGGCATGGCCGCACGGGCAAGTCTTGGGGCCCGCTGCGCGCCTTTAGATCGCGCTGTCGCCACCGCCGCCGTATGCGGACCGGCCGCGCGTAATGCGCGGGCCGTTAGGGCTGTAAACTATTCTTTCATTTCTCGCTGTTCTTCACCTAGGTCGAGGTGGAACTTTATTCACCGCCTCGGTAGATCCAAAATTTTAGTAACAGTTTGTGAAAGCTGTTTGTCTGGGTCTTAACTGACTTCCGGTTCTTCCTTTCATGATGAACCGCTAAATTTCCTCCGGCTCTTATCAACTGAGCCTTTCAAAGCTTAATATTTTAGAACTCTGTAAACTATAAGCCGCTGTACTTATCTGCTTTTGTTTGACTAGTCACCATTTTCTTTCGCACAGTACTTTTAAGCCGCCAACATGACACGCGCCACCAACTCATGCAATTGGGTTGGCTCTTGTGTAACCGAAGAGTACTTGTCAGACCTTGTAGCTGCTGGCACCCTTCCCCCAAAGGAAGTCCTCAACTGGCGGGTTCCGGGTGATGAGACCCGCCCCGCACCAAAGAAAGGGGAAGTTATAGTTTTCACGGATCATATCGAGCGGGGGTTCATGCCACCCGGCTCTAAGTTTTTCCGCGATATTCTCCATCTATACAAACTGCATCCTTAAGACCTGGCACCAAATTCAGTATCCAATATTTGTCACTTCCAAGTTCTTTGTGAGGTGTACCTTCAGTCCAGGCCGTCAGTCGGCTTCTTCCGTGAGTTTTTCTATGCCAACCGCCAGACAGAGTATAAGAGCGGGCCAAGTCTGGAACTCGGAGGGATCACCATCCAGCGCCGAAGGGGCATCACCTTCCCGGCTATTCAGATGGCCAGCCACCCCAAAGATTGGAACAATACGTGGTTTTACTGCAGAGACACGTCTCCGGAAACAGAACACCGCCTGCCGGGTTATCGCCCTTCGCGGCTCTCGACTGACACAACGCTGCCCGACCGGCTCTCAACTACTGATCGCGCCAGATACGAGAAGCCTCATGCCAGAGTGAAAGCTCTGCTGGCCAACAGTCTTATTGGAACTGATCTGATCCGCTGTTGGGTAGAATGGCGGATCATGCCTCTGAGCTGTAGGAACCGGCTCATGCATGAATATCCAGGGCAGTATGACAGCGAATTGTGCTTCAGCAATGTTAGTTTGACTGAGGACGACATCTGCATGACCGTCCGAAGCCTTGTGCATGAACCCTCCGGCTCTTGCAGCACCATCGGGCTGGCACCCTTCTGCGCGACCAACCCGGCACCCCTTGTAAGTATATTTGTCTTTCTTCCGTCTGTTGCATGTTTACCTATTCTTCTTACTTGGTTTGATATCTTTTCCTCCGGGTCAATTTGCACAGGCTGACTCGGACTTCTGGAAGAAGGAATATGTACTTCCTACGAAGGTAATCAAGAAGAAAGCCGCCACCAAGAAGCAAAGAAAGGCAGCTCCCCAAGAGAACTGGTTTGAACACCCGGCCTCTTCAGACTCGGAGGTAAAATCTTTAACTTACTTACTTGACTCTTTGTCTTGCCGGCTCTTTATTAACGTTTTACCGTGTTCGCAGGACGAAGTAAAAACCAGTCATGCTAATGCTCCTGAGGTAACTTACATATACTCGGACTCAGAATATTTCATCCGAAAGCCGCGGCGGGTCGTTAGGAAATTCCCTCTTTCTCACCCTCTCGCTCATCTGGCTCCCGATTTCTTCTTAAAAAGCAACAATAGACTGAACGTCGCCAGACCCGGAGCACCGGCTCTATGGAGCTTGTATCCGGACTACCAAACTCACCGGCTCCCAAGAAGCGGCCTGCAGAGGTTAGCATTCCTATTTTCTTTTGGCTTCTCCTCGTACCTTAGCATCTTATCATTTCCGTGTCTTACTCTTTCAGAAGACACCCTCTTCGGGCGATTCTTCAGCATCAGTCATACCTCCTCAAAAAATCAATCCTTGGTAAGTATTCAAATATCCGGATGTTTTGACAAAATACCAATCTCCTTCAAACACTGACCCTTCACCTTGCAGTGCTCAGGAAAAACGCCGCAAAACCAACCATCCTTCTTCCGGCCCCGTCCTTGAGAATCAAGAGCCTCAACAGCCAGCCCCGGCTCAACCGGATCTTGGACAGCCGGAGGAAACTGCAACAGAAGAAGCTCCACTAGTGGCTTCCACAGAGCCAGCAACGGACGACGTTATAATGGAGAACTCCCCAGCTGCTCCTTCAAGGCCGGTTACACCCACCAAGACTCCTGCGACTCCAGATGTCATCATCACCGGGTCTGCTTAGAAGTCCCCTTCTCCAGCACATGTGCTAACCCGGCATCCTGAGCCATCTGAAGCCTCACGAAAGCTCCAATTCGACTCGGCATATGACAAGATGACAGCCGAAGAACTCCACTCCGGCTATCTGAATCGGGTCAACACTAGCCGAGACTTAGAACTCCGGCTGGTCGCCATGATGAAAACCAAATATGAGGTATGTTACTTTTCTCCAGCCATAACCTTCCCCAGCCCCCAAGAACTGGATTTAATCTAATGTATAGTTGAACTGGGTCTTCTTTGAAGGTTATGTAGAAAACACTTTTACTTAGATGATGTATACACACACTGCACACTGTAAATACTTGCATACTGCCAAGTGTAGCCCCCAAGGGCCGACTAAAAACGTATTTGAGTCGGGACTTTCGTAGCTGAACAAAGGCGTAGTGTAGCCCCCAAGGGCCGGCTCAAATTTTATTTGAACCGGGACTTTTTGATCTGAAAAGAGCCATAATGTAGCCCCCAAGTTCTGGGTTAATTTCAAGGAAGATGAACCGGAACTGTATACTTGAACAGATAAAATGTACATTAGCCCCCAAGTGTCAAATATATTGCTTGCACTGTGAACCCTTGTTTATATTAACACCCTTGCTGCTGCAACAGCTCACGTTTTTCTTTGACATGTGTAGGATGCTCTGAACGCCGCTGGCTCTCAGCTGACGGATCTTAAAGTTAACCTGGCAGCTCAACAGGAAGCACGAAGCATGGCCGATGAGAAATGCTGGCTCCTAGCCGAAGAATTAGCGAAGGCCACTGCCGAGTTAACGTCTCTAAAAGAGGCAACAGAGTCAGAGAAAGCCGCTCTGACGAAATGGGCGGATGATGCTGATCAACGGCTCATCGCCGTTGCTGAAGAGCTCCAAGGCTTAAAATGGCATATCGCCAAAATGTTTGCCACCTTGTTTGGTAAGTCATCCTTATCATACTCCTTATACTATCACCTTTCATGAACAACTGGCGACTTACATATCTCGTCCGGGTCATGCAGGCCCCTTGAGCCGATAGCTTGCGACGGACAACATCCTCTCACTGAAGGCAATCTATACATTCATAGAGCAGCTATACTGTGGGGCAATGTTCACCATTAAGAGCATACAATACAAAGAAAATATTCCCAATGCCCTGAAAGGGGTGTTGGAACTGTTCTCGACGGTGCCCAAGCAGATACATGAACTGAAGAAGTCAGCTTTCCATGCTGGAGCCGTCGCAGGTTTGAGCCGGGCTATGGCCTTCGCGCCGGATCTCACGCCGGCTGAAATAATGGGCGGGTATCCTTCGAAGAAGGTCGACAGCTCATAATTTTTTGAGGCGGACTATTTCAAAGTCGTCAAGGACTCTCGCTTCCTGGCGTCTGTCATGGCAGATGAGGCGGACCTGACGAGCTACCAAGCAACATATGACCAGGAAGACAAACGGATCCGCGGGCCTCTTTATGAGTGCAAAGACCTAACACCCGCCCGTAGCAAGGATCTTTTCCCTGGTGAGCTCAACGTCTCACCTTTCTTTGAAGGTACCTTTGCTGCTGTCTCTAACTGCAATTGGGAACTTGGCAACCTTCAGATCCAACCCACGGGAGAAACGGAGCAGGGTGAACCGGCCGAGTGATGTAACTTTGTATTATTCAGAGCAAGAACGGCTCTTGTAATTACCCGCCAATGGCGTTTTGAAACTTGTTAGAAACATAGTTTGTTCCTTTTGAGAACATCTTTTGTAACAACCTTATAATATCCAAGTGCACTTGCCAGCTGTTTTATATTGCTTTCAACAATCTTTCTCAGCTCTGTACTTCTAGCTTTATAAACTTGCCAATTATTCATGAGAGGTGCTTTTATGCCTTCATAGCCTTTATAACCGGATAACACCTCTAAAGACACTGATCTTATAAAGGCAACCAACATAGCTCCAACTCTTGGTAATGGAATATGAACCGGCTCCGGCTGCCCTTTGGATAAGATAAGCTATACCTGTTGGTAAGAAGCCTCCACGAACAAAACAGCGGCTGTTGATAAGCCAATACATAATCTTTCTGAGATGTCTTTCCTTCGCCCGGACCCATTAGACCCGAGAAGTTTTTATTCCATCAGCCGGAGCATGATGACTTCTTCTCTTATAATGTGATGCCATGGAAAAGCCGACTGTCATAGGATAAAGTAAGCTATACCTGACGGTAGGAAGCCTCTATGTGACAACGGCGACTGTTGAGAACTAAAAGAGGCGTATAGCCAAATGCATGAGGGGTGATGCAATCTGCACCCGAAGGCAAGAAGCTTCCTTCAATCATCAAACATTGTATAAGGTCGGCTACCGATGGGTTTAAGTAAGCTATACCTTATGGTAAGAAGCCTCCATTCGACAGCCGTGACTGGCAATTGTACCAGCCGGCTGTGTGAAGGGTGATGTAAGCTATACCCAAGGGCAAGAAGCCTCCTTCCATAGCTAGTTTTGGCGTGAACACCGGTTGTTAGGGTGAGATAAGAGAACCCGTCGGTAAGAAGCCCCCTTCGACAACCGCGGCTAACATAATAACCGGAAAAAGGCATAAAGCCGGCCATTAGGGTGAGATAAGCGATACCCGTCGGTAAGAAGCCCCCTTCGATGGCCATAGTTGATAAGCAATTGGAATTTGATGTACACGCTGTTGTCTTAGGGTCATGTTATGCTATACCAAAGGTAAGAAGCCTCCATCAACAACATCGCTTATCGTACTCAAACTTAGGCATAAAGCCAACTGCACAAGGGAGATGTAAGCTATACCCATAGGTAAGAAGCCTCCTTGCAACAGTAAGAAGTGGACCGCACAGGGGAGATGTAAGCTATACCCATGGGCAAGAAGCCTCCCTGCCATCGGTGCTTGGAAAGGGCATAAAGCCAACTGTGCAAGGGAGATGTAAGCTATACCCAAAGGTAAGAAGCCTCCTTGAAACAGTATAAAAAGTGGACCGCACAGGGGAGATGTGAGCTATACCCGTGGGCAAGAAGCCTCCCTGCCATCGGTGCTTTTGAAAGGGCATAAAGCCGGATGATGAACAAGTCGCCCAGCAGCAATGAATCAATTGTAACTTAACTCCGTGAATCGAAGGTACCTCATCTTTATTGTAAAAAGATACATATAAGAACCGGATGTTCGGTCTTGGTAGAGATACTACTCTATATTGTCATAAATATGATATGTACAATAATGACGGCTCTCAATCTCCTATTAAGTATAATATGGCCGCAGGTGTGCGACATTCCACGGCCGCCGAGTCTCCTGACCCGCCGTGTCCGACTCATCACGAATATAAATGAGGTAGTATGACCCGTTGTTGAGGTTTCTGCTAACCACAAAGGGCCCTTCCCATGGCGGAGAGAGCTTATGCATCCCAGATTGGTCTTGAATGAGCCGGAGCACCAGGTCTCCTTCCTGGAACGTCCGGGTCTTCACCCTGCGGCTGTGATAGCGTCGCGGGTCTTGTTGATAAATCGCCGATCTGGCCGCTGCTAACTCTTGTGCTTCATCCAAGGCGTCCAACGCATCTTGGCATGCCATCTCATTGTCCGTCTCGACATAAGCCGCCACCCTTGGCGAATCATGCCGGATGTCACTAGGTAAAACTGCCTCAGCACCGTACACCATGAAGAAAGGTGTAAAACCTGTAGACCTGTTAGGCGTAGTCCGGATGCTCCATAAGACAGAAGGTAACTCGTCAACCCAACACCTGGGCGTTCGTTTCAAAGGGACCATGAGCCGAGGTTTCACCCCTCTCAAGATTTCCTAATTAGCTCGCTCAGCTTGACCGTTAGACTGCGGATGTGCCACGGCTGAAACATCAAGCCGTATATGCTCCTTCTCGCAGAACGTCTTAATAGCCCCCTTGGACAGGTTTGTTCCATTATCAGTAATGATGTTGTGTGGATAACCAAAACGGTAGATCAACTTTTTAACAAATTCAACCGCTGTGGCCGCATCACACTTGCTAACCGGCTCGGCCTCGACCCACTTAGTAAACTTGTCAACTGCAACCAAGAGGTGCGTTTTTTTATCCTTGGACCGCTTGAAGGGTCCTACCATATCGATCCCCCAGACCGCAAATGGCCAAGTGATTGGTACCATCCTCAACTCTTGAGCCGGAACATGAGCACATCGGCCAAACTTCTAACAGCCGTCACATTTGCGGACCAGGTCCTCTGCATCCTTGTGAGCCGTCAACCAGAAAAAACCATGCCGAAAAGCCTTGGCCACTAAATATCTTGACCCAGCATGATGTCCACAGTCTCCAGCATGAATTTCATTTAAGATTTGCTGGCCCTCCTCTGGTGACACGCAGCGCTGGAAAACACCTGTCACACTGCATTTGTGCAGCTCACCATTGATAATTGTCATGGACTTAGAACGGCGGGTGATTTCCCTGGCCCGACTCTCATCGTCCGGCAACTCGCCGCGCATTAGGTACACTAAATAGGGAGTAGTCCAATCCGGAGTAACCTGTAGAGCCACCACCAAAGCCGCCTCCGGGTCAGGAATTGCCAGATTCTCCTCAGAAGGCATCTTGACAGTCGGATGATATAACACATCAAGAAAAACATTAGGCGGCACTGGCTTACGCTGAGATCCGAGTCTTGATAAAGCATCAGCCGCCTCGTTCCGCCGACGATCAATATGATCCACTTGATAACCTTTGAAATGACCTGCAACAATATCAACCGCCTGTCGATAAGCTGCCATACGTGGGTCCTTAGAATCCCAAGTACCTGAAACTTGCTGAGCTACAAGGTCCGAGTCGCCCAGGCATCTAACCCGGCTTAAATTCATCTCTTTAGCGACTCTCAAACCATGGAGCAAGGCCTCATACTCAGCAGCATTGTTAGTACAGGGGAACATCAACCGGAGCACATAGCAAAACTTGTCACCTTTGGGGGAAGTGAGAACCACTCCATTACCAGACCCCTCAAGCTGCTTAGACCCGTCAAAATGTATAGTCCAGTATGTGTTGTCCGGCTTCTCTTCAGGCACCTGACATTCTGTCTAATCGTTTATAAAATCCACCAAGGCTTGAGACTTGATTGCTGTACGAGGGGTATGGGTGATGTTAAGAGGCCCCAACTCTAAAGCCCACTTAGCAATCCTCCCCGTAGCTTCTCTATTTTGAATGATATCTCCCAATGGGGCAGAGCTTACTACAGTTATCTGATGGCCCAAAAAGTAGTGCTTTAGCTTACGGTTAGCCATAAAGACCCCATACACGAGCTTCTGCCAATGCGGATACCTCTGCTTGGACTCTGCCAAGACCTCGCTGATATAATAAACAGGCCTCTGAACGGGATATTCTTTCTCTGCCTCCTTACGCTCAACCACAATCGCTACACTGACCGCCCGACCGCTAGCCGCTACATAAAGGAGTAACGGCTCTTTCTCAGCCGGAGCGGCTAACACTGGCGGCTCAGTCAATTGCTTCTTAAGAGCTTCAAGCGCCTCTGTGGCTTCCTTGCTCCACTTGAACTTGTCTGTCTTTTTCACCATATGATACAAAGGAATGGCCTTCTCCCCAAGTTGGCTTATGAACCAGCTCAACGCAGCAATCCGCCCTGCAATGCGCTGAACATCATTGATGCACGTCGTCTCTCACAGAGAGGTGATAGCCTTAATTTTATCCGGGTTGGCCTCAATACCACACTCCGAGACCAAGAACCCTAAGAGCTTTCCTACAGGAACACCAAAAACACACTTCGACGGGTTAAGCATAATTTTGTAGACCCGGAGATTGTCAAAAGTTTCCTTTAGGTCCGCCAAGAGGGTTTCCTTCTTCCTAGACTTCACCACTATGTCATCCACATAAGCATGGACGTTACGGCCAATCTGACTATGGAGACAATTCTGCACACACCGCTGGTAAGTCGCCTAGGCACTCTTGAGCCCAAAAGGCATGGAGACATAGCAGAACGCCCCAAAAGGTGTGATAAACGATGTCTTCTCCTGATCCTTGACCGCCATCTTAATCTAATGATACCCTGAATAAGCATCCAGAAAAAACAAACTCTCGCAGCCGGCTGTTGCATCGATGATCTGATCAATACGGGGGAGTGCGAAGGGATCAGCTGGACAAGCCTTGTTAAGGTCCGTGTAATCTATGCACATACGCCAAGTACCATTCTTCTTGACCACCAACACCGGGTTGACTAACCACTCCGGGTGAAAAACTTCAACTATAAACCCTGCGGCTAAGAGCCGGGCAACCTCTTCCCCAAAGGCCTTGCGCCTCTCCTCATTGAACCATCGTAGAAATTGCTTGATCGACTTAAACTTCGGATTCACATTAAGATTGTGCTCAGCGAACTCTCTCGGTACACCCGGCATGTCAGAAGGTTTCCATGCGAAGATGTCTCGATTCTCATGGATGAATTCGATGAGCACGCTTTCCTATTTGGGATCCATGTGAGCCCCAATTATGAATTGCTTGGATGAGTCGCCCTGAGTAAAGTCCACTGCCTTGGTATCATCTGCTGAAAACTTAAGTGGCGGCTCTACCTCTGTAGTTGGTTTCTTCAATGGGGTCATGTCCTCCGGGTCAACGTTCTCCTTATAGAACTTAAGCTCCTCCTGTGCATAGCTAGCCTCAGCATAAGCCGCATCTCCTTCCTCGCACTCAAGAGCCGTCTTTCGATTGCCATGAACCGTAATTGTGCCATTTAAGCCGGGCATTTTAAGCTGCAAATAAACATAACAGGTCCTAGCCATGAGCTTGGCGTAAGCCGGCCGCCCGAACAATGCATTGTAGGGGCTCTTGATTTTGACCACCTCAAAACATAAGGTCTCCACCCTGTAGTTGTATTCATCGCCGAAAGCCACCTCCAAAGAAATTTTACCTACAGGATATGCCGACTTACCAGGCACCACACCGTGAAACACCGTAGAAGAAGTTTTAAGATCCTTGTCTAGCAACTTCATCCGCCGGAAGGTGTCGTAATATAAGATGTTGATACTGCTACCTCCATCCATGAGCACCTTATTCACTCCATAACCATGTATCTGAGGGGCCACAACCAGAGCTAGCCGGCCCAGGTCGTCCACCTGCGGCAGGTGATCCTCCCTACTCCACATTATGTCATACTCCGACCACGGTAAATATCGTGGGAGAGCCGGCACAACCGTATTAACCCCTCGCCTCCGTAGTTTCTCATCTCGTTTGCTGTGACCAGTCATAAACACATGATATTGCCCTAAACTGAGCTGCTTCGGGTTGCTCTAGAATCCAGACTGATTGCGCTGTTGTTGTTGTTGCTGCTGATTGTTATGGTTGTTGTTGCCAGGGTGCTGTTGATGCTGCTGATTGTTGTGACCCGGATGCCCCGCTCCTGAGCCGCCAGCACCAAACCCGGCACCTGACCCGCCATGGCCTGAACCGCTAGGCCCTGAGCCGCCAGGTGGCCCACCGCCCTGATTATTAGGTGGTTGAAAGTGTTGGTTCTTAAACTGATGCATGATAAAGCAATCGCCCCACGCATGCGTCGACGGCTTGTCGGGCGTGCTGTGTTCTGGGCAAGGCTTCCTAAGCGCAGCTTCCAAATTGAAAGGGGGCCTGTTGCCACGCTGGTATGGCTTATATTGTCCGTTCGCCTTAGGAATATTTGGCCCTGTGTTAGCATTCGCCACCAGCTCTGACCCGTCGCCAATGTTCCTCTGTTTGTTTTGATTCCCATTGTTCCCAAAACTCTTGGCTTGGTTGTTCTTCTTCCCCTGATTTGACTTCTCCTCATCCGAGCCCGGATCTTTGGTGTTGTCTGAGTCGGCATATTTCGTCAGAGCCGTCATGAGCTCCCCCATATCTTGACACGTGCGTTTAAGCCGGCCAAGCTTCTGTTTTAGCGGAACGAAGTGACAATTCTTCTCCAAAATGAGCACCGCCTGAGCCGCTGTGATCTGTTCCGACGAGTGAATAATGGTTGACACCCGCCGAACCCAATGATGAGCCGACTCATTGTCCTGCTGAACGCAATGATCCAAATCCACAATGGTCATAGGCTGCTTGCAAGTCCGTTGGAAATTTTTGATGAACTTCGCCCTTAACTCGGCCAAGGAACTTATAGTGTTGGGTGGTAAGCCCTTTAACCATGTGCGAGCCGGACCCTCAAGCATCATGATAAAATATTTCACAGAAACAACTTCACTGACGTCTAACATCTCCATAGCTAGCTCGTAGCTCTCGACCCAAGCCTCGGGAGGGAGATCCACTGTGTAATTTGGAACCTTACGGGGTCCCTTGAAATCCTTGGGCAACCTCTCGCTCCGTAGAGCCGGAGTCAAGCATTGGACTCCCACGGCTCTAGTGCTACCAGTGGCTCCGGCCTCCGTTAACACCGAGTGTCCATGACCCGGATGAACCATCGCTGCCTCTTCTTCTTGCCTATTCCTCGCCCGGTCCACAAGGGCCTGCGTGTCTAGCGCTGCATGCCCCCCTTCCGGCCCATGGTGTGGACCGCTGCTAGAAACCGCCGGCGACTCATAACGTCGACTGAAGCTTCGACTATGGAGAGCGGTGGAGTGGACCCGATTCCGGCTGTGAGTATATTTCTCCTGTTGAGCCACGACCATCTGTAAGTATCCAATAGCTATCCTCACCTCCTCCGCAAAGGGCACTTCATCTGGGATAGGGATCGTTCCAAGCTGGGTAGCCGTCGCTACCATATTCTCGGCCGGGTTGGAATAATGGCCCGCCGGTGTTGTGAACCCTCCGGGTTGGGCCGTGTGAGCCGCTGCTCACCCTTCCTCAGGGGCAGCCGCTGCTCTCCCAGAGCCGGGGGTGTTGAAGAGATTCCTCGCCATCAGTGCTCCGGCAGACGAGATTGATGCCTCCGGCGGTGCACAGCCGCCGCTGAAACCTGTTCCAGCCCCAAACAGAAAGCGTCGTCCTTGAGCCGTGCGGCCTCTGCCTCCATCTGGGTATTTAACTCATTTATCCTCTGACGCTCCTCGGCCATCCGGCCCTTGATCCCTGTGATCTCCGCATTACGAGCCGCTTGATTATCTGGTGTAACCTCCGTAGCCAACAAGGCCTCAAGCTCATCCATCAATTCTGCAAGACCCTGAGCCGGCGGCTGGGGGGAGGGTTAGCTCCTGACCCAGCCGCCCCAGGCCCCGCCATGAACACCGCTGCATGAGATGGCCGCTTCGGCCCATCTAATCCCCCGTGCTCTGACTCGAGGCAAGTGTCACCGCAGCCCCCGAGGCCACCATTGCTGAGCCGGTACACAAATTCTGTCTCCCCACTCGATGACTCATCGTCGGAGTGCACAAGAGTCCCTTGAGTTCCGGATGCTTCCAGATCCATACTTGAGTGAAACCCACGAAGACATGCTCCTGACCCGGGTTGACACGGGCAGGGCCTACCTTGCGTGCGGGCTGGAGACGCCGAGCTGGCTCGACGATGTCGGCGCAGATGTCCGGCCCGGGTGTAGATCCATCGATCTTTCCAATGAACACCTGGATCCCGCCAAACGGAACCCGGAAACCATACTCCACGGAAGCAGCATCAAGCCCCCAGCCGGCGTCGTCGATGTAGAGCCGGCCGTGGCGACTCTTGCTCATCTTCCCAATTACGTATCCCTCGAGCCCTGGAAGGGAGCCCTTTGAGAACTCAACACCACTCAGCGCTAGCCCCACGCTGGGCGCCAACTGTCATGGTTTTATCACGACAGATGTCCGGGTTACCAAACTTGAGTTCGGAGCTGTCGCCATGGTAGTGGACTCAAAGGGGTTGGTCGAGACAAAGGACACGAGTTTACCCAGGTTCGGCCCCTCAAGTCGAGGTAAAAGCCTACGTCCTGCTTGTGTTGTTATTCTTGTTGTATCGATTACAAGGGGCTAAAAGCTTGACCTAGTTTTCGATCACCCCCCCTAAGTCGCCCCGACTCTGCCTTTATATAAGAGGTCAGAACTGTCGGGTCTTACAATTACACAATCGGATCATGTTTACACCTCCGAGTCTATCTCTATATTCTAATCCAAGTCATCTTTAAGACGTCTTGCACATCCGGGTCTCCGCCGTCTGGCCCACACCAAGAGCCGCCAATCATCTTGGTCCTTCAGTCGACACTTGTCTCCGTGGGCCGGCTCGCAGACCAATGCTATCAACCAGAACCTTCCAGCCGGGTCATATCACGGGGTTATATCCCCAACACCATCCTTTCCCATGGGCTGCTCCCTATCGTCTGACCCGTGGGATGCTCCCCAGTCTCTTCCTCCATTGTGTCACCAACAAGCAAGGTACTACCATCTTCTCCTATCTTAGTGGAGATTACACAATTCATATATTAGTAGATTATAGATTTCAGTTGTGTAGGTTAGTGGAGGGAAGTGTTGGTTTTGTTGTTATTTGTAGTATATTGTGTGATGTATGTTAGCAAGTATATGGACAAGTTTAAATATTTAATTTATAATTTGAATTTTGATATTTAGTAGGTTTGGATGCATAAAGATTACTGATTTTACCTCTTGTATATTCTTTAAATGCCTACAATAGAATATTTTGGTATATTACGCAGCTATGTGAATGGAAGTATGGTGTGATACATAAAAAAATCTAGATATAAGTTGGCAAGTTCCTATTTAATCTACCGATTAATCCAAAAATAGGCCGATTCACCGATTAAACGCTACTCCCAAGCTGATCGAGCAGCTACCAGTTATCGATTTTGTGAACATTGTATGAGGTATATATTCATGGCATACATGTGGGTGTTGGTAAGGAGGGAGTTAATAAGTACCATCTCAAATCTAGATTTAACGAAAGCATATGATTCAGTTAACCGAGATTTCCTCGAGGAGGTGGTGAGGAAAAAGGGCATATGCGTTCAGAAAATTTAGCTCAAGGATAAATGCCTCATGTCCGGTAAAACTAATCTCGTGAATTACATCATGAAGGGTGGCAATTCCATATTAAATGCTACAACACGATATATAGGGCATTTGATTAGGATTGATACTACAATGAGACATCAGAGAGACCCTAATTGAACAAACCATTCACCCTCTGTTTGAAGGAGACATTGATTACATAGGTGGGTCTATATTGTCGAATGAAATGCACCCCTGGAACCTTTGGGTGTAAATTGTGTTGCCCATAACTAAAGTTCATGACATTACTCATGTCGCTTGTGAAGGACTCCACCAGCTGGCATACCTGGATCTAAGGAAGGGTCAAAATAGCTTGTATAATATTATGGGGAAACCATCACGCTCTGATGCGGTATTGCACTTTGTCTCTTTGAATGTGAATCGATCTTTTCACCGATGAACATGTAATTAGATTGCCATGAGTGCCCCATGATCAATTGAAATTGAGTGCTCCCGTGGACAATTTGTTATAATTCCATTCATTGTTTCCCCTTTTAGTTTTTCCGATTTGTGTTTTGTAGGGCCTTTTGTTGGATAATATCTCTGATGGACTTTTCATGATAACTCGATTCGATTTTCAAGGTGAAACACAGAGGAATTTCTTCTTGATTTCTGCCAGTTCCAAGGAAGCATCCTCAAGATCACTTAAAATGTTATAGTTCTCAACATGAAAGTTGACACACTGATACAAACAACTTAATTTTGGACCATTTCAGCTTGAGGTTCTCTGCAAAAGTTAGAGACAAAACGAATCAACATCTTAAGCGAGAGATAAGAAGGAAAATTGGGCACTAGTATGATTGTACGCAACAGTTCAAGTACTTGTGCATTGTGAGGAGGTCTACGCAAATTCCCGAAACTTGTATGTGAGATCACCACTTTGGATGTTGTTTAATGCTTCAATGTTTGGCTGTGATAATGAATGTATTGAAGACTTAAAGACTATCTACTAGAAATGGTATCTAAGGAGGATGAAATAATAAAGAACAAAGATGGGGTGATACGTCTCCAACATATCTATAATTTTTTTTGTTCCATGCTATTATATTATCAACTTTGGATGTTTTATATGCATGAATATGCTATTTTATATGATTTTTGGGACTAACTTATTAACTCAGTGCCTAGTGCCAGTTCCTGTTTTTTTCGTGTTTTTGATCTTTTTCAGATAGGATTATCAAACGGAGTCCAAATGGAATAAAACTTTCGCCATGATTTTTTATGAAAAATATCAAACATACCTGAAGGAAGAAATCCAGAGAAGTGGGCCGAGAGAGCCACGAGCCTGGGACGCACGACCCCCCTAGGCCGTGCTAGGGGGCTCGTGGCCTCCTCGTGGCCCATCTCCACTTGTTTCCACCACCATACGGTCTTATAAATAGCCAAATGCACAGAAATAGACCTAGATCACAAGTTCCGCCGCCGCAAGCCTCTAGAACCACCAAAAACCAATCGGGAGACCGTTCCGGGATCCTGCTGGAGGGGAATCCATCTCCGGTGGACATCTTCATCAACATCCTTGCCTCTCCGATGATGCGTGAGTAGTTCACATCAGACCTTCGGGTCCATGGCTAGTAGCTAGATGGCTTCTTCTCTCTCTTTGATCTTCAATACAAAGTTCTCCATGATCTTCATGGTGATCTATCCGATGTAATTCTCTTTTGCGGTGTGTTTGTTGAGATCCGATGAATTGTGGATTTATGATCAGGTTATCTATGAATATTATTTGAGTCTCCTCTGATTTCTTATATGCATGATTTCATATCCTTGTAAGTGTCTTCGAGTTATGGGTTTCATTTGGCCAACTTGATCTATGATTCTTGCAATGGGAGAAGTGCTTGGTTTTGGGTTCATACCATGCGGTGTCCTCACCCGGTGACAGAAAGGGTAGCGAGGCATGTATCGTGTTGTTGCCATCAAGGGTAAAAAGATGGGGTTTATATCATATTGCATGAGTTTATCCTTCTGCATCATGTCATCTTGCTTAAAGCATTACTCTGTTTGTTATGAACTTAATACACTAGATGCATGCTGGATAGCGGTCGATGTGTGGAGTAATAGTAGTAGATGCAGACAGTATCGGTCTACTTGTCTCGGACGTGATGCCTATATGTATGATCATTGCCTTAGGTATCGTCATGACTTTGCGTGATTCTTTCAATTGCTCAACAGTAATTTGTTCACCCACCGTAATACTTGCTATCATGAGAGAAGCCTCTAGTGAACACTATGGCCCCCGGGTCTATTTTACATTTTATATATTCAGATCTAAACATAAAAACACCAAAAATACCTTGCTGCAATTTTACTTACTTATTTATATTTACTCATTATCACTATCAGATCTCACCTTGCAAGTAATCGTGAAGGGATTGACAACCCCTTTATCGCGTTGGGTGCAAGGTTGTTTGTGTTTGTGCAGGTTTCTTGGTGCCTCATCTTGATACTCCTACTGGATTGATACCTTGATTCTCAAACTGAGGCAAATACTTACCTCTACTTTGCTGCATCACCCTTTCCTCTTCAAGGGAAAAACCAACGCACGCTCGAGAAGTAGCAGGAAGAATTTCTGGCGCCGTTGCCGGGGAGTATTCAACTGAAGCATATCTATCAAGTACCTATCACAAACTCATCTCTTGCATTTACATTATTTTCCATTTTCCTATCGTTTTCCTCTCCCCCACTTCTAAAATGATTTTCTGAAAATACTAAAAAGATTTTCCTTTTTATTCGCTCTTCTTCCGTTCGCCTTTTTGTTGCTATGTTTGCTTGTGTTTCCATGTGCCTTCTATTTGCTTGCATCTTCGCTTGCTAAAAATCTATTGATATGGATCCTCATCCACCTGCTAATCTTTTCAAAAGACCAAATTATGATGAACAATTTGCTAGTGAGTTGAGTGCACTTGACTATCTCTATGGAGTTTTGTTTGAAAATCATGAATCTAATTTTTTTGATGAAGTGTTGAAAGAAGAAAATTATAAAGTGGTTCATGATATCTACTTGAATGAAAAACATGATTGCCATGTTGTTAGTATGAATTCTCTGAATATCTATGATGCTAATGATATGCAAAACCACAAGCTTGGGGATGCTATGCTTGATGAAGATGATATTTTTTGTTCCCCAAGTTTTGGTGATGACCCTTATGCTATATAATTGATCATGAAAAGAATGCTTTGTGTGATAGTTATATTGTAAGATTCCTTCAGGATGTTACTGAAAATTGCTATGAGAGAGGAACATATGCTTGTAGGAATTGCAATAATATCAAGTTTCCTCTCTATGTGTTGAACGTTCTGAAGTTATGCTGGTTTTGCCTTCCTATGCTAGTTAATTCTTGTTCCCATAAATTGTTTGCTCATAAAATCCCTATGCATAGGAAGTGGGTTAGACTTAAACGTGTTTTTTCCATTCATGATGCTCTTTTGCATATCTCAACTACTACTTTTTATGTGAGCATCATTGAAATCGTTAAGCCTAGGTAGGGGCGTTAAACGATAGCGCTTGTTGGGAGGCAACCCAATGAATAGATTTATTTTTGCTTTTTACTTTCTGTTTTGTTGATTCCACACCATCATTATTCTGTTATTATTGTTCTTTTTATGGTTTAATTAGTGTTTGTGCCAAGTAGAACCTTTATGATTAGTTTTGGTGATAGTTGTTTAATCATGCTGGAAAAGACAGAAACTTTGTGCTCACGAAATTATTTCTCATTCCTATAAAGAATGAGATTTTGAGTTTATTCTTTTTGATGCTCATTGATATGTAAATTTCCCTAATTTTCACAATTTTTTCAGAATTTTTGAGTTAGCATAGGTATACGAAATATACAGATTTCTACAGACTTTTCTGTTTTTGACAGATTCTGTTTTTGTTGTGTTGATTGCTTATTTTGATGAAACTATGGTTAGTATCGGTGGTACGAGTCATGGGAAAGTGAGAATACAGTAATATAACATCAATATAAATGGAAATCAAGTTTACTATAGCACATGAAAAGTTGGTGGTTTGTTTTCTTATGCTAATGCTATCACGAGTTTCTGTTTAAGTTTTGTGTTGTGAAGTTTTCAAGTTTTGGGTGATGTTCTTATGGACAATGGAATAAAGAGTGTAAATATCCTAAGCTTGGGGATTCCCAAGGCATCCCAAGCCAAATTCAAGGAAACCAAAAATCCTAAGCTTGGGGATGCCCCGGGAAGGCATCCCCTCTTCCGTCTTCAATCCATCGGTAACGTTACTTGGAGCTATATTTTTATTCACCACATAATATGTGTTTTGCTTGGAGCGTCGTGTGTTACAGTAGTCTTTGCTTTTTGTTTTATCACAATCATCCTTGCTTCACACCTTTTGAGAGGGACATGCACTCATCGTGAATTTGTTAGAATACTCAATGAGCTTCACTTATATCTTTTGGGTTAGGCAATATTAGCTCACATGTGCTTCACTTATATCTTTTGAACTTGATGATTTTGTTCACATGTGCTTCACTTATATATTTTGAGATTGGTAATATTAGCTCACATGTGCTTCACTTATATCCTTCGAGCGTAGTAATTTTGCTCCCATGTGCTTCACTTATATCTTTTGAGCTAGATAAATTTTGCTCTAGTGCTTCACTTAAATCTTTGTAGAGCATGGCGATGTCATATTTTGTAGAAATCAAAACTCTCTGATATTCACTTATATCATTTTGAGAGTGCTCTCTCTCTCTGAGAAACTTGGTAATTGGCGTGTGTTATGAAATTAGTCCTAAATATGATAGGCATCCAAAGAGGATATAATAAAAACTTTCATATTCAAGTGCATTGATTAGTAAGAGAAGTTTGATTCCTCATGATTAGTTTTGAGATATGGATATGGTAATATGAGACTTATGTTAGTAGGGTGTTTTGAACCTAGAAATACTTGTGTTGAGGTTAGTGATTCCCGTAGCATGCACGTATGGTGAACCGCTATGTTAGGAAGTCGGAGCATAATTGATTTATTGATTATCATCCTTTGTGTAGAGGTAGGGATCGTGCGATGGTTAACTCCTACCAACCCTTCCTCTAGGAGTATGCATTTAGCACTTTGTTTCGATTTCTAATAAAACTTTCACAATAAGTATGTGAGTTCTTCATGACTAATGTGAGTCCATGGTATAGATGCACTTTCACCTTCCACCATTGCTAGCCTCTCTAGTGCCGCGCAACTTTCGCCGGTACACAAACCCACCATATATCTTCCTCAAAACAGCCACCATACCTACCTATTATGGCATTTTCATAGCCATTCCGAGATATATTGCCATACAACTTTCACCGTTCTGTCTCATGACATGTGCCATCACTTTCATTCATATAGAGTCATTATTGTTCTAAGTATCGAGTTGTAAGTAAATAAAAGTGTGATGATCATCATTATTAGAGCATTGTCCCATGTGAGGAAATAAAATAGGCCAAAGATGCCCACCAAAAAAAAGAGGTCAAAGAGCCCAAACAAAAAAAATGAGAGAAAAAGAGAGAAGGGACAATGCTACTATCTTTTTCCACACTTGTGCTTCAAAATAGCACCATGTTCTTCAAGATGGAGAGTCTCTTGTTTTGTCACTTTCATATGCTAGTGAAAATTTTCATTATGTAACTTGACATATATATTCCAATGATGGGCTTCCTCAAAATTGCCCTAGGCCTTCATGAGCAAGCAAGTTGGGTGCACACCCACTAGTTTTCATTTTTGAGCTTTCATACACTTATAGCTCTAGTGCACCCGTTTCATGGCAATCCCTACTCATTCACATTGATATTTATTGATGGGCATCTTCATAGCCTATTGATACGCCGAGTCGATGTGACCATCTCCTTCTTTTTGCCTCACAACCTTCACCACACTCTATTCCACCCATAGTGCTATATCCATGGCTCACGCTCATATATTGCGTGAGAGTTGAAAAAGGTTTGAGAAAGTAAGAGTGTGAAAAAAATTACTTGGCCAATAACAAGGTTGTGCATGATTTAAATTCGTTGTGTGGGGATGATGGAGCATAGCCAGACTATATGATTTTTGTAGGGATAACTTTCTTTGGCCTTGTTATTTCAAAAGTTTATGATCACTTTGCTATTATGCTTGAAGTATTATTGTTTTCATGTCAATATTGAACTATTGTTTTGAATCTTATGGATCTGAACATTCATGCCATAATAAATA
Organism: Hordeum marinum; assembly: GCA_022496015.1. Taxonomy (NCBI): domain Eukaryota; kingdom Viridiplantae; phylum Streptophyta; class Magnoliopsida; order Poales; family Poaceae; genus Hordeum; species Hordeum marinum. The sequence goes on from CM039673.1 coordinate 515,887,378, forward strand.
TATTACAAAAAAACAAATATGTTGGGTAGCATTCCACATCAAAAATTCGTTCTTTATCACTTCCCTACTCGAGGACGAGCAGGAGTTAAGCTTGGGGATGCTTGATACGTCTCCATCATATCTATAATTTTTGATTGTTCCATGCTATTATATTATCAACTTTGGATGTTTTATATGCATGAATAGGCTATTTTATATGATTTTTGGGACTAACTTATTAACTCAGTGCCCAGTGCCAGTTCCTATTTTTTCCGTGTTTTTGATCTTTTTCAGATAGGATTATCAAACGGAGTCCAAATGGAATAAGACTTTCGCCGTGTTTTTCATGAAAAATATCAAAAATACCTGAAGGAAGAAATACCAGAGAAGTGGGCCGAGGGAGCCACGAGCCTGGGAGGCGCGACCCCCCTAGGCCGCGACTAAGGGGCTCGTGGCCTCCTCGTGGCCCATCTCCACTTGTTTCCGCCGCCATACGGTCTTATAAATAGCCAAACGCACAGAAATAGACCTAGATTGCAAGTTCCACCGCCGCAAGCCTCCAGAACCACCAAAAACCAATCGGGAGACCGTTCCGGGATCCTGCTGGAGGGGAATCCATCTCCGGTGGACATCTTCATCAACATCCTTGCCTCTCCGATGATGCATGAGTAGTTCACATCAGACCTTCGGGTCCATGGCTAGTAGCTAGATGGCTTCTTCTCTCTCTTTGATCTTCAATACAAAGTTCTCCATGATCTTCATGGTGATCTATCCGATGTAATTCTCTTTTGCGGTGTGTTTGTTGAGATCCGATGAATTGTGGATTTATGATCAGGTTATCTATGAATATTATTTGAGTCTCCTCTGATTTCTTATATGCATGATTTCATATCCTTGTAAGTGTCTTCGAGTTATGGGTTTCATTTGGCCAACTTGATCTATGATTCTTGCAATGGGAGAAGTGCTTGGTTTTGGGTTCATACCATGCGGTGTCCTCACCCGGTGACAGAAAGGGTAGCGAGGCACGTATCGTGTTGTTGCCATCAAGGGTAAAAAGATGGGGTTTATATCATATTGCATGAGTTTATCCTTCTGCATCATGTCATCTTGCTTAAAGCATTACTCCGTTTGTTATGAACTTAATACACTAGATGCATGCTGGATAGCGGTCGATGTGTGGAGTAATAGTAGTAGATGCAGACAGTATCGGTCTACTTGTCTCGGACGTGATGCCTATATGTATGATCATTGCCTTAGGTATCGTCATGACTTTGCGTGATTCTTTCAATTGCTCAACAGTAATTTGTTCACCCACCGTAATACTTGCTATCATGAGAGAAGCCTCTAGTGAACACTATGGCCCCCGGGTCTATTTTACATATTATATATTCAGATCTAAACATAAAAACACCAAAAATACCTTGCTGCAATTTTACTTACTTATTTATATTTACTCATTATCACTATCAGATCTCACCTTGCAAGTAATCGTGAAGGGATTGACAACCCCTTTATCGCGTTGGGTGCAAGTTTGTTTGTGTTTGTGCATGTTTCTTGGTGCCTCATCTTGATACTCCTACTGGATTGATACCTTGATTCTCAAACTGAGGCAAATACTTACCTCTACTTTGTTGCATCACCCTTTCCTCTTCAAGGGAAAAACCAACGCACGCTCGAGAAGTAGCATGGGGTCGTGTCTATATACTCATCACCAACCCTAGCCACCACAACCATTTACACGGTTCCATGAAGAACATGGCTCCCATCATATCGGAAGGTATTTGGGGTTTGTGCCAAGCTTCTATCTCCAAGATCCTTTGCAATCTTGGAGGAGAACTTGTGATAAAGACAATGAGGGAAGCCACCATCGAAGTCGGGAATGGCCAATTAATTGGTCGATGGCATTGCCACCACACAACTGCTTCCATCATCCAAGTTTCCTTCCCCCATCATAGCCTTCGTGATGGGTTATAATTACTCTTCAACTCTCCTTTAATGCAATTTTTATAATTATTGGTTCTAGGATAATCTTGTACACCAAAATTGCATTGTATTGGTTATTTTATTATGTTTTATGTTTACATGTTAATCTTAGTCATTGGATGAGGACCAATCCGTCGCATGCTTGGAGACATCCAAATCCTGGGGGCTCACACGAAGTTCATACGTAGTTGTGTGAATCGATCGAACTCATGTTTGAGAGACCTTGGTACATTCAGCGAGGACCACGTCTTTTCTAGGGTGTAATGGTTATTCATAGAACTTAAGACCATGTTACGGTCTTATTTACCTTTATCATTTCCACAACTATGCAAGATGGAATTAATAGGAAATGAACTTTGAGTTGCCTTGTAACAATAGCACACTTGGAGGCATCGGTGTATGGGAGTTATCTCTTCACGTGTACTAGATTAACACCACTGATCCCCCAATTAGTACTTGTGATAAAAAAACCTAGACACCACCTTTGATCATGTAGATATCGTGGTAAACTCCCTTAGTTTACTTTCTATTCTACTATAATTTTAGTTATTGTTAGTTGATAGCTTAGTTTGCTACCTTTTAATTATTGTGCCAAGCATGGAATAGAATGAATTATTTCCAAACTACAGTTTGGGTGCAAGATGAGCTACATTAGGTGAAAAGCATAGTTATGGGCTTGGTAAACACCTTTGTGTACTCCCTTTGGTTCACATGTAGTGTCAGCCCACACATAACCAGCCATGCCCTCACCCTCACTGGTTAGGGGAACGCGCCACGACCATTTTCAACTAGTCGACGAAGGGAAAGAATAGTGGCAACTGCACGGGAGACACACATGGGAAGTGCAGAATGGACACCATGAGGGTTTTATAGTCTAGGGCTTAAGCATATGGGAGACACTTTATATTGCAAAATTGCTTAGGTACTTCCAAGTTGGAGTCTCTTTCTATTATGGGACCACCTTTAACAGTGTGTCAGCTTATTAGTAACGGTTTCTGTTTCGTAAACCGCCTAAGCAAGCTAATTAGAAGCGACCGGTAATTCTAACACACAAAACCATCTCTTCGAAACACACCTAATGCCTAGCAATGTACTAGCGTCTAATTCTTTGGTCATGCCAAGGCAGAAAATCTCGGTCTTGTCAAAGTTAATTTTCTAATCCAAAAAATGTTCAAACAAGGCCATCATGAGCTTCATACTGATAGAATTGTCCATGTTGTTCAATGGAGATTAAAATGTTGTCTTAGGGCATCTTCAACGCTGACCCCCAAATCAGATATTGTATCCGTCTGCGGACAGTGATGCGGGAGTCGGCCATCCAACCATGCACACGTACATTTCAAATTGATTTTCTCAAAATGGACGAAATTCATCAAATACGATGGAATATAACCAACTTCAGACATAAGTTACATAAAAAAACAGTAATATTTACTGAATCAAGCCCCGCAACACCCAATGTAATTATAGAAAACAACACCATTTTTCCATGCAAATATCTCTAGTACAACAACTGTTTAAATCCAAAGAAATAACGGGATGTCAACAAGTTGTTCGAAATCATCTATTCCAAATTCAAAGATACTAGAGCCAAACCAGGCACATGTCGTGCCACACAAACTACCCATGGAGCTTCATCCTACAATGTATGTTCATGAATGACCTACCCCTGGTTCTGTAATACATCATGCCAGCACATGCTTTCTATATAACATGTACATCCACATTGAGTGAATGAAGGAAATAATTAACCAACATGTAGAATATCAGGAAGCAATACTTACGATCCCCATGGTTGATGAGCCCAATGGCCACCTTGTCTCCATTTGGCAAATCACACTCCAAAACTTCACGACGGAATTGCATATCGTTACCATCAATGCGTTACCGACCTCACATTGCATGCATGGATAATTTGCATATAGGGCGTGAAGTTCTTTCGCTCAAAGCATGCAAGCTTTGCCAAAAGTTTGAGCATTTGTTCGTGCCTAGAAAGTCCGTAGAAACAGACAACGACACGTGCACAACAATGCATCCCACCTCGTCATCGTGCTTCTCTAGCAAACAACAAGAAGTAAAACACCCTCAATGACCGTCATGTTTAGCACATGCTACGAGGGCCGCTAGTATATTCATGCCAATATCAACCACGATTCGTCCTCCTGTCTTAACCCGTTTCTAGTCTAGAAACCTAGACCTAGCTTGTCATTAATCTTAATCAAAACTTGCGATCCATTTACAAAAAATTGAGGTGCAAAGCCATTCATACGTAGGGATATGGGGTGAACAGTTCGAGAGAAGGTCATTTTATCTTGGCGATTTCTATAAATCATCCGACTGATTTAATCAGTCGGGTCGGGAGCCGACCGATCAATCCTCTCCGGTCGTTGGATATGGTCAACGCCCCATCGCTTTTCTTCACCTCCCCCCAAGAAAACGCAATGGCACCTCTGTCGCTTAGTAGTCTGTCGTGCCTCGGTCATTTGTTTTTCAGCGGGTGTTTTAGCAGCAGCCATATCGTGAACGGTAGAAACACCGGCGAGGGCTGCATCGTAGCATAGGTGACCGACGACATGTGCTGCATCACAACGGCTGCAATGGTGGATGTTACAATGCAACACGTGGCAGCCAGGCATGTGCTTCACTGCACTGCTAGTCGCCGGCGATGCTTCACTGAACCGCGGGTGTCGCGGCTCCATCACAGCTATGTCGATCGCCGGTGATGCTTCATTACAGTGCCAACATCGACTGCCGTCACAACTCTATTGGCTGCCAGCACTTCATTGCATTGCAGCTCCCTGCCAGCAGCGAGATTCAGGTTGAATCAACATGCGAGTTGCACTGCAGATTCGCCACCGGCGAGATCCAACTCGTAGTAGCAAACACCTTGAGTTGCAGCTCCGACAGCGCACGAGATCCGGCTCGAAGCAACACACATGTTGTGTTGTTGCTCCGCCGTGGAGATGGAGGTAGGTCGCCGCCAGGCGCTCCAAGCCACTCGTGGGCTACTCCCGATGAAGCGAGTGTCGAAGAGGTGAGCTAAGATGGTGTGTGTGTGTGGAGATAGAGGTAGGAGACGAAGTGGATCTCGACAGAGGGAAGGAAAATGAATGATCGCGTTGGGCACGGAGACAAGAGCATCTCCAGCCGTTGCCCCCCGGGGCCGATTTTAGTGCCGTCTGGGGGGCAGCCGCGTCTCCGGGGTCGCCCCCCAATCGGCGCTTTCAGCCCATTATGGACGTAGAATCAGTCCAATAACGCTTAAAAAGTTTGATTTTTTCATTGTAATATAATACAAAAGATAAAAAAAAGACTACGCCGTCCTGTCGCCGCCGTCTCGTCGTTGCCGTCCCGTGGCCGCGTGCCACATTCTACATGCCGAGGAGCTTGTAGAAGTTGGTGTAGTCGCCGCCGTCGTCCCCGTCCCCATCGCTGCCGCCGCCGTCTGGCGCGCCGCGGCCGCCGTCCCTGCTGCAGCCCTGCCCTGCATTGCCGAGACGGTGCAGGTCGGGGTTGGAGGGCCCGGGCGCCTCCCCGTCGCTGTCGTCATCGAGGATGATGAGGTCGACGATCTCCTCCTCGCGGCAGGCGCGGTGGCGAGCCTCGATCTCCTCGAGAGCCCGGCGCTGCCGCTCCACCTCCTTCCGGACGTAGTCGTCCCGTGCCCACTTCAGGGCGGCCTCGTCGTCGGTGGCGACCATGGCCAGGTGCCCCTGCTTGACCACCGCCGGCGTGCCAGGCTCCGTCTTCGGCCTGACAAGGCAGAGGTGGCCGCGAGGAGGCGAGGGCTCGGGCGACGGCCCTCGTTGATGGTGATGCCGCCGCTGCTGCGTCCGCTGTGTTCGCTGCGTCGGAGCGGCGACAGCAAGCCGGGCTCGGCCTTGACGACGACGAGCGGCGTGCGCGTTGCGCCGGAGGAGTGGGAGGACTGGGAGCCGGAGGAGTACGAGGACGATGACGGCGGCGCCTCCATACGCCGGGGCTACCACGACGAGCCCCTCCGGCGCGAGACGGACGTCGCCTCCGGGTACCCGAGGCGCGGCTCGTTGCCGCCTTCGATGTGCTCGAGGACGGCCTCGAGAGTGCGTCCGGGGATGCCCCGCCAGAGACGGCGGCCCTCGCTGTTGTTGCGGCCGAGCGCGGGGCCGCCATTGGTGGAGGCGAGCTGCTCCTCGCGACGGCGCTCGAAGTAGGCCGTCCAGAGGGAGGTGCTGTCCGGGGCATACGTCGGCTGTCGGCGATGTTCCTCCGTTAGGGTGGACCTGATCCGGGCGATCTCGGAGCGCCGCTCGGCTCCTGTGGGCACCGGTGGCACGGGGATGCCGCCCGCGCTGAGCCTCCAAGAGCCGGGCGCCCGCATGTCCGGCGGCGCCGGGTACTCCGCCTCGAAAAGCAGGCGGGCCTCGTCCTCATGGAGGTGCCGGCGGCCAAAGCCGTTGTGGGCCGCGCCGTCGCCAGGATAGCGCTCGGCCATTGCGGGGGAGAGGGAGAGGGGAGATCGCCGGGAAGAGAGCGGGTGGGATTGGGGGCAGGCGAGGTGTGGCGAACACCGGCGAGATCGCCTTTTATAGCAGGCGAGCGGGCGGCACCGCGCGGACGCGTGGGAGGCGAGGTGTGGACGCGCGTCGCCGTACTGACTGCCGCCCGTGAATGCCGGCCCGTGAAGGCGCGGCATCAATGGAAGGCTGATCGGCGGGCAACCTTGCATTGATTTGATTCCTCGCGGGGAAACCGAGGCGATGAGGACGACGACGCGTGCTCGGGGTCGCTGACTCGGTGGACCCACCCTCGTTTTCGCGCCAAATAGTTTCGTCCGGCGTCCCCAGCGCGCCGGGTTCGGCCTGGATATGCCGGCGCTAAATTAGGTCCTAACCGGCGAAAAATGGGCTCGTGGGACACGACTGGACCGATTTTCAACCGTCGGCGTAAAAAACGGCTTTCGGGGGTCTCTTGCGGGTCTGTGCTGGAGATGCTCTAAGATAGATGAGATGGTGCTTGGTTCCATTAGGACGTGGCGAGGCGGATGATTTCCTCGGCTTTCTGAAAGAGATTTTCTTTTACCTTTGTCTTAAACCGTTTAAAATCAACAGTAAAAGTGACTACATCCGGGCAGCTTCTTCCTATGACTTTTTATGTTTTGAAGGATAAGATATAGTAATGGATTGACACACTCATGAATTCAACATAATGTGACATATTGCATGATGCTGACACAGAACGCTCTGAATTTTCGTTTATCAAGTGGAAAATGGACCGTTTTTTTCCTGCATGTTGCCTTGACTTGGTTGCACTTGCACGTCGATATCGATCCAATGTAGTAGCCTCATGCATGTTCCCACAAATCGAATACAATCAAAAAAACTGGCCTCGTGCGTGTACTTTTCTATTCAATCCAGGGCGGCTTAGACTTGATCAGTACATACTTCACCAATAATCGAATGCTCCGGCTGCCTCCAACTACTACTCCTGCTTAGGTGGAGATTTCTACTAGTACCATTTTACTCCTGTTATTGTTAGTACAGATAACAAAGATCTTCCTGCGCGCCGTGCATTTGCACTATATATAGGTGTCTTGGTGCATGTCCCAACTCACTGCAAGCTGCATCCATTGCCTTGCGATCGACTTAACCAAGTAGCTCGCGTCAAAGGCAGGAAAATGGCATCCTTCCTTGTTGAATGCCTGGGATGGCTCATCGTCGTCCTCTTTTCCTTGTACATCTTCCAGTTGCTCCGTGACGCTCGCCGGCGTCTTCCCCCGGGCCCCTGGCCGCCGAAGCCGCTCATCGGCGACCTCCTCGACCTCGGGGAGGACGGCCAGCAGCACCGCGCGTTCCTGCGCCTGGCCGACCGCTACGGCGGCCTCATGTGCCTCCGCTTCGGCATGGTGCCCCACGTGATCATCTCCACGCCGGACGCCCTGCGCGCGGTCTTCGGCGGCGGGGAAGGCAAGAAGGTGGACAACATCGGGGGCCTCCCGAGCCTGGACGTCCTCAGCGCCATGGGCCACAGCGCCCACACCATCTTCGCGCTCCCGAGCCAGGACGACAAGTGGCGCGCCCTCCGCAAGTTCTCCGCCGCGGAGATGCTCGCGCCCAGGCGGATCTCCGCTGGGGCCGGGGCGCTGCTGCAGACCAAGATCGTTGAGGCGCTCCACCGCGAGGTGTCCGGCCAGGCTGCACGCGGCACCGCCGTCGTGTTCAGGCACGCGGTGCTCGACTCCATCCTGAGCCTGCTGCTGGGAGTGCTCTACTCCACCGACCTGGAGCCCAAGGAGCGGGCCATGTTCAGGGATATCATCGAAGATATCGTTGGGATGCTCGGGACGGCTAACGTCTCCGACATATTCCCGCCCATCGCCGCGCTCGACCTCCAGGGCCTGCGTCGCAGGATGAAGAACCTCTTCACCATCATGTACCGCCACTTCGACGATCAGGTCGCTCTACGGCGGCGTAGCCGGGAAGCCGGAGAGGCACCCAAGAAGGACGTGCTGGACACGGTCCTCGATAAGGAGGGCGAATGGAAGCAGGAGGGGTCTCTGCTAAGCCATGATGTCATGAGAGCACTCCTCTCTGTACGTCCTCGATCGTCTCTAGCTATCTCTCTCTCGAAAAATCATGTCACTTGCAAAATATGTGATTAACCTGCTAGTAATATGCATGCTGACCTTCATTAATTATCAGGATTTGTACGGCGCTGGAGCAAGCACGACAGCGGCTCTCATCGAGTGGGGAATGTTGGATCTGATTCAGAACCCAGAGGTGATGCGCAAGGTCAAGGAGGAGCTATCTAGGGTTCTTGGGGACAAACCGCTCATGGAAGAATCCGACATTGCCCGGCTCCCATACCTCCAAGTGGTCGTCAAAGAGATCCTTCGTCTGCGAATGGTGGTGCCGCTAGTACCCCGCAAGGCGGAGGCTGACATCGAGGTGAATGGCTACAGGATCCCTAAAGGCACCAACGTGATCCTCAACGCGTGGGCGATCAACCGGAACGCCGACGCATGGTCGGACCCGGACAAGTTCGTCCCGGAGAGGTTCATCGGCGGCGAGACCAAGAGCTTCCAGCTGGGGCAGGATTTCGATATGATCCCATTCGGCCTTGGCCGACGCATCTGCCCCGGGATGCCGCTTGCACAGAAGCTGATACCCCTGATTCTTGGCACGCTGCTCCATCGGTTCGAGTGGGAGCTTCCTGCGGAGGTCAAGGAGGCTGGGATAGACATGACGGAGAAGTGTGGGGTGGTGTTATCTCTAGTCACCCCCCTTACAGCCATACCAAAGGAAATATGACTTGTATTCTCTCGAGCGGCTAATCCCATCCTGTAGTTTTACGTGAGATCTGTAAGACCTTATATTACATAAAATAAAATAAGCCGGGTGACTCAGCGCAGTTGGGGGCTTCAATTATATCCGTTGTGAGTGTCTTATGTTTTATTTTCTATATTTACAACGTAATAACATCCAAAATTTTGAAACTGAGTTTCTACAGGTACTTTCACTCTTTTACTAGTAATTTGCACTTTGGTCTTTCAGCTCTGGCAGAATTGTCATCTACTTTATGGATTTGCCTCCCAAAATTTACTTCTTTTTTTTCCTAAAAATTGTCCAAGATTATTCCCCGCTTTGGTACACACACACAACCCCCCAAATCCCCTCACAAAGCGTATAAAGGCAATATACACTTTTCACAAATTATACGCATTTCATATGTATATGGTGGGCCATCCGGCGTATAAAAAATTAGTACATACTCCAGTTTTTTACTAAAGGAGACGAGCGAACAGGCCGGCCCAGTTTTTACTAAATATAAAACCGACTGCAACAGGAGTGGAACTCCCAGCTCCCGCACCCATGCTAGCAAAAGGCTTTGGATGCCTTAAACGAAGTGCTAAACTTAAAGTACTAAATACGGCGACACTTTCATTTTTTTATTATTTTCCAAATTTCTTGTACACAAATATGAACCAAATTTCTTGAAAACGCGAACAATGTTTCAAAATCGTAAAACAATTCAAATATTATATTATTAAATATGAAAAATGAATCTGATTTTTTAAAAAGTAATTTAAAATCCACACTGACCATTTTCTTAGTATACGGTGAACTTTATTCCAATACACACTGAACATTGTTTTTAAATATATGATGAATTCTTTTGAAATGCACAATGAACAAACTTTATATATATGATAAAGATGTATTTATACATAGTTGACATTTTTATTCAATACGGTGAACTTATGTTTTAACATGAACATTTTTTGGAAAATGAACACAATTATAATTTTGATTTTTTATTCCAATTTGGAATTCCAAACTCTTTTTAAAACTCAATAAATTTGAAAACATAAACAACTTTTAAAACATGAACAAAATTTATAATTTCAAACATTTTTTTGTAAATCTTGAATTTATGGAAAACAAAAAAGGAAACAAAAATAAAAGAAACATACTAAAGTTCTAAAAGGTTCCCAAAAACGGTTGCTCGTCCGAAGTGGGTCAGCCCGTATCTCGTCGGGTCGCTCGTTTTGCTTTAGGGAAGCTGCGATGGTTTGATGCTCACAGGTGGCAAATAGGGTTCACCATTCGGAGAGTAGAGTCATAATGACTGCGCCACGTACACAAAAACAACGAAAATTTATAAAAAAGAATGACAGTGCGACAGATCAAACCATGTAAGTCACACCACTTACCGCTCGTTGCTAGGCACACGAGCTGATAAGTTTCAATGTGTAACTACAAAAACGCAGACTGCAAGAACTAAACCTCAGCGATCGGGTTACTGTAGCGAACCGACCTTTTCTCACTTTTCCTTTTTTATTACTTTTTGTTTCTTTTTTTCCTTTTTATTTTCTTTTTTCTGGTTTCTTTTAAAAAAATGCTTCCCCTTATAAATTTTTGTCCAAAATTCCAAACCGTTCACCTTTTAAATTTTTATTCAAAAAATACAAATGTTTGCATTTTATAAGATTCTACAGAAATTTCAAATAAATGTTTGTGTCTTTCAAAATTGCCTAGATATCAAAACACGGACATTTCCGAAAATAGCCTACAAGGATTTGAACACGAATATTTTTTCAACTTAAAAAAACACTAAAAAATTTGTTGTTTAAAAAAGGAAAATATGAACAAAACTTTGAAACCAATTTTTTAACTTCCCAGAATATTTTGTATTTGCGTAGAAAAAAACATCATGTTCACGTAGGGTGTCCTGGTAGGCTAGAAGGCTCTGTGTGAGATCACATTATTTTTTGACATTCTTTAAATGATCCCATTTTCCAGTGGCTTGTATGACAATTGAAGGTACCATGCCAAATTGTTTCAGCTTTTGATAATTTTTGCATTTTCTGAAGTTCAGTAAAAAAAAGGCTGATAAATGATCAGACGTGTCGCAACATGCAAATGGTGTTGAAAGTTCGTCAAACCTTGCATGGAAGCCGCATATGCCTGTGCAAGCAGCTGCAAGAAGTTGGGGTCATTTATCTGTCGTTCGAAAAAACCACCAGCTGGGAGGAGTGCGTTACACTAGGCCAGACGGGTGCATCTGTAAGCATGTGATTTTTCCTAATTTGAATGCTTCAGTTAGTTGCAATTTCCATCATTATCAATCAACATGGACATATTCTTATATCCTAGCCATTTCTTGAAATTTCTCAACAATTATGGAATTTTTAATTGTGTATGAGAATTTTATAACATTTTTTTCAATATATTTAACAATTTCCAACAATTAATGTTCAAAACAAATTACAAACCACGTAATTTTCTTAATAAAATCTCAACTTTTTTGAAACGCAAGCATCTCTAAATTTTGTGAGTATGTTTTTTGAAAACAACATTTTTAAAATTATATACCATTTTATAAAATTGTAAACAATATTTGAACACAAAAATATATTTTTAATATTCCAAAAGGTATTTAACTTTTTTAAACAGGTTTTCAAACATAACAAAGTTCAAAAAGATAAAAATGTAAATTGTCGCTGTAGCGAGTGGAGCTAAGGACAAAACCAGCCAAGCCAAGCCAAGTAGCACCTAGAGCTCACTCTGTGCACGTTTGTAGGATCGAAAGTAGGTCTAGAGAGGGGGGGGGGTGATTAGACTACTTGACCAAATAAAACTTTTTCTTCTTTTCCAATTTTAATTCTTGGCAAGTTTTAGCATTCATAGCATATCAAGTACCACCCTACACATGCATGTCTATGAGTGTAGCAGCGAAAAGTAAAGACATTACACATGTAAGTAAAAAGAGGGTTAGGAAGGCAAACACAAGTGATGACACGATGATTTTTTCCGTGGTTTCGATAGGTGGTGTTATCGTACGTCCACGTTCGTGGAATCTTCAACCCACGGAGGGTAACGGTCGCGAGAGTCCACGGAGTGCTCTACCGGCCACGGAGGGTTCCACGAAGAAGCAACCTTAACTATTCCATGCGGCTTCCGTCCACGAAGGAATAGCCTCACTATGGGTAGATCTTCACGAAGTAGGCGATCTCCTTGCCCTTACAAACTTCTTGGTTCACTCCACAACACGAAGTAGGAGACTCCCAAGAGACACCTAACCAATCTAGGAGCCACCACCCTCCAAAAGGTAATAGGCTCGGTAATGACGATGAACTCCTTGCTCTTGTGCTTCAAGATGATAGACTCCTCAACACACAATCATTCTCTCACAGATTTGGCTTGGTAGAAGAGATGGGATTGGTGCAAAGCAACTTGGGGAGGCTAGAAATGAAGATCCATTTGGTTGGAGTGGAAGATCTTGACCTCAACACAAGGGTAGGTGGTTCTCTCTCACAAAACTGAGTAGGATAGGTATGGAATAGTTCTGAGTGTTTATCTTTCGAGTGGGTGGTGGTGAAGGGGTATATATAGGCATCCCCAAAAATCCAACCGTTACACACTAAAATTCGGACTCGGTGGCACCAAAGTGTAAAACTCGGTGGTACTGAAGTGACAAAAAGTGGCAACTTTTGAATCTCGGAGGGACCGATATACAACACTCGGTTGCACTGACAAGGTTACCAACGGTCAGATTTACCAATCTCGGTGACGCCGATCCACCATTCTCGGTCGGACCGAAAATGAGAACTTGCGTAACAGAATCTTGGCAACCCAACTCGATGGCACCGACTGCAGTGTCGACTGCACCGAAGTGTTAGGGATTGGTTGTGTCTGTCTAGGGTTTGGAAGTCGCTGGCACCGGGATAGGAATGTTGGTTGCATTGATTTGGTTTATTTGTCTTAGGACAAACTTTGGTGGGAGAGTTTGTGGATGTCTTGGTGACTGTCACTTGTGCACATATGAGCATATTGTTCACCATCAAAACTTTACCCCCTCTTAAGAGTATTGGCTTTCCTATGGACTCAAAGTGATTTCTCACAAATGTAAAATGTAGAGTCCTCTTGCTTGAAGCTTTGCCAACCTATTTCCTTGAATCTTGGGGTAATTCAAAAATCCTTTTGCCATTCCCATCATTGAACTTTTCCTGAAATATACTTGGTGAAGATATTAGTTCAATGACTTATATGTTGTTATTATTTACCAAAACCACCAAGGGAGCAAATGTGCTTTCAATCTCCACCTTTTTGGTAATTGATGACAACATATAGATCAAAGCTTCGAAAAAGATATAATCATTGAATATACTCGTCGCTTTGAAAAGTATGTGATAAGCAAGATCTCCCCCTAAATTTGTGCATTATTTTAAATTTGCGTTTGAATGCAAATGCACAATCGATTAGGTACATGTGTCACTTCTTACATGTCACATACCACTTGTTGGTGTGCGAGAATAATTGGAATGAATATCATAGAACAACACAATCAACCAAAGATGAATGATCATCACATAAGCATTAAGATGATAGGAAATAGTAGCATCACACATTAAAGCGTATGATCAAACATCATCAAGCATGTATCACAAGCAAGACAAAAGAGTATCATGGCAACAAAAAGCAATTGTTTTTGAAAAAGCAAGAAAATACCAAACTCTCTCTATCTCTCGAAGCCTAATGATCTATATACACTTCTCCCCCTTTGGCAACAAGTTACCAAAAAGTTCAAAGGTATCTAGCTAAGCATTCTTGGGATGATCTCCTCTGGTTGTTGATGAAGGAGTCGAGAGTACGGCATCGGCGAAGATCTCTGCAGATGTCGTGGATGGAGCTGGAGTAGACACTGGTGGAACAGGAGTTGTGCTGACAGTAGCAGGAGCTGATGAAGAGGGCCTCGATTCTGGTGCAAGCACTGTGGCTGCTCTCATCTGAGTGGTGAACTGGGTGCCTAGCCCGAGAGGTGATTCATCCTCCTCATCATCATAATCATCATCAGAAGAAGTCGAAGAGACCCGAGGGATGTGCACGGAGTCAACTTCCTTCTGGAGCTCTATCACTGTCTTTGTGACCTTGTCCACCTTATCACCAAGCACCTTGATCCTTGACTCACAGATCCTCACTAGGCTGTTATGGTTCTCTAGAATCCCCTTGATATCCTTTTGCATGCCCTGGATGGCTGTGATCAGAAGATCCATTTTCTCGTTCCTGGATCTGGGGGCTCGAACAACTTCTGCCTCTACGTGTGCTGTAGCAGATGTGGGATGATCTGGGTCCAACACCACGACGTTATCCTCGAACTCTGGCTGTAGGGGCAGATGTGGATGATCTAGAGAAAAAATGTGCTTCTCCAACTGAGAGTTGATAAGCAGCTGGATGTAGGGTGCATAGCAGCAAGAGCGCTTTTGGTCAGCACAACCCTCTTGATTGTCTCAACAATCAAATCCATTACTCTAATACTGGTGTTCCTGTCAAGGTGGATCAGTATGTTGATGGAGTAGCCTCGGATCATCCTGTCATCTCCTGACTTGGGCATCAAGGTATGCCTGAGAATGGTGTTCATTGTCCGGAGGCCTGCTTGCAGATAGTAGATGGATCCTAGCTTGTGTGATTGCACCTTGTCAGCAGGGATAGGAGTATACATGTCCTTCATGGCATTGTGACTTGCCTTGGGTTCAGAGTATACATCCAGATCTCCTTCCCGAGCTTCTGCAACTTCAAGAAGTGCAGCCCACTCCTCAACAGTGGATTCATATGGCACACCTTCAGTCATCCATACAATTCTACCATCTCCGATGAAGTGAGCAGTGGACTAGAATTGCATGATCATCTCCTTGTTCCATGAAGTAAGCTCTCTGCCAACGAACTTGTCCAGACCAATGTAATGGAAGTTGTCTTGGACACTTGGGAAGTAGTCCACATTGTCCTTAATGAATTTCCAATCGACATATCGCATATCGCTAACAGCTAGGCTCTTGTCAAGCAGCACTGTCTGATAGAAATCGTGTTGCTCTCTTGTATAGAACTATAGTCAATAGCAGTTTTCCTCCTCTGAGCATAAGGATCTATGGCTCTCCAAGCTCTCAATCCCGAGTCTTTCCTCTTCTTCATGTCCTCAGCAACTAAGAGGCTGGAATCGTGCACTGGGACATGTGGTCTGAGCTTCATCAAAGTAGTCAAGTCATCATCATCTTCAACTTTGGAGGCAGTCCCTTTGTTCTTCTCTGAAGCTGGAATGTCTTTGGTAGTCCTCTTGGACTTCTGTGCAGTAGCTTTCTTGGATGTAGGCTTGGTGCTCTTGGAGGTGCCAGTCTTTGGCATAGCATCAGCCATAAGCTTCTTGGCTTTCTTCTTGGGATGGGACTTCTCAACATGTTCTTCCTCCTCCTCCTCAGTAGCACCAACAACCTCCTCTAGATCTTCAAACATAGAGGTAGGTCCGCCAATCACATGGACAATCCTCTTCCTGGACTTCTTCTCCCCTGCCTTCTTGGGACCTCAACTGACATTGTTGCCCTAGGAGTTTCATCTCCTTTGAAAGTTTCAATAGGTGCATAAACTTTGCTGACAACTCTCCCAGAAGAAGTAGCTTTAGTTGCTGACTTCTTGACAGCCTTTTCTTGCTTCTTGGCAAGAATCACCTCAGGAATGAAGTCAGAATCTTCTTCATCAGAATTTAGCTTCTTGCTGGTCCTGGTGGTAACCTTGGGCAACCCATGAGAGCTGGGGGTGCCTTGATCTGAGAGAGAATAGGGCTCAAGGCTTGTGCCAGAACTCATGTCAACTCCTTGCTCTACCAAATTTTGGCTGTCCTCTTCATCTGACATACTGACCCTATGAATATAGTATAGGAGAGCAGAAGAAGATGAGTCATCACAAAATGAGGCTAGTTTTTGAAATTTGAACAATGAATTTTCAAGATTTTTGCATTCTGTCAAATAAATATCGGTGCAGCCGAAACATAATTTTTCGTGGGGCCGAGACTGAGTGACCCACTAACCAAACCTTGGCACCCTTTTGGTCGGACCAAAAAGTGGTATTCGGTTCCACCGAGTCAGTTCTTAGCAACACTAAATTCCACATCGATGAGACCGATATGTCCGTTTTGGTTCCACCAAGATTTATCGGGCGGACGACAAAACCCTAGAAAAATTCATCTTTCACGAGATTTTGGAGTTTTGAGTGGATAAAACACGTGCAAAGGGTGTATCAATGATAAACAAGGATCTAATGCGCAAGAATCGGACGAGGAGCGCAATCGAGATCGAATCCGTACCCTAATTTGGTGCGGATCCTCTACGGCGGCGACGCGGGAGAGGATTTTGTCGACAACGGCAATTCCCAGCGGCGGAGGAGCGCAAGGAGACAAGGGCGACGGCCAGGGGTCTCGTGGGCAGCAGCTTAGGGTTCTGAGGCGCGATGAATGAGATTGAAATTCAAAGCATCGGGGTCCACTGCTTATATACCCACCACTATCAGTGACACCGATTCTAACTTTTCGGTTTCACCGAGTTCCTCGACTATCAGTTGACAGGGAAACTCCGTGTAACCGAGAAGATGGAATTGGTGGCTCCAAGGTTGAAAACCAGATCAACCCTAGGCATTCGATGAGACCGACATTTTGTGGTTGGTTATGCCGAGATGCACTTGGGACGTTTTAATGGTCACTCCTTGTCGATACGGAACTCCGAATGCTCCACACACAGAGGGATCGAAAAGCACTTGTTCAGTTTTTGTGATGAAGCATGAATAAAGTATGAGGTGAGAAAGCATAGATAGCTAAAGAAGTGGTCCTAGACATTCTTGTATATCCAATTGACAAAAGATAAATCAAAATCCAAATAGGAACAGTTGGATATCCTCGAATGAGAAAATAAATGCAGACCAACATGCTCACACAATAAGATGTCAAATGAAATCATGGAAAACATGCACAAATACTCTAGCATCTAACAAGCACTTAGGCGATGACGAAGTCATCTATATATGAGTATTTGACTTAGGAGCCAAGTAAGAGTACTTGATCACATGTCATACTCATCGTTTAAGCACAAGTGGGGTCACCACTTTTACATAAAGCATTTAATGTTTGTCACATACTAAGAGATGCTTTGTCTCAAGTCTTAGAGTAAATATCCCCCTTGATGTGACACCCCCCATAAGAGGGATAAACTAACCTTGGGGTTTGTCGATAAAGACTTCATGTTGGTGAGGTAGTGGTGGATGCTCAAGGTTGATGAAGATCACCAAGAGTTGGGAGCATCCTTGTTGTTTCCTTACTCTTCTCACCTACATGGGTTAGGCCCAACACACAAGAGACAAATACAAGGATATCCATGGACATGGAGTGCAAGGCATGTGTAATGATGTCCATTGATTTGTTGATTACCTTGTCCCTTTCTTACCTTTGAGGGAATGTGTGACTCCTTGATCTATTGCATAGGGTTGATGTTGATTGCAAATAGATCTTGCCAATAATCAATATGAGTGAATTTCATTGGCGGAGTCACCCCTCATGAACTCTCTAGTTCTTCTTCTTGGGAATCCATATCAAGTTGATGGGGATCCTTGGTGTTGAAGTAGCACTTGTAGAAGTTGAGCTTGTAGTAGCCTTGGGAACCCACTTCACCAAAGCTTGGGGTTCATCTTCATAAGAGTCAAAGTCCTCTTGGAGCTTGTTCTTGCCCTTGAGCTTGGTGTCTTGTGGTGGAAGGTCATCTTGAGTGTTTGTCCCCTTGGTAAGAGTATTTTCATACTTCTCCTTTTGAGGAACAAACTTGGGATTGGGATATTGACCTTCTTCTCATTCAACTCCATTAGCGTTGAAGTAGCCAACACTTCAATTCTTCCGGTATCCTCCATGCTTGCGTACAATCTCATAAAATTGTCTATACCCTTCAAGACTCTTGTAGATACCTTTCTCTATAATTCCTTTCAATAAAGCATTTTCTTGCTCAAGTGTAAATTGGCTAAGAGAATCATCATTAGTGGAATCAATAGAACTACTAGGAGCAACATCATTGGGTTTAACATTTTTATTGTTGCTACTAGATGAAGAACCTTTATTTCCTTTGATATTAGTTTGCTTATATTTCACTTGTGGCATGAATGTATACAAGAGTAGTCGTTTGGCAATATAAGATGAAGTCTTCTTTCAGAGATCGTCATTGATAGCTTTAAAAAATTCATCTTCTTGATCCAAATTGAGCTTCTCGAAGCGTAGCTTCTCATGAGTTCTTACACGCTCTCTATGATCTTCAAGAGTAGATTCATGAGCTAACTTCAGAGTGTTGAGTTCTTTAGTTAGTTCTTCTATTTTGATCTTATCATTGCCATTTGACTTATCTTGACTAGTATGAGAAATATCAAGTTCATTATGATTAACATCACTAGTTTTATCACATAGCAAGTCATCATAAGCAAATCATCTTCATCACTATCGAAATAAAGATATTCGGGGTGTGATACCTTGGGGCCTTTAGCCATGAAGCGACTTCCACCTCCTTCATTTGATGAATCAAATAGATCATAGGAGTTGGTTGTCACTAGTGCAATTCCGGCAACACCAGCATCTTGACTATAGTCGGAGTTGGAGTGATAGCTTCTCTCGGATTGGTTGTCGGAGTCGGAGCCAGAAACCCATGTACCAACATGAGCTTGATGCTTTCTTCTGGAGTAGCTCTTGGTGTGCTTGTCCTTCTTCTCCGTGTCCCTACTTATCCTTGAGGGTCTTTGTTCATAACGATCATCTCTACTCCTTCCCTCTCTTCGAGGTGATTCGTCTCTTGAGCCTCGTCTTCTTGGTAACTCTTCTCTTCGTTTGTAGGGAGCCAATCACTCATTGGAGTAGTGTCTGGGCTTCCCATAGTTGTAGCAGTTTCGGTCACGACTTGACGAATGCTTCTCTTCATATCTTGAGTTGGAGCTGCGATCTTTGCTTCTATTCTTGTAGAACTTGTTGAATTTCTTGACCATGAGGCTTATCTCTTCATTTGCAACAAGGTTGTCGCTTGATGTAGTGGGAGCATCACTTGTGACTTTGTAAGCACCGCTAGACTTTTGATGAAGGTCTTCCTTGTCTTTGAGTGTCATCTCATGAGCAAAAATTCTACCAATCACTTCCGTTGGTTTGAGATCTTTGTAGTTGGGCATCATTTGGATCAATGTGCATACGATGTCATATTGCTCATCCAAAGCTTGAAGTATCTTCTTGATGATGAATTTGTCAGTCATTTCTTTGCTTCCTAAGCCGGCAATCTCATTGGTGATTAGAGCTAGCCTAGAGTACAATCCAGCGAATCCTTCACCATCCTTCATCTTGAACTTGTCAAGTTGACCTTGAAGAACATCTAACTTGGATTCTCTCCCGGACTCAGTTCCTTCGTGCATATCAACCAAAGTATCCCAAATCTCTTTTGCGTGTTCAAGACTGCTGATTTTGTTGAATTCTTTAGGACATAGGAAGTTGAAGAGAATGTCACGTGCTTGAGCATTGAGTTGCAACATCTTTAGTTCATCCGCTGACGCTTCACGATCCGGTTCCTTTCCATCCGCAAAGAATTCACCTTGCAAGCCAACACGAACAACAGCCCAAAACTACAAGATTATGACCAAGCAAATGCATTTTCATTTTATGCTTCCAACTAGAAAAATTAGTGCCATCAAAGTACGGACCTCTACGGTGATAATTTCCCTCACTAGATGCCATACTTCTCCTAGGTTGTGAAACCAATGCAATGGAGACCAAAGCTCAAATACCACTTGTAGGATCGAAAGTAGGTCTAGAGGGGGGGGTGATTAAAATACTTGACCAAATAAAAGTTTTTCATTTTTCCCAATTTAAATCTTAGCAAGTTTTAGCATTCATAGCATATCAAGTAACACCCTACACATGCATGTCTATGAGTGTAGCAGCGAAAAGTAAAGACATTACACATGGAAGTAAAGAGAGGGTTAGGAAGGCAAACACAAGTGATGACACGATGATTTTTCCCGTGGTTCCGATAGGTGGTGCTATCGTACGTCCATGTTCATGGAGTCTTAAACCCACGGAGGGTAACGGTCGCGAGAGTCCTCGGAGGGCTCTACCCACGGAGGGTTCCACGAAGAAGCAACCTTGACTATTCCATGCGGCTTCCGTCCACGAAGGACTAGCCTCACTATGGGTAGATCTTCATGAAGTAGGCGATCTCCTTGCCCTTACAAATGTCTTGGTTCACTCCACAACATGAAGTAGGAGGCTCCCAAGCAAAACCTAACCAATCTAGGAGGCACCACCCTCCAAAAGGTAATAGGCTCGGTAATGACGATGAACTCCTTGATCTTGTGCTTCAAGATGAAAGACTCCTCAACACACAATCACTCTCTCATAGATTTGGCTTGGTAGAAGAGATGGGATTGGTGGAAAGCAACTTAGGGAGTCTAGAAATCAAGATCCATTTGGTTGGAGTGGAAGATCTTGACCTCAACACAAGGGTAGGTGATTCTCTCTTAGAAAACTGAGTAGGATAGGTATGGAATAGTTCCGAGTGCTTCTCTTTCGAGTGGTGGTGGTGAAGGGGTATATATAGGCATCCCCAAAAAATCCAACCTTTACACACTAAAAGTCAGACTCGGTGACACCGAAGTGTAAAACTCGGTGGTACCAAAGTGACAACTTTTGAATCTCGGAGGGACCGATATACAACACTCGGTTGCACCGGCAAGGTGACCAATGGCCATATTTACCAATCTCGGTGACGTTGATTCACCATTCTTGGTTGGACCGAAAATGATAACTTGTGTAACAGAATCTTGGCAACCCAACTCAGTGGCACCAAGTGCAGTGTTGGCTGCACCGAGTGTTAGGGTTTGGCTGAGTCTGTCTAGGGTTTGGATCTCGGTGGCACCGGGATAGGTATGTTGGTTATGCCGATTTGGCATATTTGGCTTAGGATAGACTTTGGTGGGAGAGTTTGTGGATGTCTTGGTGACTGTCACTTGTGCACGTATGAGCATATTGTTCACCATCAAAACTTTACCCCCTCTTAATAGTATTGGCTTTCCTATGGACTCAAAGTGATTTCTCACAAATGTAAAATGTAGAGTCCTCTTGCTTGAAGCTTGGCCAACCTATTTCCTTGAATCTTGGGGCAATTCCACAATCCTTTTGCCATTCCCATAATTGAACTTTTCCTAAAATATACTTGGTGAAGATATTAGTTCAATGACTTATATGTTGTTATTAATTACCAAAACCACAAAGGGAGCAAATGTGCTTTCAATCTCCCCTTTTTGGTAATTGATGACACCATATAGATCAAAGCTTCGACAAAGATATAATCATTGAATATAATCGTTGCTTTGAGAAGTATGTGATAAGCAAGAGCTCCCCCTAAATTTGTGGATTATTTTAAATTTGCGTTTGAATGCAAATTCACAATCGATTAGGTACATGAGTCACTTCTTACATGTCACATACCACTTGGTGGTGTGCGAGAATAATTGGAATGAATATGATAGCACAACACAATCAACAAAAGATGAATGATCATCACAGAAGCATTAAGATGATCGGAAATAGTAGCATCACACATTAAAGCGTATGATCAAACATCATCAAGCGTGTATCACAAGCAAGAAAAAAGAATATCATGACAACCAAAAGAAATTGTTTTTGAAAAAGCAACAAAATACCAAATGCTCTCTCTCTCGAAGCCTAATGATCTATATACACTTCTCCCCCTTTGGCAACAAGTTATCAAAAAGTTCAAATGTATCTATCTAAGCGTTCTTGGGCTGATCTCCTCTGGTTGTTGATGAAGGAGTCGAGAGTACAGCGTTGACAAAGATGTCTACAGGTGTTGTAGATGGATCTGGAGTAGACACTGGTGGAACAGGAGCTGATGGAGTAGGAGCTGTGCTGATAGTAGCAGGAGCTGATGAAGAGGGCCTCGATTCTGGTGCAGGCACTATGGCTGATCTCATCTGAGTGGTGAACTGGGTGCCTGGCCCGAGAGGTGATACATCCTCATCATCATCATCATCATCATCATCATCATCAGAAGAAGAGACCCGAGGGATGTGCACGAAGTCAACTTGCTTCTGGAGCTCTATCACTGTCTTTGTGACCTTGTCCACCTTATCACCAAGTACCTTGATCCTTGACTCAAAGATCCTCACTAGGCTATTCTGGTTCTCCAGAATTCCCTTGATATACTTTTGCATGCCCTGGATGGCTATGATCAGAAGATCCATTTGCTCGTTCCTGGATCTGGGGGCTTGAGCACTAGCGGCTCAAACAACTTCTGCCTCTGCCTGTGCTGTAGCACATGTGGGATGATCTGGGTCCATCACCACGATGTTATCCTTGAACTCTGGCTGTCGGGGCAGATGTGGACGATCTAGAGCAAAAATGTGCTTCTCCAACTGAGAGTTGATAAGCAGCTGGATGTAGGGTGCATAGCAGCAAGATCGCTTTTGGTCAGCAGCAACCCTCTTGATTGTCTAAACAATCAAATCCGTTACTCTAATCCTGGTGTTCCTGTCAAGGTGGATCAACATGTTGATGGAGTAGCCTCGAATCATCTTGTCATCTCCTGACATGGGCATCAAGGTATGCCTGAGAATGGTGTTCATTGTCGGGAGGCCTTCTTGCAGATAGTAGATAGATCCTAGCTTGTGTGATTGCACCTTGTCAGCAGGGATAGGAGTATACATGTCCTTCATGGCATTGTGACTTGCCTTGGGTTCAGAGTATACATCCAGATCTCCTTCCCGAGCTTCTGGAACTTCAAGAAGTGCAGACCACTCCTCAACAGTGGATTCATATCGTACACCTTCAGTCATCCATACAATTCTACCATCTCCGTAGAAGTGAGCAGTGGAGTAGAATTGCATGATCATCTCGTCGTTCCATGCAGTAAGCTCTCTCCCAATGAACTTGTCCAAACCAAAGCAATGGAAGTTGTCTTGGACACTTGGGAAGTAGTACACATTGTCCTTAATGAATTTCCAATTGACATATCGCATATCGCTAACAGTTGGGCTCTTGTCAAGCAACACTGTCTCATAGAAATCATGTTGTTCTCTTGTATAGAACCTATAGTCAACAGCAGTTTTCCTCCTATGAGCATAAGGATCTATGGCTTTCTAGGCTCCCAATCCCGAGTCTTTCCTCTTCTTCCTGTCCTCAACAACTAAGTGGCTGGCATCTTGCACTGGAAGATATGGTCTGAGCTTCATCAAAGTAGTCAAGTCAT
Source organism: Hordeum marinum (assembly GCA_022496015.1). Lineage (NCBI taxonomy): Eukaryota > Viridiplantae > Streptophyta > Magnoliopsida > Poales > Poaceae > Hordeum > Hordeum marinum. Next base: position 515,910,917 of record CM039673.1, read on the forward strand.
CATCATCTTCAACTCTGGAGGTAGTCCCTTTGTTCTTCTGAACCTGGAATGTCTCTGGTAGTCCTCTTGGACTTCTGTGCAGCAGCTTTCTTGGATGTAGGCTTGGTGCTCTTGGAGGTGCCAGTCTTTGGCATAGCATCAGCCATAAGCTTCTTGGCTTCCTTCTTGGGAGGAGGCTTCTCAACATGTTCTTCCTCCTCCCCCGGATCAGCAGCACTACCAGCCACCTCTGGATCTTCAAACATAGAAGTAGGTCTACCAATCACATGGACAATCCTCTTCTTGGACTTCTTCTCCCCTTCCTTCTTAGGCATAGCCTTCCTGGGGACCTCAACTAACATTGTTGCCCTAGCAGTCTCATCTGCTTTGAAACTTTCAGCAGGTGCATAAACTTTGCTAACAACTCTCCGAGAAGAAGTAGCTTCAGTTGCTGACTTCTTGACAGCCTTTTCTTGCTTCTTGGCAAGAATCTCCTCAGGAATGAAGTTAGAGTCTTCTTCATCAGAATTTAGCTTCTTCCTAGTCCTGGTGGCAGCCTTGGGCAACCCATGAGAGCTGGGGGGTGCCTGGATCTGAGAAAGAACTTGGCTCAGGGATTGTGCCAGAACTCATGTCAACTCCCTACTCTGCCAAATTTTGGCTGTCCTCTGCATCTGACATACTGACCCTGTGAATAGAGTATAGGAGAGCAGAAGAAGATGAGTCATCACAAAATGAGGTTAGTTTTTGAAATTTGAACAATGAATTTTCAAGATTTTTGAATTCTGTCAAATAAATATCGGTGCAGCCAAAACGGAATTTTTGGTGGGGCCGAGACTGAGTGACTCGGTAACCGAACCTTGGCATCCTTTTCGGTCGGACCAAAAAGTGGTACTCGGTTCCACCGAGTCAGTTCTCAGCAACACTAAATTCCACATCGATGAGACCAATATGTCTGTTTCGGTTCCACCGAGATTTATTGGACGGACGGCAAAACCCTAGAAAAATTCATCTTTCGTGAGATTTTGGAGTTTTGAGTGGATAGAAACATGTGCAAAGGGTGTATCAATGATAAACAAGGATCTAATGCACAAGAATTGGACAAGGAGCACAATAGAGATTGAATCCGTACCCTAGTTTGGCACGGATCCTCTACGGCGGCAACGAGGAGAAGATTTTGTCGACGATGGCGATTCCTAGTGGAGGAGGAGCATAGGGAGACAAGGGCGACGACCAGGGATCTCATGGGCGGAACCTTAGGGTTCTGAGGCACGATGAATGAGATTGAAATTCATAGCGTCGGGGTCCAAAACTTATATACCCACCACTATCGGTGACACCGATTCTAACTTTTTGGTGGCACCGAGTTCCTCAACTATCAGTTGACAGGGAAACTCGGTGTAACCGAGAAGATGGAATCGGTGGCTCCATGATTGAAAACCAGATCAACCCTAGGCATTTGGTGAGACCAAGATTTTGTGGTTGGTTATGCCGATATGCACTTGGGAGGTTTTAATGGTCACTCCTTGTCGAAACGAAACTCCAAGTGCTCCACACACAGAGGGATCGAAAAGCACTTGTTCAAATTTTGTGATGCAGCATGAATAGAGTATGAGGTGAGAAAGCATATATAGCTAAATAAGTGGTCCTAGACATTCTTGTATATCCAATTGGCAAAAGATAAATCAAAAGCCAAATCACAACAGTTGGATATCCTCTAATGAGAAAATAAATGCAGACCAACATGCTCACACAAAAAGATGTCAAATGAAATCATGGCAAACATGCAGAAACACTCTAGCATCTAACAAGCACCTGGGCGATGACGAAGTCATCTATATATGAGTATTTGACTTAGGAGACAAGTAAAAGTACTTGATCATAGGACATACTCATCGTTTAAGCAAAAGGTGGGTTACCACTTTTACATAAAGCATTTAATGTTTGTCACATACTAACCGATGTTGTGACTCAAGTCTTAGAGCAAATCTCCCCCTTGATGTGACATCCCCCCATAAGAGGGATAAACTAACCTTAGGTTTTGTTAATGAAGGCTTCATGTTGGTGAGGTTGTGGTGGATGCTCAAGGTTGCTGAAGATCACCAAGAGTTGGGAGCATCCTTGTTGTTTCCTTACTCTTCTCACCTACATGGGTTAGTCCCAACACACAAGAGACAAATACAAGGATATATATGGACATGGAGTGCAAGGCATGTGTAATGATGTCCATTGATTTGTTGATTACCTTGTCCCTTGCTTACCTTTGAGGGAATGTGTGACTTCTTGATCTATTGCATAGGGTTGGTGTTGATTGCAAATAGATCTTGCCAATAATGAATATGAGTGAATTTTATTGACGGAGTCACCCCTCAAGAACTCTCTAGTTCTTCTTCTTGGGAATCCACATCAAGTTGATGGGGATCCTTGGTGTTGAAGTAGCACTTGTAGAAGTTGAGCTTGTATTATCCTTGGGAACCTACTTCACCAAAGCTTGGGGTTCATCTTCATAAGAGTCAAAGTCCTCTTGGAGCTTGTTCTTGCCCTTGAGCTTGGTGTCTTGCGGTGGAAGGTCATCTTGAGTGTTTGTCCCCTTGGTAAGAATATTTTCATACTTCTCCTTTTGACGAACAAACTTGGGATTGGGATATTGACCTTCTTCCCATTCAACTCCATTAGCATTGAAGTAGCCAACACCACGATTCTTCTGGTATCCTCCATGCTTGCGTACAATCTCATCAAATTGATTGTACCCTTCAAGACTCTTGTATATACCTTTCTCTATAATTCCTTTCAATAAAGCATTTTCTTGCTCAAGTGTAACTTGGCTAAGAGAACCATTATTAGTGAAATCAATAGAACTACTAGGAGAAACATCATTGGGTTTAGCATTTTTATTGTTGCTACTAGATGAAGAACCTTTCTTTCCTTTGCTATTAGCTTGATTATATTTGACTTGTGGAATGAATGTATACAAGAGTAGTCGTTTGGCAATATAAGATGAAGTCTTCTTTAGGAGATTGTCATTGATAGCTTTAAGAAATTCATGTTCTTGCTCCAAATTGAGTTTCTCGAAGCGTAGCTTATCATGAGTTCTTACAAGCTCTCTATGATCTTCAAGAACAGATTCATGAGCTAACTTAAGAGTGTTGAGTTCTTTAGTTAGATCTTCTATTTTCATCTTATCATTGTCAATTGACTTATCTTGACTAGTATGATAAATATCAAGTTCATTATGATTAACATCACTAGTTTTATCACATAGCAAGTCATCTTAAGAAAATGATCTTCATCACTATCGACATCAAGATATTCGGGGTGTGATACCTTGGGGACTTTAGACATGAAGCAACTTCCACCTCCTTCATTTGGTGAATCAAATAGATCATAGGAGTTGGTTGTCACTAGTGCAATTCCGGCAACACCATCATCTTGAGTATAGTTGGAGTTGGAGTGATAGCTTCTCTCAGATTGGTTGTCGGAGTCATAGCCAGAAACCCATTTACCAACATGAGCTTGATGCTTTCTTCTTGAGTATCTATTGGTGTGCTTGTCCTTCTTCTCCGAGTCCCTACTTCTCCTTGAGGGTGTTCGTTCATAACGATCATCTCTACTGCTTCTCTCTCTTTGAGGTGATTCGTCTCTTGAGCTTCGTCTCCCTGGTGACTCTTCTCTTCATTTGTAGGGAGCCGAGCACTCATTGGAGTAGTGTCCGGGGTTCCCACAGTTGTAGCAGTTTCGGTCACGACTTGACGAACGCTTCTCTTCATATCTTGAGTTGGAGCTGCGATCTTTGCTTCTATTCTTGTAGAACTTGTTGAATTTCTTGACCATGAGGCTTATCTCTTCATTTGTGACAAGGTTGTCGCTTGATGTAGCGGGAGCATCACTTCTGACTTTGTAAGCACTGCTAGACTTGTGATGAAGGTCCTCCTTGTCTTTGAGTGTCATCTCACGAGCAGCAATTCTACCAATCACTTCCGTTGGTTTGAGATCTTTGTAGTTGAGCACCATTTGGATCAATGTGCATACGGTGTCATATTTCTCATCCAAAGCTCGAAGTATCTTCTTGATGATGAACTTGTCAGTCATTTCTTTGCTTCCTAACCCGACAATCTCATTGGTGATGTGAGCTAGCCTAGAGTACATTTCAGCGACTACTTCACCATCCTTCATCTTGAACTTGTCAACTTGAGCTTGAAGAACATTTAACTTGGATTCTCTCACGGACTCGGTTCCTTCGTGCATATCAACCAAAGTATCCCAAGTCTCTTTTGCGTGTTCAAGACGGCTGATTCTGTTGAATTCTTCAGGACATAGGCAGTTGAAGAGAATGTCACATGCTTGAGATTTGAGTTGCAACATCTTCAATTCATCCGCTAACGCTTCATGATCCGTTTCCTTTCCATCCGCAAAGAATTCACCTTGCAAGCTAACATGAACAACATGCCCAACGACAGGATTATGACCAAGTAAATGCATTTTCACTTTTTGCTTTAAACTAGCAAAATTAGTGCCATCAAAGTACGGACCTCTATGGTGATAATTTCCCTCACTAGATGCCATACTTCTCCTAGGTTGTGAAACAAATGCAATGGATACCAAAGCTCTAATGCCACTTGTAGGATCGAAAGTAGGTCTAGAGGGGGGGGGGGAGATTAGACTACTTGACCAAATAAAAGTTTTTCCTTTTTCCCAATTTTAATTCTTGGCAAGCTTTAGCATTCATAGCATATCACGTAACACCCTACACATGCATGTCTATGAGTGTAGCAGCGAAAAGTAAAGACATTACACATGTAAGTAAAAAGATGGTTAGGAAGGCAAACACAAGTGATGACACGATTATTTTTTCCGTGGTTTCGATAGGTGGTGTTATCGTACGTCCACGTTCATGGAATCTTCAACCCATGGAGGGTAACGGTTGCGAGAGTCCACGGAGTGCTCTACCAACCACGGAGGGTTCCACGAAGAAGCAACCTTAACTATTCCATGCGGCTTCCGTCCACGAAGGAATAGCCTCACTATGGGTAGATCTTCACGAAGCAGGCGATCTCCTTGCCCTTACATACTTCTTGGTTCACTCCACAACACGAAGTAGGAGGCTCCCAAGTGAAACCTAACCAATCTAGGAGGCACCACCCTCCAAAAGGTAATAGGCTCGGTAATGACGATGAACTCCTTGCTCTTGTGCTTCAAGATGATAGACTCCTAAACACACAATCACTCTCTCACAGATTTGGCTTGGTAGAAGAGATGGGATTGGTGAAAAGCAACTTGGGGAGGCTAGAAATGAAAATCCATTTGGTTGGAGTGGAAGATCTTGACCTCAACACAAGGGTAGGTGGTTCTCTCTCAGAAAACTGAGTAGGATAGGTATGGAATAGTTCTGTGTGTTTCTCTTTCGAGTGGGTGGTGGTGAAGGGGTATATATAGGCATCCCCAAAAATCCAACCGTTACACACTAAAATTCGGACTCGGTGGCACTGAAGTGTAAAACTCGGTGGTACCGAAGTGACAAAAAGTGGCATCTTTTGAATCTCGGAAGGACCGATATACAACACTTGGTTGCACCGACAAGGTGACCAACGGTCAGATTTACCAATCTCGGTGACGCCGATTCACCATTCTCGATCAGACCGAAAATGAGAACTTGCGTAACAGAATCTTGGCAACCCAACTCGATGGCACCGACTGCAGTGTCGACTGCACCGAAGTGTTAGGGATTGGCTGTGTCTGTGTAGGGTTTGGAAGTCGGTGGCACCGGGATAGGAATGTTGGTTGCATCGATTTGGCATATTTGGCTTAGGACAGACTTTGGTGGGAGAGTTTGTGGATGTCTTGGTGACTGTCACTTGTGCACATATGAGCATATTGTTCACCATCAAAACTTTACCCCCTCTTAATAGTATTGGCTTTCCTATGGACTCAAAGTGATTTCTCACAAATGTAAAATGTAGAGTCCTCTTGCTTGAAGCTTTGCCAACATATTTCCTTGAATCTTGGGGTAATTCAAAAATCCTTTTGCCATTCCCATCATTGAACTTTTCCTGAAATATACTTCGTGAAGATATTAGTTCAATGACTTATATGTTGTTATTATTTACCAAAACCACCAAGGGAGCAAATGTGCTTTCAATCTCCCCCTTTTTGGTAATTGATGACAACATATAGATCAAAGCTTCGAAAAAGATATAATCATTGAATATACTCATCGCTTTGAAAAGTATGTGATAAGCAAGATCTCCCCCTAAATTTGTGCATTATTTTAAATTTGCGTTTGAATGCAAATGCACAATCGATTAGGTACATGTGTCACTTCTTACATGTCACATACCACTTGTTGGCGTGCGAGAATAATTGGAATGAATATCATAGAACAACACAATCAACCAAAGATGAATGATCATCACATAAGCATTAAGATGATAGGAAATAGTAGCATCACACATTAAAGCGTATGATCAAACATCATCAAGCATGTATCACAAGCAAGACAAAAGAGTATCACGGCAACAAAAAGCAATTGTTTTTGAAAAAGCAACAAAATACCAAACTCTCTCTCTCTCTCTCGAAGCCTAATGATCTATATACACTTCTCCCCCTTTGGCAACAAGTTACCAAAAAGTTCAAAGGTATCTATCTAAGCATTCTTGGGATGATCTCCTCTGGTTGTTGATGAAGGAGTCGAGAGTACGGTGTCGGCGAAGATCTCTGCAGATGTCGTGGATGGAGCTGGAGTAGACACTGGTGGAACAGGAGTTGTGCTGACAGTAGCAGGAGCTGATGAAGAGGGCCTCGATTCTGGTGCAAGCACTGTGGCTGCTCTCATCTAAGTGGTGAACTGGGTGCCTGGCCCGAGAGGTGATTCATCCTCCTCATCATCATAATCATCATCAGAAGAAGTCGAAGAGACCCGAGGGATGTGCACGGAGTCAACTTCCTTCTGGAGCTCTATCACTGTCTTTGTGACCTTTTGGAGCTATTTTTTCAGAAGTCATTGTGTCTTCGGTAATTCTTTTGTAGAAAACATTGATCACGCGCCTTGCCGCCTGTGTGCACTTTTCCGATAGGTGGGTCCTCATAGTATGAAGCTGACTTGGGCAAAAAATGCCACATGTGTACGTTGACTAGTCTATCTACACTCGAAACATGCTTTCGTCCCATTTTATAAATAAAGCAACAACCAAAGAGAAAGCACGGCCGAATGATACAAGGTGGTGTGGCCGTCCTGTTACAAAGCCGATCTCAGGATAACTAGATCATGCCATGCGTCTATCTTTATAGTGGGTGATCTTGGGTTCGATCCCACGGGCACGCTATATGGGAGATAGGAGCTCCCGTCTTTCTCCTTCACTTGCCGCATGATGAGGATACGTACCTAGGGTAGGGTCCTAGGCCAGACCTACATACCCTACCTAAGGGCACTATATTGGAGGACTTAAAGATTACAAGAGAGATTCCGATTGGATTCTTCATGATGTTCAAGTCACTCGACAATTAGTCCACTTGGCATCTTCTCCCTCCACTCGACAGTCACCTATCACTCGGAATACCTCACTTTCAGTCGACACCAGAAGACCAGAAGCCGCTCCTGGGAGGCCAACAGGCAGGCGTTAAGCTAGTCTTCATTAGTAGCAGTTATGATGTACATTACTAGTAACCCTCGTCTTTATACCCACGATCAGACCCTTGGATGCCTCGCACTTATGAGGGGCAGCGTACTCTATATAAATTGCCCCTCCCCTCTGGCACAACGGTCCGCAACCTCTGTAACTCATACTCTCCACACGACAAAAGCTCCCGAGCATTGAGACATAGGGATGTTACCTCCACGAGAGGGGCCTGAACTCATACATCCGTGTGTACATCCTCTCTGTAGCTAGGACTTCGCCCTCTCCTTTTGTACCCCTATCTTCTACTATCAGAATCACTCCCACCACAGTTGGCACCACCATGGGGCAGGCGTCTAAGCGACTTCCGGCCAGGTTGCATTTTCCTTCCTTCGTCATGTCTTTCGGTGGTGTTTTCTCCTTGGCCACGAGATCCGTTTCGGAGCACTCACCTTCATCGCCGACAATTCGGCATGGCTCTGGAAGCCTCTCTACGTTGAGGCGCTCCCAGTCCGTGGGGCCACGCACTTTCACGTGAGCTCCTGTGGTGTACTTCTGCGGTAGCCGTCGACCCCGTACTCTTCGGCTCTCCCCGCTGCTCGCCGTCGCAAGCGATCCGGTCGCTCATGGCTCCAGCGCTGGGTGAGGCATGCGTCGACCTGCCAAGTTTCGTCTCCGTAGATTGCGGCGATCGAACGCGCCGAGTCACTTCATGGCGTTTTCGAGTCGGATTCCGATCAGTCCGACGTTCCCTCCGAGTGCGAGAGTTGCGATCCTGCAACGGAGGTTCTTATGGCTGGTTCTCACTAGAGCCCACCGCCAGGCTTTGGCCATGGCAGGCCTGAAACTGGTGGACCGTTGAATGAGCAACCGCGCCTAGATGAGGAGGTCCTCCATACTCCCATTGTCGGAGTGACCACTAAGGCTCAGGCCTTGGAGACCGTGCGCATTCGGCTCGAAGAGATCCAGAGAGAGCTCGACGAGCACGCTCGCCAATGTCCACCAGGTCCCAGTCGACGACAGTGACAACTGTTTTCGAGTGGTTCATAGAACAATGTTGAGGTATACCATACTCTAGTCTTAAATGTTGCAGCATCAGCTAGGGTAGCAGATTCCATTCAACCGTCGCGATCAGAGGCTCGCAGAGGTTTGTTACAGATTAGAGCATTGCTTGATGCAGCACAACGTCAGAATTCAGTTGTTTCGCAGTCGTGCAATAGGATTCACAGTAATTCACCAAGAGCAGAGACTGTTCAGTCAGCACACAGTCCTGGTTCGCCTTTGTGTTGTAGGGGCGGAGATTTCCATGAGGATCAGTATAGAGATCAGTTTCACCATGATGACCACCATCGAGTGCCCACTCCTCCACGGGGTGGTCCACACGTGCCCCAGCACCAGGACGAAAAGCGCTCGTTTGGTGATGAGAGGAACACATGGTTGGATGCTCGAGACCTCCTCACTCAGAGGCGAATCGACAGAGGCAGAGCCCACAGGGATGGGTATGACAAAGATTTCCAGAGTGGCAACACTGCTATTATTTTTGGTCCTGAGTGCTTTAGCAGGGCTATTCGTTCTGCATACATTCCCCCAACTTCAGGTTGGCTGCTGGGATAGGCAAGTTTTTTTGGCGATTCAGAGACATGGTTGGATGATTACCGAGTGGCTGTTCAGATTGGTGGTGGTAACGACAACACTGCAATGAAACACTTGTCCTTGATGTTAGATGGCTCGGCTCGTGCATGGCTGAATCGCTTGGCTCCTTCTAGCATCCACAACTAGGAGGATCTTGCTCGAGTGTTCATCAGAATGTTCGAGGGCACTTGCAAGAGTCCTGCCGGTTTGATTGATTTGCAACATTGTGTTCAGAATCCCAATGAGTCTTTGAGAGATTACATTCAACGCTGGTCCACTTTACATCATACAGTGGAGAATGTTTCCGAGCATCAGGTTGTTTGTGCTTTAAAGGCGAGAGTGAAGTACAGAGATCTTTACTTGAAGTTTGGGCGAATAGGTGATATTTCTCTGAGTAAGATGATGGAAATCGCCACTCGGTACGCCAATGGCAAAGAAGAAGACCGCCTCCGCAACAGCAAAGGAAAAGCAGTCGACAACGATGTTGGCGGTATTTCCAGTCGAAAGCAGAAGCGAAAGGCTGATGGCCCTATTCAGGTAGAGGCGGCTGCTCTGGTGGCCCAAGGAAAAAACCAAGGGGAAGTCCAAGGGGCATTTCAACCCCAAGACATGGGAAAATCAGCTAGGAACTGATGTCATGGATTTACCGTGTGCAATCCACACGAGGAAAGATGAAGAGGGCAATCTGATATTGCCCAAGCATACCACCCGACAGTGAGAAAACCCCTGAAAAGGATGATGATGAAGACAAATAAACTTTTCCTGATGTCAATGCTGATGTTGAAAGTAAGAGTCGATTGAAGGTTATACAGAGAAGTCAACATGGCCGTGCCTACAACTCCCACCTACCTCAAGTGGTCTCAGACTGCCATCACATTTGATCAGTCGGATCATCGTGCTCATGTGGCCACTCCTGGTCGGCAGGCTTTGGTGGTTGATCCCATTGTGGGAGGCACTCGACTCCGCAAGGTCCTCATGGATGGTGGAAGCGGTTTGAACATTCTATATGCGGATACCCTTAAAGGGATGAGCATTCCGATGTCCCGACTCAGTGAGAGCAACATGCAGTTCCACAGAGTCATCCCACGGAAGAAGGCCAAGTCACTCGGCCAAATTGCATTGGATGTGACATTCGGGATGGATAAACAATTTCACAAGGAGAAATTGACGTTTGAAGTCTTGGACTTCCAAAGCGGGTACCATGCCATTCTTGGTCGACCAGCTTATGCTCATTTCATGGCCCGTCCATGTTATGTGTATCTCAAACTGAAGATGCTTGGCCCCAAGGGTGTGATCACAGTCACTGGCAATCGACATAGGGCTGAGGAGTGCCTCCAGCAGGGCTCCAAAATTGCCGATTATCAGATGCCTATGGTCAAGGTAGAAGAGTACAAGAAGAGCGCTGACCCTGTTGATTTGCTGCGTGCTAAGAAGCCTGCTTCTGAGTCAGCTTTTTAGTTGGCAGGAGAAGTGAAAAAGGTGCACATCCACCCGACAGATTCGACTGTTGCCCCGACCAACATATCGTCAACACTGGACAACAAATATGAAGTTGAGCTCATCCAGTTCCTTCATGAGAACTGGGACATCTTTGCATGGAAGCCTGCTGACATGTCGGGGGTTCTGAGGGAGCTGGCTGAGCACCGACTGAGAGTTGATCCAAAGGTCAAGCCTGTTAAAGAACATTTGCGTCGGTCTGCGACAGAGAAGCGTAAAGCAATCAGCAAAGAGGTGGCTCGCCTCTTGCAGGCCAAGTTCATTCGGGAGATTTACCATGCCGAGTGGCTCTCAAATGTTGTCATGGTTCCCAAGAAGGACAAGTCACTCCGCATGTGTATTGACTTCAAGCATATCAATCGGGTCTGCCCGAAAGATCATTTCCCGCTCCCTCGCATCGATCAAATTGTTGACTCGACTATGGGGTGCGAGTGTTTATCGTTTCTAGATGCATACTCTGGTTACCATCAGATCCATCTGTTTGGTCTGGATGAAATAAAAACAACCTTCATCACCCCATTCGGGTGTTTTTGCTCTATCACCATGCCATTTGGCTTGAAGAATGCCGACACTACTTTCATGTGCATGATTCAGAAGTGTTTACTCGACCACATTCCTCGAAATGTTGAAGCGTACAAGGACAATATTGTTTTCAAGTCCCGCAAAGGTACCGACCTGCTGGCTAACTTGGCTGAGACTTTCGCCAATCTGAGGAGGTATGATATCAAGCTGAATCCGGTTAAGTGTACTTTCAGTGTCCCTGTCGGCAAGTTGCTCAGTTTTCTTGTTTCTGAATGAGGGATCGATGTTAACCCTGAGAAAATCAGCGCCATTACCCGAATGAAGAGTCCCATGCGAGTGCACGATGTTCAGAAGCTCATAGGTTGCTTGGCAGTATTGAGTCGATTCATTTCTCGTCTTGGTGAGAAGGCCTTGCCTCTGTACCGACTAATGAAGAAGTCTGACACATTCGAGTGGACTCCAAAAGTTGAAGTAGTGTTTGTTGAGCTCAAAGCCCTGCTTTCCACTGAGCCGGCACTTGCTGCTCCGTGCAGCAAAGAGCCTTTGCTCCTATACATCACGGCCACTAATCAGGTCATCAGTACAGTTTTGACTGTCGAGCGGGAAGAGGAAGGCAAGGCTTACAAAGTCCAACGCTGAGTCTACTACATTTCCGAAGTGTTAACTACTTAGAAGCAAAGGTACCAGCATTACCAGAAGCTTGTCTATGGAATCTATCTGTTAGCAAAGAAGGTAGCACATTATTTTCAAGACCACTCGATTTCAGTCGTGAGTGTTGCTCCATTATCTGAGATCCTCATCAATCAAGACGCAACTAGTCGAGTGGCTAAATTGGCGATTGAACTCCTATACTTTGACACCAAGTTTGAAGCCAAGAAAGCCATCAAGTCTCAGGCACTTGCTGATTTTATGGCCGAGTGGATTGAACAGCAGCAGCCAATCCAGATCCACTCGGCACACTGGACCATGTTCTTTGATGGCTCTAAAATATTGAATGGGTCTGGTGTTGGTGTTGTTTTGGTCTCCCCAAAAGGCGACAAACTCAGTTTTGTCCTGCAGATTCACTTCGATTCCTCCAACAATAAAGCAGAATATGAAGCACTTTTGTAAGGGTTGCACATGGCTATCACACTCGGCATCAAGCGCTTGATGGTCTATGGCGACTCAGATTTGGTGGTCAATCAAGTGATGAAAGGGTGGGATGTTTAGAACCCTGCTATGACTGGATACTGCAATTCTGTCAGAAAGCTCGGGAAGAAGTTTGAAGGTCTAGAAATCCATCATGTTCCCCGAGTGAAGAATCAAGCGGCCGATGAGCTGGCAAAGATTGGATCCACTAGATGACCTGTCCCTAGCAATGTATTCTTGGAGCATCTTCACACTCCTTCGGTGTAGGAGGATCTCTTCACCGAAGAGCCCCCGCAACCTATGAGCCCCTCTAATTCGACTGAAGTTGATGTCCCTACAGTTATTGATTTGGTCATGGAGGTTTTGGTCATCATTCCCAACTGGATAGTGCCCTATATTGCATATATTCTGAGGCAAGAACTCCCTGAAGATGAGACTGAAGCGCGCATAGATCCAAAGCTTTTACTGTGATGGATGATCAGCTATACAGAGAAAGCGTAACTAGTGTGACGCAGCGATGCATTTCCCCTGAAGGTCGAATGATCCTGGAAGAAATTCACTCGGGAACTTGCGGTCATCATGCGTCCTCCCAGACAATTGTCGCTAAAGCATCGAGCTGGTTTCTTCTGGCCGCGTGCTAATGAGATGGCCAAGGACATTGTAGATCATTGTGAAGGATGCCAGTTCTATGCAAACCTGTCTCACAAACCACTGTCTGCTCTAAAGACCATTCCCCTCGCTTGGCTGTTTGCTGTCTGGGGTCTAGATATGGTTGGTCCCTTTCGGACTGGACATAGTGGATTTACTCATTTGCTTGTTGCAGTCAACAAGTTTACGAAGTTGATCAAGGCCAAACCAATAAAGAAATTGAACTCTCATACTGCAGTCAAATTCATGAGAGAGATAATTTACCGGTATGGAGTTCCCCATAGCATCATCACAGATAATGGCTCAAACTTTGACTCAAAAGAGTTTAGACACTTCTACTTCTCCCAAGGCACTCGGGTGGATTATGCCTATGTTACACCCCCCAAACCAATGGTCAAGCTGAGTGAGCTAATGGTCTCATCTTGCAAGGTTTGAAGCCTCGTCTCATTTGAGATTTAGAACATGTTGCCGGAGCTTGGGTGTCTGAGTTGCCATCTATTTTATGGGGCTTGAGAACTACTCCTAATCGGTCGACTAGACGACCTCCTTTTTTCCTGATCTACGGAGCCGAAGCCGTACTGCCGAATGACTTGTTTCATAATTCTCCCAAAGTGGATCTTTATACTAAAGCCGAAGATGAACAAGCAAGACAAGATGGCGTAGATCTCCTAGAAGAGAAACGAGAGATGGCTTCGATTCGGACAACTACCTACCAGCAAGATCTGCGACGCTTCCATGCGAAACACGTCAAGAGTCGGTCATTTTCATGAGGGTGATTTGGTGCTCCGAGTGGATCAACAGTGACCCCACAAGCTCGCTTCAGCGTGGGAAGATCCTTTTGTCGTCACCAAGGTGTTAAACAATGGAGCCTATCACCTCTACAACCTCATGAAGAAGATTGATGAGCCATGAGCCTAGAATGCGGATCTGCTCCGACATTTCTATACCTAAAGAAAGAATTGTGTTAATGTAATAAGAGTATTGCAAATAGTGTCATCTATACAAGTATGACTTTCGCAGTCTTTTGTCGATTCCGATCGTGCAATTTCACTCTTGGGAACACTCCGACTGTGGAGCAACCCTCACACTCGGGGGCTTAGCTGCAAACATGCTTTCGCCTAAGTCAAAGACCCTGCCGAGTGGATAGGAGTCCATTCACTCGGTGACTTACCTATGAACTAGTCTTCGTCTAAGTTCAAAACTTCTTCAAGTGTTGAGCAATCCTCACACTCGGGGGCTTGGCTGCGGACATGCTTTCGCCTAAGTCAAAAACCCTGCCGAGTGGATAGCAGTCCATTCACTCAATGACTTAGCTGTGAACCAGTCTTCATCTAGGTTCAAAACTTCCCCAAGTGTTGAGAAATCTTCACGCTCTGGGGCTTAGCTGCGGACATGCTTTCGCCTAAGTTAAAAACCATATCGAGTGGATATCAGTCCATTCGCCCAGACTTAGCTACAAACTAGTCTTCGTCTGAGTTTAAATCTTCTTCAGGTGTTGAGAAATCCTCACACTCGGGGGCTTAGCTGCGAGCATGCTTTCGCCTAAGTTGCAACCCATTCTGAGTGGATTACGCTCTATTCACTCAGAAACTTAGCTACGAACCTGTCTTCATCTAAGTTCAAAACTTTTCCGAGCGTTGAGCAATCCTCAGACTCAAAGGCTTAGCTGTGAACCACCTTTCACCTAAGTTAAAAATAAATTCCAAGTGCCTTACGATCTATTCACTCGGAAACTTAGCTACGAACCAGTATTCGTCTAAGTTCAAAACTTTTCTGAGTGTTGAGCAATCCTCACACTCGTGGGCTTAGTTGTGAACCAGCTTTCGCCTAAGTAAAAACAAATTCAGTTGAGCAAGTGATTGAAAACAAGATACGGATAAATTCAAAGGTTTCAGTGCAGATAAAGGTTTCACGCACAAGAAAAGGTGCTTAGGCTTAAGGCCCGAATGAAGTTTTATGATCAATACATTTTCACTCGGCATTCCAAGGCAAATAAAGTTTTTCACTACAAATAAAGTTTTTTCAAGCACCAGACGGACTTGCTGGCTCGACAAAGGTGTCCAAGTCAATCCCATATGTGATTCTAGTGGCAGCATCAATGAAGGTCTCCATGAAATCTTCAAACTGAAGCTTCTTCGTGTTCATCACTCGGAGGTCCTTCAACTTGTCCTCCCTTTCTTCCTTGCAATGGACTCTGACAAGGGAGAGTGCCACATCGGCTCCGAAGTGGGCATCTGACTTCTTCCAAGACTGCACTCGGCTGGGGATATCATTGAGACGAGCCATCATGGATGCAAGGTCAATCTGAAGGGTGTCTTCAGGCCACAGTTCTTTGTCGATCTTCTCCAGCGCAGCCTTCAGTTGGACGATGTATGCTTGAACGCCCTAGAGTCGAACATTGAGTTGGAACATGTTCATGGCCACGACATCTCGAACAGGCGACTTAGTGGGATCCAGATTGGGCTCGATTTCTTTGGTCTCTTTTTCAAAGTCTTGATAGAATTCTATACGGAAGAAGGAATGGGAAGATGATTACATTTCTAGTCTGTGGGAATTGAAGAAATTCATTCGACAAGGATAGTTACCGTCGAGCATGATGAACATCTTCCTCGCAAATTCGCCCAAGTGCTTATCCAGGCCATTGCAACTCTTAGCCAGCTACTCTGACTTCTTGATGAGTTCACTCTGTTCCAGTATCAGTTTGGAGTTTTCCTCCTCTATCTTCTTGGCGGCGGCCAGCTTCTTCTCAGTGGCATCCGTTTACTCCCTCGCCACCTTTTGGGCGTCAACAAGCACCTTGTCCTTGTCCTCCAGTGCCTTCTTCATGGTATCTAAAGAAATATCATTGTTGAGTCATTCTTGGAGTCGACGATTTTCATCATGTACGTCTGTTCGAGTGAGAGCACTCAGTTCAAAGGATGGAAAGTGGGAATAACAATGCGTGGGGTAGACAAAGATTACCTCCGAGAGTCATCAGCTTGGCCCGCGCATGTTCCAGGCTGTTCTTGGAGACCTCCAGATCCAATCGCAGCTGGTTCCTTTCCTCCTCCAAGTCCTTGTACAGGGTGCCAAGTTCACACGCTCTTTGAAATCAACAAAAATATACAATTTAGTCGACAGAAAATTTCCTTCACTCCCGAGTGGAAAGGGATGACTGAAGGGCGGCCCACCGCCCCACCCCACACTCCTGAAATAGCATCATATCATGGTTGATGAAATTATGTCCATGAAACCTGCGTCATATCATGGTTGATGGCAACGATATCCATCAAACATACAAGGTAGCTTCGGAGTGGTACGGCTAAAATGAAAAGGTCACTGAACATGTCGAGTGGCAAGCGTACTCCGCATACAACAAAGAACCATGGGTTCAATTTCTTAAGACTACTGCTCATCGTCAACGATCAACAGTTGTCTCGGGGACTACACCCAGTGGGTGCATTCAGCGTGGCCCCACTGATTCCTAAATCACTCGACAAGGTCTGCCATGTCTGAGCATAAGATGGTCTTTATCAGACCCCCACCAGCACAAGCACTCGACGGCGTTCTCGGGGACTACACCCAGTGGGTGCACTCAGCGTGCCCCAATGGATCTGTTAACACTCGATCTGTCGAGTAGCAAAAAAATGTGCGCAAGCATATGAACGTCATCTCTTTTCATCCCCCACCAGTGCAAGCACTCGACAGCGGTCTTGGGGACTACACCCAGTGGGTGCACTCAGCGTGCCCCCTCTAGACATTCTATCACTCAATCTGTCGAGTGGCTACCAAAACAATTCTAAGACCACTGTCCATGTCTTCACCATTCGACAGTGGTCTCGGGGACTACACCCAGTGGTTGCACTCAGCATGCCCCCACTGGACCGGAACCTACTCGACTAAGACCTGATCTATTCGAGTGGAGAACTTACAAGTATTATACAAAAGGCAAACACCCAATGGGTGTACAATCAAGAAAGATAGGAATTCAATCAGAAATGCACTTACATTCGCACTTACTCGGAAGTTGGTACGAAGCGTTGCGCTGGCATCATAAGCCAGCTTGCTAGCCTCGTACGCCTCCTCGGTGTGCAGCATTATTTGCTCCGCCTGGATCATGGCTTCCTTCACAGCTCCGGTCTGATCTTCTAGGACGTGGTGCAGAGGAAAGGCAGTCACTAGCTGAGTTGATGCTGCTGCTGGAGTAGTTGAGGTAGTGTAGGGTGGTCCGATTGGAGTCGACACCACGATGGTTGAAGCAGTTGGTGGAGCACTCGACAATGGAACCGCGGGCTCGGTTCTGGATAGGGACGGGTCGCCTATCCCCTGGTACGATGCAAAAGTCGACCGTTGAGTCATGTGTGCCGATGATGTTCTCCGGGCGCGTACGCGCGAGGTGCCTAAGGTCTCACCTTCACCCCCCGTACCCCGGGGAAGTTCTTCATCATCCTCTAGTTGAATGATCTCTGCATGCATCAATCGATAACATTAGCTTATACAATCGGTGAATCATTTTTCAAGAATCAGAGTTGAATGGAGATTTGTTTACCTTGTTGGGAAGTGGCTACGTCTGTGGTATCCACATCCATTTGATCCTCTTTGTCCCATGGAGGCGACGTCACTGAGGTAGTGGCACTGGTAGACCAAGTTCCACTCGGTCAGCAAGAATTTGAAGTCACATTCGACAGCAAAAGAAGAAAGCAAACACTTGTTGGAAATATGCCCTAGAGGCAATAATAAATTAGTTATTATCATATTTCCTTGTTCATGATAATCGTTTATTATCCATGCTATAATTGTATTGATCGGAGACTTAAATGCATGTGTGGATACATAGACAAAACCATGTCCCTAGTATGCCTCTAATGGACTAGCTCATTGATCAAAGGATGGTTAAGGTTTCCTAGCCATGTACATGAGATGTCATTTGATAATGGGATCACATCATTAGGAGAATGATGAGATGGATAAGACCCAAACTACAAACATAGCATATGATCATGTCAGTTTATTGCTACTGTTTTATGCATGTCAAGTATATGTTCCTATGACCATGAGATCATGCAACTCACGGATATCATAGGAGTGCCTTGTGTGTATCAAACGTCGCAACGTAACTGGGTGACTATAAAGGTGATCTACAGGTATCTCCGATGGTGTCTGTTGAGTTGGCATGGATCGAGACTGGGATTTGTTACTCCGTGTGACGGAGAGGTATCTCAGGGCCCACTCCGTAATACAACATCACAACAAGCCTTGCAAGCAATGTGGCTAAGTGTTAGTCACGGGATCTTGTATTACGGAACAAGTAAAGAGACTTGCCAGTAACGAGGTTGAACTAGGTATGGAGATACCGACGATCGAATCTCGGGCAAGTAACATACCGAAGAACAAAGGGAACGTTATATGGGATTAACTGAATCCTTGACATAGAGGTTCGACCGATAAAAATCTTCGTAGAATATGTAGGAACCAATGTGGACGTCCAGGTCCCGCCATTGGTTATTGACCGTAGAGGTGTCTCGGTCATGTCTACATAGTTCTCGAACCCGCAGGGTCTACACACTTAAGGTTTGGTGACGTTTCGATAGTGTAGAGTTATGTATGGTGGTGACCGAAGGTTGTTCGGAGTCCCGGATGAGATCCCGGACGTCACGAGGTGCTCCGGAATGGTCCCGAGGTAAAGATTCATATATAGGAAGTCCCAGTTTGGTCGCCGGAAAAGTTTCGGGCTCATCGGTAGTGTACCGGGAGTGCCGGTAGTGTACCGGGAGACCTCCGGGAGGGGTATTTCGACCCCAAGAGGTCCATGGGCTGTGGGATAATAATAACCATACCTTAGTGGGCTGGAAAAAGAGCCACACCAAGTCCCATGGCGCAGGAGGCAAAAGTCCTAAAGGAAAAGTTGGAAAAAAGGCTAAAAAGGAAGAGTCCTACTCCTACTAGGAGTGGAGGAGGAGTAGGACTCCTCCCCCTCTAGTTTGTTGACTCCTATTGGAGTTTTTCCTTGCTCCAGCCCTCCTCTCTCTCCCTCCTTTATATACTGGTGGATTGGGTTCTGTTTGGACACATTTTACGGCCACGTGCTACCCGTTTCACCGGTGCTCCTCTAGATCGGTTTTCTGCAGCGCTTAGGCGAAGCTCTGCCGGAATTGCTCCACCACCATCACCGGAGCGCCGTCATGCTGCCGGTGAACTCTCTCTCCTCTCCACCTCCTCTTTCTGGATCAAGATGGTGGAGATCGTCATCAAGCTGCACGTGTGCTGAACGCGGAGGTGTCGTCCGTTCGGCGCTAGATCGGAAGGACCGTGATCGAGATCGCGAGACGGTTCGTGATGTGATCACGGAACGGATCGTGATGAGTTCGCGGGACAGATCGTGATCAAGATCGTGAGACGGATCGTGATGAGTTTGCGGGACAGATCATGATGTGTTCGCGGTACGGATCGTGATTGGATCACGGGACGGATCGTGATGAGATCACGGGACGCTCGGCGATTTGGATCGCGAAGATGTTCGACTACACCAACCGTGTTTCTTAACGCTTCTCGCTCAGCGATCTACAAGGGTACGTAGATCCACTCTCCCTCTCGTAGATGCCCATCACCATGGATAGGTTTGTGTGTGCGTAGGAAATTTTTTGTTTCCCATGCGACGTTCCCCAACAGTGGCATCATGAGCTAGGTTGATGGTTCGATGAGATCTCGAGTAGAACACAAAAGGTTTGTGGGCGTTGATGCTTAGATTGCTTCCTCCCTTGGTCGTATTTTGGTTTAGCGGGATTGTGAGATGAAGCGTCCCGGACCAAAATTACTCGTACGCTTACGACAGACCGGTTCCCTCGACGCAACTTGTTGCCTAGATGGCTTGCGGGTGACAGTTTCTCTCACTTTAGTTGGATCGGATTCGACAAAGGCGGTCCTTGAGAAGGTTGAAAAGCAAATAGTGTATCACCGTTGTGGTTTTTGCGTAGGTGAGAATTGTTCTTGCTAGATACCCGTAGCAGCCACGTAAAACATGCAACAACAATTAGAGGACGTCTAACTTGTTTTTGCAGGGTATGTTGTGATATGATATGGCCAATTACATGATGTGATATATGTGATGTATGAGATGATCATGTGATGTATAGATTATCAAGACTTGCATGTCAATGAATATGGCAACCGGCATGAGCCATAGGGTTGTCTTTAATTATTGTATGACCTGCGTGTCAATCATTAAGCGCTATGTAATGCTTTACTTTATCGCTAAGAGGTAGCAATAGTAGTAGAAGCATGCAGGGTGTGACAACCCCGATGGCGACACATTGATGGAGATCATGGTGTCATGCCGGTGACGATGGAGATCATGCCGGTGTTTTCATGATGGAGATCAAAAGCACAAGTTCATGGCCATATCATGTCACTTATGATTTGCATGTGATGTTAATCCTTTTTATGCACCTTGTTTTGCTTAGGACGACGGTAGCATTATAAGGTGACCCCTCCCTTAATTTCAAGATAAATTGTGTTCTCCCCGAGTGTGCACCATTGCGAAAGTTCGTCGTGTTGAGACACCACGTGATGATCGGGTGTGATAAACTCTACGTTCACATACAACGGGTGCAAGCTAGATTTGCACGTGCAAAATACTCGGGTTAAACTTGACGAGCCTAGCATGTACAGACATGGCCTCGGAACACAAGAGACCGAAAGGTCGAACATGAGTCATATAGTAGATATGATCAACATGATGATGTTCACCATTGTAGCCACCTCAACTCACGTGATGATCGGACTTGAGTTGGTGAATTTGGATCATGTATCACTCGAATGATTGGAGGGATGTCAACTTGAGTGGGAGTTCTTAAGTAATATGATTGATTGAACTCATTATCATGAACATAGTCAATAGTGTCTTTGCAAATTATGTTGTAGATTACTACCTCGCGCTGTAGCTCCCTTGAATTTTTATATGTTCCTAGAGAAATAGATTTGAAATATGTTGGTAGCAAAATTGCGGACTGGGTCCGTGATCTGAGGATTGTCCTCATTGCTGCACAGAAGGCTTATGTCCTTAATGCACCACTCGGTGCGCCACCCCATCTAGCGTCGTCTGTAGATGTTGTGAACATCTGACAGGCACGTTTCGATGACTACTTGATAGTTTAGTGCGTCATGCATTACGGCTTAGAATTGAGGCTCCGAAACGTTTTGAACGTCATGAAACATATGAGATGTTCTAAGAGCTGAGATTGTGATCTCAGGCTCGTGCCCGAGTTGCGAGATATAGGATCTCCAACGAGATTCTTTGCCTGCAAGATGAAAGAGAATAGCTCAAGAGCATGTGCTCAGACTGTCTGGGTACTACAATCGCTTGAATCGAGTGGGAGTTGATCTTCCAGATAAGATAGTGATTGATGTAGTTCTCCAAGTCACTATCACTGAGCTACTAGAACTTGGTGATGAACTATAAAATGCCAGGGAAAGAAATGTTGATCCCTGAGCTGTTCGCGATGTTTGACACCGCGAAGGTAGAAATCAAGAAGGAGCGTCAAGTGTTGATGGTTAATCAAACCACTAGTTTCGAGAAGGGCAAGAGCAAGGAGGGAAACTTCATGGATAGCAAGTCAGTTGCTGCTCCAGTGAAGCAACCCAAAGCTGAAATCAAACCCGAGCTAAGTGCTTCTGTTATGAGGTGAGCGGTCGCTGAAGCGGAACAACCCTAGATACTTGGTAGATAAGAAGGCTGGCAACATTGATAGAAGTATATTTGATATACGAGTTATTAATGTGTACCTTGCTAGTACTCTTAGTAGCACCTGGGTATTGGATACCGGTTCGGTTGCTAAATGTTAGTAATTCGAAATAAAGCTACGGAATAAACGGAGAACTAGCTAAGGATGAGGTGACGATATGTGTTGGAAGTGTTTCCAAGGTTGATGTGATCAACATCGCACGCTCTCTCTACCTTCCGGATTAGTGACGAACCTAAATAAATGTTATTTGGGGTTTGCGTTGAGCATGAACATGATTAGATCATGTTTATTGCAATACGGTTATTCATTTAAGTTAGAGAATAATGGTTATTCTGTTTACATGAATAATACCTTGAATGGTCATGCACCCAGTGAGAATGGTTTGTTGAAATCTTGATTGTAGTAGTACACATGTTCATAACATTGATGTCAAAAGATACAAAGTTAATAATGATAGTACCAGATACTTGTGGCACTGCCGCTAAATGTCATATTGGTATAAAGCGCATGTAGAAACTCCATGCTGATGGATATTTGGACTCATTCGATTTTGAATCGGTTGAGACATGCGAACCATGCCTCTTGGGCAAGATGACTAAAGGACCCCGTTGGATGGACCGGACAAGTGATTCATTGGAAATGATACATGTTGATGTATGCAATCTAGTGAGTCGAGTAGCATGCAGTGGATATCATTATTTTATTACCTTCACTGGTGATTTGAGTAGATATAGTGTATATTTACTTAATGAAACACAAGTCTGAATCGTTTGAAAGGTTCAAGCAAATTTAGAGTGAAGTTTAAAGATCATCGTGACAAGAAGATAAAAATGACCGCGATATGATCGTGGAGGTGAATATCTGAGTTACGAGTTTGGCATACAACTTAAGACAACGTGAAATTTGTTTCACAACTAACGCCACCTAGAATACCATGGTGTGATGGTGTGTCCGAACATCATAGTCATGCTCTATTGATATAGTGCATACTGTGATGTCTCTTATCGTTTTACTACTATAATTTTTGGGGTTATGCATTAGAGACAACTACATTCACTTTAAATAGGGCATCATCTAAATCCGTTGAGATGACACCGTGTGAATTATGGTTCGATAGAAACCTAAGCTGTCATTTCTTAATATTTGGGGCTGTGACACTTGTGTGGAAAATGTTTTCACCTAATGAGGTCGAACCCAAGGCGGACAAATGCATCTTCATAGAATACCCTAAGATCAGTTGGGTGAACCTTCAATCTCAGATCCTAGTGCAAAGTTTTTGTTGCTTAAACGGATCCTTTCTCGAGGAAATGTTTCTCTCGAAAGAATTGAGTGGGAGGAAGATAGAACTTGATGAGGTTGTTAATCCTTTGTTCAACCAGAGAGTAGCGCAGCGCAGAAAGATGTTTCTGTGAAGCCTACGTTAGTTGAAGAGGAAGTTAATGATGATGATCATGAAGCTTCCGGATCAAGTTACTATCAAACTTCGTAGGTCGACAAGGATGTGTACTGCTCCTAAGTGGTACGACAACTCTGTCTTGGAGATCATGTTGTTGGACAACGATGAACCTACGAGCTATGGAGAAGCGATGATGGGCCCGGATTCCGACAAATGGTTAGAGGCCATGAAATCCGAGATAGGATCCATGTATGAAAACCAAGTATAGACTTTGGTAGACTTGCTCGTTAGACGGCAGGTCGTTCAGTACAAATGGACCTTTAGAATGAAGACAAACACTGATGGTGAATGTCACCATTTGTAAAGCTCGACTTATTGCAAAGTTGTTTGTGACAAGTTCAAGGAGTTGACTGCGATGAGGCTTTCTCACTCGTAGCGATGCTAAAAGTCAGTTGGAATTATGTTAGCAGTTGCTGCATTTTCAATTATGAAATCTGGCAGATGGATGTCAAAACATCGTTTCCTTAACAGTTTACTTAAGGAAAGGTTGTATGTGATACAACCAGAAGGTTTTGTCAGTCCTAAGGATGCTAAAAGATGAGCAAGCTTTAGTGATCCTTCTATGGACTAAAGCAAGCATCTCGGAGTTGGAATATACACTTTGATGAGGTGATCAAAGTTTTTGTAGTTTATACAAAGTTTACGAGAAACTTGTATTTGGAATAAAGTGAGTGGGAGCACTATAGAGTTTCTGATAAGTATATGTGGTTGACATATTGTTGATCGGAAATAATGTAGAATTTCTGGAAGGCATAAAAAGGTTGTTTGAAAAGTGTTTTTCAAAGGAAGACCTGGATAAAGCTACCTAATTGTTGAGCATCAAAATCTATAGAGATAGATCAAGATGCTTGATGAGACTTTCAATGAGTGCATACCTTGACAAGATTTTGAAAGAGTTCAAAATGGATCAGCCAGAGAAATAGTTCTCGTCTGATTTGTAAGGTGTGAAGTTGAGTGAGACTCAAAGCTCAACAACGGCAGAAGAAAGAGAAAGGACGAACGTCGTCCCCTATGCCTTAGCCATAGGCTCTGTATTATGCCATGCTGTGTACCGCACCTGTGTGTGTCTTGCCATGAGTCTGCCAAGGGGTACAAGAGTGGTCCAGGAGTGGATCACTGGACAGCGGTCGGAATTATCCTTACTAACCAGAGGACTAAGGAAATGTTTCTTGATTATGGAGGTGATAAAGAGTTCGTCGTAAAGAGTTACGTCGATGCAAGCTTTAACACCTATCCGGATGACTAGTAGTAGCAATCTGGATACGTATAGTGGAGCAGCCATTTGGAAATAGTACCAAGTGGAGTGTGGTAGCAGTGTTTACAGTTTGACATAGATTTTTGCAAAGTACACACGGATCTGAATATCGCAGACCCGTTGACTACAAGACCTCTCTCACATGCAAAGCACGATCGAGCCCCAGAACTCATTGGGTGTTAGATTCATAACAATGTGAATCACATGGTGATGTGAACTAGATTATTGACTCTAGTGCAAGTGGGAGACTATTGGAAATATGCCCTAGAGGCAATAATAAATTAGTTATTATCATATTTCCTTGTTCATGATAATCGTTTTCTATCCATGCTATAATTGTATTGATCGGAGACTTAAATGCATGTGTGGCTACATAGACAAAACCATGTCCCTAGTATGCCTCTAATGGACTAGCTCGTTGATCAAAGGATGGTTAAGATTTCCTAGCCAAGGACATGAGATGTCATTTGATAATGGGATCACATCATTAGGAGAATGATGTGATGGATAAGACCCAAACTACAAACATAGCATATGATCGTGTAAGTTTATTGCTACCGTTTTCTGCATGTCAAGTATATGTTCCTATGACCATGAGATCATGCAACTCACGGATATCGGAGGAGTGCCTTGTGTGTATCAAACGTCACAACGTAACTGGGTGACTATAAAGGTGCTCTACAGGTATCTCCGATGGTGTCTGTTGAGTTGGCATGGATCGAGGCTGGGATTTGTTACTCCGTGTGACGGAGAGGTATCTCAGGACCCACTCGGTATTACAACATCACAACAAGCCTTGCAAGCAATGTGGCTAAGTGTTAGTCACGGGATCTTGTATTACGGAATGAGTAAAGAGACTTGCCAGTAACGAGGTTGAACTAGGTATGGAGATACCGACGATCGAATCTCGGGCAAGTAACATACCGAAGAAAAAAGGGAACGTTATACGGGATTAACTGAATCCTTGACATAGAGGTTCGACCGATAAAGATCTTCATAGAATATGTAGGAACCAATGTGGATGTCCAGGTCCTGCCATTGGTTATTGACCGTAGAGGTGTCTCGGTCATGTCTACATAGTTCTCGAACCCGTAGGGTCTGCACACTTAAGGTTTGGTGACGTTTCGGTAGTGTAGAGTTATGTATGGTGGTGACCGAAGGTTGTTCGGAGTCCCGGATGAGATCCCGGACATCACGAGGAGCTTCGGAATGGTTCAGAGGTAAAGATTCATATATAGGAAGTCCCAGTTTGGTCACCGGAAAAGTTTCGGGCTCATCGGTAGTGTACCGGAGTGCCGGTAGTGTACCGGGAGACCTCCGGGAGGGGTATTTCGACCCCAAGAGGTCCATGGGCTGTGGGAGAATAATAACCAGCCCTTAGTGGGCTGGAAAAACAGCCACACCAAGGCCCATGGCGCAGGAGGCAAAAGTCTTAAAGGAAAAGGTGGAAGAAAGGCTAAAAAGGAAGAGTCCTACTCCTACTAGGAGTGAAGGAGGAGTAGGACTCCTCCCCCTCTAGTTTGTCGACTCCTATTGGAGTTTTTCCTTGATCCAGCCTTCCTCTCTCTCCCTCCTTTATATACTGGTGGATTGGGTGCTGTTTGGACACAGTTTACGGACACGTGCTACCCGTTTCACCGGTGCTCCTCTAGATCGGTTTTCTGCAGCGCTTAGGCGAAGCCCTGCCGGAATTGCTCCACCACCATCACCGGAGCGCCGTCACGCTGCCGGTGAACTCTCTCTCCTCTCCACCGCCTCTTGCTAGATCAATATGGTGGAGATCGTCATCAAGCTGCACGTGTGCTGAACGCGGAGGTGCCGTCCGTTCGGCGCTAGATCGAAAGGACCGTGGTCGAGATCACGAGACGGTTCGTGATGTGATCACGGAACGGATCGTGATGAGTTCGCGGGACAGATCGTGATCAAGATCGTGAGACGGATCGTGATGAGTTCGCGGGATGGATCATGATGTGTTCGTGGGACGGATCGTGATTGGATCACGGGACGGATCGTGATGAGATCGCGGGACGCTCGGCGATTTGGATCGCGAAGATGTTCGACTACACCAACCGCGTTTCTTAACGCTTCCCGCTTAGCGATCTACAAGGGTACGTAGATCCACTCTCCCTCTCGTAGATGCTCATCACCATGGATAGGTTTGCGTGTGCGTAGGAAATTATTTGTTTCCCATGCGATGTTCCCCAACAACACTTACGCCGAGACGACGGGCACATCAATATTCACGCGGGGCAAAGCTTTATGAGGTTTAGGCGCGTTGGGCTTAGGCTGCTTTGTGGCCCGTTCATTCGACCCAATGGTCGAGGTTCGGTACCGCTTCAGGGTCTTCACTCAACGCCAAGGCCTTGTCTGGGGCAGTCACAGGGTCCTGATGCAGCTTAGAGTGATGCTCTGTGCATGGGGGAGACCCAACTTCCTCCTCGTCCTCGTCAGAGTATTCATAGTCATCTTCGCTGTCGTCGGCGTTGTTGGAGTCCATGTTGCTACCCTCGCTCTCCCCACCATCATCAGGCTGGTTCCCGTTGGGCACGAGCGAGTGCATGTGCATCCACTCCTACAAGATTCAAATAATGAAGTCAGCCGACATATGAACCAATCACTCGACAAAATAATATGACAGTCGAGAAGATAAAGTTTACCAGATTCTTCGATGGATTCTCAACAGAGTAAGGCTGGATCCTCTTGGCTCCCAAGGGGTTGTCGCAAGCTCCCATAATGCTTCGAAGCCATTGCTCGACAGTTTTCTATGAAACCTTTTCCGGGTGCGTCCGGGTCGAGTCCTTAGGGCCTTCGTAAGGCCACATAGTGTGCTCCCTTGCCTAGAGCGGCTGGATCCATCAACTGAGGAACGTCTCCAAGAGATCCATACCAGTCAGTCCACCACAGGCAAGGTTCACTACGGCGTCCACCAGGATCCCCACTTGGACTTTCTCCCCATCTGACACTTTCAAGGATTTGGGAATGGCAGGACGATCTAATGTGAAAAGGGAAAGACCAGTCGACATATTGGGAGAAGCTATATCCTTGCAGTAAAACCATGTCGACAGCCAACCCCTAACATATTCTAGGAAGGTCATAGAAGGAAAAGAATTCCTACCTCTCTTCTGGATTCCCAAGCCGCCACATAGTTGGATGAAATGGGTTTACCATCCTTAGGATTGGCCTTTTTGACCGACTGAGATCTGATGGTGAAAATATGTTTGAACAGACCCTAGTGGGGAGAACAACCCAGGAAGCACTCGCACAGAGTGATCAAAGCAGAAAGATAGGAAATAGCATTCGGAGGAAAATGGTGGAGCTGGGCTCCGAAGAAGTTCAGAAACCCTCGGAAGAATGGATGGGGGGCATGGAGAAACCTCTCTCGACGTGGGTGAGGAGGAGGACCCACTCTCCCTCGCGTGGCTCTGGCTCAAACTCCCCCTCCGAAAGCCTTCATGAACCTTCCGCCACGAGACTGTCGACGACGAGATTCTCGACATCCGCGGTGGTGACCGTCGACGAGAGAAAATCCCCCTGGATCCACCCCGGCGACGCGGTGAACCACGCGGTCAACGGCTTCTTGGCCTTGCTCTTCACATCACCCTTCTTGGCATGCTCCAACTTCTTGGTCTTCCCCTTCGTCATCGCGGCATCGGTGTTCATCGGGGTGAAGCAGAGCGGTGCACTGGAAGTAGGGGAGGCGGAGGAAGAGAGAAGATTTGGGGAAGAATACTGTTCAGACCGCGGCGCAACAGGATTTATACTCCGTCGAGTGTCTCACTGACTCATGGACCTACGGGATCCCAGCATATCTTGACCGCAGACGCCGCACAATACGTGGTGAAATGAGCGACGCGTGAATCGAGGCATCGTGCCCCCACTTGCCCCAGTCGTGGCGTCATCATCACAGATGCGCGTGCTTCCCAAATTTTCAAAACCCGCAAAATCTGGGCCTGGCAGAGCGACCTGTCACGTCTAAAGATCCCTTCAGGTCACTCGGAACAGAATTGACATTGAGAATTCACTCGGACACTTTCAAGACAAAATCGGTCCGGGCAAATGACAAAGATTTCAATCAACGCAAATTTTGTTGATGCTTCAAAGTTCATTCGGAAGTTTGGTGCCTTTTTCAAAACCGGCATCGATCCCCTTTTATCAGTCGAACCCTGATCCATTTGGGGGCTAATGACGAGGTATGTACCTAGGGTAGGGTCCAAGGCCTGACCTACATACCCTACCTAAGGGCACTATATTGGAGGACTTAAATATTACAAGAGAGATTCCGATTGGATTCTTCATGATGTTCAAGTCACTCGACAATTAGTCCACTCGACATCTTCTCCCTCCACTCGACAGTCACCTGTCACTCAAAAGACCTCGCTTTCAGTCGATGCCAGAAGACCAGAAGCCGCTCCTGGGAGGCCAACGGGCAGGCGTTAAGCTAGTCGTCATTAGTAGCAGTTATGATGTACGTTACCAGTAACGCTTGTCTTTATACCCACGATCGGACCCTTGGATGCCTTGCACTTATGAGGGGCAGCGTACTCTATATAAACCGCCCCTCCCCTCTGTCACAAGGGTTCTCAACCTCTATAAATCATACTCTCCATATGACAAAAGCTCATGAGCACTGAGATGTAGGGTTGTCACCTCCATGAGAGGGGCCTAAACTCATACATCCGTGTGTACATCCTCGCCGTAGCTAGGACTCTGCCCTCTCCTTTCATAGCCTATCTTCTACTATCAGACTCGTTCCCATGACACCGCATGCCATAAGCAAAGCTCGATGCTATTTCTACAAAATCTGAAACACCTTCCTAGTAAGAAAAACGTTGTTGACACGGCTGCAGGGAATTAGTTGGTGATGGGAACCAAAATATTCGGTGACCATTGTCGCTTGCATGTCACCAATAATACTGTACCAACTTTGAACATCCATTTATTCTCTACAAAAGGTTTTTGCATAGCTGAAAAATATAAGCTAATGAATTATGTTTAACAAAAGAAATTATACTTGATTTGAAAAGTTGAAGCATCAAACAGACGGAAAAGGTGGATCGTCAGAAGGAAGGGGGTGAATCGAACATGGGGGTAGGTGAATCCATTTTCAAAAAATGTAATTTCAAAAATGGTAGAAATATTATGAAACTTTTTGGCAACAAACTTGATAAAATATAGCACTCATGTAAAAAAGTTGGGGATGAAATAACTTTCATGGTATTGTTGGCAAAAAACAAAATGAATCATATATTAGAGGTACTATTCTCTCTATATTGTCCTGGACAATTTGTTTTTTATGCTCATATTTTTTACAACATTTTTTCATTGTCAATATTCTTACGAGTATGTCATGTTTCTTCAAAAAAGTTTCAAAGATTTTTGCATTTTTCTGAATTGCTAAAAAAATCGCTCAAACTTTTTTATGAGGTGCACATACAACCAAGTGTATCATGGTATTTTCCATAGTTAAAATTGTGATTTTAAAGATGTTTCCAGTTAGGCCAGGCTTTGGCGTTATCGAGGCGATAGGGGCAATAGGGAGATAGGCATGGTGGCGGCGTTGCGGCTAACCATCATGGGCTTTCGTTTGCCTCATACGGTTGATCTGACAGTGAGTGGTCACGACCCTGATGATTAGTGTGACTTGAGAAAGAGACGAGTGTAGATTATCCGAATCCTTGAGATCTAGCAGCTTGTATGGCGAGAATGCAAGAGAAGTCTCCTAGGATGTTGCATGCATGTGATGGGAGAAAATGAGTTTGGTGGCGCGAGTGATTTGAAGAAGAACTCCTATAAAGGATGTTGGGGTACTAGCCCCCTAGGAGTCTCGACAGGCGAGAGTGTCCTATGTGTCATCTCTCCATAGTGGCATGTCATGAGGTCTCATTGTTTTCTCACGACAAATGCCATGGGTAGGCTTATCGAGAGTCGTGGGGGCTGGAAGGACATCGGTTGGCTTCGAGAGTGGGGATAGGCACAAACGGCAAGGGACACGCGATGTACCCAGGTTCGGAGCCCTCCATGGGAGGTGACACTCGTAGTCCTGCTTGGTCTAGTTTATACGGTGGTAGGGATATAATGATGCTCTTGGAGATGTATTGCTAGAGGAGGAAGAAAGAGATAGATTGCCTTCGTTACCCCCTACGTGAGTGTGGTGCGTGTGATCTCATGGGTCGATCGGTCGCCCCTGCACGGGGGGGGGGGGCTCCGGGGGGTTTTATAGGATAACCCCCGGATTACAATATGAATATAAGGCTTTGGGAGGGCCCCAGCTAGCAGCCTCTCTAGCCGGCCGTGGGGGGCCCCGACTGAGGGGTCTTGTCGCTGGCAGGACCCGACGGCTGCGGGGTCCTGTCGAGAGCCAGAGGGGATTGCCTGTGTGTCCCCATGCCGGTCACTTCGCGGAACGGGTCATCCTTCGGGGAGTCATCTAGCGGTAGCCGGCCGCGGTCAGCGGTACGATCGGTAGCGTTGTAGCCACACCAGGGCAGGTAATGGAGTGGTTGAGGGCATGCAAGCACTGTTCCGGCACCCGGTCGCAGTCGGCCAAAGACGTCAGAGGCTCTTTTCCCTCCACTGTGGCCATGGGATGCTGACCTCCGATGGTATGGGGGCCACTGTTGCCACGCCTACTTTGACCGTGGCATTCAATGCGAGGCCAACTAGGGGGACGGGGGTCTTCGCTCCTAGCCGTCCGGCTAGTCGTAGCCGGCAGCGCGAGCTGGACCGCAGGGGGAGGTGGCTCGCCTTGCAGTCATTTCAGAAGGTTGGTGTAGAGGGTCGTTTGAGGCTACTATCGGTGTCAAAACTGGCGGATCTTGGGTAGGGGGGTCCCGAGCTATGAGACTAGAAATGATGGTAATAGGAGACAAAGGAGACAAGGTTTTACCCAGGTTCGGTCCCTCCTATGGAAGTAATACCCAACGTTCTGCTTGATTGTACTGATGATGTAAAGGTTATAGAGTCGATCTACCTAGAAATCAAAGAGCTAAACCCTAGATGAGTCGTTCTATCTCTACAACCTAAAACCCTCCGGCTTATATAGACGCCGGGGGTGTTGGAACTATGCCCTAGAGGCAATAATAAATTGGTTATTATCATATTTCCTTCTTCATGATCATCGTTTATTATCCATGCTATAATTGTATTGATCGAAAACTCAGATTCATGTGTGGATACATAGACAACACCATGTCCCTAGTATGCCTCTAATAGACTAGCTCGTTGATCAAAGATGGCTATGGTTTCCTAGTCATGGACATGAGATGTCATTTGGTAACGGTATCACATCATTAGGACAATGATGTGATGGACAAGACCCAAACTACAAACGTAGCATATGATCGTGTCAGTTTATTGCTACTGTTTTCTGCATGTCAAGTATCTGCTCCTATGACCATGAGATCATGCAACTCGCTGACACAGGAGGAGTACCTTGTGTGTATCAAATGTCACAACGTAACTGGGTGACTATAAAGGTGCTCTACAGGTATCTCCGAGGGTGTTTGTTGGGTTGGCATGGATCAAGACTGGGCTTTGTTACTCCACGTGACGGAGAGGTATCTCAGGGCCCACTCCGTAATACAACATCACAATAAGCCTCGCAAGCAATGTGACTAAGTGTTAGTCACGGGATCTTTTATTATGGAACGAGTAAAGAGACTTGTCGATAACGATATTGAACTAGGTATAGAGATACCAATGATCGAATCTCGAGCAAGTAACATACCGAAGAACAAAGGGAACAACTTACGGGATTAACTGAATCCTTGACATAGAGGTTCAACTGATAAAAATCTTCGTAGAATATGTAGGTACCAATATGGGCATCCAGGTCCCGCTATTGGTTATTGACCATAGAGGTGTCTCGGTAATGTCTACATAGTTCTCGAACCCGCAGGGTCTGCACACTTAAGGTTTGGTGATGTTTTGGTAGTATTGAGTTATGTATGTTGGTGACCGAAGGTTGTTCGGAGTCTCGGATGAGATCACGGACGTCACAAGGAGCTCCGTAATGGTTCGGAGGTAAATATTGATATATAGGAAAGAGGTATTTTGGTTCGGAAAAGTTTCGGCCACTACCGGTAGTGTACCGGGAGTGACGAATGGGTTCCGGGGGTCCACCAGGAGGGGCCCACCCTCCCGGGGAGCACATGGGCCCAAGAGGTCGCGCACCAACCCCTGGTGGGCTGTGAAGCCAGCCCCATAAGGCCCATGCGCCCAAAGAGGAGGAAAAGGTGGAGGTGGGAGGAGTTCTTGTTGGACTAGGACTCCTCCCGGCGGCCCACCTCTTGTAGGAGGTGGACTCCACTACCCTGGACGATGGCCAAGTCCTAGGGGGAACCCTAGGGTGCCTTCTCCCACCCCTTCCTCCTATATATACTAGAGGTTTTAGGGCAGCCCAAGACACAAAAAGCCATGTGCTGCCTATTCCCTCTAGATCTGTTTCTCCTCTAGATTAGTTCTGTTGTGCTTAGGCGAAGCCCTGCAGGATTAGTTCACCACCACCACCACCACCATGCCATTGTGTTGCCAGAGAACTCATCTACCTCTCAACCCTCGCTTGCTGGATCAAGGAGGTGCAGATCGTCATCGAGATGTACGTGTGCTGAACGCGGAGGTGCCGTCCGTTCGGCACTAGATCGGAAGGACTACGATGGGATCTTGGGACGGCTCGTGATGAGATCGTGGGACGGATCGTGATTGGATCGTGAAGAAGTTCGACTACATCAACCGCGTTTCTTAACGCTTTCGCTTAGTGATCTACAAGGGTATGTATATCAATCTCTCCTCTCATAGATGCTCATCTGCTAGATTGATCTTGGTGAAGCGTATGATTTTTTTGTTTCCCATGCAACGTTCCCAACAGTGGCATCATGAGCTAGGTCTATGCGTAGATGAGATCTTAAGTAGAACACAAAGAATTTGTGGGCATTGATATTCAGATTGCTTCCTTCCTTAGTCTTTTCTTGGTTCAACGGTATTGTGGGATGAAGCGGCTCGGACCAACTTTACTCGTACGCTTACGAGAGACCGTGTTTCATCGACTGATATGTGACTTCGTCGCATAAAGATGGCTGGCGGGTGCCTGTCTCTCCCACTTTAGTTGGATCGGATTTGATTAAGGAAGTCCTTGTAGAAGGTTCAAAAGCAATCTTCATATCACCGTTGTGGTTTTGCATAGGTAAGAATCGTTCTTGCTAGATACCCATGGCATCCACGTAAAACATGCAACAACAATTAGAGGACGTCTAACTTGTTTTTGCAGGGTATGTTGTGATGTGATATGGACAATTACATGATGTGATATATGTGATGTATGAGATGATCATGTTTTTGTATAGAATATCATGACTTGCATGTTGATGAGTACGGCAACCGACAAGAGCCATAGGGTTGTCTTCAATTATTGTATGACCTGTGTGTCAATCATTAAGCGCTATGTAATGCTTTACTTTATCGCTAAGCGGTAGCAATAGTAGTAGAAGCATGGTGGACGCGACAACCCCGATGGCGACACGTTGATGGAGATCAAGATGATGGAGAGCATGGTATCATGACGGTGACGATGGAGATCATGCCAGTGCTTTAAGGATGAAGATCAAAAGCACAAGTTCATGGACATATCATGTCACTTATGATTTGCATGTGATGTTAATCCTTTTATGCACCTTGTTTTGCTTAGGACGACGGTACCATTATAAGGTGATCCTCACTAAAATTTCAAGATCAATTGTGTTCTCCTCGATTGTGCACTGTTGCGAAAGTTCGTCATGTCGAGACACCACGTGATGATCAGGTGTGGTAGACTCTACGTTCACATACAACGGGTGCAAGCCAGTGTTGCACATGCAGAACACTCGGGTTAACATTGATGAGCCTAGCATGTACAGACATGGCCTCGGAACACAAGAGACCGAAAGGTCGAATATGAGTCATATAGTAGATATGATCAACATGATGATGTTCACCATTCAAACCACCTCAACTCACGTGATGATCGGACTTGAGTTGGTGAATTTGGATCATGTGTCACTCGAATAACCGGAGGGATGTCAATTTGAGTGGGAGTTCTTAAGTAATATGATTAATTGAACTCATTATCATGAACATAGTCACTAGTGTCTTTGCAAATTATGTTGTAGATTACTAGCTCACACTCTAGCTCCCTTGATTTTTATATGTTCCTAGAGAAATAGAGTTGAAAGATGATGGTAGCAATATTGCGGACCGGGTCCGTGATCTGAGAATTGTCCTCATTGTTGTACAGAAGGCTTATGTCCTTAATGCACCACTCGGTGCGCCACCCCCTCTAGTGTCGTCTCTAGACGTTGTGAACATGTGACATGCACGTTCTGATGACTAGTTGATAGTTTAGTGCGTCATGCATTACGACTTAGAACTGAGGCTCCAAAACGTTTTGAACGTCACAGAACATATGAGACGTTCTAAGAGCTGAAGATGGGATCTCAGGCTTGTGCCCGTGTTGTGAGATTTGAGATCTCCAACAAGATTCTTTGCCTGCAAGATGAAGGAGAATAGCTCAATCATTGAGCATGTGCTCAGATTGTCTGTGTACTACAATCGCTTGAATCGAGTGGGAGTTGATCTTCCAGATAAGATAGTGATTGATATAGTTCTCCGAGTCATTATCACTAAGCTACTAGAACTTCGTGATGAACTATAATTATGCCAAGGATGGAAATGATGATCCCTAAGCTATTCGCAATGTTTGACACCGCGAAGGTTGAAATCAAGAAGGAGCATCAAGTGTTGATGGTTAATGAAACCACTAGTTTCGAAAAGGGCAAGGGCTAAGAGGGAAACTTCATGGATGGCAAGATAGTTGCTGCTCCAATGAAAAAACCCAATGTTGAACCCAAACCTGAGACTAAGTGCTTCTATTATGAGGAGAACGGCCGCTGAAGTGGAACAACCCTAGATACTTGGTAGATAAGAAGGCTAGCAACGTCGACATAAGTATATTTGATATATGTGTTATTAATGTGTACCTTGCTAGTACTCCTAGTAGCACCTGGGTATTGGATACCGGTTCAGTTACTAAATGTTAGTAACTCGAAATAAAAGCTACGGAATAAATAGAGACTAGCTAAGTGTGAGGTGACGATGTGTTGGAAATGTTTCCAAGGTTGATGTGATCAACATCGCCTGTTCTCTCTACTTTCGGATTAGTGACGAACCTAAATAAATGTTATTTGGTGTTTGTGTTGAGCATGAAACGTGATTAGATCTTGTTTATTGCAACAAGGTTATACATTTAAGTTAGAGAATAATGGTTATTCTGTTTACATGAATAATACCTTCAATGGTCATACAGCCAATGAGAATGGTTTGTTGAATCTTGATCGTAGTAATACACATGTTCATAACATTGATGCCAAAAGATACAAAGTTAATAATGATAGTACCACATACTTATGGCACTACCATTGAATGTCATATTGGTATAAATCGCATGAAGAAACTCCATGCTGATGGATCTTTGGACTCATACGATTTCAAATCGGTTGAGACATGCGAACCATGCCTCTTGGGAAATATGACTAAGGACAACATTTTCTGGTTTGATGGAGCGGGCAAGTGATGTATTGTAAATGATACATGTTGATGTATGCAATCCAATGAGTCTTGTAGCGTGCGGTGGATATCATTATTTTCTTACCTTCACTAATGATTTGAGTGGATATAGTGTATATTTACTTAATGAAACACAAGTCCGAATCGGTTGAAAAAGTTCAAGAAAAATCAGAGTGAAGTTTAAGATCATTGTGACATGAAAATAAAAATGTCCGCCCATATATACTAGAGGTTTTAGGGCAGCCCAACACACAGAAAGCCACGTGCTGCCCTATTCCCTCTAGATCTATTTCTCCTCTAGATTAGTTCTGTGATGCTTAGGCGAAGCCGTGCAGGATT
Source organism: Hordeum marinum (assembly GCA_022496015.1). Classification (NCBI taxonomy): domain Eukaryota; kingdom Viridiplantae; phylum Streptophyta; class Magnoliopsida; order Poales; family Poaceae; genus Hordeum; species Hordeum marinum. The sequence goes on from CM039673.1 coordinate 515,947,298, forward strand.
AGTTCACCAACACCGCCACCATGCCCTTGTGCTACCGGAGAACTCAACTACCTCTCCACCCTCGCTTTCTAGATCAAGGAGGTGGAGATCGTCATCTAGCTGTATGTGTGCTGAACGCGGAGGTGCCATCCGTTCGGCACTAGATCGGAAGGACCACGATGGGATCGCGGGACGGCTCGTTATGAGATCGCGGGATGGATCGTGATTGGATCGTGAAGACGTTCAACTACATCAACCGCGTTTCTTAACGCTTCCGCTTAGAGATCTACAAGGGTATGTAGATCCAATCTCTCCTCTCATAGATGCTCATCTCCTAGATTTATCTTGGTGAAGCATAGGAATTTTTTTGTTTCCCATGCAACATTCCCGAACAGGGGGAACCTAGGGTTTACACATGGTCAGTTACACACCGAAGAGATAATATTGCCTATTCGCTACATTAAACAGGGAGGACAAGCCATGATTCCCGAAGCTTCCTTTCCTAGAGAAAGGGCCTTCGATCGATCCAGTGTTCGGCAAGCGGCCCATACAGTCCGGCCCATAGAAATAGGTCGGCCTCCCGAGGACCCCTTAATCGAGGACTCCCTCAGTAGCCCCCAAACTTGCCTCCAATGCCAAGGCTCTTATCTTCAGTCACTTTGTGTAATCAGAGTCTTCGGCTTGCGAGGTGAGTTCTTCCCGCCGAACTTAGTTCGGCTTCCGATGACGTGTAGTTCTCCGAATAGTGGCGTGTCCGGACACCATGAATAGGTCGGCCCCAAAGGCCAATCGTCAAATGGTAAAACAACGTCCCCTCATGACCTTCCTGACGAAAGGTCACGGCCCACCACGACCGCTAGGCCAGTTGCAAAAAATTGATTCGCGGTTCGAGGCCGTTTCAATCAAAACGATCTATCAATGCACAAATCGTGCCCCATTTTATACGGGATACGTTTAATCATGTGTGCGCAATGGCACGCATGTCTCGGGAAGAAGAGGGGTCCACGACACAATAGAGGGACGCCAAATAGCAAGAAACCTCATAAAAGGGAAAGAAAACCACAGGGCCAAACCACACCTCTCATTCGCCTCCTCTACTTCCTCATTCCTCCTAATCTCCAAAGTGCAGATCTAGGTTTTACACTCCTCCCCTTCAAGATCATCCATGGCGGGCTCAAATGGCAAGTGGAAGGCCTCCACGGTCACCGACCGGGACATCCTAGACCTCAAGAAGGCCGGCTACCTCCCTGCAAACATCCCTCACCGCGTGCCGAAGACGGGCCAAGTGATCCCCAGTCCCAAGCCAGGGGAAAGGGTGGTATTCCTCCCCCACTTCATACGGGGACTGAGCTTCCCACTCCATGCCTTTGTCAGGGGGCTTATGTTCTTCTACGGCCTCGACTTCCATGACCTCCCGCCGAACTCCTTCATGCATATATAGGCTTTCATCCTCGTTTGTGAGGCGTTCCTGCGGGTCAAGCCGCACTTTGGGCTCTGGATCAAAGTGTTCAACATCAAGCCGAAGTACGTCGGCAGCAAACACGCAGACTGCAGCGGAGCTGTCATCGTCAAGCTCACCCGTGTTGTATGGCCATCCGACACCTTCATCGACACCATCAAGGTATGACAGAAGGAGTGGTTTTACATCACCGAGTCACAGGAGGAAGGCCAGATTGCCCCGCCAAATTTAGATCCGGTCCCCCCACCAGATTAAATTCATGGCTCCATAAGGGCCTTAGTTGGGGACCGAACAAGGAAGTGAGCGACCTTCAGAAGCGCATCAGCTCTATGATCGACAACGACATTCCGCTGACCAACGTGGTCCAGGTTATGCTCCGGCGAAGCATCCTCCCCTGCCAGCGCCGGGATACTCCCCTGTGAGCTTGTCAGATTGACAACGCGCCCATATTTCTACACCTCTTCTGCAGTATGTGAGAGAAGTTGTGGAAGGCGCTTTTCAAGTCACGGGAGGATTGGCCATCCAGGAGGAAGATCGGGGCTGCGCGCCGCCAAGCCCGCTTCCAGGGTACGCTATAATTTTGTTTGATCGGCTTTGTACTTCATAGAGAAGATCTATAACATATTATCCGAGCACTTCATAGGAATGGCTGAGCAAAGCCATGGGCATCGACTTCCCGGCGCCTCAGCCCGAAGACCCCAGGTCTGGGCTGTTAGCGGAGATGCTCGTAGAGGCACCTTACGATGCGCCCATGAATAAAGAGAAGAAGAAGAAACCAGGCCGAGAAGGCCTGCACATCAGGGACCAGCCGGAGGCTGCGTCCTTAGAAACCCATGCCTCCTCGAATCAAGAGGAGCATGGGGACGAGGGGGAGGGCGATTCCACCCTCACAAGAAAGAAAGCGGCATCATCGGACGCCGTGGAGGTGGCACCCTCTCCTGCCTCGAAGAGGGTGCATGGGTCACAGGTAATCCTATTCGACGATAGTTCGGACTTGGATACCGAATCCGATGACTTTGAGAGGGCTCCACGGAGGAGCTTAAGGGTCAAACCCCCTGCTCGAAGGTGAGAATCCAAAGACTCCTTTATTTATCATTAATAAGTTCATAGTTTAATAACATGCGGGCATTTATCGACTTTCCAGCCCCCCACGCATGCTCCCTACCGACCAAGTCTCGGACCGGGAGACCTCGCCTGCTGAACTAGCAGAGAGCGGGAATGCATTGCATCCCACCACTCCAGGTACGGCGAAGGACACAACGAAGGTGTCATCCCAACATGTTCCTATGGAGCCGGGTACTGGCGGCGGGGGAGACGACAACATGGCCGAGGCTAAGACCTCGGGCACCGAAGACCGGGGGGAGGTACCCCACCCAGATACCGAGGAGGTCAGACGAGGACACGCTCAGTCCCCTCTAAGGGAATCTCTGGAGCGCACCACGCCTCCGGAGGCAATGGTTCGAACCCCGGTTGGTGATCGGGTTATCCGATCACCACCGTTGCCATCGACCAATGGGTGGCCGGTCATGGAGGAGACTTTATCAAGTGCCTCCGTCGCTGAGGAGCACCGCACCCTTATGGGTGCGGTATTGCAGAGCATTCAGTCTGTCGACAACGGACTGAAGGAGGCCTTCAATGGTCTTCTGACGGGCTTTCAAGTAAGTCACGTGACAGTCTTATCTGCAAAAATGTTTATTTATTTTTATGGTTATATACATGGCAGCTCCTGAGCCCTAGGTAAGTTTGAAACCTAGGGGTCAATCATGGATCTGTTTCTGAACTACATACAAAAATGTGTGTTCAGAATGTTCGAATAACCCCTAAGAGGACCCGATATGTGATCGTACTGACGGTAGTTCAGAAGTACTGATCCCATGTATCCTGACATGGATTTGTATTTTACAGGCTTCGTCATCGGCGGAGGCTGTGAATGTCGCCGAGCTGGACAAGATGAATCAGAAGCTCAGAAGCTCTGAAGATGAGCTCAATGCCCTCAACAAAAGATTCGACGATGCGCAAGGTAAGTCTAAATCAACATCCGGACACCTATGTCGGAATACCGTCAATGCAGTTTTTCATAGTGTTAATGATCAAACAACCTCGACGATGGAGGTGGAAAAGCTCAAGGCCTAGCTACAACAGGCCAAGGACGAGGCGGCGGTTGAGAGGGCGGCGGCCGGACAAGCGGCCACCGCGCTTTCGGCTTTGAGGGCCACCAGCAACAAACACGAGGCGCGGGTGCAGGAGATCCACCAGGAACTCAAGGACGCTAGCCACAAGTGCGAGGTCCTTGAGAAACAAGGCAAGGAGCACGCAGCCGAACTATCCACCCTAAAAGCTGATCTCCAAAAGGAGTGGGTGGATAGACGGTTCGTTGAAGAGTAGGTCCGCCAAGCGAATGACATAACGGGTGGTAAGCCATACTTACCATAGTGTGTCTTCGGGGATAGCAAGTTCAAGTTGCTTACCCATATGTGACGTTCCCCGGGCGCTTCCTCCGACCTTCAGAAGAGCGTAGCGGATGCCAATCAGCTGTTCTTATCGAGGGAAGAAGGAGACAAATCTCATCTGTTGTGGGCGCAGTTCAGAGCCCCTGAGCGCTCTCCTCTTTTTGTTGAGCAACTGAAGCAGCTGATGGAGCTACACCAGATGGCAGGGCCAGACATGAAGGACCTCTGCATCTGCTTATGGCTCGACGATCCGCTTCCAGGCAGCTACTTTGGCCTAATGCAGAAGCTAATCACCGCTTCACCCTGCCTTGACACTGTGAAGCACTCCTCCTGCGCCGAGGGAGTATGGATGGCCCTTGCCAAGGCCAAGGTGCACTGGCTGGGGCTGGATCCAATGAAGATAGCCACCGCCCCACCGCCTCCGGGGAAGGAACATAGATGTCCAGAGCTATACTTCGCCGGAGTAATGGAACGTGCTTGGGCGATAACGCCACAATTTTCGAAAGATAGCATGCATGTATACATTTGTAATGTGTTCGAAGACATTTTGGAGCTTTAATGTTACAATCTATAATGCTTTCAATATTTTGCATTCCTTTATAACTCTTGTGTGGTCATTTGAAACTGAAAGATGTGAGTCGTCGGCTTCAGCCCCCATGTAGATACTACATGGGGTGTCCCTACCAATGCACTGTATCCCTTAGCCGAATTATCAAAACCCGAAGGCGGTACAGTGCGGCGGACCAAGCAATCGGACTATAGTGCTTTATTTCTTTCACTTAGACGTAGAACGCGAAAAGGACTGTGGGGGGTTGACAACTAGCCCCGGGAGTGTTGTGATGTTCGGATGAACCGCGGCTAAGGCCAGCATCACATGGTTTACATGGAGAGCAAACCTCTCGCATGACGTGAAATATCCTCTGACGAGGATTTAAGTATAACACTTTAAGCTCGGATTCATAGACCGGCTCTCGCATACTATTAGAGTTAGTTTTCGGCTTTCTCCCCTAAGGTGCTTGATCAGACTATCCGGATACACAATCATAGGGGTTCTCCCTTTGCCCATTTAGCTGAACAAGCGGAACGTAAGGGGCAAGCATAGGAGCCGGGCAACCCAACTATTGACCCAAGACATAGTTCGGAACCAATGCATATAAAGTGAATTCCAAGATGTCAAACACATAATAAGTTGTACGTAAGGCAATTTGTTTGTAAGCTCGATCCCCCGGTGCATTACTCAGTTGCATCGTAACATACCGAAATGTTTCACGAGAAGAGGGAGAAAAGGAAATTATGTGCCAAAAAGGACAACAAGACAAACATGTTAAATGATGCTATATTTTTTCTCAACAAGTCTTATTACACAGAGTGCCGAAGCAACTGCTTACACGTATGTGAAGAAAAAAGAAGTTTTACAAGAGTGGTCGTACCAAGGGTCTTCAATTTGCGACCTGGAGTCTTCGGTGTGCCCTGCCGCTTATGTACTCCTGCGTCTTGGAGCACCTTAATGGGTGATATTGTTCGGCGAACGGATCTTGCCAACAAGGTCTTGATAAGTCTCGGAATTGTGGATAAGCATTATGCCATTGGCAGACCTTTCAATTGTACCTGCGTTGTGTCTTAAAACATGTTAATGGTAGTGGTTTAGTCCAGCCGGACACCCACCTTTGTTTCCCCACCGCTACACATGGAATTTTAAGTGCAAAGTTGTGCCTCCTTGGCATGTACTTTGCTGGTCCTAGGGTTGTGCAATGGGGGCGAGTCCTTATTTGAGGGGTGAGGATGGCTCCAAGAGTTCGGACTGTAGCCGATCTCGCTTCCCCATCTTGCGTGCCTTTACGGCAGATGCCGGAGCTTGCCGATCATCTCTGTAGTTAAACTCGGCTGCTAGGGCTAGCGCATGTTCCTCGGTTCGTAGAGAGCGCTCCGTGTTGCCATTAACAGTAATGACCCCCTTGGGGCTGGGCATCTTCATGTTGAGGTATGTGTAATGCGGGACGGTGTTGAAGCGAGCGAACCCTGTCCCTCCGAGCAGGGCATGATAGCCGATGCGGAAGGGTACAATGTCGAAGATCAAGTCTTTGCTGCGAAAGTTATCGGGCGAGCCAAACACAACTTCCAGGGTTACAAAGCCCGTGCATCGGGCCTCGACACCTGGGATCACCCCTTAAAGGTAGTGTTACTGGGTTTGATCCTTGACGGATCTATGCCCATCTTTTTCACCGTGTTTGAGTAAATCAGGTTAAGGCTACTTCCACCATCCATTAGGACCTTTGTGAGGTGATACCCATCTATAATGGGATCTAGGACTAGTGTGGCCGAACCCCCATGACAGATACTGGTCGGGTGGTCATGTCGATCAAAGGCGATCGGATATGCCGACCAGGGGTTATACTTTGGAGCTACAGGCTCTACAGTGTAGGCGTCACGAAGGGCATGCTTCCTCTCCTTCTTGGGTATATGGGTGGCGTATATCATGTTTACTGTTTTGACCTCTAGAGGGAATTTCTTTTGTCCGCCACCAATCGGACCCCGAGGCTCATCCTCGTCCTTGTTGCGAGGGCTCTTGCTTTGATCCTCGGGCAGGAGCTTGACGAACAGTTTAAACACCCAACAGTTACGGTGTGTGTGGTTGGTAGACTTCTCTTGGGTCCCGTGGATTTGGCAAGGCCTTTCCATGGTCTTCTCCAGCGGGGTTGGTCCATCGTGATTGTCTTTAGGAGGCTTCTTCTGCTGCCCAGGTCGGGAATTGTGGAAGCTGGCGTTAACGGCCGTATCATCGGCATCACTGTTATTGTGTCGGCGCTTGTTCTTGTTGCGATTGGGTTTCCCGTTGCTGTCCCGGATTTTGGAGGTTCCTGGGGTCTTTAGAGTTGTGGTTGTGCCGTGCTAGCCAATTATCTCCGCCCGTGCAAAAGCGGGTCAAGCCATCCATTGATCATGAATATTATGCCGGAACAAGGCTATTGCCTCAGCATTCGGGAAGTCCGATGGTCGTCACACCCCTCCCGGGGGTCCTCCAGCACCCTCCCGGCACTCCCGGTACACTACCGATGAGCCCGAAAACTTTCCGGTGACCAAAACTGGACTTCCTATATATCAATCTTTACCTCCAGACCATTTCGGAGCTCCTCGTGACGTCCGGGATCTCATCACAGAATCCGAACAACCTTCGGTAATCACGTATACCATTTCCCTATAACCCTAGCATCATCGAACCTTAAGTGTGTAGACCCTACGGGTTCGGGAGACACGTAGACATGACCGAGACACCTCTCCGGTCAATAACCAACAGCGGGATCTGGATACCGGTGTTGGCTCCCACATGCTCCACGATGATCTCATCGGATGAACCACGATGTCGGGGATTCAATCAATCCCGTATACAATTCCCTTTGTCTATCGGTATGATACTTTCCTGAGATTCGATCGTTGGTATCTCTATACCTTGTTCAATCTCGTTACCAGAAGGTCTCTTTACTCGTTCCGTAATACATCATCCCGTGGCTAACTCCTTAGTCACATTGAGCTCATTATGATGATGTCTTACCGAGTGGGCCTAGAGATACCTCTCCGTCACACGGAGTGACAAATCCCAGTCTCGATTTGTGCCAACCCAACAGACACTTTCGGAGATACCCGTAGTGTACCTTTATAGCCACCCAGTTATGTTGTGACGTTTGGCACACCCAAAGCATTCCTACGGTATACGGGAGTTGCACAATCTCATGGTCTAAGGAAACGATACTTGACATTGAAAAGCTTTAGCAAACGAACTACACAATCTTGTGCTATGCTTAGGATTGGGTCTTGTCCATCACATCATTCTCCTAATGATGTGATCTCGTTATCAACGACATCCAATGTCCATGGTCATGAAACCGTGACCATCTATTGATCAATGAGCTAGTCAACTAGAGGCTCACTAGGGACATGTTGTGGTCTATGTATTCACACATGCATTACGGTTTCTGGTTAACACAATTATAGCATGAACAATAGACAGTTATCATGAACAAGGAAATACAATAATAACCATTTTATTATTGCCTCTAGGGCATATTTCCAACAGTCTCCCACTTGCACCAGAGTCAATAATCTAGTTACAATGTGATGAATCGTACACCCATAGCATTATGGTGTTGATCATGCTTTGCTCATGAGAGAGGTTTAGTCAACGGATCTGCGACATTCAGATCCGTATGCACTTTACAAATATCTATATCTCCCTCCTGAATGTAATCACAGATGGAGTTGAAGCGGCTCTTGATGTGTCTTGTCTTCTTATGAAACCTGGGCTCCTTCGCAATGGCAATAGCTCCAGTGTTGTCACAGAATAGAGTCATCGAGCCCAACGCACTTGGAATTACTCCTAGGTCGGTGATGACTCCTTCATCCAGACTCCTTCCTTTGCTGCTTTTGAAGCAGCTATGTACTTCGCTTCACATGTAGATGCCGCCACGATGCTTTGCTTGCTACTGCACTAGTTGACTGCTCCTCCGTTCAAAACATACACGTATCCACTTTGCGACTTGGAGTCGTCCGGATCTGTGTCGAAGCTAGCATCGACGTAACCCTTTACGACGAGCTCTTCGGCACCTCCATATACGAGAAACATGTCCTTTGTCCTTTCAGGTACTTCAGGATATTCTTGACCGCTGTCCAGTGTTCCGCTCCGGGATCACTTTAGTACCTCCCTACCAAACTTATGGCAAGGTTCACATCAGGTCTGGTACACAACATGGCATACATAATACAGCCTATTGCTGAAGCATAGGGGTTGACACTCATCTCTTCTCTATCCTTTGTCGTGGTCGGGCATTGAGTCGTACTCAATATCACACCTTGTAATACAAGTAAGAACCCCTTCTTGGACTGATCCATATTGAACTTCTTCAATATCTTGTCAAGGTATGTGCTTTGTGAAAGACCTATGAGGCGTCTCGATCTATCTCTATAGATCTTAATACCTAATATGTAAGCAGCTTCTCCAAGGTCCTTCATTGAAAAACACTTATTCAAGTAGGCCTTTATACTTTCCAAGAGTTCTATATCATTTCCCATTATCAGTATGTCATCCACGTATAATATGAGAAATGCTACAGAGCTCCCACTCACTTTCTTGTAAATACAGGGTTCTCCATAAACCTGTACAAACCCAAATGCTTTAAGCGAATGGTCCAACTCCGAGATGCTTGCACCAGCCCATAGATGGAGCGCTGGAGCTTGCATACTTTGTTAGCTTCTTTAGGATCGACAAAACCATCCGGCTGCATCATATACAGTTCTTCCTTAAGGAAACCATTAAGGAATGCCGTTTTGACGTCCATTTTCCAGATCTCATAATCATAAAATGCGGCAATTGCTAACATGATTCGGACAGACTTTAGCATCACTACGGGTGAGAAAGTCTCATCATAGTCAATTCCTTGAACTTGTCGATAACCCTTAGCGACAAGCCGAGCCTTATAGACGGTTACATTACCATCCGCGTCAGTCTTCTTATTAAAGATCCATTTATTTTCAATGGCACGCTTATCAACAGGCAAGTCCACCAAAGTCCATACTTTGTTCTCATACATGGATCCTATCTCGGATTTCATGGCCTCAAGCCATTTGTTGGAATCCGGGCCTGCCATTGCTTCTTCAGATCTCCAGGACAGGATTGCCGTACCACTCTGGTGCGAAACGTGTCCTAGTGGACCTTCGACATTCAATAGTAACTTCATCTGAAGTTTCATGATCATCATCATTAACTTCCTCTCCAGCCGGTGCAGGCTCCACAGAAACAACTTCCTGTGTTGCGCTACTCTCCGGTTCGAGTGGAGGTACAATTACCTCATCAAGTTCTATTTTCCTCCCACTTACTTCTTTCGAGAGAAACACTTTCTCGAGAAAGGATCCATTCTTGGCAACAAAGACTTTGCCCTCGGATCGTAGGTAGAAGGTATACCCAATAGTCTCTTTGGGATATCCTATGAAGACGCACTTTTCCACTTTGGGTTCGAGCTTCTTAGGTTGAAGTTTCTTCACATAAGCATCGCATCCCCAAACTTTTAGAAACGATAGCTTAGGTTTATTTCCAAACCATAGTTCATACGGTGTCGTCTCAACGGATTTTGACGGTGCCCTATTTAAAGTGAATGAGCCAGTCTCTAATGCATATTCCCAAAATGATAGCGGTAAGTCAGTAAGAGACATCATAGATCGTACCATATCTAATAGAATGCGATTACGATGTTCAGACACACCATTTCGCTGAGGTGTGCCAGGCGGCGTGAGTTGTGAAACAATTCCACATTTCCTTAGGTGTGTGCCAAACTCGTGACTTAAATATTCTCCGCACGATCAGATCGTAGGCACTTTATTTTCCTGTTACGTTGATTCTCCACCTCACTCTGAAATTCCTTGAACCTTTCAAAAGTTTCAGACTTATGTTTCATTAAGTAGACATACCCATATCTACTCAAGTCATCATTGAGGGTGAGAACATAACGGTAGCCACCACGAGACTCGACACTCATTGGACCGCATACATCGGTATGTATTATTTCCACCAAGTCAGTTGCTCACTCCATTGTTCTGGAGAACGGAGTCTTGGTCATCTTGCCCATGAGGCATGGTTCACACGTGTCAAATGATTCGAAATCAAGAGACTCCAAAAGTCCATCAGTATGGAGCTTCTTCATGCGTTTGACACAGTTGACCAAGGCGGCAGTGCCACATGTAAGTGGGACTATTGTTATCAACCTTACACTTTTTGGTACTCACACTATGAACATGTGTAACATCACGTTCGAGATTCATCAAAAATAAACCGTTGACCAGCGAGGCATGACCATAAAACATTTTTCTCTCATATAAATAGAACAACCATTATTCTTAGATTTAAATGAGTAGCCATCTCGCATCAAGCGAGATCTAGATACAATGTTAATGCTCAAAGCTGGTACTAAATAACAATTTTTAAGGTTTAACACTAATCCCGAAGGTAGATGTAGAGGTAGCGTGCCGACGGCGATCACATCGACCTTGGAACCATTCTCGATGTGCATCGTCACCTCGTCCTTTGCCACACTCCGCTTATTCCGCAGCTCCTGCATGGAGTTACAAATGTGAGCAACTGCGCCGGTATCAAATACCCAGGAGCTACTACGAGCGCTGGTTAGGTACACATCAATAACAAGTATACCACATATACCTTTAATATTGCCACCCTTCTTATCCTCTAAGTACTTGGGGCAGTTCCGCTTCCAGTGACCGGTACCCTTGTAGTAAAAACCCTCAGTCTCAGGCTTGGGTCCATCTTGTTCCTCTTCTTCCCGGCAACTTGCTTACCGGGCGCGGCAACAGCTTTGCCGTCCTTCTTGAAGTTCTTCTTACCCTTTCCTTTCTTGAAACTAGTGGTCTTATTCACCATCAACACTTGATGCTCCTTTTTGATCCTGACCTCCGCTGATTTCAGCATCGAGTACAACTCAGGAATGGACTTCTCCATCCCTTGCATGTTGTAGTTCATCACAAAGATCTTGTAGCTAGGTGGAAGCGACTGGAGGATTCTGTCAATGACCGAGTCATCCAGGAGATTAACTCCCAGCTGAGTCAAGCGGTTGTGTAGCCCAGACATCTTGAGGATGTGCTCACTGACAGAACTGTTCTCCTCCATCTTACAGCTGAAGAACTTGTCGGAGACGTCATATCTCTCGACCCGGACATGAGCTTGAAAAACCAGCTTCAGCTCTTGGAACATCTCATATGCTCCGTGTTACTCAAAACGCTTTTGGAGCCCCGGTTCTAAACTATAAAGCATGCCGCACTGAACAAGGGAGTAATCATCGCAGCGAGAATGCCAAGCATTCGCAATGTCCTGCTCTGCTGGGAGAAGGGGTGGATCACCTAGCGGTGCATCGAGGACATACAATTTCTTGGAAGCTATGAGGATGATCCTCAAACCACGGACCCAGTCCGCATAGCTGCTTCCATCATCTTTCAACTTGGTTTTCTCTAGGAACGCGTTGAAATTAGGGTGACATTCGCGTTGGCCATTGGATCTACAATATAGATTGTAAAGATAATTTTAGACTAAGTTCATGATAATTAAGTTCACATAATCAAATTATTTAATGAACTCCCACTTAGAAAGACATCTCTCTAGTCATCTAAGTGACACATGATCCATGTCAACTAGCCCGTGTCCGATCATCACGTGAGACGGACTAGTCATCCATGGTGAACATCTCCATGTTGATCGTATCTTCTATACGACTCATGTTCGACCTTTCGGTCTTCCGTGTTTTGAGGCCATGTCTGTACATGCTAGGCTCGTCAAGTCAACCTAAGTGTATCGCGTGTGTAAATCTGGCTTACACCCGTTGTATGCGAATGTTAGAACCTATCACACCCGATCATCACGTGGTGCTTCGGAACGACGATCCTTAGCAACGGTGCACAGTTAGGGTGAACACTTCTCTTGAAATTTTATTGAGAGATCATCTTATTTACTACCGTCGTTCTAAGCAAATAAGATGTAAACATGATAAACATCACATGCAATCAATATAGTGACATGATATGGCCAATATCATCTTGCTCCTTTGATCTCCATCTTCGGGGCACCATGATCATCACTGTCACCGGCACGACACCATGATCTCCATCATCATGATTTCCATCATTGTGTCTTCATGAAGTTGTCTCGCCAACTATTACTTCTACTACTATGGCTAACGTTTAGCAATAAAGTAAAGTAATTACATGGCGTTTATGATTGACACGCAGGTCATACAATAAAATAAGACAACTCCTATGGCTCCTGCCAGTTGTCATACTCATCGACATGCAAGTCGTGAGTCCTATTACAAGAACATGATCAATCTCATACATCACAATGCATCACATCACATTCTTTGGCCATATCACATCACAAGGCATATGCTGCAAAAACAAGTTAGACGTCCTCTAATTTGTAGTTGCAAGTTTTTAAGTGGCTGCTATAGGTTACTAGCAAGAACGTTTCTTACCTATGCCAAAACCACAACGCGATATGCCAATTGCTATTTACCCTTCATAAGGACCCTTTTCATCGAATCCAATCTGACTAAGGTGGGAGAGACAGACACCGGCTAGCCACCTTATGCAACAAGTGCATGTCAGGCGGTGGAACCAGTCTCACGTAAGCATACGTGTAAAGTCGATCCGGGCTGCTTCATCCCACAATACCGCCGAATCAAGATAATACTAGTAGTGGTAAGCAAATTAACAAAATCGACGCCCACAACAACTTGTGTTCTACTCGTGCATAGATTCTACGCATAGACCTAGCTCATGATGCCACTGTTGGGAGACGTAGTAGTAAATCAAAAAAAATTCCTACGATCACCAAGATCTATCCATGGAGAAACCATAAACGAGTGGGGAGAGATTGCATCCTCATACCTTTGAAGATCGCTAAGCGAAAGCGTTACAAGAACGCGGTTGGTGGAGTCGTACTCGCAGCGATTCAGATCGCGGTGGATTCTGATCTCTGCGCCGAAGAACGGCGCCTCCGTGTTCAACATACGTACAGCCCGGTGACGTCTCCCGCACCTTGATCCAGCAAGGAGGACGGAGAGGTTGAAGGAGAGCTCCGGCAGCACGACGGCATGGTGACGGTGGAGCTACGCGAACTCCGGCAGGGCTTGGCCAAGCGCTACGGAGAACGAGGAAGAGGAAGGGTAGGGCTGCGCCGAGAGAGAGAGAAGTCATGTCTCAAATCAGCCCAAACCCTTGCATATATATAGGAGGAGGGAGAGGGAGGGCTGCCTTGGCCCCTCCTCCAAGGAGGAGGGCTTCGGCCGAAGCTAGGGAAGAGTCAACCTCCCACAAGGGAGGTGGATCTCCCTCCTTTCAAACTCCTTTTGCCTTATCCCTTGATCTCCAGCCGCATGGGCCTTTCTAGAAGGTCTTTTCCAGCCCAAAAAGGGCTGGTACACTTCCTCTAAGGGCCCACGAAGTCCTATGGTCGTCACACCCCTCCCGGGGGTCCTCCGGCACCCTCCCGGCACTCCCGGTACACTACCGATGAGCCCGAAAACTTTTCGGTGACCAAAACTGGACTTCCTATATATCAATCTTTACCTCCGGACCATTCCGGAGCTCCTCGTGACGTCCGGGATCTCATCCCGGACTCCGAACAACCTTCGGTAATCACGTATACCATTTCCCTATAACCCTAGCGTCATCGAACCTTAAGTGTGTAGACCCTACGGGTTCGGGAGACACATAGACATGACCGAGACACCTCTCCGATCAATAACCAACAGCGGGATCTGGTTACCGGTGTTGGCTCCCACATGCTCCACGATGATCTCATCAGATGGACCACGATGTCGGGGATTCAATCAATCCCATATACAATTCCCTTTGTCTATCGGTATGATACTTGCCCGAGATTCGATCGTCGGTATCTCTATACCTTGTTCAATCTCGTTACCAGCAAGTCTCTTTACTCGTTCTGTAATACATCATCCCGTGGCTAACTCCTTAGTCACATTGAGCTCATTATGATGACGTCTTACCGAGTGGGCCTAGAGGTACCTCCCCGTCACACGGAGTGACAAATCCCAGTCTCGATTTGTGCCAACCCAACAGACACTTCTGGAGATACCCGTAGTGTATCTTTATAGCCACCCAATTATGTTGTGACGTTTGGCACACCCAAAGCACTCCTAATGATATGATCTTGTTATCAGCGACATCCAATGTCCATGGTCATGAAACCGTGACCATCTATTGATCAACGAGCTAGTCAACTAGAGGCTCACTAGGGACACGTTGTGGTCTATGTATTCACACATGCATTAAATTTCTGGTTAACACAATTATAGCATGAACAATAGACAATTATCATGAATAAGGAAATACAATAATAACCATTTTATTATGCATATTTCCAACATGTTCGGCAAGCATCCCATCCAGTCCATCCCATAGAAATAGGTCGGCCTCCCGAGGACCCCTTAATCTAGGACTCCCTCAGCTACCCCGAGGTTATCGCCCCAATAGTAGTCCCCGAAGCAAGGGAGGCCCGCCGGCAAACCACGGCGGACCTCGTCATCTTGAGTCATGCGTTCTCGTTTTGGGACACGATTCAGGAGCCGGAAGGCGCGGGCACGCAACAACAGGCTCCACAGCCGGACGATGCTTCGTGCGCTGCCTCGGGCACTCCAACGGGCGGAGTAACTGTGCCATGTGGGGAGCATGACGGGCCATAGCTTGATGGGCCACGCGGCGGACAAGACCGGGCCGCGGGGCAGGGCCCTCCATGGTCGCGGCCTCAACCCGCGAGCATGGATCTTCTGCGGCTCGGGTCGTCGGTTGGAGTTCCCGAGTGTAGTAACTTACCTCCCGTGTGTGACGTGGATCGTGGGGGTTGCACGCAACGAATCCGCTCCCCACGATCGACCATGGTGGGTTTAAATGGCGGAGGGAGAGGAACAGAACGACACATTTGCTGCCCCTGCCCCTATCGCATCATCTTCATCGCCCTCTTCCTCCCCGCTCTGAGAGAGAGAGAGAAAGAGAGTAAAAGCTCGCTTGCTCGTCGTGCCGCCACCAGCCGACAAACAAGGGTGACCGTGACCGTGCATCCGCCCCACCGCCGTGACCGCAAGCCACCTTGGCAACCAATGGCGAGCATGGGCACATGGGACGACAACGACGTTAATGAGCAGTTCATTGAGCACCTCCGCCACCGCTGGAATCTTCCGGCAGAGGAATATTTGGAGGTGCGCATCACCGGAGTGGAGAACTCCCGGGACCCACAGGAGGGCGAGGTGGTCGTCTTTGCCGAGCATTCCCTCCGCGGGCTCGGGCTGCCGATGAGTACCTTCTTCTGGCAGTTCTTGACGCGGTTCGGCCCGCAGCCGCACTACCTCGCCGCCAACGTCATCCTGTAGTTGGCGGCATTCATCACCCTTTGTGAGGGGTTATTGGGGGTGGAGCCATGGCTTGACCTTTAGTTCTGCTTGTTCTACCTCGAACAGCAGATAGTGAAGGACCCGACGACAAACAAGAAGGTCATGACCCCCTACGGAGGCGCCTTGATCCACATCCCCAATGGAGCCGGCTTCCCGAAGCTCCCGTTGCAGGACTTGGTGAAGAATTGGTAGAGGGGGTTCTTTTATGTGAAGAACACAAAGTCGGAGGAGGATTACATCAACCTCCCCGACTTTGTCAACCAGTCGCTGGTGGCGATGCTGAACTGGCGGACAGCTCCCCCCCAGGCGCCCGAGATGGCGGACCGGCTCTACGAGCGCCTACTGGTGATGACCAAGACGGACGGACTAAAGGCCTCCGACCTCTTGGCCGCGATGGTGGTGCACCAGGTGCAGCCGCTGCAGAGCCGGCTGCACCTTATATGCTAGATGGGAGGGCGGCATGACCCATGCGTCTCTCCACCAAGGAGCTGAAGTCGATATAGGTGGCGACGAGAGTGAACACCATCTCGACGGCGAAGCTGAGCGAGGAGGGGTGGCAATGGGGGAAGACCCCATACAGCCGAAGCCATCCGGTAGCACGGGTAAGTAACCAGCTGTCTCCTCCTCCTCTTTTTTCCCAAGGTGGTGCCTCCCCTTGGCTTGATGGTGAGGAGCTTCCCCTGCCTGTAGGTTTTCCCACAGCTACAGAATTACGGGGAGCCGGTCGCCGACATGGTGGATTTGGACCCTAAGGAGATCAAGGACGCCAATGACGTGGAGCCGATGGACTCTGAGCGAGTCGGCGCATCCGAAGCTGGCGAGGCAGAGACGGAGACGGAGGCGCCCGAGTCGGTGGGTGAGTTCCCTCCCTAGTCACATTTGCAGGATTGGACCGACAATGATGTTGAGTCCAAGGAGGTGCACGATGCAGAGGCTCCGGACGACCCCGAGACCCCGAAGGACGACATTACGATGCCGAGGAGGTTCCTTCACCATGCGAGGCATGAGCCCAATCGGGGCGATGCGGCCATAGGCGGCAAAGGGAAACAGCCGACTGGCTCAAAGCCGGTGCCCAACCGGGCGGCCGCCGGGCAACCGGGCGGCAGCCGCGGAGGTGGCGGGAAGAAAAGGCAGGTCGCCTAGACGGGCCTCGCGAGGAGGGCGGTCCCCGTTGGTATCGAGTAAGCCCCACCCCCTATTGCCATACTTGTTTGCTTTTCGCCCGCCTTCCTTTTTTATCTTGCCTGATCAGGGAGGCGCGCGCCCTGTGAAGGACCCCGGCTAGCGATGCCACGGGGGCGGCCCCACCGAGCACCGCCGAGGAGAGGGAGCGCGAAGGATGGCGCGGCCTCGAGGCATCCGAGCCGAAGCGGCATGACGAGCAGCGCGACCCATGGGACGAGGCGGCGAAAAAGCAACAGTCGCCGGGAGGAGCCGGCGGGGAGGCAGCCGACCAGTCATGGGAGCCATTCCCCCCTGAGCAGGAAAGGATTTCCAAGAATCATCACGCCCCCGCGCGACAGGCGGAGGCACATGCGAATGCCGCGGAAGACGCGTGTGCGGCGATCGGCCCTGGCGTGGCTGGCGCGGGCGGAGGAGAGGAGGCGGGCCGCAATGCGGCCTCGTCGAGAGCGGAGGATGTGCCGCCGGGGGCAAAGGGGCCTTCGGAGGTTGAGGTTTCGCAACTGAAGGTTTCGGCTCCGAACGAGCCGCCTCCAGAGGCGCCAGCTCCGGAGGCGAACTGGGGGGTGCAGCCGAAAGTGGAGCACCGTCGAGGGCGGTCGAGACGTCTGGAGGGATGGCCGGCGTGGGCCTGTCATTGGGGGGCCCATGCACGGTGGTGACCTTGGGCAAGGGGGCAACCGGGCCCGTAGATGGGGGAGGCCACAGCAAAATTGGGCTGCAGCCGGCGGCTCGGCTATTGGAAGCGCGCCAAGCGCCCTTAGGGCAGCAGTGATTGTCGTTATTGACGCATATTCCGCATGTCGCGCCCAAACAACACAGGATGCCCGGGCCGCCAACGACCGGCTGGTGAACCTGGAGTAGGCCGTTGCGGTAAGTGCTCAACTTTTTTTTGCCTTGTTGTTTTTTCCAGTGGGGGAGCGCGAGCGCACCCACTAGGTCTAGTCCCCGAGACTCGAGCCGGCTGGGGAGAAGGCGGGTCGAGTCTAAGTGCATCTTTGTATCTTCCTTGTTTGCAGGCAGCGCATGATCGCCGAGTGGTCACGTACAACACCCTGCTGGGCCTATACCGGGAAACCGAGGGCCAGCTGACCACTCTGTCCACGGTCCTACAAGTTAAGATCCTTGCAACTTTCGGGTGGGGGTGTAGCCCTCGGGATTTGAGCCGGCTGACGCAGAGGTGGGCCGAATTCCATTTCTTTTCTTGTCCTCTAACAGAATCTTCTTTGTCCTGGGCAG
Organism: Hordeum marinum; assembly: GCA_022496015.1. NCBI lineage: Eukaryota > Viridiplantae > Streptophyta > Magnoliopsida > Poales > Poaceae > Hordeum > Hordeum marinum. The sequence goes on from CM039673.1 coordinate 515,965,564, forward strand.
CCACCCTCACCGAGACGGTAAACCTTGATCGCCAGGTGGTGGATCTCAGTGACCAGCAGAGTCTCCTGACCACAGAGTGCGAACAACTCTGCTAGGAGGTGAGCCAGACGCAGGTGGAGACGGTAGAGCACGAGGCAGCCCACCGCCAAGAGCTGGCGGACCGTGAGGCGGCTCTTCATTGGGAGGCGGAGGAGCGGGAGAGGATCCTTCACCGGGAACTAGAGTCCAAGGGCGCCGCGCTGGCGAAAGTGGCCAAGGAGGCGTAGGCGGCTTGGAACGAGCACGAGCGTCGGCTCCAGGAGTGGTCGGCCAGGGAAGCGGCACAACAGGAGCAAGTACATGAGGTGGATCGGATGTTGTGCGGTAAGTCTTTGCTACCTCGTTCTTTTCGTGCGTTGCTTCTTGGTTTTTGGTTTTCTTCTTTGCTCATCATGCGTCTTCTTCTCTTCTTCGGGTTTTTCCCTGGTATGCTGGAGGCCACGGAGGCGGCCGTAGAGGCCCACCGTGAGGACCAACGGGCGCAGGGGGGTCGCCATTGGGCAGGTTTCCCCTGGACCTTGAACGAGGTGAGGCTCGGCGCCACGGTGTGGCTGATAGAGGTGGTTCGGACCTTGAAGCGGGTCCACGCGGCCGGCGCGACACTAGTTCGCACACTCCGGCCGGGCACAGTAGAACCGACCTCCATTAGCCGGCTATCGAGGTGGCTGGAGTTCGGGACCACGCGGGTGAATGCCTGGAGGGCTCCCGTGCCGCGCGTCGGTGCGAGTATGGTGCTTTGCATTGCGAGGTCTTGGTACCCCGAGCTGGATTTGGGGCTGCTCATGGCCCAACGTGCCGGCACCTATGCGGAGTTGGAGGCGGTTGCCGACGTGCTGGCGGAGAGGGCGAGCGACCTTGCATCCTTTGCTGCGTGGGACGAGTACGTCCCCGAGCGCATGGCAGACGGAAAGATGGTTCCAGAGGACCAGTACGCGCTCGCACTAGACGACCCGGAGGGTAGCGCCGCTGAAACGGACGAAGAAGACGCTGGCTCTAGCATCGACGACTATGCCGACTCCGAGCCGGCTCAGGACCCAGAGACGGGAGTTGACGCTGATCATGCCGGAGCCAAGGATGGGGCCTCTACGTCAGCTGATACGTCTCCAACGTATCTATAATGTTTGATGATGTCATGCTATTATATTACCTGTTTTGGATGTTTTATATGCATTAATATGCTATTTATATTATTTTTGGGACTAACCTATTAATGTAGAGCCTAGTGCCAGTTTCTGTTTTTTCCTTGTTTTTGAGTTTTGCAGATATGGAATATTAAATGGAGTCCAAACGGAATAAAACCTTCGGAAGGAATTTTTTTTGGAAGGAAACAAACCAACCAGGCTTGGAGTGCACGCCACGGCACCTGCCAGGGAGTCACAATCCTGGTAGGCGCGGGCCCCCCTAGCTGCGCCTAGCAGGCTTGTCGTCTCCCGGCAGGTCTCCTAACCCTATTTCTTGGCCTATAAATACCCAAATATTCCCCCAACATCAGAACGAGCCACACAACTACTTTTCCGTTGCCATAAGCCTTCATTCCCGAGAGATCCAATCTTGGAGCCTTTTCCGGTAATCTACCAAAGGGGGTTTCGATCACGGAGGGCATCTACATCAACTCCATTGCCCCTACGATGATGCGTGAGTAGTCCCCCCATATACCTACGGGTCCATAGTTAGTATCTAGATGGCTTATTCTCTCTATTTGATCTTACATACCATATTGTTCATTATCTTCATGGGGATCTATCCGATGTAATCCTCTTTTGTGGTGTGTTTGTCGAGATTCGATGAATTGTGAGTTTATGTTCAGATTATCCATGAATCTTTTGAATCTCCTCTGAATTCTTATATGCGTGATTTCATATCCTTGCAAGTCTCTTCGAGTTATTGGTTTGGTTTGGCCAACTAGATTGGTAATCCTTGCAATGGGAGACATGCTTGGTTCTGGGTTGAATCTTGCGGTATCCTCACCCAGTGGCATAGTAGGGGTAGCAAGGAACGTATTGTATTGTTGCCATCAAGGGTAAAAAGAGGGGGGTTTCATCATATTGCTTGAGTTTATCCCTCTACATCATGTCATCTTTCTTAATGTGTTACTCTGTTCTTCATGAACTTAATACTTTGGATGCAGGCAGAAGTCGGTCGATGTGTGGACTAATAGTAGTAGATGCAGAATCATTTTGGTCTACTTGACACGGATGTGATGCCTAGATGCATGATCATTGCCTTGGATAACTACATGATTATTCGCTTTTCTATCAATTGCTTGACAGTAATTTTTTTACCCACCATGATATTTACTTCAAGAGAGAAGCCTCAAGTGAAACCTATGCCCCCCGGGTCTACTTTCCATAATATACTTTCAGATCTATAAACCAAAAATACCAAAAATACTTTGCTGCAATTTATTTACCTTTTACTCTCCGTTCTCGTTTACATATATGTCTATCGGATCTAATCCTTCCAAATAATCATGAAGGGATTGACAACCCCTCTATAATGTTGGGTGCAAGAGTTTGGTTGTTTGTGTAGGTGCATCCATTGGTGACTTGCTTGTTCCTCCCACTAGATTGATACCTTGGTTCTCAACAAATGAGGAGAATACTTATCTACTAAGCTGAATCACCCTTTCCTCTTCAAGGGAAAACCAACGCAAGCTCAAGAGGTACCAGGAGCCGCTGCGGGGGGCGCAGGAGGAGAAGACGGCGCTGCTGCCACCTAGACCTCAGTTCCACCCACTGGGGGTGTAGATGTAATGAGCTCGTGGTCGTGGGACTTTTAAGTTCTATGATGCTTTTGGTTGCCAAAATGTTGTTTTATGCGTGCCGGCACAGCCTTACCCTTTTTTCCATTTTTGTTCCATCTGCTCAAAGCCTTATCCCCTTTGGTTTCGGCCCCGCCGTCCTAACAGCCGGGGGCTGATCTATAGCTGGGACGGGGTGTCCACTTTGGGAGAGCCAGTCATAAGTTTGGGAACCGCAAGTGTGTTCCGGGTGAGGTGAGTGGTAGAGGCTAAAAAAGAGTGTTTCGGCTAGCCCTAGCCGGCGATCCCCTTGCGATCGATTTTCGTGTGTTCTAAGTTTCACCGTCCCGAGGACCCTTCAGTCGGATAGCCGGGAGCCGGTCTGTAGCTGACAGGGGCGGTAAGGTATAGTTGAGTTCACATTACTTGACCGGCATCGAGGGATCCAGGGCTAGCCGGCGAGCCCCCGGGACCGGAAGCCGGGCCCAGGAGCCAGTGAGGCGGGAGAATAGTTCGGAAAGAGATGGAAAAGGCGTGTCCCAAGAGCAGGCTTGGGGCACCCGTTGCATTCATAAGCCAAAAAGGGGAGGGATACATACATACACTGGTTTTTAGTAGTAAAACGGATGGAGGAGCGACGCGGTCCACAGGCGCTCCATCTCCTCGCAGGAGGCATCTCTCTTGTGTTTCTGTGGTTTTTGGGCGTCTATCAGATAGTATGGGTTTTTGTGCATTGCCCTACTGACGATGAATAGGCCCTCCCATGGGGAGGACAACTTGTGTTGGCCGGCTGTTCACTGGATCCGCCTAAGGACCAGGTCCCCCTCCCAAAAGGAGAGGGGCCAGATCGGCTTGTTGTGGTAGTGCCGAAGTTTCTGCTGGTAGATAGCCGTTTGGCTCAACGCCAGCTCACGGGCCTCCTCGAGGAGGTTGACACTGTTGGGGAACATTGCATGGGAAACAAAAAAATTCCTACGCACACGCAAGATCTATCCATGGTGATGAGCATCTACGAGAGGGAGAGTGGATCTACATACCCTTGTAGATCGGTAAGAGGAAGTGTTAATAAAAGTGGTTGATGTAGTCGAACGTCTTCGTGATCCAAATCGCTAAGCATACCGAGATCCCATCATGATCCATCTCGCGATCCAATTACGATTCGTCCCATGATCCCATCATGATCCGTCATGCGATCTTGATCATGGTCCTTCCGATCTAGCGCTGAACGGACGGCACCTGCGCGTTCAACACACGTGCGGCTTGATGACGCCTTCACCTCATCGATCCAGCGAGTGATGCTGAAGTAGTAGATGAGTTCCGGCAGCACAACGGCATGGTGACGGTGGTGGTGAAGAACAATATCCGCAGGGCTTCGCCGAGCACAACGGAAACTATGATGGAGGATAAACTAGAGGGGCGGAGTTGTCGACATACAACTTGGGGATTCTTGATGTGCTCCAGGTGCTAGCCCCGCCCCTTTATTTATATGCTGAGCCTTGGGGTTGAAACTTGGAGAAAAATCCTCCTCAAGGTCGGTTTGCTCGCAAGGCAAGAGTCCTCCTTGGACTCCAGGACCAGAGGCCAAGGTCCCTGGCGTCTGGCCCCTGGCCTCCGCAAAACACCTTTTGCACCTTCCTAAAGCCTCATGTGCTTTACCCCTTGGCCCAAATAAAGTGTTCTTGTACCCTGAAAATTTCGAGAAACATCCAAAATTATTCCAGTGAATTTTGGAACTCTTCCGGAGACCAAACACTATTATCCCATATATCAATCTTTACCTCCGGACTATTCCGGAGCTCCTCGTCATGTCCGGGATCTCATCTGGGACTCCAAACAATTTTTGGTCACCAACATAATAACTCAACTATACTTACATCGTCACCAAACGTTAAGCGTGTAGACCCTGCGGGTTCGAGATCTATGCAGACATGACCGAGACACCTCTATGGTCAATAACCAATAGCGGGACATGGATGCCCATATTTGTTCCTACATATTCTACGAAGATCTTTATCGGTGGAACCTCTATGTCAAGGATTCAGTTAATCCCGTATAATGTTCCCTTTGTTCTTCGGTATGTTACTTGCCGAGATTCGATCGTTGGTATCTCTATACCTATTTCAATATCGTTACCAGCAAGTCTCTTTACTCGTTCCGTAATACAAGATCCTATGGCTAACACAATAAAACTTTGCTTTCAAGGCTTGTTGTGATGTTGTATTACCGAGTGGGCCCCGAGATACCTCTCCGTCACATGGAGTAACAAATCCCAGTCTTCATCCATGCCAACCCAACAGACACCCCTCGGAGATACCTGTAGAGCACCTTTTTAGTCACCCATTTACGTTGTGAAGTTTGATACACACAAGGTACTCCTCCGGTGTCAGTGAGTTGCATGATCTCATGGTCATAGGAACAGATACTTGACATGCAGAAAACTGTAGCAATAAACTGACACGATCATATGCTACGTTTATAGTTTGGGTCTTGTCCATCACATCATTCTCCCAATGATGTGATCCCATTATCAAATAACATCTCATGTTCATGGCTAGGAAACCATAACCATCTTTGATCAATGCGCTAGTCTACTAGAAGCATACTAGGGACTCAGTGTTATCTATATACCCACACATGTATTTAGTTTCCAATCAATACAATTATAGCACGGTGTGACAGCCCAAGTGTTGTCCCTACCTTATTTGGCATGTCACCTATTGTATGAACCTTGTGTCATGAGCTATGATATGAATTGCACCTTGTCATCCATGTGTGGTTTTGCATTCATGCATCATGCATCATTTCATCCATCATGCCTTGTCTTGCTTGTTGTGTATGTGTCCTTGAATGATGTGATGGGTGTGAGTGTGACATGAGTTTTGATGTGGTTGGTTGTGGTTGGATCATGTGTGCAACCCCCCTTCTCTTGCCTCTCTTTCTTTTCATTCAAAACCCCAACCTAATGCCTTTTATTCCATGATATTTTCATAGCAGAATTAACTTGCAAATTAAAATGTTTAAAAATGTTCAAGAGGTAGCCCTATTCATATTAATAATTTAGAGTGTGGTTCTTTTGATGTTTGGGGTTTGCATGATTTTGTGTTTACTAAAACAGGGGATGTTATTTTAAAATATTGAAAATTACTTGCCCTAAAAATTGTCTCAATATTTTATATAAATAGTGCATATTATTTTTCTTCACAAATATTTGTGTTTGCACTAGACCCCTTTTATTTTTCTCTGGGCTTTTTCTTTTGTGGGGCTGTGTTCTCAAAAGGTTTAAAAACCTATTCTGTTTTTGTTTTGAGAGAGAGAGCAGTGTGGGCCTTCCCTGTGGCCCAGCCCATGCGAGGGAACGGTCACCTACTCCGTCAAGCTGGCCGTCAGGATCAGAGAGTGGGGAGCGTGTCCGCTGTCGCCTTTTCCGTCGAGCGTCGCCGTCTGTCCCATCGCCTATTTAGTCCCTCGACGTGCGTGCCCCCTCACCTAGGGTTCCTCTTCTCTCCGCCGCCGCCGCGGCTCCCATCTCTCCCTCCATTGCTCTCCCTCCTCTCTTCTTTCCCCCTGCCAGGTAAGGTTCAGAGTGAGAGCAAAGAGGTGCAGTTAGTCGCCGGCGACCAGTTCGTCGTCTTCGTCGAGCCCGGCGTCGATCATGGCGTCCAGGAGCTCGGGGGTGATCCTCGCGTTCGATCCCTACCGCTAGGAGCCCCGGAGGAGCTCTGCAGCGTCAACGTCGTCTTCGTCTTCGTCGACGACGTTCGCGCCGTCGTCGTCCTCTGCTTCCTCTTTGTCGTCGCTGCATCCCCGACCCCCTCCATCGTCTTCTTCTTGTCCGGTTCGTCGTCACCTCTCCCAAGGTGAGCAACCGGTCCCTGTAGCCCCCCTTCTCCCCACGTAGCTTGTCGGTAGTCTCCGCCGCGTCAGTCGCTGCCGATCGCAAGACGGGTGCTTGCCGCTTGCCTCCTTCCTCCTCACCGCAAGGTGAGCAGGGGAATAGAACCGTGGATGTCCCCTGGTGCGTGAGAGCCGCTTGTGTCGTCGGATCTGCCGTGGATCGCCGGGGATTGTCGCCGATGTCACCGTGGTTTTTCAGTTTCGTTAGTGTTGTGTGAGTGCGTGTGTATTAGAGCTGCGGTGCTCTCCTATGTTAACGCCAGTGCCCGTAGCCGAGTGGTGTGGGCTCGGGGGAAAGACCAGGAGGTCTGGGGTTCGATTCCGAACCCCTTCCCTTTTTTTCTTGTTGTTTGTTTTTTTGTTTTATTTTGTTTTTCTTCTTGCTATGTATGTATGTGTGTATAGATGCTATTCTTGCATGTATGGGTGTTTTTCTTTTCTGTTCATATGTGTATGTATATGTGTAGGTGAATGTGTATGTGTGTGTTTGATGCATACACACATAGGTGTGGGTAGGTGCTTGTGCATGTGTGTTGCACACATGTGTAGTGTGTGTAGGGGTGGTGCAAGTATTTGAGCATGTGTGTGTGAGTGTGTGTGTGGGTGAACACCCCCTTCTTGGATGGTATGTTCATAGTGGTGTTTGTGCTCATATGCCTTGGGCATATATAGAGCTTGTGAAGACTTGCTTGTAGTGGGAGTGTGTAGGGTGTATGTGTGTGGGGGGGGGACTAGTGGGTTTCCCCACTTGATAACCCCTTTCTTGTATTTGATCTTGTTTGTAATTTTTAGCTCATTTCCATCTCTAGCTAAGTTTACAATCTGGTTATAATCATTTATGCCATGTTAATTAGAGCTATGTTTCACTTATGAGAATAGGTGGTAGTTTTGCTATCTTGTCGTGCCTTGTTGTTTCACATGAACATATGAGTATGACAAATGATTTTGGGGTAGGAAGAGCCAATGAATCCATTGGTGCTTTCAGATTTCACTTTTGGGCAAGTTCATAAGACTGTCATTTCTAGCTGTGATGCTCCTTTGCCATTTTTGCATGATTTAATTCAGATTGCTTTGGGGCATGTGCCAACTAGGAAGTGCTAGTGTTTTGTATCTAGTATGCCATGGTATTTTTGTTTAACATGAGAATCACCCATATAAGTGGGAAACATATTGCTAAGTTGCCTACTTGATGTTTCTGTTTCAGCATGCTAAAAACTACTAAGTCTGAGAATCTGCTGTTATTTTTATGCCATGTAGAGTGGATGGTATCTTGTGATGTGTTGTGAATTTGAGCATGTTCAGTGCTAGTGTTTTGGAGTAGATGTTGTCTACTACCATCCTGTTTTTTCATGCCAAGAGGTGCTCTCTAGCATATTTAACTACTACTGTCAACTTGCTACTTTATTAACTTAGATTCCAGAGAACTGATATTTTCACTAAGTCCCAGAAAACTGTTTCATCTTGTCAACTTGATAGCTTCATGCTTATTGATATGTGCCTCCCTTGCTGTTTGTGTAATTGTATAAGTTGATGTATATATCATGTAGTTTCTGTAAATATCTTGTTTGTGGTTTGTAGGATTCACGTAGCTCAAGTTGTGGGATGTGTAAGTTGCTATGTTGCTGTTTTGTGGCAGTTTGTGAGTTTTACTGTTTTGTGACTTGTGGGAGCTATGCTCCATGGAATTGTTTGATATTTGAGTCTATTGTGGTTGGTTTTCATTTCCTAACCAGTGTCTCCCTTGGAATGCCAGGAATTAGCCCATGGTATTGGTTGTCTTGAGTTTTGCCTTCGTACCTTGTCGTGAGCGTATCGTGAGAACCGTAACTCCGTTTCTTGTGTTCTTTATATGCATTTCTATCGATTTTGCATGATGCATCCATATTTTTCATGTTCATACATGTTTAAATAACTTATCATGAGGTTCTGTCCAGAATCATTAATAAACAAACTTTGCATGTGAAACATGACTAGTTTTGGGTTGCCATGTTAAATTGTTCTAAATGGATCATGCATCATCTTGTTTGTGCATTGCACCTTGGTTGGATGTTTATTGTTTCTGTTTCTCTTGGGTAGACGCGAGTGTTGAGACTAAGTACGAGGACCCAGGAGAGTACTACTACGAGGATCCCGCTACTTGTTCCGCTGAAAAACCAACAGGCATGATGATCGTACCCGGATCCTGATACTATTTTTGCTTGCTAGTTTCTCGCTCTTATTGTTACAATTGCGCTACCTACCACTTGACATCAGTCTCCTAATTACCATGACAGCCTCTAACCCTACACATCCTAGCAAACCTTTGTTTGGCTAAGTTACCGCTGCTCAGCCCCTCTTATAGCGTTCTAGTTGCAGGTGCAGGTTGTTCCATGTGATTGCATAGGGCTTTGCAAACCCGTGGATAATTAATCAACCCCCGGGCCTGTGCTCCGCATGAGTGTTGGTCCAACCCAAAGCAGCTTATTAACGCCGCCCAGGGCAACTCGGTGATTGGTGTGGTAACCATCACTCATCCGTCGTGTCCTAAGAACGAGATACGCGGCTCTTATCGGGTTCGTCGACACGTCGGGAGGTCTTGCTGGATTTGTTTTACCTTTATCGATTGTCTTGTGTGTGGAGTTTGACTTTCTTTGGGTTTTCTCAAGGTGTTGGAATTCCTTTGGAATTACCTATGATGACCGCGAGATCCGTGGTCGAGGCTATTCCCGCGGAGTGTGGTTATTTGTGATGGACTAGTTGGAGCACCCAACAAGGTTAAATCTTTTCGAGAAGTCGTGCCTGTGGTTATGTGGAACTTGGATATTTGTTTAACACCCGGTTATAGTAAACTTGAAGTAAACTCTAATAAAATGCACCAACTATGTGAGTAACCATGATTGTCTCTGCTCGTGAACATGATCTGAAAGAGAACACGATGGGGTTATGTTTGACGTAAGTAAGTGTTCAGGATATCATAGAGATCATACTAGATTCGATCGTTCATCATAGGCCACTCATATATAATTCATGTGCCGTAAGTTAGCCACCATATATGCTTAGCACTGCTGCAATCTAAACACTTACGCCATCCCAACCTTTAAGCTTGTATAGTCTCGGTATCCGGGTGCTTGATTGCGGAGTCCTTGTGGCTCATAGATTACTACAACCCTCTAGGTACAGGTACAGCTGAGTACGTGCAGGATGATCTTACACAGCTCCAGTGGGAATATGATGAGGAAAGAGGCAGGATGTACGTGACGTACCTGGATGAGTAGAGGACCATGGTCGTGATCTTTGGGATAGCGAGATAGTATCATTTGCATCTGTTTTTTATCGTTTGATTTCGTCCGTAGTCAGACCCTGTCTTCATCTAGATGAGTTGAACTCTGTGTGGATTGTAATTTAGCTTGTGGCGAGTGTAAGCCAACTTGTAGACTCATCTCTTCTGTAATGTATGATGCAATGTTACTATACTTGCGAACGACAAGATGCGCCTCTATCCCTTGTGAGGCCCTCGTGTCTTAAAATGGATAGGCGCGCATCTTGGGCATGACACATGGATAATAAACGATTATCACGAACAAGGAAATATAATAATAACTAATTTATTATTGCCTCTAGGGCATATTTCCAACAGTCTCCCACTTGCACTAGAGTCAATAATGTAGTTCACATCACCATGTGATTTACATTGTTATGAATCTAACACCCAATGAGTTCTAGGGTTCGATCATGCTTTGCATGTGAGAGAGGTCTTTAGTCAATGGGTCTGCGACATTCAGATATGTGTGTACTTTGCAAATCTCTATGTCATATTGTAAACATTGCTACCACACTCCACTTGGAGCTATTCCAAATGGTTGCTCCACTATACGTATCCGGATTGCTACTCAGAGTCATCCGGATTGGTGTTAAAGTGTGCCTCGACTTAAACCTTTACGACGAACTATTTAGCACCTCCATGATCGAGAAATATTTCCTTAGTCCTCTAGTTACTAAGGATAATTTTGACCGTTGTCCAGTGATCAACTCCTGGATCACTCTTGTACCCCTTGACAGACTCATGGCAAGGCATACATAGGTGCGGTACACAGCATGGCATACTATATAAAGCCTATGCATAAAGCATAGGGTAGGCCTTCGTCCTTTCTCTTTCCTCTGACGTGGTCGAGCTTCCTCTCACAATCAACTCCACGCCTTACAAATCAAGCAAGAACTCCTTCTTTGATTGATCCATTTTGAACTTCTTCAAAATCTTTTCTAGGTATGTACTTATTGAAAGTCTCATCAAGCATCTTGATCTATCTCTATAGATCTTGATGCCCAATAATTAGGTACCTTCATCCAGGTCTTCCTTTGAAGACCCTTTTTTAAACAACCATTTATGCTTTACAGAAATTCTACATCATTTCCGATAAATAATATGTCAACCACATATACTTATCAGAAATTCTATAGTGCTCCCACTCACTTTATTGTAAATACAAGTTTCTCATAAACTTCGTATAGACTCAGAAACTTTGATCCTCTCATCAAAGCATATATTCCAACTCCGAGATGCTCTCTCTAGCCCATGCAAGGATCACTGGAGCTTGCACACCTTTTAGCATCCTTAGGACTGACAAAACCTTCTGGATATATCTCATACAACCTTTCCTCAAGGAAGGAAACGATGTTTTGACATCCATCTACCAGATTTCATAATTGAAAAATGCAACAACTGCTAACATAATTCCAACAGACTTTAGCATCACTACGGATGAGAAAGTCTCATCGTGGTCAACTCCTTGAACTTGGCAGAAACTTCTTTGCAACAAGTCGAGCTTTATAAATGGTGACATTCTCCATTAGCGTATGTCTTCATCTTAAAGGTCCATTTGTACTCAACGACCTGCCGTTTAACGGGAAAGCCTACCAAAGTCCATACTTGGTTTTCATATATGGATCCTTTCTCGGATTTCATGGCTCCTAGCCATTTGTTGTAATCCGGGCCTACCATCACTTCTTCATAGTTCATAGGCTCATCGTTGTCTAACAACATCATTTCCAAGACATGATCACCGTACCACTCACGTGAAGTATGTATCCTTGTCAACCTACGAGGTTCGATAGTAACTTGATCCGAAGCTTCATGATCATCATCATTAACTTCCTCTTCAACTGACGCAGGCTCCACAGAAACATCTTTCTGCACTGCGCTACTCTCTGGTTGAAACAAAGGTTCAACAACCTCATCAAGCTCTATCTTCCTCCCACTCAATTCTTTTGAGAGAAACTCTTTCTCGAGAAATGACCCAGTTTTAGCAACAAACACTTTGTACTCGGATTTGATATAGAAGGTATACCCAACTGTTCTTAGGGTATTCTATGAAGATGCACCTTTCCGCTTTGGGTCCAAGCTTATCAGACATAAGTGTCACATTCCCAAACTCTAAGAAATGGCAGCTTAGGTTTCTGCCAAACCATATGGTGTCATATCAATGGATTTAGATGGTGCCCTATTTAAAGTGAATGTAGTTGTCCCTAATGCATAACCCCAAAACGATAGTCGCAAAATGATAAGAGACATCATAGTTCACACCATATCCAATAGAGCACGACTACAATGTTCGGACACACCATCACACTATGGTGTTCCACATGGTGTGAGTTGTGAAACAAATTTCACATTGTCTTAAGTTGTATGCCAAACTCGTAACTCAGATATTCACCTCCACGATCATATCGTAGACATTTGCCATGATGATCTTAAACTTCACTCTGGATTTTTTTGAACTTTTCAAATGTTTCAGACTTGTGTTTCATTAAGTAAATATACCCATATCTACTCAAATCATCAGTGAAGGTAAGAAAATAACAATATCCACCGCCCGCTACAACACTCACTGCATCGTATACATCAACATGTATCATTTCCAATAAGTTACTTGCCTGCTCCATCCTATTGAAAAACAGGGTCTTAGTCATCTTGCCCATGAGGCATGGTCCGCATGCCTCAACCAATTCGAAATCGAATGAGTCCAAAGATCCATCAGCATGGAGTTCATGTGATTTACACCAATATGACATTTAGCGGCAGTGACACCAGTATGTGGTACTATCATTATTAACTTTGTATCTTTTGGCATAAATGTTATGAACATGTGTATTACTACGATCAAGATTCAATAAACCATTCTCATTGGGTGCATGACCATTAAAGGTATTACTCATGTAAACAGAATAACCATTATTCTCTAACTTAAATGAATAACCATATTGCAATAAACATGATCTAATCACGTTCATGCTCAACGCAAACACCAAATAACATTTATTTAGGTTCATCACTAATCCCGAAGGTAGAGAGAGCGTGCGATGGTGATCACATCAACCTTGGAAACACTTCCAACACTCATCATCACCTCACCCTTAGCCAACCTCCATTTATTCTGTAGCTTTATTTTCGAGTTACTAACATTTAGCAACCGAATCAGTATCCAATACCCAGGTGCTACTAGGAGTACTAGTAAGGTACACATCAATAACGCGTATATCAAATATACTTCTATTGGTGTTGCCAGCCTTCTTATCTACAAAGTATCTAGGGTTGTTCCGCTTCAGTGACCATTCTCCTCATAATAGAAGCACTCAGTCTCGGGTTTGGGTCCAACCTTGGGTTTCTTCACTGGAGCAGCAACTGACTTGCCATCCATGAAGTTTCCCTCCTTGCCCTTGCCCTTGTCGAAACTAGTGGTTTCACTAACCATCAACACTTGATGTTCCTTCTGGATTTCTACCTTCGCGGTGTCAAACATCGCAAATAACTGAGGAATCATCATTTCCATACCTAGTATGTTCATAGTTCATCAGGAAGCTCTAGTACCTTGGTGACAGTGACTTGGAGAAACATATCAATCAGTCTCGTATCTGGAAGATCAACTCCCAATCGATTCAAGCGATTGTAGCACCCAAACAATCTAAGCACATGCTCACTAATTGACATATTCTCCTTCATCTTATAGGCAATGAATCTTGTTGGAGGTCACATACCTCTAATACGGGCACGAGCCTGAAATCCAATTTCAGCTCTTGGAACATCACATATGCTCCATGACGTTCAAAACGTATATGAAGCCTGAATTCTAAGCCATCATGCAAGACACGTTGAACTATCAAGTAGTCATCAAAATGTGCTTGTTAGATGTTCACAACATCCACAGACGACGCTAGAGGGGGTGGCACACTGAACGATGCATCAAGGACATAAGCATGCAGCAACTGAGGACAATCCTCTAACCATGGACCTAGTCTGCAAAATTGCTACCATTATCTTTCAACTTACTTTTCTCTAGGAACATGTCAATAAAACAGGGGAGCTACAACGCGAGCTATCTACAACATAATTTGCAAAGACACTTTGACTATGTTCATGATAATGAGTTCAATTAATCATATTACCTAAAAACTCCCACTCAAATTGACATCCCTCCGGTCATTCTAGTGATACAAGATCCAAATTCACCAACTCAAGTCCGATCATCACGTGAGTTGAGGTGGTTTCAATGGGAAACATCATCTGTTGATCATATCTATTATATGACTCATGTTCGACCTTTCAGTCTCTTATGTTTCGAGGCCATGTCTATACATGCTAGGCTCGTCAAGTTTAACCCAAGTGTTCTACACGTGCAACACAGGCTTGCACCCGTTGTATGTGAATATAGAGTCTATCAGACCCGATCATCATGTGGTGTCTCGACACGACAAACTTTCACAACGGTGCACACTCGGGGAGAACACAATTTCTCTTAAAATTTAAGTGAGGGATCACCTTATAATTCTACCGTCGTCCTAAGCAAAACAAGGTGCATAAAAGGATTAACATCACATGCAAATCAAAAGTGACATGATATGGCCAAGAACTTGTGCTTTTGATCTCCATCTTGAAAGCAACGGCATGATCTCCATCGTCACCAACATGACACCATCATCTCCATCATATTGATCTCCATCAACGTGTTGCCATCGGGGTTGTCGCGCTGACTGTTGCTGCCACGACTATTGCTAACTCATAGCAATAAAGTAAAGCAAAACGGCGAAAATAATTAAAGACAACCCTATGGCTTCTACCGGTTGCCGTACTCATGGACATGCAAGTCATGATATTCTATACAATACATGGTCATATCATACATCACATATATCTCATCATGTAATTGGCCATATCAAATCACAACATACCCTGCAAAAACAAGTTACACGTCCTCTAGTTGTTGTTGCAAGTTTTACGTCGCTGCTACGGGTATCTAGCAAGAACAATTCTCACCTACGCAAAAACCACAACGGTGATACATAAGTTGCTTTTCAACCTTATCAAGGACCGCCTTTGTTGAATCCGATCCAACTAAAGTGGGAGAAACAGACACCCGCTAGCCATCTTTATGCAACAAAGTTACACGCTAGTTGATGGAACCGGTCTCTCGTAAGCGTACGAGAAAGGTTGGTTCGGACCGCTTCATCCCACAATACTACTGAACCAAAACAAGACCAAAGGAGGAAGCAATCTAAGCATCAACGTCCACAAACTCCTTTGTGTTCTAATCGTGAGATCATCTACACATAGACCTAGCGCATGATGCCACTATTGTTGAACGTTGCATGGGAAACAAAAAAATTCCTACTCACACCCAAGATCTATCCATGGTAATGAGCATCTATGAGATGGAGAGTGGATCTACATACCCTTGTAGATCGCTAAGCACAAGCGTTAAGAAACATGGTTGATGTAGTCGAATGTCTTAGAGATCCAAATCGCCGAGCGTCCTGCGATCCCATCATGATCCATC
The DNA here is from genome assembly GCA_022496015.1 of Hordeum marinum. NCBI lineage: Eukaryota > Viridiplantae > Streptophyta > Magnoliopsida > Poales > Poaceae > Hordeum > Hordeum marinum. The sequence continues at coordinate 515,981,044 of CM039673.1, forward strand.
TCGTGATCCAATCACGATCCGTCCTGTGACCCCTTCACGATCCGTCTCGTGATCTTGATCACGGTCCTTCCAATCTGACACCGAACGGACGGCACCTCCGCGTTCAACACACGTGTGACTTGATGACGCCTTCACCTCCTCGATCCAGCGATCGATGGTGAAGTAGTAGATGAGTTCCGATAGCACAACGACGTGGTGACGGTGGTGGTGAAGAACAATCTACGCAGGGCTTCGCCAAGCACAATGGAAACTATGATGGAGGATAAACAAGAGGGACGGGGTTGCCGGCACACTACTTGGGGATTCTTGATGTGCTCTAGGTGCTAGCCCCGCCCCTTTATTTATATGCTGAGCCCTGGGGTCGAAACTTGGAGAAAAATCCTCCTCAAGGTCGGTTTGTTCGCAAGGCAAGAGTCCTCCTCGGACTCCAGGACCAGATGCCAAGGTCCTTGGTGTCTGGCCCTAGACGCCAGGGTCCCTGCAGTTTGACCCCTGGCCTCCGCAAAACACCTTTTGCACCTTCCTAAAGCCTCATGGGCCTTGGCCCAAATAAAGTGTTCTTGTACCCTGAAAATTGCGGGAAACATCCAAAATTATTCCAATGAATTTCGGAACTCTTCCGGAGACCAAACACTATTATCCCATATATCAATCTTTACCTCCGGACTATTCCGGAGATCCTTGTCATGTCCAGGATCTCATCTGGGACTCCAAACAACTTTCAATCACCAACATAATAACTCAACTATACTTATATCGTCACCAAATGTTAAGTGTGTAGACCCCACGGGTTCGAGATCTATGCAGACATGACCGAGACACCTCTACGGTCAATAACTAATAGCGGAATCTGGATGCCCATATTGGTTCCTACATATCCTACGAAGATCTTTATCAGTTGAACCTCTATGTCAAGGATTCAGTTAATCCCGTATAATGTTCCCTTTGTTCTTCGATATGTTACTTGTCAGAGATTAGATCGTCGGTATCTCTATACCTAGTTCAATCTCGTTACCGGCAAGTCTCTTTACTTGTTCTGTAATACAAGATCATGTGGCTAACACATTTTTCACTTTTCCTGCAAGGCTTGTTGTGATATTGTATTACCAAGTGGGCCACGAGATACCTCTCCGTCACACGGAGTAACAAATCCCAGTCTTGATCCATCCCAACCCAACAGACACGCTCAGAGATACCTGTAGAGCACCTTTATAGTCACCCAGTTATGTTGCAACGTTTGATACACACAAGGTACCCCTCCGGTGTCAGTGAGTTGCATGATCTCATTGTCATAGGAACAAATACTTGACATGTAGAAACTGTAGCAATAAACTGACACGATCATATGCTACGTTAATAGTTTGGGTCTTGTCCATCACATCATTCTCCCAATGATGGGATCCTGTTATCAAATAACATATCATGTTCATGGCTAGGAATCCTTAACCATCTTTTATCAACGACCTAGTCTACTAGAGGCATACTAGGGACACAGTGTTGTCGATATATCCACACATGTATTTAGTTTACAATCAATACAATTATAGCATGGATAATAAACGATTATCACGAACAAGGAAATATAATAATAACTAATTTATTATTGCCTCTAGGGCATATTTCCAACAGACATCGTCTTCCCTTGCCTCCTTTACGTCTGTCTGCATGTATAGGGAGACGCGAGGCGAGTCGAACTCGATGTCCGTGGGGGTGATCGCCTCGGACCCGTACACGAGGAAGAAGGGCGTGAAGCAGGTTGAACAGTTGGGCATGGTCCTGAGGCTCCAGAGGACAGCCGGCAGCTCTTCGATCCAGCAGTCGGCTGACCTTACCAGCGGTGCCATGAGCCGGGGCTTGATGCCGACCAGGATTAGGCTGTTTGCCCTCTCAACCTGGCCGTTTGACTGCGGGTGGGCGACGGACGCCATGTCGAGCCAGATACCTTTCTCGGCGTAGAAACGTGCTAGCGCACCCTTGGCAAAGTTCGCGCTGTTGTCGCTGATGATGTTGTGGGGGACGTCGTAGCGGAATTTGATGTCCTCGATGAACCGGACAACTGTGGGGCCGTCCAGCTTCATGATTGACCTGGCCTCGATCCACTTGGTGAATTTGTCGATGGCTACCAGCAAATGTGTCATGCCGCCTCGTGCGGTCTTGACGGGACCCACCCTGTCCAACCCCCAGACGGCAAAGGGCCATGAGAGGGGGATGGTCTGGAGGGTTGTAGCCAGCAGGTGGCTCTTCGTGCTGATGCGCTGGCACCCTTCGCACTTGTTGACTAGCCGCTTGACCTTCTCCAAGGTAGTCGGTCAGTAGAAGTTGGTGGATGTCGAGGAGGATTTCTTTCCCTTTCTCCGGCTCGACACAGTGTTGGAAGATGCCGGTGGTGCTGCGATGAACCAACTCGTGGTTGATGATGTTGTAGGCAGGGGCACGATGTTGGATTCGTCGGGCCTCGTCTTCGTCAGGGGGGAGCTCACCGTGCAAGAGGAACACTAGAATGGGCTGGGACCATGAGGGACCGAGACGGGAGCCGGCTCAAGCTTGTGTGGGCATCAAAGGCGGTCGTGCCCCACGTGCCCGGCTGACCTGTCCCTGGGGACGGTTCGCCAGCCCCCGGAGCCGGCTCGCTAGCCCTCGAGACTCGGAGCCGGCCGCCACGGAGGTGGCCAGATCGACATCTGGAACTGGTGGTGCCGGCTGGGCAGACAGAGTTGATGGTGCCACCAGAGCGGCCGGTGTTGATGGCACTAGTTGGGCAGCCGGATCAGACGATGGGCCGACTGCGTTAGCCGGCATGAAGATAGACTCCGCTTTGGGGGAGGGCTTGATCGACGGCTTGAGCAGCCGCTCGAGGGAGATGCCGACTGGCATGGCCTGTCGGGTGGAGTCGATCTTTGCTAGCATATCGGTTGCCTCATTGTCCACCCGGGGGACATGATGGAACTCACAACCCTCGAAGGAGCCGGTGAGCTGTTGGACGAGGAAGCGATAGCTGGCCATATTGGAGTCTCTGGCGTCCCACTCGGCAAAGACTTGTTGTACCACGAGGCCGGAGTCGCCGAAGCACAGGATGCCCCGGATACCGATCTCCTTGGCGGGCGGGAGGCCGTGGACGAGGGCCTCATACTCGGCCATGTTGTTGGAGGCGGCGAAGTGATCTGGAGCGCGTACTTGAGTTGGTCTCCCTTCGGAGATGATAAGACGAGGCCGCCTCCCAGGCCGGCTCGCATCTTCGAGCCGTCGAAGTGTATGCGCCAGTGCGTGGAGTCGGGTGGAGGCGGCATGAACTGGGTTTCGACCCAGTCGACGAGGAAGTTGACCATCGCATGTGACTTGATGGTGGTGTGTGGCTCATAGCGGATCTCGTAGTTGGCGAGGGCAATGGCCCATTTGGTTATCTGGCCGGTGGCGCCCAGATCACTCATGATATTGCCCAGCGGTGCCGTGCTCACCACGATGATGACATGCTCCTGGAAGTAACGCTTGATCTTCTGTGCGGCAAAGTATATGCCGTAGCACATCTTCTGGTAGTGGGCGTAGTTCTGCTTGGAGGCTGAGAGGACCTTGCTGAGGTAGTAGAGGGGCGCTAGATCGGCAGTGTCTTGCCCTCCTCCGGCCGCTCCACCACCAGGACGACGCTGATGATGCGTGTGGTCGCCGCGATGTAGGCGAGCAAGGGCTCCTTCTCAGCCGGCATGGCCAGGATGGGCGCGCTAGTGAGAGCCCATTTGAGGTCACAGAAGGCCTCGTCCACGTCTTCGGGCCAGTTGAACATGGCCGGCTTCTTCATGGAGTCGCAGCCCGGCTTTACCAGGGTTGTCTTCCGCAGGAGCCCGTAGAGGGGCAGGGCCTTCTCCCCAAGCTGGCTGACAAACCGGCTGAGCGAGGCAAGTCAGCCGGTGAACTTCTGGACGTCGCAAAGCGAGGTCGGCTTGGGCATGCGCTCGATCGCCCTGATCTTCTCTGGATTAGCCTTGATGCCACGAGCGTACACAAAGAAACCCAGGAGTTGGCCGGTTGGGATGCCGAAGATGCACTTCTCCGGATTGAGCTTGATCTTGTATTCGCGCAATTTGGTGAATGCTTCCCGGAGATCATCGAGGAGGCTGAAGTTCTTCTTGGTCTTGACGATGATGTCATCAATGTAGACGTGGATGTTCCTGCCTATCTCAGGCAGGAGGCACATCCGCATGAAGTGCTAAAAGGTAGCGCCCGTGTTCTTCAGGACGAAGGACATGGTGATGTAGCACTAGGCCCCGGAAGGGTTGATGAAGGAGGTCTTCAGTCGGTCGACTGGGTCCAGCTTGATCTGGTGGTAGCCTGAGTAGGCGTCCAAGAAGGACAGTAGATCGCATCCGGCTGTGGAGTCGATAACTTGATTGATCTGCGGCAGGGCGAATGGGTCCTTGGGACATGCCTTGTTCAGGCTCGTGTAGTCGATACACATGCGCCAAGTCTTGTTTTTCTCCAGCACCAGGACTGGGTTGGCCAGCCAGTCCCGGTGGAACACTTCCATGATAAAGCCGGTTGCGAGCATCCATGTGATCTCTTCTCCTATAGTACGCCACTTCTCCTCGAAGAAACGGCACAGGGGTTGCTTGACCAGCTTTGCATCCAGCCACACATGAAGCTTGTGCTCAGCGAACTTCCTCGGAACACCCAACATGTCTTTTGGAGACCATGCAAAGATGTCCCGATTCTCACGGAGGAAGTCGACGAGCTCACCTTCCTATTTGCTATCGAGGCGGGCGCTGATGGTGACACAATGCTTGGGGTTAGCCGGGTCAAGCGGCACCTACCTGGTGTCCTTGGACGGTTAGAACGAGGCCTTGTCGGCTAACAAGGATGGAAGAACAAGCATGGGCGGCTGGCCAGAGGTGTGGGCCATGAGCCGGTCGAGCTGCCGCTTCTCCTCTGCAATCTCCAGGGCCTCGGCCCGCCAGCTGCCATCTCGTGCGCACATGATTGACATCTTGTAGTCGCCAGCAACGGTGATGTTGTCCTTGGGACCCGGCATCTTGAGCTTGAGGTAGGCGTAATGGGGACCGCCATGAACTTGACAAGAGCCGACCGTCCTAGCAACGCGTGGTAGGGACTGTCAAGGTCGACCACCATGAACCATATCGGTTCGCGGTGGAAGTGGCTTTGGCCACCGAAGAGGAAGTCGAGCTTGATCTTGTCGATGGGGGTGCAGGACTTTCCCGGCACGATGCCATGGAAAACCGTCTAGCTCGCCTACAGGTCCTCCTCCTTGAGCCCCAGCTTGAGCATTGTGTCGCTATAGAGGATGTTGATGTTGCTGCCCCTGTCGATCAACACCCATGAGAAACGGCAGGTGCGTCTCTCGGAGATGATGGTGGGATCGAGGACGAGGGCGTAGCTGCTAGGGCTTGGCATCACGGCCGGGTGGTCAACCTGGCTCGAGGTAACCGGCTTCTCGGACCAGTGCATGAACTGGGGAGTCACGGGCATGATGGCATTCACCTCGTGGTGGAGCTGGCGCAGAGTGTGTTTGTCCGTCTCTTCACTGGTGAAGACGACATAGGAGTTGTCCTAGTTGGGCAACTGGTCAAGCAGGCGGCCGTCATGCTAGGACGATACCGGAGCCGGGACCGGCACAGAGCCAGAGCGGGCACCGGTGTGCGGAGAGGCGACGCGGGAGGAGCCGAAAGGCCTTCCCCCTGGGCCAACTGCTGCGAGAAGCTGCACTACCGGAGCATGTGCATGGAGGGCTTGGCCCCGGAATGATGTTTGCAAGGAAGGCCAAGCATCTGCTCGAAGGTGAGCTTCGGCTCCTAGGCGGCCTTGACGGGGCGCGGCCACTGGTCGGACGCCTGGGCAGCCGGCTTCTCTTCCTTGATGGTAGCAACCTGCCGGCTTTCATAGCGGGAATCCGGCTAGTCGGTCTTGCGCTTGTTGTTCTGCGGTTGTCGGCAGCAGGCCGGTACGCAGCAGGCGATGGAGCTGCCTTGCCGGGCGTGCTGACCTTGACCCAGATTGCGCAGTCGGCCATGGCGTACTTGTCCGCCTTGGCCATGAGGTCTGCCAGCGTTGCCGACTCGGAGAACAGGAGCTTGTGCTTGAGATAGGTGCCATCGTGGTAACCCTCAATGAAGTACTGGATGCCCTGCACCTCATGCACCCCTTCACAGGAGTTGTGGAGCTCGTTCCATTGGGTGAGGTAGTCGCGGAGAGCCTTGTCCGGGCCCTGAACGCACATGGCCAGTTCGCGGGGGCAGACGGGCCGCTTGTAGGTGTCGTTGAAGTTGCGGACGAATGCCTCTTCAAAGTCCGTCCAGGTGTTGATACTGCCGGCCGCTAGGCTATTCAGCCAGGTGCAGGCCGAGCCGGTCAACATGAGGAGGGCGTAGCGGATGGCTACGTGCTTGTTCCCCCTCCCTATGCCGACCGCCATGGTGTAGTCTATCAGCCAGTCCTCTGGCTTGGCGGCCCCGTTGTACTTCGGGGTGTGGTGGGGGAGCATGAAGCCAGTCGGGAACGGCTCGTTGTGGATCCGGGGGCCAAAGCATACCAGGCCTATTGAGCCCTCCTCCTCGAGGAGGGCCGACTCGCCAGCCGATCGAGGCGGAGGCATGCGTCGTTCTCTCTGTGGGGGACCCGCAGTCCAAGCCAGGCCACGAGATCAGCCCGGACGGTCGGTGGGACGGACCGCACCGGCTCCCGACGTGGAAGCGTGATGTGCTCGCGGCTGCGCCGGCTACCGCCAGCTGGCGCATTGTTGCGGTGGCTGCCGCCAACCGAGATGTCATTGCGCCGGCTTCTCATTTCTACGTAGCGGTGAGCACCGAGTGTTGCTTCCCTCGACCCGCCGGCTGGAGGAGCGAGGGGAGCTAGAGTGCTGAGCCGGCTAATGGCCAGCAGCTCCAGTGCCCTCGCCCTTGGGATGGGGAGCCTCAGAGACGGCTCCACCAGGGATGAGCCCAGCTTGCTATGTGTTGGCAGAGTCGATGAGGTCTTTGATATGACTCTTGCGCGAGGCGCGCTCCTCGCCCTCCAAGGCAGCCAAGTCCTCATAGGCTACCTTGGCGGCCCACTGGTTGGCTGCGGGGGTGTCATAGACGAGCAGGTTGCCGCCAAGGATCTCAGCAACCACGTGGCCGCAGTCGCGCACAGCCCCTCGCCGGCAAGGCTCGGTGCCAGCCAGTGTGAGACTGTAAGCGGAGATGTACTCCCGCTGCACGGCTTCCATCCGGCGCTGCTAAGACGCAAGGGTGCTGGCGTCCTCGAATAGGAGACGGTGGGCTGCCTCCAGCTCGGCCGTGATGGTGGCCAGGTTTGCTGTTGGAGCGATGGGGGTGCTCAAACCCCGAAGGGTGGCATTAAGCAGGTCGGAGGTTCCGGCATAGGCGGCGGCTGCATCGGCCTCGGCCCGCGCTCGGCCAGAAGAGAAAGATGATGCAGTGGTCATCACCCCCGCGCGGACGCGGGAACCATTGGCCTCACCTGAGGCGAGTGCACCCATGGACGAGGGCGGGTCGATGCATTCAAGTACCCGGCTATGGTATGCGTCGGTCGCAGGTTCGTCAACGAGTCTTAGCCTGCCGATGTGCTCGGCGAGCACGGCGATGTCGAGCGAGGGGTTGCTACCGAGACACTCGCCAAAGAGTCCGGCAACATCGCCCGGAGGACCTGCGGGAGCAAGCCCCATGGGAAAGCAGCTCTGCCCGGACGTGGGACGGCCGGGGGAGGTGGTGAAGGGTCCCGCCCGAAGCGTGACTCCGGCCGGCGCCATGGACGGCCCCACGGTGGGTGCTAACTGTCATCATTTTCTCATGATAGAAACCATGGGTAGGCTTATCAAGAGTGGTGGGGGGCAAAAGGACACCGGCAGGCTCCAGGAGCGGGGATAGGCACAAATGGCGAGAGACACGTGATGTACCCAGGTTAGGGGCCCTCCGTGGGAGGTAACACCCCTAGTCCTGCTTGGTCTAGTTTCGACAGTGGTAGGGATACAATGATGCTCTTGGAGCTGTATGGCTAGAGGAGGAAGAAAGAGCTAGACTACCTTCGTTGCCTCCCTACGTGAGTGTGGTGCGTGTGATCTCATGGGTCGATCGGTCGCCCCTGCATGGGAGGGCTCCCACTACTAGTGAAAACCCTAGCAGTAGTGCGGGTATTTGGTGTATCAGTAGCGCGGGTAACCACGCTAGTAATACGGCGCTACAGCTAAAGTTTATCAGTAGTGCGTTTTGACACGCGTTGCCGCTATACCTACTTAGCAGTAACGCTTTCTATACCGGCGCTACCGCTAAGTGTATCAGTAGCGTGTTTTCACACGCGCTACCATTATACCTACTTAGCAACAGCGCTCTCCATATTTTCTCATATCATTTTTTTGCTACGTATTTGCGATGTTTCTGTACAGGTTTCATACAGTATTCTAATCATATCATAAACATGCAATATGCTCATCATATCATACACATAATAGTCTCATCATATCATCCAACACAAAACATGTCGTCACGTCATAATCACGATATAGCTATACAAGTTACATGACATGTCTCATCATACATAATGTAGTACTTCTTGAGGCATCGGTTCGTATCCCTCTCTCGCACTAGCATGAACCTAAATTAACTACTGGCTGTCTCTCGGAAACCGGAAACTGGTACACCTGGGCCTGGCACTCCGGCCACTCGTCGTATACTCTTGGCGTAGCACTCTTCGCCATCGATGATCTATGCACCTGCATCATCACATGAGTTGATGATATGCAACATATATAGTTGAGCAACAAAAAGAGACAGACTTGGCAAAAATAGAAGCAACATATCATAAGCATACAAAGTTCATCGTACCCAAAATGTCGTAACTAGACTGATCTTCGCTAGTTGAGGAGGACGGTTTAATTACATCACAAATAAAGTTTCATCATGCATAACTCAAAGTTTCGTCATAGAGAAAGTATGGACTAAATGGACACATTGTCATATATCGTCAATCACTCCAACATGTGGTGCCATCCATGCAAGTTAGGGAGATAGTCCCCGAGCATAGTGAAAGGCTTCAGGTCAAGACGCTGAGTGGCTACGCGTGTTCGGATGTCTTCCCGCGACATTTGCCCTTCTTCGTAGAACATCCTTGTTTTTCGCGGACCTCCTTCATGATGATTTGGGCAAGTTCATGCTGGATGTGATAGAACTTAGCTCCGAGTCGATGATCCGGGATATCTCCTAGGTTCTTTGCCCATTGCGGAATATGGGCATCATCGGATCTAGGTGACATGCGAAGGTTCTGCTGATCCCGTCTAAACTCCTGCATGTGGTGGAGGACATAGAATCCATCACTGATAGTACCACTCGGTTGCTGGATGCAACAGAAGTCAGTCTTATGGCCGAAGCAGGGCGTGCGGTTCCTTGTCTTCCTGAGCGAGATCTCTCCACCCTATACGCCATACATAAAGATAGCACTGTCGAGAACAGACTTGATGTGGGTGTAATCCTTTTTCTTCATGCTCTTCGACGAGTCCAAGTAAAGAGCATGGGAGACTCGGGGTTAAAGGATGATGAGAACGACGCGCCCGTCACTGCGTAAAATAAGTACACCTCAAATTAGCCTCCACGCATGCAAATGAAATGATTGAAATCGAAGGAAGGATATCCTCGTGGATGACTTACACGGGATGATAAGGCATGAGAATCGTCTCCTTGTCCTTATTGCCGACCATGAAACGGCGATGTAGTTACTCGTGTATTCACGGTGCTCTTTGCAGACTGCCAAGAAGCTCTCATGCATGAAGTACGGGTCAACGACACAAATATAAGGTATCTGCTCAATCCTGATGATGTAGTTCATGTGCAAAGCAAAAAGGCGGAGAAACGTAAAATCCAGCTTTTTCATGTGAAACATGTCGAAGATGTAATCGAATCGAAGGAAGAACTTTTCCACGGGGATTGTGTCGACATACAACCTTTGCAGCGGCACGTTAACCACGTAGAGCGGGTATCTTGGATTTTGCGAGGCGATCAAGCTTTTCTCTCTTCACGGCCTCTAACGCTGCCTTAGGTAGGATTGGTTCACTGGGGATATGGTATTTCGCCGCACCCATGACAGGTATACGGTCTTGAACCCGAGGCTGCGGAGGTGGCTGGATCATAGAAGCAGCTTTGTTGCCTCTCCTCGCTCTCTTCCTATGCTTCTTTAGTACTGGAAGGTCGTCTATAATCACCAGAACCCTGTCCTTCATTGTTGCTAGCCATGTTTCCTACGATTAAATCTAGTCAATTAATTCTAGACCTAATAAAAAGAATAATGACATAAAAAAGGTCAACGTTTTGCAGGAATGTTGATTCATTCCCGTTGCGGCAAATCCCGGGCACTCGATATGTCCTAGTTTGTAGCACAAGTCATGCGGAAATTCACAGAAAATTTCAGCATGACCTTTGCTACAAACTGGACAAATAGAGCGCCTGATATTTGCCAAAGCGAAAATGAATCAACATTCCGACAAAACATAGGCCACTCGGAATCATTCCCTGCAAACAATTTTCAAATATCCATCTTCGACACCGCAACACATGTCCAAATATACACGAGCAACCACATGTCCAAATATACATGAGCAAAAAAATCCAGTACTGCCACAGAATAATATTTCTGTCCTAATTTGATATCTAACTAAATTCATATATATCAAAATAGCTACCTAAGGTTTATACCAAAACCTAGCTACCTAGTGTTCATACCAAAACCTAAGGTTCATACTTAAACCTAGGGTTCATACCTAAATTCACCTAAGTAAATTAACCTACGGCCCTCTTGCAAAGTATTCACCTACTGTACCACTACTACTCTGCTTAAACCTAGCTTGGGTTCATAACTAAATTTACCTAAGTAAATTAACCTAGAGAGGAGGGGTGGGGTCTTACAGAGAGGGTGCTCGGGGGAGGTGCTCAGGGGAGACGGTGGCGAGGAGGGCGTCGAGGGTGGCAGGGTCACAGAGGGAGGCAGGGCAGCCCCATGACGGCGAGGGAGGCAGGGTCGTGGAGAGAGGCAGGGCGGCAAGGAGGGGACGAGGGTGGCTCCCGGGGGCATCGAGGGCGCGTGGCTCCAGTGGCGGCGACGGCGTGTGGCTCCGGTGGCGGCGACCGTGCACGGCCCCGATGGCGGCCCCGGTGACAACGACGTTAGCAGTGGTGGCGAGGGAGCAGGGGCGGCGAGAGGGAGCAGCGGCCGCGAGGGGAGAGGGAAGCGAGAAGAATATGGAATTGGGGGAGGGATAACCGCGAAGGGGCAAGTCAAACTTAGCGGTATTACTTGTAAGGGAAATGCGCTACTGCTATTTTCTTAGCAGTAGCGCTTGTCAAAATAGGGTGCTACTACTATACCTAGCCTGTTGGCAATGGTGTGGCAGTTATAGTAGTAGCGCTTTTTTCTGGGACGCACTACTGCTATTTTTATAGCAGCAGCAATCTTTGTCTCCCCGCGCTAGTTAGATAGTAGTAGCGCCCTATTTTGACCAGCGCTACTGATAATCCTCTGTGTATAAGGTTTTCCCTAGTAGTGTCTAGGGTATTTTATAGACCAACCTCCCAGATTACAATATGAATAGAAGGCTTCGGGAGGGCCCCAGCTGGTGACCTCTCTAGCCGGCCGTGGGGGCCCTCGGTTGAGGGGTCTTGTCGCTGGTAGGACCCACCGGCTACGGGGTCCTGTCAGGAGCCGGAGGGGCCCGCCTGTGGGTCCTCGTGCCAGTCACTTCACGACACGGGTCGTCCTTCGGGGCGTCGTCTAGCGGCAGCCGACCGCGGTCAGCGGTACGACCGGCAACGCTGTAGCCACGCCAGGGCAGGTAATGGAGTGGTTGAGGGCGTGCCGACACTGTTCCGGCGCCCGGTCACAGTCGGCTAGAGTCAGAGGCACTTTTGCCTCCACTGTGGCCATGCGGACGCTGACGTCCGATGGGATGGGGGCCATTGTTGCCACGCGTACTTTGACCATGGCATCCAATGCGTGGCCGGCTAGGGGGGGCGGGGGTCTCCGCTCCTAGCCGGTTGGCTCGTCCTAGCCGACAGCACGGGAGCCGGACCGCAAGGGAGGCGGCTCGCCCTACAGTCGTTTCAGAAGGTTGGTGTAGAGGGTCGTTTGACGCTACCCCAGGGTTATCCCCCCGACACGGGGGCCTCTCGGAGGTTCTTTGCGTCGTGCGATCTGCCCGGATAGCGCACTTCCAAGAGACCCGCCTCAGCAGCCCATGACGGGTGGACCACTGGCGCGCCCGAGGCCACTGTCATGTAGTTTTTTTTCGTTTGCGCTTCTCCTAGAGGATATATAGGCCCGCTTGTCAAAGGCCTTTGGGCCGAGGCATGGTACAGAGAGAACTTCCTAGGCATCAATGGCAAAGGCCTCTTCTTGCTTCTTGCACTTGATCACCACCTTGATGCCCTCGTCGTTGAACACGATTACCTTAAGGGTGTAGGTAGTCACCTATTTGAAGGTGACAAGGTACCCGATCTTGATTTGGTGAGTAGCGATGAAAGAGGGACCAACCCTGATTAATGCTAAGCTTGTCGTTGATAATCCATACTATCACCATCCAAGTGTAGCTGGTGCTCGTACTTAGTTTCAATTCCTCTAGGACGGCAGTGAAGTGTTTTGTGAACTTCGATGCAAGGCTGACCTTGCAGGCTTGGGTTGGGTTGACCTCCTCATGTAAGTGCTCATACTTGTTTGGTCACTTGAGGGGGTGTCGGGCTCCACCACGGCCTTACCCTTCTTGTCAGTCGCAACCACCTCGTTGCCCTTGGAGTTCCCTGAAGCAGTCTAGTCGATCTGCATTATGAACAACATGAATGAAGGTTAGTGAAGGGACAAATGCAATACACATATGAGCAAGGTCAATGAAACTCAAAATTCTTACATCACAATTACCATAGTTGGTGTTCAACGATCAACATTCATTCAACCCACCCACCTACTTCTAACCCCTATTTATCCACCACAGTAATCAACTACCTCTTCCATCCATCTCTGTCTTTATTTGGCTTCTATCGTCTCCTCTTTGTTGGAAATATGCCCTAGAGGCAATAATAAAATGGTTATTATTGTATTTCCTTGTTCATGATAATTGTCTATTGTCCATGCAATAATTGTATTAACCGGAAACCATAATGCATGTGTGAATACATAGACCACAACATGTCCCTAGTGAGCCTCTAGTTGGCTAGCTCGTTGATCAATAGATGGTCACGGTTTCATGAACATGGACATTGGATGTCATTGATAACGGGATCACATCATTAGGAGAATGATGTGATGGACAATACCCAATCCTAAGCATAGCACAAGATCGTGTAGTTCGTCTACTAAAGCTTTTCCAATGTCAAGTATCGTTTCCTTAGACCATGAGATTGTGCAACTCCCGGATACTGTAGGAATGATTTGGGTGTGCCAAACGTCACAGTGTAACTGGGTGGCTATAAAGGTGCACTACGAGTATCTTTGAAAGTGTTTGCTGGGTTGGCACGAATCGAGACTAGGATTTGTCACTCCGTGTGACGGAGAGGTATCTCTAGGCCACTCGGTAAGACATCATCATAATGAGGTCAATGTGACTAAGGAGTTAGCCACGGGATGATGTGTTACGAAACGAGTAAAGAGACTTGCCGGTAACAAGATTGAACAAGGTATAGGGATATCGACGATCGAATCTCGGGCAAGTATCATACCGGTAGACAAAGGGAACTGCATACGGGATTGATTGAATCCCCGAAATCGTGGTTCATCCGATGAGATCATCGTAGAGCATGTGGGAGCCAACATGGGTATCTAGATCTATGTGTTGGTTATTGACCGGAGAGGTGTCTCGGTCATGTCTACGTGTCTCTCGAACCCGCAGGGTCTACACACTTAAGGTTCGATGATGCTAGGGTTATAGGGAAATAGTGTACGTGGTTACCGAAGGTTGTTCGGAGTCCCGGATGAGATCCCAGACGTCACGAGGAGTTTCGGAATGGTCCGAAGACAAATATTGATATATAGGAAGTGAGGTTTTGGCCACCGGAAGTGTTTCGGGAATTACTGGTAACGTACCGGGACCATCGGAAGGGTTCCGGGGGTCCATCAAGTGGGGCCACCAGCCCTAGAGGGCTGCGTGGCCGAGAGTGGAAGGGACCAGCCCCAGAGTGGGCTGGTGCGCCCTCCACCCTTGCCCGAGGCGCAGGAAAGGTGGGAGGGAGGGGAAACCCTAGACCTAGATGGGCCTAAGGCCCACTAGGGCGGCGCCCTCCCCCTCTCCCCTCTTGACCGCCAGCCAAAGGCCATCTAGGGATTCCCCACCACCCTAGGGTGGGAACCCTAGGGGTTGTGGACCCTCCTCCCCTCCTCCTATATATAGTGGGGGTTTTGGGGGCTGCCAGACACACAGTTTCTTCCTCTCTCGGTGCAGCCCTACTCCTCCCTCTCCTCGTTCTCCATAGTGCTTGGCGAAGCCCTGTCGGAGACCATGCAGCTCCACCGTCACCACGCCATCATGCTGCCGGAGCTCTCCTTCCTCCTTGCTGGATCAAGGCGTAGGAGACGTCAGCGGGTTGCATGTGTGTTGAACGCGGAGGCGTTGTTGTTCGGCGCTAAGATCGGAGTCCACCGCGATCCGAATCGCTACAAGTACGACTCCACCAACCGCGTTCTTGTAACGCTTCCGCTTAGCGATCTTCAAAGGTATGAATATGCACTCTTCCCTTACTCGTTGCTGGTTTCTCCATAGATAGATCTTGGTGAACACGTAGGAAAAAATTTGATTTACTACTACGTCTCCCAACAGTGGTATCAGAGCTAGGTCTATGCGTAGAATCTATGCACGAGTAGAACACAAAGTTTTTGTGAGCGTCGATCTTGTTAATTTGCTTACCACTACTAGTCTTATCTTGATTCAGCGGTATTGTGGGATGAAGCGGCCCGGACCAACTTTACACGTACGCTTACGTGAGACCGGTTCCACCACCTGACATGCACTTGTTGCATAATGTGGCTAGCGGGTGTCTGTCTCTCCCGCCTTAGTCGGATTGGATTCGATGAAAAGGGTCCTTATGAAGGGTAAATATCAATTGGCATATGACGTTGTGGTTTTGGCGTAGGTAAGAAACGTTCTTGCTAGAAACCTATAGCAGCCACGTAAAAACTTGCAACTACAAATTAGAGGACGTCTAACTTGTTTTTGCAGCATATGCCTTGTGACGTGATATGGCCAAAGGATGTGATGTGATGCATTGTGATGTATGAGATTGATCATGTTCTTGTAATAGGATTCACGACTTGCATGTCGATGAGTATGACAACCGGAAGGAGCCATAGGAGTTGCCTTATTTTATTATATGACCTGCGTGTCAATCATAAACGCCATGTAATTACTTTAATTTATTGCTAATTGTTAGCAATAGTAGTAGAAGTAATAGTTGGCGACACAACTTCATGAAGACACGATGATGGAGATCATGGTGTCATGCCGATGACAGTGATGATCATGGTGCCCCGAAGATGGAGATCAAAGGAGCAAGATGATATTGGCCATATCATGTCACTATATTGATTGGATGTGATGTTTATCATGTTTAAATCTTATTTTCTTAGAAGGATGGTAGTAAATAAGATGATCTCTCAATAAAATTTCAAGAAAGGTGTTCACCCTAACTGTGCACTATTGCTAAGGATCGTTGTTCCGAAGCACCACGTGATTATCGGGTGTGATAGGCTCTAATGTTTGCATACAATGGGTGTAAGCCAGATTTACACACGTGAAACACTTAGGTTGACTTGACGAGCCTAGCATGTACAGACATGGCCTGGGAACACGGAAGACCGAAAGGTCGAACATGAGTCGTATAGAAGATACGATCAACATGGAGATGTTCACCATGGATGACTAGTCCGTCTCACGTGATGATCAAACACGGGCTAGTTGACATGGATCATGTGTCACTTGGATGACTAGAGAGATGTCTATCTAAGTGGGAGTTCATTAAATAATTTGATTATGTGAACTTAATTATCATGAACTTAGTCTAAAATTGTCTTTACAATCTATATTGTAGATCCAATGGCCAACGCTAATGTCACCCTCAACTTCAACGCATTCCTAGAGAAAACCAAGCTAAAAGATGATGGAAGCAACTATGCGGACTGGGTCCATGGCTTGAGGATCATCCTTATAGCTTCCAAAAGATTGTATGTCCTTGTTGCACCGCTAGGTGACCCACCCATTTTCCCAACGGACCAAGACGTTACGAACGCTTGGCAGTCACGATGCGATGATTACTCCCTTGTTCAGTGCGGCATGATTTACAGTTTAGAACCGGGGCTCCAAAAGCGTTTTGAGCAACACGAAGCATATGAGATGTTCCAAGATATGAAACTGGTTTTCCAAGCTCATGCCCGGGTCGAGAGATATGAAGTCTCCGACAAGTTCTTCAGCTGTAAGATGGACGAGAATAGTTCTGTCAGTGAGCACATACTCAAAATGTCTGGGTTGCACAACCGCTTGACTCAGCTGGGAGTTAATCTCCCGGATGACTCGGTCATTGACAGAATCCTCTAGTCGCTTCCACCTAGCTACAAGAGCATTGTGATGAACTACAACATGCAGGGGATGGAGAAGTCCATTCCTGAGTTGTACTCAATGCTAAAATCAGCGGAGGTCAAGATCAAAAAGGAGCATCAAGTGTTGATGGTCAATAAGACCACTAGTTTCAAGAAAGGCAAGGGTAAAAAGAACTTCAAGAAGGATGGCAAAGCTGTTGCCGCGCCCGGTAAGCAAGTTCCGGGAAGAAGAACAAGAATGGACCCAAGCCTGGGACTGAGTGCTTTTATTGCAAGGGTACCGGTCAATGGAAGCGGAACTGCCCCAAGTACTTAGCGGATAAGAATGCCGGCAATGTTAAAGGTATATGTGATATACTTTTTATTGATGTGTACCTAACCAGCGCTCATAGTAGCTCCTGGGTATTTGATACCAGTGCAGTTGCTCACATTTCTAACTCCAAGCAGGAGCTGCGGAATAAGCGGAGGCTCGCAAATGACGAGGTGACGATGCTGTCGGGAATGGTTCCAAGGTCGATGTGATCTCCGTCGGCACACTACCTCTACATCTACCTTTGGGATTAGTTTTAAACCTTAATAATTGTTATTTAGTACCAGCTTTGAGCATGAACATTGTATCTGGATCTCGCTTGATGCGAGATGGCTACTCATTTAAATCTGAGAATAATGGTTGTTCTATTTATATGAGAGAAATGTTTTATGGTCATGCCCCGCTGGTCAATGGTTTATTTTTGATGAATCTCGAACGTGATGTTACACATGTCCATAGTGTGAGTACCAAAAAGTGTCAGGTTGATAACGATAGTCCCACTTACATGTGGCACCGCCGCCTTGGTCATATTGGTGTCAAACGCATGAAGAAGCTCCATGTTGATGGACTTTTGGAGTCTCTTGATTTTGAATCATTTGACACGTGCGAACCATGCCTCATGGGCAAGATGACCAAGACTCCATTCTCCGGAATAATGGAGCGAGCAACTAACTTGTTGGAAATAATATATACCGATGTATGCGGTCCAATGAGCGTCGAGGCTCGTGGTGGCTACCATTATGTTCTCACCCTCACTGATGACTTGAGCAGATATGGGTATGTCTACTTAATGAAACACAAGTCTGAAACCTTTGAAAGGTTCAAGGAATTTCAGAGTGAGGTAGAGAATCAACGTGACAGGAAAATAAAGTGCCTATGATCTGATCGTGGTGGAGAATATTTAAGTCACGAGTTTGGCACGCACCTAAGGAAATGTGGAATCGTTTCACAACTCATGCCGCCTGGCACACCTCAGCGAAATGGTGTGTCTGAACATCGTAATCGCACTCTATTGGATATGGTGCGATCTATGATGTCTCTTACCGACTTACCGCTATCATTTTGGGGATATGCATTAGAGACTGTCGCATTCACTTTAAATAGGGCACCGTCAAAGTCCGTTGAGACGACACCGTATGAATTATGTTTTGGAAAGAAACCTAAGCTATTGTTTCTAAAAGTTTGGGGATGCGATGCTTATGCGAAGAAACTTCAACCTGAGAAGCTCGAACCCAAAGCGGAAAAGTGCGTCTTCATAGGATATCCCAAAGAGACTATTGGGTGTACCTTCTACCTCAGATCCGAAGGCAAAGTCTTTGTTGCCAAGAATGGATCCTTTCTCGAGAAAGAGTTTCCCTTGAAAGAAGTAAGTGGTAGGAAAATAGAACTTGATGAGGTAATTGTACCTCCACTCGAACCGGCGAGTAGCGCAGCACATGAAGTTGTTTCTGTGGAGCCTACACCGGCTGGAGAGGAAGTTAATGATGTTTATCATGAAACTTCAGATCAAGTTACTATTGAACGTCAAAGGTCCACTAGGACCCGTTCCACACCATAGTGGTACGGCAACCCTATCCTGGAGATCATGTTGTTGGACAACGGTGAACCTTCGAACTATGAAGAAGCAATGGCGGACCCGAATTCCAACAAATGGCTTGAAGCCATGAAATCAGAGAGAGGATCCATGTATGAGAATAGAGTGTTGACTTTGGTGGACTTGCCTGATGATGAGCAAGCCATTGAAAATAATGGATCTTTAAGAAGAAGACTGACACGGATGGTAATGTGACCATCTATAAGACTCGGTTTGTCGCTAAGGGTTATCGACAAGTTCAAGGAGTTGACTACGATGAGACTTTCTCACCCGTCGCGATGTTGAAGTCTGTCCGAATCATGTTAGCAATTGCCGCATTTTATGATTATGAGATCTGGCAAATGGACGTCAAAACGGCATTCCTTAATGGTTTCCTTAAGGAAGAACTGTATATGATGCAGCTGGAAGGTTTTGTCAATCCTAAAGATGCTAACAAAGTATGCAAGCTCCAGCGCTCCATCTATGGGCTGGTGCAAGCATCTCGGAGTTGGAACATTCGCTTTAATGAGGTGATTAAAGCGTTTGGGTTTGTACAGGTTTATGGAGAACCCTATATTTACAAGAAAGTGAGTGGGAGCTCTGTAGCATTTCTCATATTATATGTGGATGACATACTGATAATGGGAAATGATATAGAACTTTTGGAAAGTGTAAAGGCCTACTTGAATAAATGTTTTTTAATGAAGGACCTTGGAGAAGCTGCTTACATATTAGGCATCAAGTCTATAGAGATAGATCAAGACGCCTCATAAGTCTTTCACAAAGCACATACCTTGACAAGATATTAAAGAAGTTCAACATGGATCAGTCCAAGAAGGGGTTCTTGCCTATGTTACAGGGTGTGAGATTGAGTATGACTCAATGCCCAACCACGGCAAAGGATAGAGAAGAGATGAGTGTCATCCCCTATGCTTCAGCCATAGGCTCTATTATGTATGGCATGCTGTGTACCAGACCTGATGTGAACCTTGCCATAAGTTTGGTAAGGAGGCACCAAAGTGATCCCGGAGTGGAACACTGGACAGTGGTCAAGAATATCCTGAAGTACCTGAAAAGGACAAAGGACATGTTTCTCGTATATGGAGGTGCCAAAGAGCTCGTCGTAAAGGGTTACGTCGATGCTAGCTTTGACACAGATCCAGACGACTCCAAGTCACAAACCGGATACGTGTATATTTTGAACGGAGGGGCAGTCACCCGGTGCAGCAGCAAGCAAAGCGTCATGGCGGCATCTACATGTGAAGCGGAGTACATAGCTGCTTCGGAAGCAACAAAGGAAGGAGTCTAGATGAAGGAGTTCATCACTGACCTAGGAGTGATTCCCAATGCGTCGGGCCCGATGACTCTATTCTGTGACAACACTGGAGCTATTGCCCTTGCGAAGGAGTCCAGGTTTCACAAGAAGACAAGACATATCAAGCACTACTTCAAATCCATCCGTGATTACATTCAGGAGGGAGATATAGATATTTGTAAAGTACATACAGATTTGAATGTCGCAGATCCGTTGACTAAACCTCTCTCACGAGCAAAACATGATCAACACCAGAATGCTATGGGTGTTTGATTCATCACAATGTAACTAGATTATTGACTCTAGTGCAAGTGGGAGACTGTTGGAAATATGCCCTAGAGGCAATAATAAAATGGTTATTATTGTATTTCCTTGTTCATGATAATTGTCTATTGTTCATGCTATAATTGTGTTAACCGGAAACCATAATGCATGTGTGAATACATAGACCACAACATGTCCCTAGTGAGCCTCTAGTTGGCTAGCTCGTTGATCAATAGATGGTTACGGTTTCATGACCATGGACATTGGATGTCATTGATAACGGGATCACACCATAAGGAGAATGATGTGATGGACAAGACCCAATCCTAAGCATAGCACAAGATCATGTAGTTTGTCTGCTAAAGCTTTTCCAATGTCAAGTATTGTTTCCTTAGACCATGAGATTGTGCAACTCCCGAATATTGTAGGAATGCTTTGGGTGTGCCAAACGTCACAACGTAACTGGGTGGCTATAAAGGTGCACTACAGGTATCTCCGAAAGTGTCTGCTGGGTTGGCACGAATCGAGACTGGGATTTGTTACTCCATGTGACAGAGAGGTATCTCTGGGCCCACTCGGTAAGACATCATCATAATGAGCTCAATATGAGTAAGGAGTTAGCCACGGGATGATATGTTACGGAATGAGTAAAGAGACTTGCCGGTAATGAGATTGAACAAGGCATAGGGATACCAACGATCGAATCTCGGGCAAGTATCATACCGATAGACAAAGGGAATTGCATACGGGATTGATTGAATCCCCGACATCGTGGTTCATCCGATGAGATCATCGTGGAGCATGTGGAAGCCAACATGGGTATCCAGATCCCGCTGTTGGTTATTGACCGGAGAGGTGTCTCGGTCATGTCTACGTGTCTCCCGAACCCGTAGGGTCTACACACTTAAGGTTCGATGACGCTAGGGTTATAGGGAAATAGTGTATGTGGTTACTGAAGGTTGTTCGGAGTCCTGGATGAGATCCCGGACGTCACAAGGAGTTCTAGAATGGTTTGGAGACAAAGATTGATATATAGGAAGTGACGTTTTGGCCACCGGAAGTGTTTCAGGAATTATCGATAACGTACCGGGACCACCGAAAGGGTTCTAGGGGTCCACCAAGTGGGGCCACCAGCCCCAAAGGGCTGTGTGGGCCGATAGTGGAAGGGACCAGCCCCAGAGTGGGCTGGTGCGCCCTCCACCCTGGCCCAAGGTGCAGGAAAGGGGGGATGGAGGGGAAACCCTAGACCCAGATGGGCCTAAGGCCCACTAGGGCTGCGCCCTCCCCCTCTCCCCTCTTGTCTGTCAGCCAAAGGCCATCTAGGGCTGCCGCACAACCCTAGGGTGGGAACCCTAGGGGCTGCGCACCCTCCTCCCCTCCTCCTATATATAGTGGGGGTTTTGGGGGCTGCCAGACACACGGTTTCTTCCTCTCTCAGCGTAGCCCTACTCCTCCCTCTCCTCGTTCTCCGTAGTGCTTGGCGAAGCCCTGTCGGAGACCACGCAGCTCCATCGTCACCACGCCGTCGTGTTGCCGGAGCTCTCCCTCAACCTCTCCTTCCTCCTTGCTGGATCAAGGCGTAGGAGACGTCACCGGGTTGCGCGTGTGTTGAACGCGGAGGCACCGTTGTTCGGCACTAAGATCGGAGTCCACCGCGATCCGAATCGCTACGAGTACGACTCCGCCAACCACGTTCTTGTAACGCTTCCGCTTAGCGATCTTCAAAGGTATGAAGATGCACTCTTCCCTTACTCGTTGCTGGTTTCTCCATAGATAGATCTTGGTGAACACATAGGAAATTTTTTGATTTACTATTACGTCTCCCAACACTCTTCCGTGGCTTTTATCTCTGTCTCATCACTTCTCCATTGCCATGAACCCCATCCCCAACTCCGTACTCAATGACATTGGATGGAGGGCATTCCTCCTTGGGTGCTCGCTTGGTGACCGTAATACGTTCACAAAGACAATCGAGGTGTGCTCTCGATTCAAGAGCATTGACAACACGCATAAAGAGGTGGGTGATGTGTTGTTCAAGGCGATGAAGATAGAGCTCAAGAGGTTCTATCATGACCAACCCCAAAGGCTATATTTCATTGGACATAGTGCATTGGGTGATGGATGAGGCTCAGTCGGCCAATCCAGACCAGAGAGCAAGATGGGCCAAGTACAAGCGTATCAAGGCTCCTTGTGACCAACCGACCCTCATGGTGGCGCCGTCCAACATCATTCTAGAGGAGGAGGATATGGTGGATGTTGTGATCGAGCCGGAGGACGATGCCAAGCGATGTAGATGGTGGTCAGGGTGCCGGAGCCAGGCAACTGTACATTGCCCATGCAAGGGGGTGACTACAAGCCTTAGGGCTACTACCGCTCCAAGCGCCCCCAGGCTCGACGTGGCTGAGTTGTGGTGCTTGTAAGCTTGATTAACCCTCCTCATTTCCCTCTTGTACTCAATCATGTTTGAACCCCTAAAATCCACCAAATATGTGTAGATCGACATGTTGGTCAATCCTTTCAAATCCCAAGGAGGTAGATTTGATGCCTAATGGGTGAATCATAAATCGGATGTGGGCATGGTATAAGGACAAAATTTAATGTGAGCAAATTGAGTGCAAGAACAGAGGGTGTACCGCCATTGCTAAACGCATGTTGGTCAGAATATATTTTTCTCTTTCTCCACCACTTATTATTTAAGGCCGACGGTACCAACTCGCAGCTTGTAGCAGAAAAAATCTGATTAGATTCTTGCATAAGCAAATGGTTGCCGTATGAACTCAAGTTGGCACAGAAGTGGACTTTCGGGGCTTACGCCGGTAGCCCGGCTGGTTACAACAAACAACAAACGGATTAAGAAACCAGCGCGAAAGTTGTTGCACGGATGGTGCCCTCCATTGCATCTACTAGCCAAGTATGCAATCCTATTTGTGCAAATTTCACAAGGCAAGTAGGAGAGTATTTCTAAGAATCCTCATATTAGTAGGGCTATGCTATATCAATTTTATGATTCCTTGGTGAGGCTTTCTCTGTGGAGTTTTTCCGTCCAAATTTATGATAAATTAAGTCTTACATAGTTGTCCCCAACGATGTACATTCCATTCAGCAAGGACTCCATTTCGCATACAATCTCCCTTCTTTCCCTCAAAGAGTCAATGCCTTGGGATCAAATGGATGGTTTGTGAAAGTCTAGTGAAGCGGCACCAAAATAAGATCAGATAGCGCCCAAGAGGTTTTTCTCCCTCATGGAAGAGGTGAGGGGCACACAAAAGGAGGTAGACCTTTTGTGTTACCTTGGGGGAAGCCCACCAATGCCGGAGTACAAGATCATTAGGAGCTATAGCAGGTGGTGTAGAAGAACTAGGGGCTGGCCAATAGTAGTGGTGGACTGCTAAGGTACATGCTGGTTCAGGGAAGCCAACACTGGCATTGCTCCTAAGTTAGCCAAAGAGATCGCAGAAGGAGTGAAGCAAGTAAATGAAACTCAGTTAAACTCACCTATTTGGTTGTTTACAAGGTTCAACATGAAATCATGAATAGCTCGACCAAGGATATCTAGTTACTGAGTGAGCTTCACTCTTCGTCCCGAGCTTTTGCTTCTGATTTTCTCTTGTTTTGATTTAAAAGTGAATTGCGAGTCAGGCCAATCTGCGAATCAAGTGTAACTCCAACATACAAGGGAGAAAGAATATAAATGGAATATTATGGGTTTGCTCGCTCTAAGGACCAGCTTATGTTTCATTCACGGGCAACACAATCGAGTGAGGTGGTGAAGCTGATGATTGACGCCGGTGATCACCGTTCAGTTTTCCCTTTGATGCTCGTCGTCTAGATTTTTCTCTTGCCGCCATCGATGCGAAATTGGAGAGAGAGAGAAAGAGAGAGTAGTTATGGTGCCTCTTCGGGAAACAACGCTACCTTCATGCAGGCTACCAAAGACATCCTAAGAGAATGCCACCTAATATAAAGGTGTCACGATCTCGAAAAGACACCTAATACAGAGGTGTGTCGACATGAGAAAGACATCTGGCGGTATGTCGCTACAAGAAAAACTAGGATCACGTCTTACGGACGTGTAATGTAGATACCATGCTGGTGCTGCGACTGACGACCAATGACCGTGGCCAGTCAAAGACGCCTTTGGACACGGCTTCACCTGTAAGTTAGGCGCCTAATCGTCAGACATGGATGAATGAGAGGGCTAGATGACTTACCAAGTTTTTGGAGGGATCAGCGGGTGAAATAAGTTTATTCAGGGGTCAGTTCGTAAAAACAACACGTGCCCCACATCCCCATGGTCGTCCTGTCCCACTGATGAAATGCCCCGGTAGTCTATCTTTGATTCGGAGATCAGGATCGGACGGCGACGGGTCAGGTCAAACTGCATGCACGTTTATTTTACGGCACACGCGCACAGTATTTCTGTTCCGTCGAGAACGATCGTCTATGAGAGCAACGCCATCTCTGCTCTTCTTCTCCCACGAGTTGGAACATTCAGCCGAGCTGAGCGCGACGCCTTCGCCCCGTGGAAAAACCAAGGAATGGTGCCGGTAGCTGCCTAAGTTAGTGTTTGATTAAGCGCGGCGCAGTTGGTGAGATTAGAAGCGATCGGAGGATGCGACCGGGAAGCCGCGCTCAGTCGTCGGACAGCGAGCGGGCGAAATGTTTTTTTTTTTTTGCGTGTGTGCGACGGCGATTGTTTATATGCGGGCGCTTTCGATTTGTCACGAGCATATCCGTGGGATCGAGTTAGGGTAAGCGGTTTGGATAAGACACGACACGAGTGATAGACAGCGACCAGACCCTCATTTTTGATGGTCACATTTGTTTGTTTGTTTGTTAGAGAATTGTGAACTGATGAAGCTACGTACGCGCGTGCTGGCTTTGAAGTCCACGTCAAAACGGTTGCTCCATCGGACTAGCTAATTATTGGCTGTCTACGCCAAAACAGTTGCTGATTAATTCGTGGAATTAGAATAAAATAATAATTCATTGGAGATGATTATGATTGAGAACGATTATGACGCGCTGTGTTATGATGTGCTGAATGTGTGCGTGGATCTCAGCACGATAGAAAGCGTGGCAGCTCCTGCGGGCGCATTGCTTGGTGTGAAGATGTCCAAGACGAACATCTACCCCACGAAGCGCATGCACGAAACAAATTTGAGTGTTGATTTGGACTCTCATTCATCTGTGGCGTTCACTTAGCAGGGCCAGTATGGGCCATCATTGTCAGAGTTAAAATTGAACAAATCCTTAGGTAGGGTACCCTAACTAGTTGTCTTTGCACCATAGTAACAGGGAAAAGGTTTTACCAAGGTTCAAGATCTCCAGAGGAGATAACAACCTACATCTCACTTGTGTTTTATTGCATTGGAGTGGGTACAAAATACAAGTAAATTACGAAGGAATTGAGCCTTATCTACTACTTCCTCATTTCTGGTTTATTGGGCTCATCTCATTTTCTTTGGTTTTCCATATTATAAGTCTCAATTTCACTTCTTTCCATCACATGTTCACATTTCAAGTTACATTAATTTGATGCATGCAAGGATTAAAAAAACCAATCAATGCATGTAACCATTCCTACTCATTTGGTGGTCATCCATCCACACACTATAATTAATGCACATCAAAATTTAAGTAGTTTTGTAAACTACGAGATACATTCCTCCATTCACCATGTACCTTGGTTGATGAGATTTCAGATGTAAGCCCTATAAACTGAAAAGGAGGAAGTATGAGTCTGTTCGCTGTTTATATAACTTACCGGGGTCCTAGCCTCGTAGTAGGGTTACGCAACTAGATCGGCTATGTCGGTGGAGGCAGAGTCCTTCACGAGTCCCTATCTTCATATTGCACTCAAAGTTTATCTTCATGTTATCCGCCATGGGCCGCCCAAAGTGGCCCGCCAAAACAATTGCTAATTAACTAATGCAATTAGAATCAAGTTATAATTCTAAGGAAATGATAATGATTGAACGCTCTCGCGGAACAATTTTGATGCGATGTGTTATTGTGCGTCCAATGTGTGTGTGAATCTCACAGGACAGAAGTGTGGCACCTCTTATAGATGCACCATTCACTCTATCTGCCACGCTAGGCGAAAGGCTTAAAATGGTGCTTCATTTGTTGTTTTTGTGTGAAGTGACCTGCCTGCAGGTCCCGTCCTTACTCTCTCCATTCATATCACACTTTATGGCAATTTTTTATGCATATATGGATGAAAATTATTGAATAAGTGGCATTCTAATCTAAACCATGACAACTTTTAGGCCTTTTATACATGGCAACATTATGTCTTTAGTGCAATATGGAAACTACTAAAATATGGATGGCAACTTATCTGTTGCTCGTTGTAGTATGACATTGTTTAGGCATGTCAATTCCTATAAATGTGTAGCAACTTTCTTTGATTAGCACTACAATTCTTTTTGCTGTGGCATGACAATCCTCTCCTCCTCGCTTGACACAATTCGTGAACATGGAGGCAACTCTCTCTTCTGTGCCATGACAACTCTATGTATTACATCATTCCCATGTTCTAATCTATAGCATGGCAATTTTTGTCTAATGTAACATCGTTGAATACATGGAAAATTGCTATGCTAGCATGTCAGCGAGTGTGTGTGGGGTGGGGGGCTGGTGGGTGGGTGTGTGCGCACGCGCACGCGGGTGCGCGCGTGCGTGTGTGTGCTTTCGTGCCTGCGTTCTGCGTTCTCGTATGTGTGTGCGCGCGCGCATGCATGCGTGTTTTGGGGAGGGAGGTCCACGTTCACTCGCTTGATCGTTCTAGCTTACATACATCTCTCACGCAATGGGTCCAGAGTCTATCTCGCGAGTATATGCGTCCTAATTTCTTTCATAGCGTAGACCACCACCATACTCTCACACAGTGTATACCATATACCAAAGCTGTGAAGTTTTAAGATTAACAAATTTACCACATAGGCATCGCAATCTCTCTATCATTGCTATTTAAAAAAAAGTAAGGTTTATGTTTGGCTCGTCCAACCCCACCTGCACTCTCCCCTTCCCTTCTCCCCGTTTTGATTTCCCCCCTTCTCAACAAAGTTTTTCTCCAAGTTTCCCATGAAAACCGCCTCGATTTGTCTCAGGTCTTATTCACTAACCAAATAAAATTAATTTCCTTTGTTAAGACAATAGGTTATTATCGCATCAGATCTACCTTTCTGATACACAATCAGATTAATAATGGAATGACATGTAAGTAATGGTGATTGTGTACAAAAACTCACGGAAATTTTAACACATCAATGCATATGTGTCGTCGCACAGACTAACACAATTTCTACTATTAAACAAAAGTTGGTGGTAGTACGTCCATTGGTGAAGCCTCTCCGTCCCCAAGTACTTCATTAACACAATCAAATCAAATTAGATATTTTGCAGCACACTTCTGGTGAGTGTAATTAACTAAATTCAATCATTCGAGAAACATGCCAGACACGGGCAATCAAATCAATTCACTTGCACCAACACAATCAAATTATGTCACTAAGTGCAATAGAATATGGTGTGTGCAAAGTATATTCAGATACAGTTGATGAATATGTATGCCCCCTCCCCTTCGTTTACAACTCAAGGACAATTTTTTTAACACAACACATACGCAGACCCTCATACATATGCACATACACTTACCATGTGAGCACACGCACACACACCCTACCTACAGACCCATGTTGGGCCGAGTGCGGGCCTAGGCCCTCACTCAATTTTTGTTTCTCCAGCTTTGAAGCCCAATTTATTTACTAATTGGGCCCCCCAGTTAGCAAGAGAATTGTGCCGCCACTCACTTAGGCCTCCTCTAAGATTTTAGGCTGGCTCTGCCCTGCATCCTAGTCCTATGAGCACCTCTGAAAGAAGAAGCTGACATGTCATCTATTGATGAAATCGTCACAAACACATTCATAGTCGACACACACGTCTTCTCCCACTGAATACACACCGCCGAAAGGTCCGGACTAAATTCATATCTGAACCCCGATGGGCTAATTCTAACACAACTACACAAGGAAATTAACTATTTGAGCTACGCTCAATTTGATGGAGTATTTAACCAAAAACTACCACATTTCGACCGAACGATGCCCAGAAACTATCACTTTACGATTTTGTGCCAAAAACTATCACTTTTTTGCTAATCCGTTGCAAAAAAAACTACCAAGTGTGAAACTCATCCGCTTCGCCGCGGTTAAACGTGTTTCTGTCAGGCCAGGCCCACATTTCAGGCGCTAGCGAGGCAAGTCGTTGACGACTAGGCGTTAACGGCCGTTAATGCCTCCGTCGACCGTCGGTGGTCAAGGCGGGGTAGACCCCCGGCCCTCTCGCTCGCATAGTTCACTCTCTCTCTCTCTCTCTCTCTCTCTCTCTCTCTCTCTCTCTCTCCTATCACGAGCTCTCCCCTCTCTTTGACCTAGGTGGCAGCCGGCATGACCTTAGGTTGAGAGCTATATTTTAACTGAATTCAGTGCATTCTTTTGTACTTTACTGAATATTATTTAACTATTAACTGAAACCCTAGGTTCAGAGCAATATTATAGCTAAAATCATTCATTCTATTGTACTTAATTGCATATTATCTAATTGTTAATTGAAAACCTAGGTTCAGAGCTATATTTTAACTGAATTCAGTTCATTTTAATTGTATTGGTTTGACTGAATTTAGTTAACATGCAGAAGCAAAGCACATAATGTTTTGTTGAAATTAGAGCTCAAAGAGGACACACCTGCACAGAACAACCTAGGAATCGCCTCCTAGTTAGAGTACCTTCAAAAGCAACCATCTTCCTAGGCCTCTGACTGTGGAGCATGCATTTTGGTTCAGATTCAGTTACAGAACCACAGAAAGATGGCACCATAGTGTGTGGGGTTTCCTGCAAAGATTCGAACCAAAACATACATGGAATCAACCATTGCAAACAGATAAAAATGACCTAACCTTAACAAAAACTTAGACCCGGACAACAGATACTTACAAACAGTTGTTGATCCATGGCAACCATGGAGATGTCATCGTACGAGCTCTCCGACTCATTCCAGGAAGGCATCCTCAAGTTCTACCGGCTAAAATGGCGGCAGCGGCGCCGTCGACGGCAAAGGATAGAATGAGCGAGCGGGGAGGGAGAGAGTGAGCGAGCAGGGAGAGAATGAGCGAGCGAGCGAGCAGGGAGAGAATGAGCGAGCGAGCGAGCAGGGCCGGGGATCCACCCCACCTTGACCACTGACGGCCTACGGAGGCGTTAACGGCCGTTAACGGCCGTTAACGCCTTGCCACGCTGGCGCCTGAAACATGGGCCCGGCTTCTATAGAAACGCGTTTAACCGCGGCGAAGCGGACGAGTTTCACACTTGGTAGTTTTTTTGCAATGGATTAGTAAAAAAGTGGTAGTTTTTGGCACAAAATCGTAAAGTGATAGTTTCTACACACATTTAGCCGAAATGTGGTAGTTTTTAGTTAAAATACTCCAATTTGCAACTCATGAGAATTAGCTAATGTAATATTGATGCCCCGATTGTAATGCACGGCGGACAATTATCGAGCTAGAATAAATATCTGAATAACCCTTCCGGCAAACAAACAAAAAACTCAATAGCCCTTCCCGGAAAAATATTCTCCTTAATCATGTTCACCATCTGAAAGATTAAATTTCGTTTATTTACTCTTCCAAAACAGCATGGACAATTGAATCAAGAACTTCAAAAATAAAATAGCCAAGTAGCTATACGTTGATCCGACACGAGGCACACATTGGCGCATGGCAGGTACGTGCAAATCGGAGCTAGTCGAGGGTGTAGCAGCAGTTCTTGAAGGTGTTCATGTCGCGGCTAAGGAGTGGCACGTAGGCGTCCACGCTGCCGTCACCCAAGAAGGACGGCAGCAGGATGAGCAGGCCCTCCACGGGCAGGTAGCTGGGCATGAAGAAGAAGGGCCGCCCGCCGCCAAAGTCCATGTCGTAGAACGGGATCCGCAGCCAGCTGTCGACCTCGATGTTGGGGCTCAGCACCATGTCTGCCGCGTCGGCCGTCGCCACCAGCCGTTCCTTCTCCACCGCGCCAGAGTTGGCGAAGTCGATGAAGGACTTGAAGTAGCCATCGTTGATCCGGGACACCTCCCGGCTGATGAGCTCCACCGCGTGCTTCACCGGCCTGGCCACCAGCTCCCCCGCCGTGGTGGTGGGCCGCGCCCAGAGGATGACGTTGCCGGTGTATCCGTCCGGCACCTGCGGGCTCATCCGCGCTCTCCCGTCCACGGCGATGGCGACGCTGGTGGTCTCCCCGCCGTCGAGCCCGCGCGCCATCGTCATGCTCCGCCACAGGTGCGCCACCACGCACTGCAGGGTGCTGCAGGGCCTGGGCGCGCCAGCCGACGCCTGCGCCTTGAGCCGGGAGATGAATTCCCGGCTGAAGTGCACCTTGTTCACCACCACCTCGTCGTCGTCGCCGTCCGCACGGACAACTTCGTCGTGCACCTTCTCGTAGGGCTTGAACTCGACGCCACGGTGCTCGTACTCGACGTGCAGCGGTTCTCGGGGGTGGAAGAAGGACGCACGGTCGTGCACCGGGACTGGGTCGATGACAGCGCCGCGGGTGGCCTGGCTCCACGCGACGAAGAAGTTACCGGTAGAGCGGCCGTCGGACACGATGTGCTGCGTGGTGAACCCCACGACGAGCGACCCGCACGCGAACCGCGTGACCTGAATGAGCATCAGCTCCTCGGGGCCGTCGTCGCCGCTCGGGTGCAGGTTGAGCACCTCTGGCGTGGGCTTGAGCGGCATGACGCTGTCAAGCACCACATCGGCCGTCGCCTCCACGAACCGCGCGCCGGCGTCGTTGAGCATGATCACTCGGTCGCCGTTGGCGTCCACACCGAGACGCCCGGCCCACTCGCGGTAGTCCACCAGCGCCCTGGCCAGCCCGGCCTCGAGGACGGCGTTGGGTGGCGCCGGCGCGTGGAACGCGTAGACCACCGAGATGTACGTGTCGAAGTTGGCCTTGTCGAGCACGGTGAGCGGGACGACGTCGGCGGTGCACCCCGGAGCGACGCCGCAGGCGCCGTACTCGGGCTTGACGGCCTTGGACGAGTGCACGGTGATCTTCATGTCGACACGCACTAGGAATGAATTTAATTGCTTACTTGCACGTACTAGGAGTCTAGGACGTGTATGGGTGTTCTTGAGCAACGAGGTAGCTGAGCTGGTGTTCTTCCTGGTACAGAAAAGGTAGTAGTGTGTGATTATTGGATGGTGAGGCTGAATGAGCTGAGGCCGAGTGTTATATAGGGAGCTGGCCGGAGGGCAATGCATGCGTGCATGCATTTCCTGCGACATTTCGTTGGAGCAGCTGGGGCTAGAATTGCATTGGTCAAAAGACATTTCTAAGGTTGGTGGGGGGCTGGACATTAGCTATTGGCGAATTGAGTTGACCATGCATGACATTTTCTGGGCGTCGAGAAGAGAGGAAACAGCAGCAGTGGCAGCATCGTTGATGGTGCTAGTGAGCAGAGGATGAAACCGGGACGCCCCGTTCAGATTTTAGACAGCGACCGCTGTGAATGTTAATAGGCATAATAATGTATTCCCTCCGTCCCAAATTAAATGATTTAAAAGTAACTCAACTTTACATTAAGTTTAGTGCTAAGTTGAGTCATTTTTGAGTCACTTATTTTGAAACGGAGGAAGTAGTATATAGTGGCTTTTCACCACGTTCAGAGGTCAGAACGGGCAAATTAGGTTTACATTGACTCGGTAAAATGTCCTTTGAAATTTTAGGGCTCATTTGGGTTTACTTTTCCTATTTATTTCATTTAAAAATCCAATAAAAGGAATAAGCTCTTAGTGGTGTTTGCCTGTAGTGAAATATAGTAAAAAACCGTAATGTTACCGTGCAAAAGAAAAACTATACGTTGTGATGGTTGACTTCGTCTTGCGTTGCTGATTGTGTTGTGATGTCCTTATTATATACTTCCTCCTATTTATAATATAAACTTGTTTTATAAATAAAACGGCTTGTAAAAGGATCATATATTACGACGCAAGGAATAGTATTTTTTTTAGTGTGGAAAATTGGCCATATGGGATTACTATGTCCATGGCAATGCCAAACACAACATAAGTATCACATTTGAGGAAAATTTCACCAATGTACACTGTCAGGCAAACTTGCAAGACAATGTACCCCTTTCGGCAAATTACAAGTGAACTAGGGAGAAGGGCCCACCCGTCGAGCAAACGAGCCATGCCACATGGCCATGTATTCATAGCATACGTCTTGAGTTTTGAGATTCACAAAATCATCGCACGTGTCTTGTTGCCGAGGAGAATGTCATCCCCCACTAGGAAAGCGTCACCGAGAAGTCTGGAATAAGTTCAGAAATACGAACACCCCTCTCGGCTCTAGGGTTTCAACCCGAGTGGGCTAGTTCCACAACGAGGAAACTGACGTTCTGGGCTAAGTTCGTGTATTGACTTATCTTTATATTAGATCAAAATACTTTCCTTTTTCAAGTTTTTCAGATGTGTATTGATTGGATGGTTAGAGGAACAGTGGTATCTTCAGCTCACCAGGGTTTTGAATTTATTTTAGGATTTCCGGTGATGTGCGTTCAGTGGGAGGAGACGTTCCCATCGACGACGAGGCGCCTACGATGACTTCGTAAATTTCAAGATGATATGCCGGCTCAGTCTCTCGAAGATGCTTATAGAGATAGGACATATGCGTTTGCGTCATAGGGATGAATATATGTGTGTATATAAACTCTTGCGTCTGTGTTATGTTAAAAAAAAAAGCAGAAAACTTGACACATGCACACTCACCTGCTCCCTCCCTGCGGTGTTCGATCGGTTCTCGGACACGTGCAGTGGGTTGAGTCGTAGGAGTCTTGGTCTTAGAAAAACGTTCGGTGAGTCAAGGCAACTCTGGTCGAGTACTACGTAGCCGTGCAAGCATCAAGAGGCTCGCAGAACTCTGGTCGACTATGCATGCAGCAAGAGGCTGGCAGAGCTAATACGATGAATCGACGACGGCGAGGCTGCATGAGACCGTACCATAGAGGTGGTAGTTGAGGGCAGTCAATTTACCTGAGTGCAGTTGAAGCTTGAAAGTGATGGGCAGAGTATGCTAGGTTATCTACAGTTGAGGATCAGGACTGGACGACGGGTCAAATGACGCCCATCCGAGCAAGTGGCACGCAGCACGTACGCTTACTGTTTCAAGTTTCAACGAATGAAACGATGGTCAAGGCCAAGCATAGCATTTTCTGCTCTACTCCCCTAAAGTGGAATCATTGAACTGGCCTGACCATGCCGTTTTCTGCCCCTTCCCGGAACAAGAAACGGCAGCATGCAGCTGCATGTTCAACGCTTGCTGGGAGTTGGTGAGCAGACAGCAGCGACGAATATTAGTTACATATAATATTTATATGCGTTCTCTTGGTCACGGGGCCTATTCTTCATTCCTTACCTAAACTGTGATACGCATTAGTTTTTTAACGGTTTGAAGATTGCTCACCACGCCTACCGTGTGGTCTGTGATACGGGATCGTTTAGTGGGTAGCGGCTGGATAAGAAGATGACACGATCGATGGAGGAAGCTGGGTAGGTACCATATAGTATTCCCTCCGTGCAGTGGCGTAGTCAGGGCTGGGCTACGCCCAGGCCAGCCCTCGTAGCTACAGTAACTGTGGCGGCTACGATGGAAATAGCTACAGTATACATAGGGTTGTAGAGCCACGTCCCAGGCCATTGGCCCTAGTAACCTGGAGCCTGGCCACTGCCTCCGTGGGATCTGCTGTAATATAGTCGAATTAAGATTTATGAACTTTGACTAAGCTTATAGAAAAGTCTCTATATTTATATTTCATTTTGGAACTAATGATGTTGATTCATGTTCTAGATGTTGATAAAACTTTCAATAAACTTTGTTAAAATTCCCAAAGTTTTTCTTTTAATAAAAGGTTACAATACACGCTATGTTTCACGGCATACGGAATATTACTGTATTAGCACAACTTGATGATCGTTTCTGGGTATAATTATATGTTATCTGCAAATTAACCCATGTGTATGCAGGGATGTTTGGTGACCACATGTGTTATTGGAGCCACAGTGTCTCATGATTGCATTTTTTTTTGTTAGATGGTAAGAGGGTGTGAGACTGATATATTTATATAAGCTAGTTGTTGTGAATTGATTTGAGAAATTATTTGATCAGTTAAAATGTGAACCGAATTTAAAATTGAACACTTCATTTGAATAAGAGATCTCCTTGGCAACCCATTGGCCAAGTCAAAAATCGGGGACTCACCAATCATATTGGTGCTATAGTGTTGCGTGTTGGCATTTTTTTGGGGCCATGTGATGAGAGTGTGCAGGAGACTGGTATATTTTTATAAGCTGGTTTTTCTCGATTGATTTGAGAAATCATAGGTCAGTCAAAATTAAACACCTCACTTGCATCAAAGAGCTCCCTTAAAAATTGTTGACTAAGTCAAAATTGGAAACCTAAATCAAAACCAATGCCCTCAATTGAAAATGAGCCCCCGGAGCTTAGTGATATAGTAGATTGCCAGGGTGTCACATATGTTCGAACAATCTAGTACTCAGTGTGTGTTTTTACTCCGCATATCAGTTTTGTTTTAAGTCCAAATTTGCAAAGTTTCATCGATTTTATACTAGGAAATATCATCTGCAATACTTTTTTCGATAAAAAAAACTCTCGATTATTCATCTTCAATCACGACGGTACAAGGAACACCAAAAATAATAAAATTTATATTCAGATATGTAGTCTATCTAACGATGACTACAAACACTGAAGCGAGTAGAAGGCGCATCGCCGTCATCCCTCCTCCATCGCTAGAGCCGGGCAAAGCTTGTTGTAGTCGTGTTAAGGCCCCATAGGACCAGCGCAACAGAACCGCAACCATCGCCGATGTAGAGTAGCATAGATTGAAAGCATCCAACCTGAAGACACACGAACGTAGACGAATGATGACCAGATCTGAGTGAATCCGTCAAAGACAGACCCACCAGAGACACAACTCCACATGCCTACCGACGATGCTAGTCACACCACCGGAACGACAGTTCGACGGAGAAAACCTTATTTCATCTTCAGGGAGCCACCGTCGTCTCGCCTTTCTAAACAGGACACAAACCCCAACAAAACTCAAAAAATATCTAAAAACAGAGCCCTTCCATCGGCAAGGGCTGGGATCCACCACGTCCCCATGGGTCTAAGGTCATCGGAGACGAGGCGGACCGACGACGACCGGAGAGAGGTCAAGCAGCCCTATGCTTTTCGGAGGGGGTGTCTAGAGGCAGCGACGGCTGCGTACAACCATCTCTTGCATAATCTACAATACCAAATAGATAAATTGTAAAAATAAATTTCATAATGATTCAGTATCACAAATAAAGATATTTTTCTATAAATTTGGACAAACCTTAGAAAATCTTGACGTAAGACAAAATTAATATGCAAATTAACAAAAAGAGAGCAAATACTATGTTCGCACGAAAACCATTTCCTATTCGTCATATTAGCTACTAGTATAATTATTGCTTTTAAAAATAAACTTCAATCTGATACTAGCTTAGTCGCATTTGCACTCTATGCTGCATGCAGTTCTTCTGAGTTTTCAAAAAATAAAATAAAATAAATGACTGTAGTCTAGGCAAAAAAGTTCAAGTTCATTCTTCAAAGTGGCCACTAGCATAATTATGCATTGCTTTGAACTTTATTAATTCCCGCTCGCAGTTCTTTTATTGCTTTGAAAAATTTAAACCCCCAACCCAAACACCACCATAAAAAAATGAGTGTGCTTCACAAATCACAACCCTCGCATTATCAAGAGTTAGTTAATCTCGCGCCGCAAATCTTCAAAGTTGAAGGTTGAAGGAAGAATGTAAAGGTCGCCGTATATATGAGACGGGGAAACACGAAGGAAACGGCTTTTCTTTGTCTCACTCACCAAGTCATTGTCACTGCTTCACTTTGATTATAAGTATAACCTAACGGGATGTAACAGCACAGAAGCATATACCAGTGGCACATGCATTGTATCACGTTTTTCATCAATTATTATTCCGTTCGCTGTCACGGCCCAGGGGTCTGAACAAGACATGTACATATGGTCCAGCTCCAACCAATACCTGTCCTTCCCCAACATTCAAGGATCGGAATGAAGGTAGAACCTGCGAGGCTTGAAGTTTCCCTTGACTAAGAGCATCTATAGTCACGGTTGTTAAATTCGATACGTCCGGACGTGTTTACGGACACTTATCGAACACGTCTTAAATTGAATTCTTCACATTTACACTTTTTATATCAGACATTACATATCCACACTAATCATGCAACACACTAATCATGCAACAAGAAGATAAATTGCGTAGATCATTACACGGATTATGAGACGGAGATAGATATGTACATTCTCATAATTAAAAGATCACATATTGATCTCCAAAAGCTACTTCAAGTTCACACAATCCACATACGATAGACAGGTTCTAACTAGAGTACTAATAGCTACTCCCTCCGTCCCAAAATAAGTGACTTAAAAGTAAGTTAGTACAAAGTTGAGTCATTTTTAAGTCACTTATTTTGAGGCGGAGAGAGTACAAATTAACGACGGAGACGGTGGAGGTTCACCACTTCCTGGTCGGGCATTTGCCTTCCGGTCGTCGGCGTAATTGTAGGAGTCCGCGACTAATGGAGGGTCCTGGTCGTCGTCAGAGGAGGTGGAGCTGTGGTTGTCACCGTCATCGGAGTCGGAGTCGTAGAGGACGATCAGCCCCTTCACCTGCCGGACGGCCCTGTCCTGTTGTCACTTCAATATCGCAACCGAGCCGCCGCCTCCGTTGCCTCCTTCGCCTCGCACTCAGATTGCTCAATACGAAGCTGGAGTGCCTTTGCGTTCTTCCTCCGTAGGCAGTGAGCGTCCATTTGTACCGTCATGAGCGACCCGCGGTAGAGCCATGCAAGAAGTCGCTTGTCCTTGTCAAGCTTCAATTGCATCATGGGGCAGCGACACTCGGACTGCTCCACCGCATCCCTCTACCTTGCTCGTTGTCTCTCGTGGCGGGGTGGCGCACGCATCCGATTTTGGAGTGCGCATGCGGGCCGGTGGCATGGGCACTAGCACCCAGAGCCGCGCGAGCAGCCTACATGGGAAGGAGACATCGCGGCGGCGGTGCGGATTGCACTGTCCTGGCGAAGCTGCGCGCGGGCCGGTCCAGCCCCGGTGTGGGAGTTGTGGCGACGCTGCAGATCGGGAGCTACCATCGATGTCCACCTTGGACCGCTCCAAGGCAATGACGAGGGCCAGCTCCTCCTCGTAGTCCAGGTTGGAGCCAAAGTGGTGGCTAGAGCTCGACATTGGATTGGATTGGAATCCGAGAGGGAGAGGAGAGGGTAGAGCAAGAGAGGCGAGTGAGAGTGAACTAGGGTTCAGAGCGAGGTGCCGGATTAGTGATTTTGTGGGACAGCGGTGGGGTGAGTGATGGGACAGGCCTGTCAGCTAGGATATGGCAGGCTAGCCTGGGCATGGCCGGGCCGCTCCATATCCACCCTAGATTTGGGCTGGACATAAGGGACGCTAGAGAGGCTGAGCGTTTGAGGCCAGTTTAAGGCGTCCGGCTGTAGATGCTCTAAGGGCATCTTTGACCCTGACTCTTAGACCTTTCGCATACGTCTGGTCCGCGTGTTCCGGTCATGTTATGTCATCCAACATGGTCCTGTATCGGTCCGTCGAGCGGTGCAGACGTGTTTTTCTTGCAAAACAAAGACAAAGCAGGGGGCTATGCAGGCGTTCGGACCGCCACCACGCCCAATCCTGACTACCCTGGCACACACAAAACCCTCTTCACGCGCCTGCGTGCGTTCCTGCGCGGCGCCAGCTGCTCACATTCATGCCGCTGTAGAGTGTCTACTCTGCATTAACATTGGCCCAGAGCGAACGCGGCCTCTCACTACCTCGACATTGAAGCGGTGCTCCGATCGAAAGAGCGATGCCCGCTCCACATCTAGCTGAACACGCCTTGTTTCCACATTCAACCGGATTCATACTAGATACTACTCCTCCTACTTCCATTGAACCTGCACGCGTGCCGAGAAATTTACTCCAGACACACGTTTGTTTGCCAGCTGACCGACATTAAACACATCACCGATTGGATCCTTGCGTCCACCCGCTATTTAAACGAGGCCAATGTTGGGAAATAACTGTACCACACCTCCACTCCACATCTCCTCCTTGCACCATGTTCTGTGCACTCCCCATGACATCCAGCAAGCAGGAAGAGGGGTTCTCTTACATAAAAGACAACACAACCATGGGCGAGTTTGCAGGCAGGCAAGCGGAGGAGCAAGCCGTCTCTCCAGGCTGGACCCTTATGTAGCAACTCACCGCTCCAAGTCAGCTCGCAAAGGATTGGCATGTTGCTTCATGCCGACACACAGGGGAGTACGGGTGGCACGGGCATCGTGGTTGTCGTGGACGCCATGCTCACATCATGATCCTCCGGCGCCCTTCGTCGCAAAACGCTGGCGGAACTTCGCCCTGCCGGGGGAGGCGACCAACACATCTGTGGCCACCGCCGACACCCAAGAAAATTACAACATGGGAGGCCGCTGCCTCTTGGGTCCCATGATGGCCGCCGCCACTGCTTCGCCGGCATACACAAGCGGTGTCTTGTCCGGTTTAGCGTAGACCATTGTTGAACCCCGCCTCAGCTTCGTGGAAGCATAGGATCCACTCTTTCCCTCTGGCTGAAGAAAGGCTACTCCGATGTGCGGCGCAGACGGGCAAAGGGAAGATATGGCGGAGGTGGAGGCCCAGAGGGTAGCCAGGTCGTGGGACTGGAGATCTACCACAACCAGCATTAAACTAGGTGATTAGTTGAAATATGTCCAAAAGTATACCTCCAGAATCGGACGAGCTTGCTTTTAGTTAAAGCATGTTGGTGATGTAATGAATTTCGTCCTGTTTGTAAGAAATTTGTCATGTTTACATGAATTTCTTCCAGTTAATTCAAACAGTGGCTAAAATGTATATAGGCAGTGTTGCATAACCGGTTCGGGCATCTATGTTCATGGATGGATGCAGGAGCAAGTTTGTGGGCCGGTTTGAAGATGCCCTAAGACAGATATCCTCGGAAATTTTGAGTGGATTTCCTTTTCGAAAAATATAGTACAAATATAGACGCGGACAAATTTATACATAAACTTATCCATGTACATGTTTTGTGGACTTTACAAGTTTTTTCCCCATATTCTAGCATTACGTTTTCGAAATCATGCGAGCCAAATATTTCTTCAGTTAATCAGTGCCGGAGGTCGTATAATTACCATCAGCTACTCCGTTTATAATTAGGAAGTTCTAACATTTCCCGAATCGAATGTATATACACCTACTTTAGTTTTTGTTCACTCATTTCACTCATTATATACTTCCTCCATTTCATAATATAGTGCGTCCATTTAGGAGACTTAAGTTCGATCACAAATTTAAATAACATGAACAACTGCGGTGCAAACAAAAATTATACCATTTAATTCACATCCGAAAGAAGTTTTCAATGACATAGCTTTTGCTCCCGCTGCAGTCGTCTTTGTTTTTTTTTTTAAACATGGGCAAAAGACTTGCCTCATTCATTAATAAAAGGAGAAAGTTTTAGAGTACATGTTAATGGCTCCACATCATAGCCCGTCCGACAATTAAAAAGAACTACTCTCGCAACATGACGATACTTAGGTGTCTAGCTCCTGTCGTGACCCACAACTTGGCTTCATCTTGGATAAGTTTTGAAAAAACAAAAATATCATAGATAGACAGAGATTTCATGAAAGATTAAGCAGGATAAGCAAAGGAATCCAGATTCAGTCGATTGTTTGAAGCCAAGGTCTCGAGCTAGTCCATCTTTCTATACGAATTTCTTTAAAGAATACTTCTCTTATGATCTACTACGAGAGTGTCAAGCGGCGATGGAAGTTGAGTAATTGTCTTGGAAATAGGGCAGCATTGATTTCTTCCTGAAAACTCTAGCGTTTCTCGCGTTTCAAATGACCCAGCCAACAAGCATAGTCAGGGAAGTCAAGGCCTTCCAGTTTGCCGTGTTGGGATTCGACATGTTCGTCCACCAATACTTGACGCTACCCTCCGCCGGCCATTGATGAGTCTCCGGAGCCCCAAGGCCAAGCCACTCCTTTACCAATCTCCATACACGCAGTGTGAACCTGCATCGAAAGAAGAGGTGTGATGCCGTCTCGTTTTCCCTTCTACACAGGGTGCACAGTCCGCAATTCTCCCAACCTCGCTTCTCCAATCTATCTACCGTCTCCTATTTTGAATCTCTAACCAGGAGAAGAACTTGACCTTCGGAGGTGCCCAAACCTTTCAAATAGTCTTGGTCATGGTGCTCGTCATGGAGCCTAGGAATTGGATCTTGTAAGTAGAGGTCGCTGAGTACTCACAATTCGCCTCAAATTTCCAAGAGATATCAGCATCAATGTCTGATATAAGTTGAAATTGTTCAAGACGAACCCAAAGGTCCACAAAGTCCACAATGTGGTTGATCGAGAGGTTGACGGAAGGGTTGATCTTGCGCACCCAAGCATTTTCTAGCAGGGCATCCCTCACCACCCACTTCTTCCGCTTGGAGGCCGCAAAGATTATAGGGGCGATATCCATCGGTTTTTCTCCTCTCAACCAAGGCGCCTCCTAGAAGGGTGTATTCCCTTCATTCCCCATGGTAATGACGGTGGAGGCATAGAAGAGGTCCATATCCACCTTCAAGCACTGGTTTCCTAAGCCCAAACACGGTCTAGATGGGTCATTCCATTCCACCCACGGCCATCTCAGTCTGAGAGCTCCTGCAAAATTCCCCAAGTGTAGGACCCCAAGCCTGTCGAGATGTGTAGGTCGGCTGACAGTCTCCCAGTTAACTTTGCATTTACACCTGTAATTTTATTCCGAGCTTACCAGAGGAAAACACACTCAATTCTATTGACGTTGTGCAGCACACCATGAGGGGCGTTGAGGCCGGTGACGTGATAGACGACT
Organism: Hordeum marinum; assembly: GCA_022496015.1. Taxonomy (NCBI): domain Eukaryota; kingdom Viridiplantae; phylum Streptophyta; class Magnoliopsida; order Poales; family Poaceae; genus Hordeum; species Hordeum marinum. Next base: position 516,022,156 of record CM039673.1, read on the forward strand.
TGCAAGTAAGAACCGGTTTGATCAAGGCCGACCGGGCGACCGTGATGATCTTTATCCCTTGTCATAGAGGAAGCTTCGCAGCGACCTTGACCTCAAGGTGCTGGAAGTCCATCCTTTTCAGCTGCCAAATGGATAGTGGGAGGCCTGTGTACTTCAAAAGGAAAGAAGTCCGTGAGGCGGGCAGGCTATGAAGGATGTCGTTAAGGTTAAGGATGTGCATGGTCAAACTTGAATCTCGAAAAACACATTCATACTACATTATGAAATGGAGGAAGTAACTTACGATGAAATATCTAAAACATCTTATAATGGTGAACAAAGACAGTACTCCCTCCGTCACAGTTTAGAAAGCATGCACGTATACCTAGGTTGTTAATTTGACTTATATAAAATATATCATTAGAAAATAAAACATCTAAAATTTCTGATGATATTTTTTTTATAATATATGTCTCTTATTAGGTTGGTCAAATTGACGATCTAAATACACGTGCAGTACTTGTAAACTAAGACGAAGGAAGTAATTGTTTAAGTACCGGTCATCTACAACAGACTGGGAGTCTTAAATCCCGGCCAATCCTTCAGGTAGACCAGGGAAGATCGTTTGTTGGAATTGAATTTCCTGAAACTTCACTCACACTCACCTGCTCCCGCTGGTCTTGGGTATTGACTTGCGAGGCACGTAGTAGTACATCCGATTGATTAATTTGACCGAATTTTAATCAAACCTCGATCGGCCCGTGGGTGTGCCAAATGGGATTCTTTAACTTAAATCTTATGACTCTATCAACCAGGTGACACACATAAACTATGAGTTACTTCCTTCGTTTTTAAATATAATTTTTTTATAAATATTTCATCACGGACACTGACCGGACATGTCTTATTTTTTGCCTTTCACATCCGCATCCCTCGTATCCATACAAACACATGCAACGCTACGTAAAACATATATCAATATCTTTCATCGGATCGGATTGCTTCGCCGAACAAAAAGATCATAGTTCACCGGAGTTCATTGGCAAATTCAAACGAGAAACTACTAAGCATAATTAAAATATGAACAAAACGGGGAAGGACGGAGGAAATCATCATTTCCTTGCTGCCTCCTTCCCCTTCCGGTCGTCCGCACAACTGTGCACATCCTATGTGTAGGCGTTGGTGTGCGGTGGAGTGACGTCGTCATCAGAGCCGGAGGTGGAGGCGTTGTTGTCGTCCTCGTCGGACCAGCGCATGCCGGAGAACCTGCGGAGTAGGCGGGCCTGCTCCTCCACGTGGCGGGCCGCTTTTGCCTTCGCCATCGCCTCTTTCACCGCCTCGCGCTCCGATAACTGGATTGCCCGTCGGAGCACGTCAGCATTCTTGCGGCAGAGGCGGCGTACATCCATCTCCGTCGTCGTGAGCGGGCGATGGAGGACACCCGTGAGGAGCGCGTCCTCGGAGTCCACCGGCAAACTCGAACGGCGCGCGTCCAGCGCCTCCCCCTCTCTCTCGCCCGCTGTCGCTTGCGACGGGTTGCACACGCCTCTGACTCCGGGTCCTCGTGTTCCCCGTCCCCGTCGCGGGCACGAGAACCTAGCTGTGGCCAGGCACCGCATTCGAAGCAGAGGGTGGTGGAGGTTGACAGCATACCTGACCTAGAGCGGAGCGACCGGAGCTGCGTGCCAGGCGGGAAGGGCCTCTGACGTCGCCGGCGCTCCATCGGCGTGCGACGGGGCCGGAGGATACAGATCCACCGCTGTCGGGGCCGCCTTGGTCCTGCAGCGACCGGCTCGACGCGATGCGGGGGGCCACCTCCTCCACATCGACATTCGATTCGTCTAAGCTACTTTCATTGCCGGCCATCGAATCGAAGGGTGGGGAGAAGGGGAAGTGGAGTGGACGGAGAGTGAACTACTGGATGTCTAGGGTTTGCCGGATTCGGGTATTTAGTGGGGTTGGTGGTGGGTCGGGCTAACGTGACGGTGGGGTTGGTGGTGGGCCGGGCAGTCAGCCGGGCGTGCCCCATATACGCCCCATATTTGGGCTGAATATGAGGGGTGCTGGTCAGGCCAGGTGTTTGATACCCGTTTAGGAAATACTTCTGAATCAATTTTTCGTGACGGATACAAGGGGTCCGGCTGCAGATGTTCTTAGAATGTGATTCACTCATTTTGTTTCGAATGTAGTCCATAATAGAATCTTTAAAAAACTTAGATTTACAAATCGAAGGGAGTATATATACAAATAGACGAAACGGAGTGTTTGGTCAATCGTCATTTCTGCTCTTCTTGTTGGCGAAATGGAAAGATCAGTCGAGCTGGCCGTGCAATTTCTGGGCACATGGGAAGAAGGAACAGTGTACTAGCTATTGTGTGAGTATGTTACTGGTTAGCTGGGAGAGTTGGTGAGAAGTGATCGGGGGATGAAGATCGGACTCGGACGCCGCCGTAGAATAGTATGCGCGCGTTCGATTTGTCACGAGCATAGATAATTGAGTTCGGGCGACCGGTGGATCGATAAGACGGGACGCACACAAGTGGAGGAAGCTTTGAAATGCGATAGCGGCCCGACCACAACCCCACTACGATCTTGACTTGCTTGCTCTCCCTCGTTAGATCTCTTCGGCGACTAAAACCTCGCTCCGTCGAACCAGCTAATGAACTGCTTCTCTAGGGGTAAACGAACATGATATAGCCATCATCACGCTCTCATTTGATGTTTTGCCTCAGTCGCCGTACGTACTAAATATGAAACCACCAAGTCTTCTTTTGGAGGGCATTTAGAGCATCTACATTCCGGATCCTCGAATGTCCGTCTACTTCCAGGCGGCCAGACTGATTAGCGATTGGTCGCAAAATCACAACACAAACTGGCTGCTCAAACCGGTCCTATGTGTTCAAGCTAACTGGCACCCTCTGTATTCAGCTTACGTGACGGATATAGAAAGACCCAAACGCACTTGGATACAAAGACCCAAACGCACTTGGATACGACTGTCACGTCGGATCCGACGGATAGGATCCATCATAAATTATTAAATATCTTTTGACCTAGCCAGACCAGTCATTTCAATCCGCTCTTCTCCCTCGTGGCGCCGGTCCTCGTCCAGCTCCATCGCGACCCTAGCTCTGTTACCGTCCCGACCCTGCAGCGGCGCCCCACCACCGTCATAAAACTACTCCCCATCAGTCTTGTTGCCTCGGACACTGTTGTCGCTCAAACGCCACCGCGATATGTCCGGCTCCTCAAATAAATTTTATGTTTAAACTATGTATTGTGATGTTTCAATTCTCTATGAACAAATGTTATTTAGATGTGATATACATGTGTATGATCTAGAACATGGATTTACATGTATTTAAAGTTTTGGTATGAGAAGTATGGTTGAATAACATGATATTTGAGGAGCCGTCCGGCGCCCGGGTCTTGTCCGCGCCTTCGCGGATATTTAAAGGCGTTGTAGATGCTTTTAGAGCCTCTACAGCCGGATTCCTTATATCTGTTTCATACGTCCGAGCAAGCCGTTCGGTCACGAAAAATTAACCTAAACGCATTCCCTAAACGGGCCTCAAACGCCCAGACTGACCGGCACCCCTCATATCCAGCCCAAATATGAGACGGATATAGGGGAGCCCGGACATGCCCGAGCATGCTCGCCTGACACGCCCGGTCCACCGTCAACCCCACGACTGTCCTACAAAAAGGTGCATCCGGCTCATCGCTTGGAAACCCTAGCTCACTCACTCTCCTCTCTTGCTCCGTCCTCTCCTCTCCCCGCACCGATTTCAATCGAATCCGGCGGAATGTCGAGCTCCGGCAGCCGCTCCGACGACGGCCTGGTTCCGGAGTATGAGCTTGCCCTCCGCATCGCCTTGGAGCGGTCCAAGATGGAGACCGGGGGCAGCGAGGCGGGGCAGCTCCGGATCAGCCTCGCCGCTTCCCCTCCGTTGCAGATCGGACGCCGACGCTGGCTCTCCCGACCCGTGCGTAGCTCCGGCAGCCGGCCTGCACAATCCGCGTCTCCCCTGCACCGTCCCCCGGCCCCGCCGGCTGCTCCCCCAAGTGGGCAGCGGTGGATGCTTGTGCCCGTCGCGCCGGCCCGGATGCGCACGCCGGAATCAGAGGCGCGCGCCGCCTGCCGCGAGCATCAACGGTAAAGGGAGAGCTTGGAGGCGGATCAATCCGTGCACCGTCGCCGCAAGATGGAGGCGGAGCCCGACGAGGACGCACGGCTCCTCGAATGGGTCTACCGCCGGTCGCTTACGACCGCGGAGACGACGGACGCGCGGCGGCTCTTGCGGAAGAACGCGAAGACGCTCCGAATTGCCATTGAATAGTCCGAGCGCAAGGCGGTGGAGGCAGCGGCGGACGCGGCTCGTCTCGCCAAGCTCAAGCGGCAGCAGGACAGAGAGGTTCGGCAGCTACAAGGGCTCGTCATCCTCTCCGACGATGACGATAATGACCACGGCTCCTCGTCGGACGACTACGACGATTCTCCACCAGCCACCGACTCCTACAGCTGTGCCGGCGACCGGAAGGGCAAAGGGCCGGCGAGAAAGTGGTGACTGTCCCGTCCGCGTTTGTTTTTTAATTATGTTTAGCTAGTTTGTAGTTAGCATTTGTCAATGAACTCCCATGAACTATGCTCGTTCTGTTCGGCATTTGCAATTCGATGCGACGAACCTATATGTCGATCTAATTTTACGTAGCGTTACATGAGTTGTATGGTTTTGAGAATTCAAATATATGGAACGTTGAATGTGAAAGCCAACAAATGAGACGCGTCCGATCAGTGTCCGCGGATGCGGTCGCGTCTGCAAGCGATTAAGGGGCCGGATTTACAAAATTCGGTTGTAGATCCTACACCGTGGGGCCATGGGGTTTGAGCGTAGAAACCCCACGGCCCCACAGCGTAGGATCAGTGCAAACAGTAGGCCGAGTATTGCTTGCACTTAGCCAGCGATTTAACTTTGATCTTGTACAAATCCAGCACCGAGTAAATGAAAAGCCGGTTTACCGTATTTCAGAACATCCATTGCAATCCAGCATATAGTATTGAGTACATTTCGGGTGTAAAATGGAAACTCTACATCAAATTCGAACCCAAGCATTGAGCTGAGCAGAGGACGAAATCCGTAAGCCACGTTCAGATATCAGACAGCGAGTGGGTGAACACTAATACTGTACTCGTCCAATTGGTCACGAGCATTATCCTTAAGTTGAACGAGTATTCATACTTGAGTACGTGGCGACACAGGGTGGATAAGATGACAAGACTAATGGATGAACCTGTGGGCATGGCAGGTATTAGTACGATCCGTCCGACGTCCGTGTCGCTCTCTCCGGAAATCCGATAACGAATGAACGATCCGTTTTCTTGATCGGTGTCCTGGTCGGATTTGTGTGACGAAACTCTACATGGAAGTATGGAACTACCACTACCAGCTAGCTCATGCCAAATAAAAAACACTGTTATTTCCCTTGATTTTTATTATTCAAATAGCATCTATAGGGAGTAGCAGGTTGACGGAAGAACGGAAAGATGTCACAGCCAGCCCGGCCGCCGGCCGGTAAACATGAGACGGAGAACATGCACGGACGACGTTCTCTTTCACTCGCTATCACTGGTTGTAAATATGAGACGGAGAACACGCACGGACGACTTTCTCTTTCACCGGGGCACGTTTTAAATTGTTCCGTTCGCTGTCACGGGCCCGGGGGTTCTGAACAAGTCGTGTGTGCAGATATGATCCTAGCTCCTAACACAAACTGTCCTTCCCCAACATTCAAATTCAAGGATAGGAACGAAGCTGGAAACTGCAAGGCTTGAGGTTCCCGTTGACCAAGTCGGACACTCCACGGAAACATTCTCAATGGCTCCTTGCCTGAAAGAAAAAACGTCCCTTTTTGTCTAGAAAAAGCCACGATTCAACTTAGGTGACCAACATTACAAGAAAATCCTGAAAGAAACAAAAAATACAGTCCGGTTCTCAGGAAATCCTCTGCCTTTTCAATCTCGGCATCTCGCACGTACGGTGCCACTCCGAAGATGTTTTTTCTTTACCTGGAACATCATGCATTCCATTAACTAGTGGACGCGGCAAGATCATCGGCCACATCATCAACTACATTGAAGGGTAGATTAGTGAAGTCAGCTCGGGAGCATCTTCCGGGAGTCCAAGTTTCAATTACAGATGGGATTTATAGAGTACTCCCTCCATTTCGAAATAAAAATCTTTTTAGACATTTCGTAAGTAAATTGCCAAAAACTGTCGCAATTGCGTCGCTTAGTGTCTAAAACCATCATTTTCATAAAAAGTTGCCGAAAACACCGATTTTGAGTTTTTTTTTTGCTGAAATCACTGAAAACGACGATTAACAACGTTTTGACAGAAACTGACAGTGGGGCACATCCATCAGGACCATGTTGCATTGCATAACGTTTGGGTGGGACGGTCGGAGTTGCTGTCATGTGGGGTCCATCTGTCATAGGAAGAAACAAAAAGGAAAAAAATGCTCTCTTTATTTCACGGGAGGGCCTGCGCCTAGATCCGTCGGCAAGCCAGGACGTGAGCAAAGCCAGGCAACGGTCATGTCTCACCGAAGCTGGAGATCATGCGGTTTCCCCTTCACTTTTCGGTTTTTTTTGTCCAGAGAGAGAGAGAGAGAGAGAGCTTCATCAAAGCACCACCACCATAGAAGGCACGGCTAACGGCCTCCATCGACCTCGCAGCCATGTCTAGAGACAATGCCCCGCTACTCTACGTCGCCACGCATCTTGAATTGGACGGGGGCGTCCCATACGCAGCGTCCACGTCTTCTTCATCCTCTCCGGTCGGACGCCATCGTCTTCAAAATTCGTCAACGCCACTACATCGTCCACCTCCTCGTCTCCTTCATCGACTCTGAGAAGACATCATGCACTGTTGGAAATATGCCCTAAAGGCAATAATAAAATGGTTATTATTATATTTCCTTGTTCATGATAATCATTTATTATCCATGCTATAATTGTATTGATTCGAAACTCGAATACATGTGTGGGTAATACACAACATTGTGTCTCTAGTATGCCTCTAGTAGACTAGCTCATTGTTCAAACATGGTCAAGGTTTCCTATCCATAGACATGACATGTCATTTGATACCGGGATCACATCATTAGGAGAATGATGTGATGGACAAGACCCAAATTATGAACGTAGCGTATGATCGTTTCAGTTTATTGCTATAGTTTTCTGCATGTCAAGTATCTGTTCAATGATCATACGATCATGTAACTCACTGACACCGAAAAATGTCTTGTGTGTATCAAACGTCGCAACGTAACTGGCTGACTATCACAACTATCTCCGAGGGTGTCTGTTGGGTTGGCATGGATCGAGACTGAGATTTGTTACTCCATGTGACGGAGGGGTATCTCGGGGCCCACTCGGTAATAGAACATCACAATGAGCCTTGTAAGCAAAGTTACTAAAGAGTTAGCCATGGGATCTTGTATTACGGAACGAGTAAAGAAACTTGCCGGTAGCGAGATTGAACTAGGTATAGAGATACCGACGATTGAATCTCGGGCAAGTAACATACTAAAGAACAAAGGGAACTGCGTACGGGATTAACTGAATCCTTGACATAGAGGTTCAACCGATAAAGATCTTTGTATAATATGTAGGAACCAATACGGGCATCCAGGTCCCGCTATTGGTTATTGATCATAGAGGTGTCTCGCATGTCTACATAGTTCTCAAACCTGCAGGATCTGCACACTTAACGTTCGATTACATTTCGATAGTATTGAGTTATGTATGTTGGTGGCCGAAGGTTGTTGGGAGTCTCGGATGAGATCCCGAACGTCACGAGGAGCTCCGGAATATTTCGAAGATAAAGATTGATATATAGGAAAGTGGTATTTGGGCTTTGAAAAAGTTTTGGACAGTTCTGGTAGCGTACCGGGAGTGTCGAATGGGTTCTGGGGGTCCACTAAGTGAGGCCCACCCACCCCAGGGGACACATGGGCCTAGGAGATGGCGTACCAGCCCCTGGTGGGCTTGGCAGCCAGCCCCTAGGAGGTTGTCGTGGATTTTTCACGGCAGATGTCCGGGTGAACGGACTTAGGTTCGGGGCAGAAGCGCAACTATGTGGCGGCTTGAAGGGGTTGGTCGGAATCGAGAGATGCGGAGTTTTACCCAGGTTCGGCCCCTCCGATGGAGGTAAAAGCCTACGTCCTACTTGTCTGGTATTGATGATGAAGAAGATCTCTCGGTTACAAGGGTGCTGTTTTGATTGATGTTTGTGGTCGCGTGTATGCCGCTGACACCCTTCTCTGTTTGTTGATGAACACATTGTCGACTTTGATCCTTCACGAGCTTCTCGATCCCTGGAAGAGATCCCTCCAAGAACTCAACACCACCGTGCTTGCCCCACGGTGGGCGCCAACTGTCGTGGATTTCTCACGGCAGATGTACGGGTGAATGAACTTTAGGTTCGAGGCCGAAGCGCAACTATGTGGCGGCTTGAAGGGGTTGGTCGGAATCGAGAGACGCGAGTTTACCCAGGTTTGGCCCCTCCGATGGAGGTAAAATCCTACGTCCTGCTTGTCTGGTATTGATAATGAAGAAGATCTCTCGGTTACAAGGGTGCTATTTTGCTACCTCTAATCACGAGAGTCTCTAATCTCTTGTCTATCTAAGACCTGTCTATTGAGACGTCTAAAAACTTGACCCTCTCGGGGTGACCCACCCCTCCTTATATAAGTTGAAGGGGCGGCTTACATGTAGAGTCTAAGTCGGATTGAGACTTAACTTATTATTATGACTTCCTATTATGGGCTCCTGAGTCCCGGGCTTCTGAGTCAGCGGGCGGCTTACACGGGCGGCTTACACCGGGTGACTTACAACCGAGGACTCATCTTCAGGGACTCATCTTCAGGGACTTACAACCGGAGACTCATCTTCAGGGACTTACAACCGAGGACTCATCTTCAGGGACTCATCTTTAGGGACTTACAACCGAGGACTCATCATTAGGGACTTACAACCGGGGACTCATCTTCAGCCGGGTCATAACTGTCACGGGGTTATAACTGTCTCCCGAGTCATACCGGAGGGTATATCCCCGACAAAGGCCCTTGCGCAAAGGGTGGGAAAGGAGCCAAGTGGGAGGGAGTCCTACTAGGACTCCACCTCCCTTGTGGGAGGTGGACTCCCCCCCTTGTGTGCCGGCCAAGCCCCTAGGGGAAACCCTAGGGCGCCCCAACTACCCCCTCTCCCCCTATATATAGTGGAGGTTTTGAGGGCAGCCACCACCTGAAAAGCCATGTGCTTCCCTCTCCCCTCTAGATCGTCATTCTCCTCTAGATTAGTTTGGTAGAGCTCAGCAAAGCTCTCCCGGATTAGTTCACCACCACCGCCACCATGCCGTTGTGCTGCCGGAGAACTCATCTACCTCTCTGTCCTCACTTGCTGGATCAAGGAGGCGGATGTTGGGGAACGTCGCATGGGAAACAAAAAATTTCCTACGTTCACACAACACCTATCCATGGTGATGAGCATCTACGAGAGGGAGAGTGTATCTACGTACCCTTGTAGATCGCTAAGCGGGAAGCGTTAAGAAAAGTGGTTGGTGTAGTCGAACGTCTTTGCGATCCAACTCGTCGAGCGTCCCGCGATCCAATTACGATCCGTCCCGATCAAGCACCGAACGGACGGCACCTCCGCCTTCAGCACACATACAGCTTGATGACGATCTCCGCCTTCTTCATCCAGCAAGAGGGAGCGGAGAGGTAGAAGAGTTCTCCGGCAACGTGACGGGCTCCGGCGATGGTGGTGGAGCTATTCCGGTAGGGCTTCGCCTAAGCACTAGAGAAATCCGATCTAGAGGAGAAACTATGCACTGGAGGAGCGGGTAGCACGTGGCTGAAAATCTTGTGGCAAAACCCTAAAAAACTCTAGTATATATAGGAGGAGAGGAGGAGGAGGCTTGGCCCTCAAGGAGCCAGCCCTAGGCTTCGGCCGAACCAAGAGGGAGGAGTCCTCCTCCTCCACTCCTAGTAGGATTAGGACTCCTTCCTTATCTTAGCCTTTTTGCCTTTTTCCACCTTTTTGCTTTTGGGCTTTTCTTCCCAGCTGCATGGACCTTGTGTGGGACTTCCACCAGCCCAGTAAGGGCTGGTATTCATCCTCCCACAGCCCATGTAGCATCTTGGGTCGAAATACCCCTCCCGATGGTCTCCCGGTACACTACCGGTACTCCCGGTACACTACCGATGAGCCCAAAACCTTTCCGGCAACCAAAATAGGACTTCCTATATATCAATCTTTACCTCTGGACAGTTCCAGAGCTCCTCGTGACGTCCGGGGTCTCATCCGGGACTCCGAACAACCTTCGGTCATCACCATACATAACTCTATACTACCGAAACGTCACCAAACCTTAAGTGTGCAGACCCTGCGGGTTCGAAAGCTATGTAGACATGACCGAGATACCTCTACGGTCAATAACCAATAGCGGCACCTGGATGTCCATATTGGTTCCTACATATTCTACGAAGATCTTTATCGGTCGAACCTCTATGTCAAGGATTCAGTTAATCCCGTATGATGTTCCCTTTGTTCTTCGGTATGTTACTTGCCCGAGATTCGATCGTCGGTATCTCCATACCTAGTTCAACCTCGTTACCGGCAAGTCTCTTTACTCGTTCCGTAATACAAGATCTCGTGAATAACACTTAGTCACATTGCTTGCAAGGCTTATTGTGATGTTGTATTACCGAGTGGGCCTTGAGATACCTCTCCGTCACACGGAGTAACAAATCCTAGTCTTGATCCATGCCAACCCAACAGACACCCTTAGAGATACCTGTAGAGCACCTTTATAGTAACCCAGTTACGTTGCGACGTTTGATACACACAAGGCACTCTTTTGGTGTCCGTGAGTTGCATGATCTCATGGTTTATGGGGGGACAACCCTGTGGTAGCCTCAAGCGCCCCTTTTCCCCCACCTCCTAACGCGACTAAAGGGCGGGCCGCCTGCCCCTGCAGTCCGGCTATGCCCTGTCGGAGGTGGTCTGCCGGCTGTGCCCAGCCGGCTGGGCATTGGATACCGTCTACAGGGCGTGCGTGGCAACAGTGGCCCCCCATCCCGTCAAGGGTCACCGCCGATATGGCTACAGCGAAGCACGTCAGGGCCTCTGACCCCGGAGGATGGCGACCGAGCTTCTAACAGTGCCGGCACGCCTTCAACCACTCCGTTACCTGCCCTGGCATGGCTACAGGGTGGCCGGCTATACTGCTGACCCCGGCTGGCCGCCACAAGGCGCGGCCCGTGCCGCGATGTGACCGGCGTCAAGGCCCGCCTCGCGGGCCCTGCCGGTTCCTGACGGGACTCTTCAGCCGGCGGGACCTACCGGTGACAAGTCCCCCCGGCCGGGCCCATGCAGCCAGCCAGAGAGGCTGCCGGCTGGGGGCCCCTTTGGCCTTCTACTCATATTGTATTCCGGGGGGTTGGTCTATAAAACCCCCCAGGCCACCCCCGTGCAGAGGGGATCGATCAGCTGCTCTCTGGGAGTTCCCCCCACATCCACCACGCACACACAGACACACACGTAGAGAGGCAGAAGAGCATGCTAGCTCCTTCTTCCTCCTCGTTCCATACAGCTCGAGGAGCACCATTGTAACCCGACCGTTATCTCAACTAAACCGAGCAGGACTAGGGGTATTGCCTCCCACGGAGGGCCCCGAACCTAGGTACATCGTGTGTCAACCACCCCTTGTGCCTAATCCCACTCCTGGAGCCCGCCAGCGTCCTTCGACCCCTCTCGATAAGCCTACCTATGGCATATGCCGTGACGAAACCACGACAATGGTCATAGAAACATATACTTGACGTGCAGAAAATAGTAGCAATAAACTGACACGATCATATGCTACGTTTGTAGTTTGGGTCTTGTCCATCACATCATTCTCCTAATGATGTGATCCCGTTATCAAATGACATAACATGTCAATGGCTAGGAAACCTTGAACATCTTTGACCAACGAGCTAGTTCACTAGAGGCATACTAGGGACAAAGTGTTGTCTATTTACCCACACATGTAATGTGTTTCCAATCAATACAATTATAGCATGGATAATAAACGATTATCATGAACAAGGAAATATAATAATAAACACTTTATTTATTGCCTCTAGGGCATATTTCCAACAGTCTCCCACTTGCACTAAAGTCATAAATCTAGTTCACATCACTTTGTGATTTACATTGTAATGAATCGAACACCCATGCAGTTCTGGTGTTGATCATGTTTAGCCCTTGGAAGAGGTTTAGTCAACGGGTCTGCAACATTCAGATCCGTGTGCACTTTGCAAATATTTATATCCTTTTCCTCGATGTAATCGCGGATGGAGTTGAAGCGTCGCTTTATGTGTCTGGTCCTCTTGTGAAACCTTGGTTCCTTGGCCAGAGCAATGGCACCAGTGTTGTCACAGAATAGGTTCATTGGATTTAGTTCACTGGGCACTACTCCAAGATCTGTCATGAACTGCTTCATCCAGACACCTTCCTTGTCTGCCTCCGAGGCTGCGATGTACTCCGCTTCGCACGTAGAATTGGCTACCACGCTTTGCTTGGAACTGCACCAGCTTACCGCTCCCCTATTGAGAATAAATACGTATCTGATTTGTGACTTAGAGTCATCCGGATCAGTGTCAAAGCTTGCATTGACGTAACCCTTTATGACGAGCTCTTCATCACCTTCATGAACGAGAAACATTTCCTTAGTCCTTTTCGGGTACTTAAGGATATTCTTGACCGCTGCCCAGTGCTCCATTCCAGGATCACTTTGAAACCTTCCGACCATACTTATGGCAAGGCTGACATCGGGTCTTGTGCACAACATTTCATACATGATAGAGCCTATGGCTGAAGCATAGGGGATGACACTCATCTTTTCTCTATCTTCTGCAGTCATTGGGCATTGAGTCTTACTCAACTTCACACCTTGTAACACAGGCAGAACCCCTTCTTGGACTGATCCATTTTGAACTTCTTCAAAACTTTATCAAGGTATGTGCTCTGTGAAAGTGCTATTAAGCGTCTCGATCTATCTCTATAGATCTTAATGCCTAATATGAAAGCAGCTTCTCCTAGGTCCTTCATTGAAAAACTCTTGTTCAAATATTCCTTCACGCTTTCCAGCATTTCTATATTGTTTCCAATCAGCAATATGTCATCCACATATAATATTAGAAACGCTATAGAGCTCCTACTCACTTTCTTGTAAATACAAGCTTCTTCATAAACTTGTATAAACTCAAACGCTTTGATCACCTCATCAAAACGCTTATTCCAACTCCGAGATGCTTGCACCAGCCCATAAATGGATCGTTGGAGTTTCCAAACTTTGTCAGCATTCTCTGGATCGACAAAACCTTCTGGTTGCATCATATAGAACTCTTCCTCAAGGAAACCGTTGAGGAACGTTGTTTTGACATCCATCTGCCAAATTTCATAGTCGAAATAAGCAGCTATTGCCAACATGATTCTGACAGACTTAAGCATCGCTATGGGTGAGAAGGTCTCATCGTAGTCAACTCCTTGAACTTGTGAAAAACCCTTCGCCACAAGTCAAGCTTTATAGACGGTGACATTACCGTTCGCGTCTGTCTTCTTCTTAAAGATCCATTTGTTCTGAATGGTCTTTCGCCCTTCAGGTAATACTTCCAAAGTCCATACTTTGTTTTCATACATGGATCCCATCTCGGATTTCATGCCTCTACCCATTTCTCGGAATCCGGTCCCATCACCACTCCTCCATAGCTCGTAGGTTCATTGTTGTCCAACAACATGACCTGCAAGACAGGGTTGCCGTACCACTCAGGAGTAGTACGCGGCCTTGTCGACCTATGAGGTTCAATAGCAGCTTGATTCGAAGCTTCATGATCATCATGAGTAACATCCTCTTCAACCGTTGTAGGTTCCACAAAAACATCTTTCTGCGCTACGCTACTTTCTGGTTGAAGTAAAGGTTCAATAACCTCATCAAGCTCTATTTTCCTCCCACTCAATTATTTCGAGAGAAACTCTTTCTCAAGAAATGTTCCGTTCTTAGCAACAAACACTTTGCCTTCGGATCTGAGATAGAAGGTATACCCAACTGTCTCTTTCGGGTATCCTATGGAGACGCATTTCTCCGCTTTGGGTTCCATCTTTTCAGGCTGAAGCTTTTTGACATAAGCATCACATCCCCAAACTTTAAGAAATGACAACTTTGGCCTCTTGCCAAACCATAGCTCATATGGCATCGTCTCAACGGATTTTGATGGTGCCCTATTTAAAGTGAATGCAGTTGTCTCTAATGCATAACCCCAAAACGATAATGGCAAATTAGCAAGAGACATCATGGAACGCACCATATCTAATAAGGTTCGATTACGACGTTCGGACACACCATTACGATGTGGTGTTCCAGGCGGTGTCAACTATGAAACAATTCCACACTGTCTTAAGTGACTGCCAAACTCATAACTCAGATATTCACCTCCTCGATCAGATGGCAGGAATTTAATCTTCTTGTTACGATGATTCTCAACTTCACTCTGAAATTGCTTGAACTTTGCAAACATTTCAGACTTGTGTTTCATTAAGTAAATATACCCATATCTACTTAAGTCGTCAGTGAAGGTGAGAAAATAACGATATCCACCATGCGCTGTAACATTCATTGGACCGCACACATCAGTATGTATGATTTCCAATAAGTCACTTGCCCGTTCCATTGTTCTAGAGAATGGTGTTTTAGTCATCTTGCCCATGAGGCACGGTTCACATGTGTCAAGTGATTCAAAATCAAGTGACTCCAAAAGTCCATCAGCATGGAGCTTCCTCATGCGTTTTACACCAATATGACCTAAACGGCAGTGCCACAAGAAAGTGGTACTATCATTATCAACTCTACATCTTTTGGCATCAATGTTATGAACATGTGTATCATCACTATCAAGATTCAATATGAATAAACCCCTCACATTGGGTACATGACCATAAAAGATATTACTCATATAAATAGAACAACCTTTATTCTCTGATTTAAATGAGTAATCGTCTCACAATAAACAAGATCCAGATATAATGTTCATGCTTAATGCAGACACTAAATAATTATTATTTAGGTTCATCACTAATCCCGATGGTAATCGAAGAGAGAGCGTGCCGACGGCGATCACATCAACCTTGGAACCATTTTCCACGCGCATCGTCACTTCATTCTTTGCTAGCCTTCGTCTATTTCGTAGTTCCTATTTTGAGTTGCAAATGTGAGCAACTGAACCGGTATCAAATACCCAGGCACTACAACGAGAGCTAGTAAGGTACACATCAATAACATGTATATCATATATACCTTGTTTGTCGTTGGCCGCCTTCTTGTTAGCCAGGTACTTGGGGCAGTTCCGCTTCCAGTGACTAGTTCCCTTGCAATGAAAGCACTTAGTTTCTGGCTTGGGTCCATGCTTGGGCTTTTTTATAGGAGTAGCAACTGCTTTGCCATCCTTCTTGGTTTTACCCTTCTTGCCCTTGCCCTTGCCATTCTACTTGAAACTAGTGGTTTTATTGACCATCAACACATGATGTTCTTTCTGGATTTCATACTCAGCGATTTTTAGCATCGCAAACAGCTCGATGACTGACTTGTGCATCCCGTGCATGTTATAGTTCATCACAAAGCTCTTGTAACTAGGTGGCAGTGATTGAAGAACTCTGTCAGTGATCGCCTCTGGCAGAAGGGCCATTCCCAACTCCGCTAGACGAGTCGAATACCCACACATTCTGAGTATATGTTCACTGATAGACCTGTTGTCCTCCATCTTGCAAGCATAGAACTTATTGGAGGTCTCATACCTCTCGATCCGGGGATTCTTCTAAAAGATAAACTTCAACTCCTGGAACATCTCATATGCTCCATGACGTTCAAAATGTCTTTGAAGTCCCGGTTCTAAGCCATACAATATTGCACACTGAACTACTGAGTAATCTCTAGAACGTGCCTCCCAAGCATTCTTAACATCTTCGGAAGACGTGTCTTCTGGTTGGTCATCAAGCGGTGCATCAAGGACATATGATTTCTGGGAAGCCGTGAGGATAATCCTTAGATTACGGGCCCAGTCAACAAAGTTACTTCCATCATCTTTCAACTTAGCTTTCTCTAGGAACGCATTAAAATTCAGGGGTGCTTCTATGCGAGCCATTGATCTACAACATAAATATGCAAAGGTTACTTAGACTATTGTTCAAGATAATGAGTTTAGTTAATCAAATTACTAAAGCTCCCACTCAAATTGACATCCCTCAGGTCATCTGAGTGTCACATGATCCAAATTCACCAACTCAAGTCCGATCATCACGTGAGTTGAGGTGGTTTCAATGGTGAACATCATCATGTTGATCATATATACTATATGACTCATGTTCGACCTTTCGGTCTCTTGTGTTCTGAGGCCATGTCTGTACATGCCAGGCTAGTCAAGTTTAACCCGAGTGTTCTGCATGTGCAACACTGGCTTGCACCCGTTGTATGTGAACGTAGAGTCTATCACACCCAATCATCACGTGGTGTCTGGACACGACAAAATTTCGCAACGGTGCACACTCGGGGAGAACACAATTCATCTTGAAATTTAAGTGAGGGATCACCTTATAATTCTATCGTCGTCCTAAGCAAAACAAGGTGCATAAAAGGATTAACATCACATGCCAATCATAAGTGACATGATATGGCCATGAACTTGTGCTTTTGATCTCCATCTTGAAAGCACCGACATGATCTCCATCGTCACCGGCACGACACCATGATCTCCATCATCTTGATCTCCATCAACGTGTCGCCATCGGGGTTGTCGCGCCCATCATATTTGTACTACTATTGCTACCGTTTAGCAATAAAGTAAAGCATTACATAGAGCTTAATGATTCACACGCAGGTCATACAATAATTAAAGACAATCCTATGGCTCCTGCCGGTTGCCTTACTCATCGACATGCAAGTCGTGATATTCTATACAACACATGATCATCTCATACATCACATATATCACATCATGTAATTGGCCATATCACATCACAACATACCCTGCAAAAACAAGTTAGACGTCCTCTAATTGTTGTTGCATGTTTTACGTGGCTGCTACGGGTATCTAGCAAGAACAATTCTCACCTACGCATAAATCACAATGATGATACAGAAGTTGCTTTTCAACCTTCTCAAGGACTGCCTTAGTCGAATTCGATCCAACTAAAGTAGGAGAAACAGACACCCGCCAGCCATCTTTGTGCAACAAAGTTACACGTCAGTCAATGGAACCGGTCTCTCGTAAGCGTACGAGTAAGGTTGGTCCGGGCCGCTTCATCCCACAATACCGCTGAACCAAAACATGACCAAGGGAGGAAGCAATCTAAGAATCAACGCCCACAAACTCTTTATGTTCTACTCGAGATCTCATCTACACATAGGCCTATCTCATGATGCCACTGTTGGGGAACGTCGCATGGGAAACAAAAAATTTCCTATGTTCACACAAGACCTATCCATGGTGATGAGCATATACGAGAGGGAGCGTGGATCTATGTACCCTTGTAGATCGCTAAGCGGCAAGCGTTAAGAAACGCGGTTGGTGTACTCGAACGTCTTCATGATCCAAATCGCCGAGCGTCCCGCGATCCAATCACGATGCGTCCCGCGAACTTGATCATGAATCGTCCCGTGAACTCGATCACGGTCCTTCCGATCTAGCGCCGAACGGACGGCACCTCCGCGTTCAGCACACGTACGGCTTGATGATGATCTCCGCCGTCTTGATCAGCAAGAGGGACCGGAGAGGAAGAAGAGTTCTCTGGCAGCATGACGGCGCTCCGGCGATGGTGGTGGAGCTATTCCGGCAGGGCTTCGCCTAAGCATTGCAGAAATCCGATCTAGAGGTGAAACTATCCACTAGAGGAATGGGTAGCACGTGGCTAAAAATCTTGTGCCAAAACCCTAAAAACCTCTAGTATATATAGGAGGAGAGGAGGAGGAGGAGGCTTATCCCTCAAGGAGCCAGCCCTAGGCTTCGGCTAAACCAAGAGGGAGGAGTCCTCCTCCTCCACTCCTAGTAGGATTAGGACTCCTTCCTTATCTTAGCCTTTTTGACTTTTTCCACCTTTTTCCTTTTGGGCTTTTCTGCCCAGCCGCATGGGCTTTGTGTGGGACTTCCACCAGCCCACTAAGGGCTAGTATTCATCCTCCCATAGACCATGTAGCCTCTTGGGTCGAAATACCCCTCCCGATGGTCTCCCGGTTCACTACCGATACTCCCGGTACACTATCGATGAGCCCGAAACCTTTCCGGGGACCAAAATAGGACTTCCTATATATCAATCTTTACCTCCGGACCATTCTGGAGCTCCTCGTGACGTCCGGGATCTCATCCGGGACTCTGAACAACCTTATATAACCACCATACATAACTCTATACTACCGAAACGTCACCAAACCTTAAGTGTGCAGACCCTGCGGGTTCGAAAACTATGTAGACATGACCGAGACACCTCTACGGTCATAACCAATAGCGGGACCTGGATGGCCATATTGGTTCCTACATATTCTACGAAGATCTTTATCAGTCGAACCTCTATGTGAAGGATTCAGTTAATCCCGTATGATGTTCCCTTTGTTCTTCGGTATGTTACTTGCCCGAGATTCGATCGTCGGTATCTCCATACCTAGTTCAACCTCGTTACCGGCAAGTCTCTTTACTCGTTTCGTAATACAAGATCCCGTGACTAACACTTAGTCACATTGCTTTCAAGGCTTATTGTGATGTTGTATTACCGAGTGGGCCCTGAGATACCTCTCCGTCACACGGAGTAACAAATCCCAGTCTTGATCCACACATGTAATGTGTTTCCAATCAATACATGAACAAGGAAATATAATAATAAGCACTTTATTTATTGCCTCTAGGGCATATTTCCAACAGCGGAGATCGTCATCGATTTTTACGTGTGCTGAATGCGTAGGTGCCAACCGTTTGGCGCTAGATCGTGATTGGATCGCGGGACGGCTTGCGGTTTTTATCGAGAAGACATTCGACTACATCAACCGTGTTTCTTAACGCTTCCCAGTTGGCGATCTACAAGGGTATGTGGATCCGATCTCTCCTCTCGTAGATGCTCATCTCCATAGATAGGTCTTGTATGTGCACAGGATTTTTTTTCCCATTCAACGTTTCCCAACAGTGGCATCATGAGCTAGGTCTATACGTAGATGAGATCACGAGTAGAACACAAAGGAGTTTGTGGGCGTTGATATTAATATTGCTTCCTCCCTTGGTCTTTTCTTGTTTCAATGGTATTGTGGGATGAAGCGGTTCGGAGCAACCTTACTCGTCCACGTACGAGAGACCGGTTCCATCGACTGCATGTGGCTTTGTTGCATAAAAATGGCTGGTGGGTGTTTGTCTCTCCCACCTTAGTTCGATCGGATTCACCAATTTGGTCCTTGTAGAAGGTTGAATAGAAATTTGTGTATCACCGTTGTGGTTTTGCGTAGGTAAGAATCGTTCTTGCTAGATACCCATAGCAGCCACGTAAAACATGCAACAACAATTAGAGGACGTCTAACTTGTTTTTGCAGGGTATGTTGTGATATGATATGGCCAAAGACATGATGAGATATATTTGACGTATGAGATGATCATGTTTGTAATAGTTCATATCGACTTGCATGTCGTTGCATATGGCAACCGGCAGGAGCCATAGGGTTGTCTTTAATTATTGTATGACATGCCTGTCAATCATAAAGCACTTTGTAATGCTTTACTTTATCGCTAAGGGGTAGCAATAGTAGTAGAAGCATGGTTGGCACGACAACCCCGATGGCAACACGATGATGGAGATCATGGAGTTATGTCGGTGACGATGGAGATCATGCCGGTGCTTTGGAGATGGGGATCAAAAGCACAAGTTCATGGCCATATCATGTCACTTATGATTTGCATGTGATGTTAATCTTTTTATGCATCTTATTTTGTTAGAACGACAGTAGCATTATAAGGTGATCCCTCGCTAAAATTTCAAGATAAAATTGTGTTCTCCCGGAGTGTGCACCATTGCGAAGGATCATCGTTTCGAAGTACCATGTGATGATCGGGTGTGATAGACTCTACGTTCGCATACAACGGGTGCAAGCCAGTGTTGCACATGCGGAACACTAGGGTTAAACTTGATGAGCCTAGCATGTACAAACATGCCCTCGAAATACAAGAGACCGAAAGGTCGAACATGAGTCATATAGTAGATATGATTAACATGGAGATGTTCACCATTGAAACCACCTCATCTCACGTGATGATCAGACTTGGGTTGGTGAATTTGGATCATATAGCACTCGAGTGACCGGAGGGATGTCAATTTGAGCGGGAGTTTTTAAGTAATATGATTAAGTAAACTCATTATCTTGAATAATAGTCTAAGTTGTCTTTGCAAATTTATGTTGTAACCAGTGGCTCGTGCGGTAGTTCCCCTGAATTTCAATGCGTTCCTAGAGAAAACCAAGCTGAAAGATGATGGAAGTAAGTAACTTTGTAGACTGGTCCCGTAATCTGAGGATTATCATCATGGCTTCGAAAACCAAAAAGGCTTATGTCCTTGATGCACCGCTCGGTGAACCACCCGCTCCAGTGTGGTCTGCAAACGTTGTGAACGCTTGGCAGTCCCGTTCGGATGATTACTCAATAGTTCAATGTGCTATGTTGGATGGCTTAGAACCGGGACTTCAAAGGCATTTTGAACATCATGGAGCATATGAGATGTTCCAGGAGTTGAAGTTTATCTTTGAGAAGAATGCCCGGACCGAGCTATGAGACCTCCGATAAGTTCTATGCTTGCAAGATGGAGGAAAACGGGTCTGTCCGTGAACACATACTCACAATTTCTGGGTATTCCAACCATCTACGGAATTAGGGATCCCCTCCCGCTAGAAGCGATCACTAACAGAGTTCTTCAATCACTGTCACCTAGATACAAAAGCTTCGTGTTGAACTATAGCATGAAAGGGATGAACAAGTCAGTCGTCGAGCTGTTTGCGATGTCGAAAGTCGCTGAGTCTGAAATCCAGATGGAGCATCAAGTGTCGATGGTTAATAAAACCACTAGTTTCAAGAAGAATTGCAAGGGCAAGAAGGGTAACTCCTGTTGGGAATATGCCCTAGAGGCAATAATAAATTGGTTATTATCATATTTCCTTTCTCATGATAAGCGTTTATTATCCATGCTATAATTGTATTGATCGGAAACTCAGATACATGTGTGGATACATAGACAACACCATGTCCCTAGTATGCCTCTAATAGACTAGCTCGTTGATCAAAGATGGCTATGGTTTCCTAGTCATGGACATGAGATGTCATTTGATAACGGGATCACATCATTAGGAGAATGATGTGATGGACAAGACCCAAACTACAAACGTAGCATATGATCATGTTAGTTTATTGCTACTGTTTTATGCATGTCAAGTATATGTTCCTGTGACCATGAGATCATGCAACTCACTAACGCCGGAGGAGTACCTTGTGTGTATCAAATGTCGCAATGTAACTGGGTGACTATAAAGGTGCTCTACAGGTATCTCCGAGGGTGTCTGTTGGGTTGGCATGGATCAAGACTGGGATTTTTTACTCCATGTGATGGAGAGGTATCTCAGGGCCCACTCGGTAATACAACATCACAATAAGCCTTGCAAGCAATGTGACTAAGTGTTAGTCATGGGATCTTGTATTACGGAACGAGTAAAGAGAATTGCCGGTAATGAGATTGAACTAGGTATGGAGATACCGATGATCAAATCTCGGGCAAGTAAACATACCGAAGAACAAAGGAAACATCATACGGGATTAACTGAATCCTTGACATAGAGGTTCAATCGATAAAGATCTTTGTAGAATATGTAGGAATCAATATGGGCATCTAGGTCCCGCTATTGGTTATTGACCGTAGAGGTGCCTCGGTCATGTCTACATAGTTCTCGAACCTGCAGGGTCTGCACACCTTAGGTTCGGTGATGTTTTGGTAGTATAGAGTTATGTATGGTGGTGACCGAAGGTTGTTCGGAGTGCCGGATGAGATCCCGGATGTCACAAGGAGCTCTGGAATGGTCCGGAGGTAAAGATTGATATATAGGAAGTCTTGGTTTGGTCGCCGGAAAAGTTTCGGTCTCATCGGTAGTGTACCGAGAGTGCCGGGAGAGTACCGGAGGACCATCGGGAGGGGTGTCACGCCCCGAGGGGCCTCATGGGTTGTGGGAGGAGACAAACCAGCCCCTGGTGGGCTGGCCGAAGCCTCCACTAAAGCCCATGAGGTTTGAGAAGGAAAAAATCCAAAGGTGGAGAGGTGGAAAGAGTTTCCAAGTGGAAAGGAGGAATCCTACTCCTAATAAGATTGGAGTAGGACTCCTCCACCTCCAATTTCGGCCAGGTCTGAGGCTGCCTCCTCCCCTCCCTCCCTCCTATATATAATAGAGGATTTAGAGGGAAGAGCTAACCCTAATTGCCATGTGTTGCCCTCTTCTTCCTCTAGATCGTTTTCTTCTCTAGATCGGTTTTCAACGGTGCTTAGGCAAAGCCCTGCTAGAATTCCTCCACCACCATCGCCACAACGCCATCGTGCTATCGGAGAACTCGTCTACCTCTCCGATCTCTCTTACTGGATCAAGAAGGCGGAGATCGTCATCGAGTCATACGTGTGTTGAACGCGGAGGTGCTATCCGTTCGGCGCTAGATCGGAAGGACCGTGATCAAGATCGCGAGACGGATCGTGATGAGATCGCAGGACGGATCATGATGAGTCCGCGGGACGGATCGTGATTGGATCGCGGGACGGATCGTGATGAGATCGCGGGACGCTCGGCGATTAGGATCGCGAAGACGTTCGACTACACCAACCGCGTTTCTTAACACTTCTTGCTTAGCGATCTACAAGGGTATGTAGATCCAATCTCCCTCTTGTAGATGCTCATCACCATGGATAGATCTTGCGTGTGCGTAGGAAATTTTTTGTTTCCCATGCAACGTTCCCCAACAGTGGCATCATGAGCTAGGTCTATGTGTAGATGAGATCTCGAATAGAACACAAAGAGTTTGTGGGCGTTGATGCTTAGATTGTTTCCTCCCTTGGTCGTGTTTTGGTGTGGCGATATTGTGGGATGAAGCGGCCCGGACCAACCTTACTCGTACGCTTACGAGAGACCGGTTCCATCGACTGACGTGTAACTTCGTTGCACAAAGATGGCTGGCGGGTGTCTGTTTCTCCTACTTTAGTTGGACCGGATTCGACAAAGGCGGTCCTTAAGAAGGTTGAAAAGCAATTTATGTATCACCGTTGTGGTTTTTCATAGGTGAGAATTGTTCTTGCTAGATAACCGTAGCAGCCACGTAAAACATGCAACAACAATTAGAGGACGTCTAACTTGTTTTTGCAGGGTATGTTGTGATGTGATATGGCCAATTACATGATGAGATATATGTGATGTATGAGATGATCATGTATTGTATAGAATATCACGACTTGCATGTCGATGAGTACGGCAACCGGCAGGAGCCATAGGGTTGTCTTTAGTTATTGTATGACGTGCGTGTCAATCATTAAGAGCTATGTAATGCTTTACTTTGTCGCTAAACGGTAGCAATAGTAGTAGAAGCATGGTGGGCGCGACAACCCTGATGGTGAAACGTTGATGGAGATCAAGATGATGGAGATCATGGTGTCATGCCGGTGACGATGGAGATCACGCTGGTGCTTTCAATATGGAGATCAAAAGCACAAGTTCATGGCCATATCATGTCACTTATGATTTGCATGTGATGCTAATCCTTTTATGCACCTTATTTTGCTTAGGAAAATGGTAGCATTATAAGGTGATCCCTCACTTAATTTCAAGATAAATTGTGTTCTCCCCGAGTGTGCACCATTGCGAAAGTTCATCGTGTCGAGACACCACGTGATGATCGGGTGTGATAGACTCTACGTTCACATACAATGGGTGCAAGCCAGTGTTGCACATGCAGAACACTCGGGTTAAACTTGACGAGCCTAGCATGTACAGACATGGCCTCGGAACACAAGAGACCGAAAGGTCGAACATGAGTCATATAGTAGATATGATCAACATGATGATGTTCACCATTGAAACCACCTCAACTCACGTGATGATCGGACTTGAGTTGGTGAATTTGGATCATGTATCACTCGAATGACTGGAGGGATGTCAATTTGAGTGGGAGTTCTTAAGTAATATGATTAATTGAACTCATTATGATTAATTGAACTCATTATCATGAACATAGTCAGTAGTGTCTTTTCAAATTATGTTGTAGATTACTAGATCACGTTGTAGCTCCCTTGAATTTTTTATATGTTCCTAGAGAAATAGAGTTGAAAGATGATGGTAGCAATATTGCGGAGTGGGTCCCTGATCTGAGGATTGTCCTCATTGCTGCACAAAAGGCTTATGTCCTTAATGCACCGCTCGGTGCGCCAACCCCTCTAGCGTCATTTGTAGATGTTGTGAACATCTGACAGGCATGTTCTGATGACTACTTGATAGTTTAGTGCGGCATGCATTACGGCTTAAAATTGAGGCTCTGAAACATTTTGAACGTCACAGAACATATGAGATGTTCTAAGAGCTGAAATTAGGATCTCAGACTCGTGCCCGTGTTGCAAGATATAAGATCTCCAACAAGATTCTTTGCCTGCAATGTCGGGACCTCGATCCTAAGCCATAAGAATCCAGCCTGTAACACATCACATCACTTTGCGGTCTCACGCACGGTTATCTCCACGGCTGCCACCTTACGTGGCCCGGGACCGTTTGCATCTTTTGA
The DNA here is from genome assembly GCA_022496015.1 of Hordeum marinum. Classification (NCBI taxonomy): domain Eukaryota; kingdom Viridiplantae; phylum Streptophyta; class Magnoliopsida; order Poales; family Poaceae; genus Hordeum; species Hordeum marinum. Next base: position 516,047,050 of record CM039673.1, read on the forward strand.
CTCACGTATGTGAATGTGTCGCTAGCATTCAAATGTCAAAGAACTCGGGCCGACATGACTAGTCATAGAACCCAAGTGGCACATCCATACAGGGGCAGGCATACGTAACCCAGCAATGCAGATGTCGATCTCTAGCGTGTGTAGACGAGTCATAGCAAGCTACAAGGACTCCATTACACTACGAGACATTTCCCCGAAGGGATAGACACGTCAACAAAGAAGGATACATGCCGGTCAATCAATCTGTCCGGAGCAGTAGCAAGCTACCAAGGCTCGCTGGAAGCACAAAGAGGCATTTCCCCGTAAAGAGTACTAGTAAAGGCTCACAACTAGGTGTCGGATCCCATACATACTGTTGCACGTCACACGTCCGCACGACATGCCCGATATGCATAGATACAACTGTGGCATCACAACACAACCATACAACATTACAACATTGATTAGAAGGCTCAGAAAATCCAATCCAATAAGATGTTACAAACAGGGGTCACAAGACCCAACATTTAGAGCATTCAATCAAACAAGAAGAAGTTTAAATATGTATGGGTATAGACATCTACAAAAGTGGCTAGAGGAGCGTGAAAAGCTAAAATGACCCTACCAAAGGAACCAGACCTCTATCTGGGATTCCCAAGCTAATCCGGTCAACATCGAACTTCATGTTGTAACGATCACTAAAAAGACTGACGTCTCCTATGCAAAAGATAAATTAAGCAAACATGAGTACAAAGGTACCCAGCAAGACTTACATCAGAACTGTCTACATATGCATCCGTATCAATGAAGGGGGTTGTGGAGTTTATTGCAGCAAGCCAGCTTTGACTCTTGGCTAACCTGTACTACGACTATAAGTGTTTTCTTTGAGGTGGGATGGCGCACACGAGTCCACATATTCACCAATCAATACACCACTATGGATCCACTTCCGTCTCCCTGCGAGAAGGCCATCTATAGCACTCACGCTTATCTTGCGTACTTTAGAGTATCCACTTCAACTTATCAATGAACCACATAAATTCTCCAAGTAGTCCATAGCCGAGGACGTGGCTATTCGAATAGATTCATAACATGCTCCCGCCACTTATCGCTATGTGCACATAAAAGGCACCTCGGCAACCTTCAAGTGGAAGCCCAGCGAGGGAGTCTGCCACGACCGTCAATCACACAAGACCCTAGTCCAGATTTATCACCTATTTGAGACTGAACCCGCATGGAAGTCTGGCCAAAGTTTTTGCTACGGCCTCAAACGATGTGCGCAGGGTTCCCAAGCCCACCGTTCGGGTGCCACTTGGTACACCGTGCCACTATGCCTACACCGCATCATACTCCACCCCGTCGGGCAGCGCTATGCACGACCGCCAACACTTTTCCTACAAACACCAGAAACTAGTTGCAACTCCTAGACAGAGGTCTAGGCGATTAATGGGCCGAGAGGGTCAATTAAGTATCCCAATGTGCGGTAGTATCTTGTCTTGGATAACATACACAGAACTCAGTTCTTAAGGACGGTCCCAATGAGACAACCCGTCATGTACTCCTACATGACCTCTCATCGCTACCTTTACCAAATCATGTTCACACACTTAGCTCTCACACAGTAGGACATGATCATAGCCATTCTGATTCATCACCCGGATGGATCAGACCCGACACGACACGACTTTAAGCATAGCAGGTATAGTAAGCAAACATGGATGAGTAAGCACAACAAGGCTCAAGAAGTTGCTACTCATGCTAAGTGGTTTTAACTATTTACTGTGGCAAAGACAGGTCATGCAAAGGAATGGGTTCAACTACAGAGAACATGTAACAGTTGAATCGTTATTGTCCTAATAAAGTAATAGAGAGCAGGAGCATGAGAGTGGGTTCATATCAGTATGCTCAAGGGGGGTTTGCTTGCCTGACAACTCTGAAGATAACAATGAGTCTTCATCAATGTCAACAATCACATCATCGGAATCATCGTCTACCAAGAAGGAGCAACACCGGCAAACAGAGAAATGAACACATTCAATGCAATGCAACAAACATGATGCATGCTATTGATATGTTAAACCATTGAATTGACCTAGTACAATAGATAATCATATTAAGTGAAGTGGAATTCAATTATATACTATATTCCAACTCTGACAATATTTATGAAAATTGTCCTAATCATCAATTGTCCTAGTTGGTGATGTTAACTTGTTCAAACATGCATGATCATGGCATAAACAGATTCATTGGATTTTTCTGATCATTTTTCATATATAAATTATTTTCATCTGAGCTACGGTTGAATTTCTATGATTTTTGGAAGTTTTAAACATTTTCTGAAATATCATAAATCATTTATAATTTATTTTAACTCCAGAAAGTCATTACTACGTCAGCATGAGGTCATAGTGATGTCACCAAGTCAACTGACTGCCCAGGGTCAAATCTGACCAGTGAGGCCCACTGATCATTGACCCATTGTGTAAATAGGGGTTATTTTCTCTAAATAAAACATTTTTGGTTAATTAATCATGCGGGACCCACTAGTCATCGAGTAATAGGTGACCTAATTAGTGGTGAACACACTAATGATGAAGCCACGTCAGCAGGCGCTGGAGCTCCACCGGCGATGACCAATCCGACGGCGGAAGTTCGACGGAGGACCGCTACGGGGCTTAGCTCATGGCGCCGAGGGCATCAGGGGAAAGCTCTTGCTCGCGCGCATCCGATGTACCGACCGGCAGGTCATGGTGTGACCGGAGGTGACGCCGGCGACGAGCTATGGCAGCGGCAGCGGCTCGGGTTGCACAAGCGCGGCACTGTGGGACGAAATCCACGAGGGTTAGAGGGAGAAGATTCGGGAGCTCACATGGAGGTGGATGAGCTAGTCAGCGGGCTCGTTGAGGCATTGGAGATGGTCAATTCGTCGATGGCGATCCACAGCACCGAGGAAGAAGACGACCTTGAGGGCGGCTCTCCAGGCGTCCTCGGTTTCTTGATTTGGGGAGGTCGATGAAAACGGCGACTACGGACCCCATGGGCATTGAGGCGAGGCACGAGAGCCACAGGAGCTATGGGCGGCGACGGGGCACGGCCATGGTGGCTCGGCCATGGGGAGGGGGCAGCAGAGAAGAGCGAGGGGAGGGAGCAGAGAGAGGGGAATCGACACAGGGGGCGACGGGGCGTCTCTTGGGCGAGGAGATAGGCTCGGGGGCACCTCGTCCGTGGCAAGCAGGAGGTTGCCACAGTCGCCATGCTACTACCAGGCAGCTGCTCAAGGAAGAGGACGACCAGGGGAGGCCATGGTGGGCTGGACCGGTTCTGGGACTCGCAGGTAAGTTTCTCCCTCTGTTTTTTTAATTTGTTTCAGTTTTCTAATGTTTTAATATGTTTTGATTTTATTTACAAACCAACTCATTTTTATAAAATCTGAAACTTTTTATGGACTATCACTGAATTATTTTAGAGACCCTTACCAAGATTCGAATTATTTGGAGCTATGGAATTATATATAGTGTTTAATAGCTCCAAAGAAAATACTTGTTGAGTTGATTCAGTAACCAAAAGTGGCATGGAAAAATATTTTTCACATCTGGTTGATGTTACCACATTTCTCCAGAAATGATCAACATTTTCTAAGGCCACTTTGGTTCACTGAAAATAATTTTGGTTAAAACTATTTGAATTTTATTTGTTGCTATGATTTGATCCTCCCCATTTCAAAATTAAGAAGAAAAAATATGATGATGACATGGATGCCAATGCAACTAATTACAAGTAGTAATCTAGGGCTATGACATGCAAGATGAAAGAGAATAGCTCAATCGTTGAGCATGTGCTCAGATTGTCTCGGTGCTATAATCGCTTGAATCGAGTGGGAGTTGCTCTTCCAGATAAGATAGTGATTGATATAGTTCTCCAAGTCACTGTCACTAAGCTACATAGAACTTGGTGATGAACTATAAAATGCGAGGGATAGAAATAATGATCCCTGAGCCGTTTACGATGTTTGACACCGCGAAGGTAGAAATCAAGAAAGGAGCATCAAGTGTTGATGGTTAGTAAAACCACTAGTTTTAAGAAAGGCAAGGGCAAGGAGGGGAACTTCATGGATTGCAAGTCAGTTGTTGCTCCAGTGAAGCAACCCAAAGTTGAACCCAAACCCGAGACTAAGTGCTTCGATTATGAGGAGAGCGGTCGCTGAAGCGGAACAACCCTAGATACTTGGTAGATAAGAAGGCTGGCAACATCGATAGAAGTATATTTGATATACGTGTTATTGATGTGTACCTTTCTAGTACTCCTAGTAGCACCTGGGTATTGGATACCGGTTTGGTTGCTAAACGTTAGTAACTCGAAATAAAAGCTACAGAATAACGAAGAACTAGCTAAAGGTGAGGTGACGATGTGTGTTGGATATGTTTCCAAGGTCGATGTGATCAACATCGCACGCTCTCTCTACCTTCGGGATTAGTGACGAACCTAAATAAATGTTATTTGGTGTTTTGCGTTGATCATGAACGTGATTAGATCGTGTTTATTGCAACATGGTTATTCATTTAAGTTAGAGAATAATGATTATTCTGTTTACATGAATAATACCTTCAATGGTCATGCACCTAGTAAGAATGGTTTGTTGAATCTTGATCGTAGTAATACACATGTTCATAACATTGATGCCAAAACATACAAAGTTAATAATGATAGTACCACATACTTGTGGCACACCCGCTAAATGTCATATTGGTATAAAGCGCATGAAGAAACTCCATGCTGATGGATCTTTGGACTCATTCGATTTCAAATCGGTTGAGACATGCGAACCATGCCTCTTGGGCAAGATGACTAAGGACCCTATTTTCCGGATTAATGTAGTGGGCAAGTGATTTATTGGAAATGATACATGTTAATGTATGCAATCCAATGAGTCTTGTAGCGTGTGGTGGGTATCGTTATTTTCTTACCTTCACTGATGATTTGAGTAGATATACTGTATATTTACTTAATGAAACACAAGTCTGAATCATTTCAAAGGTTCAAGCAAATTGAGAGTGAAGTTTAAGATCATCATGACAAGAAGATAAAAATGTCTGCGATATGATCGTGGAGGTGAATATCTGAGTTACGAGTTTGGCATACACCTTTAGACAATATGAAAGTTGTTTCACAACTCACGCCACCTCTAACACCATAGTGTGATGGTGTGCCCGAATGTCATAGTCGTACTCTAGTGGATATGGTGCATGCTATGATGTCTCTTATCGTTTTGGTACTATAATTTTGGGGTTATGCATTAGAGACAACTACATTCACTTTAAATAGGGCACCATCTAAATCCGTTGAGATGACACCGTGTGAATTAGGGTTTGATAGAAACCTAAGCTGTCATTTCTTAATGTTTGGGGCTGCGACGCTTGTGTGGAAAATGTTTTCACCTAATGAGCTCGAACCCAAAGCAGACAAATGCATCTTCATAGAATACCCTAGGAACAGTTGGGTGAACCTTCTATCTCAAATCCAAGCATAAAATGTTTGTTGCTAAAATTGGGTCCTTTCTCGAGAAAGAGTTTCTCTCGAAAGAATTGAGTGGGAGGAAGATAGAACTTGATGAGTTGTTGAACCTTTGTTCAACCAGAGAGTAGCATAGTGCAGGAAGATGTTTCTGTTAAGCCTACGTTAGTTGAAGAGGAAGTTAATGATGATTATCATGAAGCTTCAGATCAAGTTACTGTCGAACCTCGTAGGTCGACAAGGATGTGTACTGCTCCTGAGCGGTACGACAACCCTATCTTGGAGGTCATGTTGTTGGACAACGATGAACCTACAAGCTGTGGAGAAGCGATGATGGGCTTGGATTCCAACAAATGGTTAGAGGCCATGAAATCCGAGAAAGGATCCATGTATGAAAACCAAGTATAGACTTTGGTAGACTTGCTCGTTGGACGACAGGTCGTCGAGTACAAATGGACCTTTGAGATGATGACAGATGCTGATGGTAAATGTCACCATTTATAGAGCTTGACTTGTCGCAAAGAAGTTTCTGACAAGTTCAAGGAGTTGACTGCAATGAGACTTTCTCACTCGTAGCGATGCTAAAGTTTGTTGGAATTATGTTAGCAGTTGCTGCATTTTTTAATTATGAAATCTCACAGATGGATGTCAAAACATCGTTTCCTTCCTTAAGGAAAGGTTGTATGAGATACAACCAGAAGGTTTTGTCAGTTCTAAGGATGCTAAAAGTTGTGCAAGCTTCAGTGATCCTTCTATGAACTGAAGCAAGCATCTCGGAGTTGGAATATACACTTTGATGAGGTGATCAAAGTTTTCGAGTCTATACAAAGTTTATGAGAAACTTGTATTTGCAATAAAGTGAGTGGGAGCACTATAGAGTTTCTGGTAAGCATATAGTGATGTAGAATTTCTGGAAAACATAAACGGTTGTTTCAAAAGAGTTTTTCAAAGGAAGACCTGGATAAAGCTACCTAACTGTTGAGCATCAAGATCTATAGAGATAGATCAAGATGCTTGATGAGACTTTCAATGAGTACATACCTTGACAAGATTTTGAAAGAGTTCAAAATGGATCAGTCAGAGAAAGCGTTCTCGCCTGATTTGTAAGGTGTGAAGTTGAGTAAGACTCAAAGCTCGACAAACAGCAGAAGAAAGAGAAAGGACGAACGTCGTCCCCTATGCCTTAGCCATAGGCTCTGTATAGTATGCCATGCTGTGTACCGCACCTGTGTGTGCCTTGCCATGAGTCCGTCAAGGGGTACAAGAGTGATGCAGGAGTGAATCACTGGACAATGGTTAAGATTATCCTTAGTGACTAAAAGACTAAGGAAATGTTTCTCGATTATGGAGGTGATAACGAGTTCGTCGTACAGAGTTACGTCCATGCAAGCTTTTAAAACCAATCCGGATGACTCTTAGTAGCAATCCGGATACGTATAGTGGAGCAGCCATTTGGAATAGCTCCAAGTGGAGTGTGGTAGCATTATTTACAGTTTAACATACAGATTTGCAAAGTACACATGGATCTAGATGTCGCAGACCCATTGACTAAAACACCTCTCTCACATACAAAGCATGATCGAGCCCCAGAACTCATTGGGTGTTAGATTCATAACAATGCGGATCGCATGTTGATATGAACTAGATTATTGACTAGTGCAAATGGGAGACTGTTGGAAATATGACCTAGAGGCAATAATAAATTGGTTATTATCATATTTCCTTTCTCATGATAATCGTTTATTATCCATGCTATAATTGTATTGATCGGAAACTCAGATACATGTGTGGATACATAGACAACATCATGTCGCTAGTATGCCTCTAATAGACTAGCTCGTTGATCAAAGATGGCTATGGTTACCTAGTCATGGACATGATATGTCATTTGATAACGGGATCACATCATTAGGAGAATGATGTGATGGACAAGACCCAAACAACAAACGTAGCATATGATCGTGTGAGTTTATTGCTACAGTTTTATGCATGTCAAGTATTTGTTCCTATGACCATGAGATCATGCAACTCACTGACGTCGGAGGAGTACCTTGTGTATATCAAACGTCGCAACGTAACTGGGTGACTATAAAGGTGCTCTACAGGTATCTCCGAGGGTGTCTGTTGGGTTGGCATGGATCAAGACTGGGATTTGTTACTCCGTGTGACGGAGAGGTATCTTAGGGCCCACTCGGTAATACAACATCACAATACGCCTTGCAAGCAATGTGACTAAGTGTTAGTCATAGGATCTTGTATTATGGAACGAGTAAAGAGACTTGCCGGTAACGAGATTGAACTAGGTATGGAGATACCGACGTTCGAATCTCGGGCAAGTAAACATACCAAAGAACAAAGGGAACATCATACGAGATTAACTGAATCCTTGACCATAGAGGTTCGACCGATAAAGATCTTTGTAGAATATGTAGGAATCAATATGGGCATCCAGGTCCCGCTATTGGTTATTGGCCGTAGAGGTGTCTCGGTCATGTCTACATAGTTCTCGAACCCGTAGGGTCTTCACACTTTAGGTTCGGTGATGTTTCGGTAGTATAGAGTTATGTATGGTGGTGACCGAAGGTTGTTAGGAGTCCCGGATGAGATCCCGGACATCACGAGGAGCTCCGGAATGTTCTGGAGGTAAAGATTGATATATAGTAAGTCCTGTTTTGGTCGCCGGAAAAGTTTCGGTCTCATCGGTAGTGTATCGAGAGTGCCAGGAGGGTACTTGAGGACCATCTGGAGGGGTGTCACGCCCCGAGGGGCCTCATGGGCTGTGGGAGGAGACAAACCAGCCCCTGGTGGGCTGGCCGAAGCCTCCACTAAAGCCCATGAGGTTTGAGAAGGAAAAAATCCAAAGGTGGAGAGGTGGAAAGAGTTTCCAAGTGGAAAGGAGGAATCCTACTCCTAATAGGATTGGAGTATGACTCCTCCACCTCCAATTTCGGCCAGGTTTGAGGCTGCCTCCTCCCATCCCTTCCTCCTATATATAGTAGAGGATTTAGAGGGAAGAGCTAACCCTAATTGCCATGTGCTGCCCTCTTCTTCCTCTAGATCGTTTTCTCCTCTAGATCGGTTTTTCAGCGGTGCTTAGGCGAAGCCCTACTGGAATTCCTCCACCACCATCGCCGCAATGCCGTCATGCTGCCGGAGGACTCGTCTACCTCTCCGCTCTCTCTTACTAGATCAAGAAGGCAGAGATCATCATCGAGCCGTACGTGTGTTGAACGCGGAGGTGTCGTCCGTTCAGCACTAGATCGAAAGGACTGTGATCAAGTTCACGAGACGGATTGTGGGACGGATCATGATGAGTCCGCGGGATGGATCGTGATTGGATCGCGGGACGGATCGTGATGAGATCGCGAGACGCTCGGCGATTTGGATCGCGAAGACGTTTGACTACACCAACCGCGTTTCTTAACGCTTCCCGCTTAGCAATCTAATAGGGTATGTAGATCCACTCTCCCTCTCGTAGATGCTCATCACCATGGATAGATCTTGCTTGTGCATAGGAAATTTTTTGTTTCCCATGCAACGTTCCCCAACAACTCCAAGAAGAGTGGCAAGGCAGTTGGCCCTCCCGTGAAGAAACCCAAGGCTGGACCCAAGCCAGAAACTGAGTGCTTTCATTGCAAGGGAACTGGTCACTGGAAGCGGAACTGCCCTATGTATCTGGCTGACAAGAAGGCGCCAACACCAAACAAGGTATAGATGATATAGATGATATTGATGTGTACCTTACAAACTCTTGTTGTGGTGCCTCGGTATTTGATACCGGTTCAGTTGCTCTTATTTTCTAGTCAAAGCAGGACCTATGGAATAGACCGAGGCTGGCAAAAGACGAAGTGACGATGCGCGTGGGAAATGGTTCCAAGGTTGATGTGATCGCCGTCAGCACACTCGCTCTTCGTTTACCATCGGGATTAGTGATGAACCTGAATAATTCTTATTTTGTGCCTACATTAAGCATGAACATTATATTTGGATCTTATTTATTGCGAGACGGTTACTCATTTAAATCAGAGAATAATGGTTGTTCTATTTATATGAGTAATATCTTTTATGGTCATGCACCCAATGTGAGGGGTTTATTCTTATCAAATCTCGATAGTGATGGTACACATGTTCATAACATTGATGCCAAAAGATGTAGAGTTGATAATGATAGTAGCACTTTCTTGTGACACTGCCACTTAGGTCATATTGGTGTAAAACGCATGAAGAAACTCCATGTTGATGGACTTTTGGAGTCACTTGATTTTGAATCACTTGACACATGTGAACCATGCCTCATGGAAAATATGACTAAACCCCCGTTCTTTGGAACAATGGAACGGGCAAGTGACTTGTTGGAAATCATACATACTGATGTGTGCAGTATGATGAGCATTGAGGCACGTGGTGGATATGTTATTTTCTCACCTTCACCGATCACTTAAGTATATATGGGTATATTTAGTTAATGTAGCATAAGTCTGAAACATTTGGAAAGTTCAAGCAATTTTAGAGTGAAGTTGAGAATCATCATAACAAGAAGATTAAATTCCTAAGATCTGATCAAGGGGGAGAATATCTGAGTTATGAGTTTGGCAATCACTTAATACAATGTGGAATCATTTCACAATTGACACCGTCTGGAACTCCACATCGTAATGGTGTGTCCGAACGTCATAATCGAACCTTATTGGATATGGTGCGTTCTATGATGTCTCTTGCCGATTTGCCACTGTCGTTTTGGGGTTATGCGTTAGAGACAGCTGCATTCACTTTAAATAGGGCACCGTCGAAATTCGTTGAGACGACGCCATATGAACTGTGGTTTGGCAAGAAACCAAAGTTGTCGTTTCTTAAAGTTTGGGGATGTGATGCATATGTCAAAAAGCTACAGCCTATAAAGCAGGAACCCAAAGCGGAGAAATGCATCTTCATAGGATACCCAAAAGATACGGTCGAGTATACCTTCTATCTCAGATCTGAAGGCAAAGTGTTTGTCGCTAAAAATGGGTCATTTCTTGAGAAAGAGTTCCTCTCAAAAGAATTGAGTGGGAGGAACATAGAACTTGATGAGGTTGTTGAACCTTTGTTTCGACCAAAGAGTAGCGCAGCGTAGAAAGATGTTTCTGTGGAGCCTACATCAGTTGAAGAGCAAGTTGATGATGGTGATCATGAAGCTTCGGATCAACTTACTATCGAACCTCATAGGTCGACAAGGGCACGTATCGCTCTTGAGTGGTACGGTAACCCTGTCTTAGAGGTCATGTTGTTGGACAACGATGAACCTACGAGCTATGAAGAAGCGATGATGGGCCCGGATTCCACCAAATGGTTAGAGGCCATGAAATATGAGATGGGATCCATATATGAAAACAAAGTATGGACTTTGGAAGTATTACCTGAAGGGATAAAGGCCATTAAGAATAAATGGATCTTTAAGAATAAGACGGACGCGGATGGTAATGTCACCTTCTATAAAGCTCGACTTGTGGCAAAGGGTTTTTCACAAGTTCAAGGAGTTGACTACGATGAGACCTTCTCACCCATAGCAATGCTTAAGTCCTTCAAAATCATGTTAGGAATAGCTGCATTTTTTGATTATGAAATTTGGCAGATGGATATCAAAACAATATTCCTTAACATTTTTCCTTAAGAAAGAGTTATATATGATGTAACCAGAAGGTTTTGTCAATCAAGAGAATGCTGACAAAGTTTGCCAACTCCAGCGATCCATTTATGGACTGGTGCAAGCATCTCGGAGCTGGAATCTTCGCTTTGATGAGGTGATCAAAGCGTTCAGGTTTATACAAGTTTACGTAGAAGCTTGTATTTACAAGAAGTGAGTGGAAGCTCTATAGCGTTTCTAATATTATATGTGGATGAAATATTGCCGATTGGAAACAATATAGAATTTTTGGAAGGCATGAAGGATTATTTGAACAAGAGTTTTTCAATGAAGGACCTAGGAGAAGGTGCTTTCATATTAGGCATCAAGATCTATAGAGATAGATCAAGACGTTTAATAGGACTTTCATAGAGCACATGCCTTGACAAAGTTTTGAAGAAGTTCAAAATGGATCGGTCCAAGAAAGGGTTCTTGCATGTATTGCAAGGTGTGAAGTTGAGTAAGATCAATGCCCAGTGACTGCAGAGGATAGAGAAAAGATGAGTGTCATCCCCTATGCTTCTGCCATAGGCTCTCTCATGTATGCAATGTTGTGCACAAGACCAGATGTCAGCCTTGCCATAAGTATGACCGAAAGGTTTCAAAGTGATCCAGGAGTGGAACACTGGACGGCGGTCAAGAATATCCTTAAGTACCTGAAAAGGACTAAGGAAATGTTTCTCGTTTATGGAGGTGATCAAGAGCTCGTCGTAAAGGGTTACGTCGATGCAAGATTTGGTACTGATCCGGATGACTCTAAGTCACAAATCGATACGTATTTATTCTCAATGGGGGGAGCGGTAAGCTGGTGCAGTTCCAAGCAAAGCGTGGTAGCTGATTCTACATGCGAAGTGGAGTACATTGCTGCCTCGGAGGCGACAAAGGGAGGTTTATGGATGAAGGAGTTCATGACAAATCTTGGAGTACTGCCCAGTGCACTGGACCCAATGACTCTATTCTGTGATAGCACTAGTGCCATTGCTCTGGCCAAGGAACCAAGGTTTCACAAGAGGACCAGACACATCAACCGACGCTTCAATTCCATCCGCGAGTACATCAAGGGGGAGGACATAAATATTTGCAAAGTGCACACGGATCTTAATGTTGCAGACCCATTGACTAAACGTCTTCCGTGGGCTAAACATGATCAGCACCAGAACTGTATGGGTGTTAGATTCATTACAATGCAAATCACATAGTGATGTTAACTAGATTATTGACTCTAGTGCAAGTGGGAGACTATTGGAAACATGCCCTAGAGACAATAATAAAAAAATTATTATTATATTTCATTGTTCATGATAATCGTTTATTATCCATGCTATAATTGTATTGATTAGAAAGTCAAATACATGTGTGGGTAAATACACAACACTGTGTCCCTGGTATGCCTCTAGTAGACTAGCTCGTTGATCAAAGATGGTCAAGGTTTCCTAGCCATAGACATGAGATGTCATTTGATAATAGGATGACATCATTATTAGAACGATGTGATGGACAATACCCAAACTATGGACGTCGCATATGATCGTGTCAGTTTATGGCTATAGTTTTCTACATGTCAAGTATCTGTTCCTATGACCATGAGATCATGTAACTCACTGACACCGAAGAAGTGCCTTGTGTGTATCAAACGACGCAACATAACTGGGTGACTATAAAGGTACTCGATAGGTACCTTCGAGGGTGTCTGTTGGATTGGCATAGATCGAGACTGGGATTTGTTACTCCGTATGACGTAGAGGTATCTCGGGGCCCACTCCGTAATACAACATCACAATGAGCCTTGCAAGCGAAGTTACTAAAGAGTTAGCCACAGAATCTTGTATTATGGAACGAGTAAAGAGACTTGCCGGTAACGAGATTGAACTAGGTATAGAGATATCGACGATCGAATCTCGGGCAAGTAACATACCGAAGAACAAAGGGAACTGCGTACGAGATTAACTAAATCCTTGACATAGAGGTTAAACCGATAAAGATCTTCGTAGAATATGTAGGAACCAATATGAGCATCTAGGTCCCACTATTGGTTATTGACCGTAGAGGTGTCTCGGTCATGTCTACATAGTTCTCGAACCCGCAGGGTCTGCACACTTAACGTTTGGTGACGTTTTGGTAGTATTGAGTTAAGTATGTTGGTGACCGAAGGTTGTTCGGAGTCCCGGATGAGATCCCGGACATCACGAGGAGCTACAAAATGGTCCGGAGGTAAAGGTTGATATATAGGAAGGTGGTATTTTGGGCTCCGGAAAAGTTTCGAGCACTTCCGGTAGTATACCGGGAGTGACGAATGCATTCCGGGGTTCCATCAAGTGGGACCCACCCACCCCAGGGGCCACATGGGCCTAGGAGGTGGCGCACCAGCCCCTTGTGGGCTGGGCAGCCAGCCCCTAGGAGGCCCTTGCGCAAAGGGTGGGGAAGGGGCCAAGTGGGAGGGAGTCCTACTAGGACTCCACCTCCCTTGGGGGAGGTGGACTCCTCCCCCTTGTGCACTGGCCAAGTCCCTAGTTGAAACCATAGGGCGCCCCACCTACCCCCTCTCCCTCCTATATATAGTTGAGGTTTTGAGGGCAGGCACCACTTGAAAAGTCATGTGCTACCCTCTCCCCTCTAGATCGGCGTTCTCCTCTAGATTAGTCCGGTAGAGCTTGGTGAAGCCATGCCGGATTAGTTCACCACCACCGCCACCATGTTGTTGTGCTGCCGGAGAACTCATCTATCTCTCCGTCCTCGCTTGCTGGATCAAGGAGGTAGAGATCATCATCGAGTTGTACGTGTGTTGAACGTGGAGGTGGCATTCGTTCGGTGCTAGATCATGATTGGATCGCGGGACGGCTTGCGATTTGGACCGCGAAGACGTTCGACTATATCAACCGCGTTTCTTAACGCTTCCTGCTTAACGATCTACAAGGGTATGTGGATCAGATCTCTCCTCTCGTAGATGCTCATCTCCTTTGATAGATCTTGTATGTGCATATGAAATTTTTTGTTTCCCATGCAACGTTCCCCAACACGCACCCGTTGGACATGGTACCGGCCATGGTCGCTCACGCCACTCCGCGAGCACTCAGACGTCCATGGCGCGCCACCACACGTCAACTTCGGCGTCTCCTCGGCCGTGGGAACCTCCTAACCAGACGCCTCTTCTCAACATATCCAAACCAACACCGACAGCTCCACCGGCTCCTGCGCCCCGGAGCAGCGATTTGCGGGGAGGTCATGGCCGGAGGCCATGGAGGCGTCGCGGCCATACCATGCGTCGGGTGCGAGGCAGGTGGAGCTCAGGGGCAGGGAAGGAAGGAAGAGAGCGATTCTAGAGGCGGGCTGGCGACGCTCGGCTCGCCGGAGGTTGTCTTCGGACAGCAGTGCAGAGCCGTGCTCTGAGGGTGGCGAGAGAAACGGCCGGTCACTGCGCACAATGTGCTCGATAAAATGAACAAGCATGCATGTGGCCCTTTTGTTACCGTAACGATTCCGCCGACCGCGTTAAGTTTTGGTGCCACGTCATCATGAAAGTGGGCCCGGTCTGTCATATTTCGCATCAAATGGCTCTCAATTGATCGATTAGTGCTTTCGGCAATGCATTCCTGGAAATTGGTGTTTTTGGCAAACTTTTATGAAAACGGTGGTTATCGATACTAAGCGATGCAATTGTGATGGTTTTTGGCAATTTACTCACATTTCGTTATGGACTACTCCCTTCGTTCCTAAATATAAGTTTGTAAGAGATTCCACTACGGACTACAGAGGGAGTAAAATGAATGAATCTACACTATATACATCCATATGTTGTCTTTAGTTGAATCTCTAGAAAAACGAATATTTAGGAACTAAGGGAGTACACATGAAGCAGAATAAGTGAATATACATTCTAAAGTGTGTCTATATATATCCGTATATAATTCATATTGAAATCTTTAAAAAGACTTATATTTAAGAATTGAGAGAATATAAGATTTGCTTTGATCGTCGTGAATGTAATGTCCCGGCTCATTTGCTAGCTGGTTATGGTTCAGGTTTGGCACTCCGAAGACGTTGTCGCAGGAACGAAGCTGGAAGGTAGATCCTATGGGGCCAGCTCTAGAGTGATGGTGTCATTTCCAAAAATTAAGAGTGATTAGCTCAACCTTAGTAAAGGATCTTCAAGAATCGCTAGTGTCAGCTGACACCAGTAGCTATACGGAGCTTCATCTTTGTATGCGACTGAGACTAATTGGTTTTGCACGGGTGTCAGGACATCTACTACCAGAGACTGGGGAAGTCTCATATCCCAGCCAAACCTTCTAGGACAGGGAAGATCTTTTACCATTGGAATTCCCGGAAACCTCCGAGTGACACCCACCTGCTTCAGCTGGTCTCTGGTCTTGACCTGTGAGGCACACGCAGGTAGTAGCACACACGACCGGTTAATTGGAATGGATCGAAGCGTAGTCGTACGTGTTCATCCAGTGAGACGAGTCAGCCGGGACATTTTGATTATGACTTGTCTGCGTGCACAAGGAAAATGTTTGGTGAGTCAAGGTTGCCGCTGAGATTAAGGTGACCAGTAAGCAGGACCACGCGAGGTCGCCGTCCGCCCGGCAGCGGACGGATCGTGGAACAGTGGGATATGGGATGCGCCCACGCACGAATAGTCGCGCGCAACTCGTTGGACAGCTCTGTCAGGAAACCACGAGGAAACGTGCTCTCAGCCGGCTGTGTTTATATGATGAAGGCGATGTGTTGGGCTGAGGGCGATCGTTTGACGGTTTGGCGACTAGAGCCGTGGCCCTGAATTATGAGAGACCGGTAACCATGTTCTCCAATCGATTCAGCGGAACAAGCAGTAAATAGCCGGAGATCCAATTTGGCTCTCACGAACATATGCCCCTGCGTGCGAAAAATGCTTGTTCAAATGTCAAAAACCCCGAAGAAATGTATGTGTGTTCATAGTCACGTTCAAATGCTACCTGTAAATTTCTAGGTGAAAAAGCATTTGGGCTGCACAATAAAGACAAGTTGAACGCCAAATGTTACCGACAAATGTTAAACCTAACTTCTTCTTTTTGTAACGACGAAACACTCTACTTTGTTTTGCATGAAATTGGTCAAGCATGTTTGCGACAATAACATGAACATCTACACACACAAAAAGAAAAAACAGAATATTTTAAATTTATTCACCACATTTTCTCAATTTATTGTTTACTTTTGAAGCACACGTTTGCATCCGTGAGAAGGACAACTGTCATTCGCGAGGAAAATGGATGCCTCTCGAAAAGGGGGGAAAGACTACAACCATGCTTTCGGGCTCATTTTTTACTAGATTTTATTTACCTTTTTCGGTTTTCATTTTTTACTAGATTTTTTTAAATTTTTTCTTTCTGGTGTTGTCGTGATTATTTGTCAAAACCTATTAACATGGGATTGAATATCGAAAACCTCGATGCAAGAAATTCAACGGTACAAACATACCAGGTTTTGGAAACATGGTTTAAGAAATAAACCGTCTTGAATAAACAAATCTATGAAAAAATGAACACATCCAGGTAGTGATAAGTGACGCACATGCAATACGTCATTTTTTAACCCCGGAGAAAGAGGGGTCACCGACACAAAAGGTACCCCTTAACTTGTGATTTCGAAGAAGCGGAGATTGCCTAAGCGCTCCCTACATTGTTGGCGCTCGCGTCATAGACTGTGGCCGTAGCCCAATATACCTTGGTCATCTGCTTCCCCTAAAAGAAGCGCAATTCCTATTTGGCATTTCAAGCAATCGTTAATGTGTATTTTACAAATGAATGCACCCACACCCTCCCGCACTGGGCCGACCCGCATCACCTTTTTTATCTTTTTAAACCGCAAAAATCATGTGTCTCACAGGATTCAAATAATGGCCCTTCACGATTTAGCACGGCACAGGGCACACTAACCAATTGGGCAACCTGACCACATGTGCTAGATTCGTTTTTTCCATTCCTAAAATATAACAATAGAAGAATGCATTGTTTCTTGTTTCGTTTTCATTTTCCCTATTTTTTTTCTTTGTTAAATGCGCACATTAAATTCATGAATTGTTTTTTAAACACGATGAATCTTATTGAAATTTGTAAAAAAAAATCAATTTCGGTGAAGTTTTTTCCAAACTTGATGAACCTTTTGTTTGATCGTGAACTATTTCTCAAATCGGTGGACTTTTATGAAAGCAGGTGAACCTTTTGGAAAATCGATGAACGTTTGTCAAAACCGCTGAACTGTTTTTAAAATTCTGCAATTTTTAACCTATATTCGTTTTGCTTTTTCTTTACAATTTGTGGACTTTTTTGAGGTTTGTGAACTTTTCATTTCAAATTTCGGGAGCTTTGAATTCGTGATTCTTTTAGATTTTTTATGTATTTATTTTTTCATATTTTTCTTCCAAAATCAATATTTGACCGGTCAACTGAGATCGAACGAAGAGGCGAGAGATTGAGCGAACTGAGGCGACCTGGACCGGACCAGTTTGCGGGGGCGTGTGGGCGCCAGGAAGGAGCATGGGCCCCTGAACCACCCAATAGAAGCTCCCCAAAGGAAGGGTATCCATTTTATCATTTAGGTAGACAACTGTGCACCATACGCACACCCCTAGTTCGCTACTTGAACTTGGTTCGTCCCAAAGGTAGGCACCGAATTTGGGAAGGTTCAACATTTGTTTTTTGCTTATAAATTTTTTTAGAATTCATGAACTTTTATGAAAATCCCAAACAAATTTAAAATTAGTGGACTTTTTTGAAACTCGAGAATAACTTTTATATTTGAGAAAAAAATGTGAAAAAAGTCCAAACCCCGGGGAATAAATTAAATACGTGAAGATTTTGAAAAAATCTTGAACAATTTTTCAAATCACAAACATTTATTTGAAATCATGATTTTTTTAAATAAATTAGCCAACATATTTTGAAATCACTAAGATTTTTCTAAATTCATGAAAAAAGGGATCATGAACTATTAACATATTCGAGTACATTTATTGAAATCCGTGAACATTTTATATTTCTGATATTTTTCTGAAATTCGAGAACAGTTTTTTGAAATTTAAATATATTTTTTAATTCATAAACATTTCAATTTAGAATATTTTTAAAATCCTGCACTTTACGAAAAGCTAAAGGTAGAGAGAGAGAAGAAAAAGGAAAAGACACAAAAAATAAAGAGGAAAGGAAAAATGAAAAAATGAAAAAACAATGTGCGCCGCGCCAGGCATATGGACCGGCCTAAAAGCGTGTGCGTGAAGAATGGGATGCATGTTTGTTGCCGTCCCGTCGCCTCATACGAAGAATAGAAGGTCCCGTATAAAATCCTTGAAAATAAGGACGTCCCGTATAATAAACCCTTCAAATAAAAGAGGAAGTCTTTCCTCAAAAAAATAAAAATAAAAGAGGAAGTCCCGTACAGAAAGCTCGCTGAATTGGTGAACCAAGCTAAGAAGCGATGATGGTTAAAAACATTGGCTTGCAGTTTTTATAGATAGAAAACATAATATTCAAAAAATATTTACTGTTTTTAAGAAAAATGTTAACACGAAAAAATGTTCAGGAATTTGACACATATTCACGAGTTTGGAAAATTATGCGAATAAAAAATTAGTCATGTATTTAGAAATTGTTTACAATTTCCAAAAAATCATGGGATTAGGAAAAAAGGCCCATTTGCATTTTTGTCCCTAACTCGAACAAACTATTCAGATTTGCCCCTAATTTCGAAGCCTCCTCAAATTTGACCCTCTCCCGTTAGGTGTCCTTAAAAATATAGAAATGTCCTTTTGTACCGTTCCGTCCGGTCAAAGGGTTTTGACCGTTTTCCTAACGTATGCTGGACATTTTTGTCCCTCTATGCACATGCCACTTACACGTGGGACCTGCATAGGAAAAAGAAAAAAGTCTCTCTCTCATCCTTCTCTGACTTACGCGTGGACCCCAATAACATAAAAATCTCTCCCTCTCTCGTAACACCACTCTCCCTGACATGTGGGCCATTCGAGCCACTTTAGGGGTCAACGTCTGTCTCACATTGTCATCGTGAGGCCTGACGGCTCGGCCGATCGCCGTCGCCAGCGAGGGGCAGCGCTCCTGCGTCTGAGGACCATGATGGCAGGCTCGAGGTAGTCCGGGGGAGGGGGTCGAGCCGCAGCCTGCAACTATCGTCGGAGCCATCGTATAAGAGCCCCCGGGATCTTCTGTTAGCGACGTCGTTGCTGCCCACCCTGGTCGGAGTCCAAATCGAGCCATACGGGCATGTTTGTGAGCTCCATACAGCACCTCTCCTTCGCCATGTGCAACGAACCGGGTCTGAGGCCGCCCGTAGACGATGCTTGGGACGTCAAACTCCGCCATGGCCGGCCCTCTTCCCGTCCTAAATTCATCTGATCTGAGCCATTATGAACCTTCCCGGCCTATGTGCCGTCGTCGAGGAAATCCTGGCACTCCGACTCCCATCTCCCCCGCCCGATTTCGTGTCCGGTGCCCCCTGTTCGAAGCCGACCGCCATGACCCCTGGATCAGCCGTGCACGCAGTCATCAACACCAGCCGTTCCCAGTGAGCTTGGTGTGTCTCGCGCAGATCGTGTGCCTCGCGGTACTCGCGCCCTCCCCCCCGGGTTATCTGCGCCCCTACAACGAGTTGTCGACGAACGCTGCCGCTCACGGCAAGGAACACAAGGCCAGGGGGTGTTAATCTACTTTTCCTATTATTTTTTGTGTTGGTGGGGTCCATCTATAAGTCAGATAGGGATGAGATAGAGGTGAGCTGGCCTACTTTTCCTTTTATTTTTGTAAGTGGGCCCCGCATGTAAGTGTCACATGAAGTCAAGGGCAAATTGTCTGAGAATGAAAGCACATTTTCTCCCTTGGTGATTTTACTAATTAATAACAACATATATGTCATTGAACTAATGTTCACTAAGCATGTTTTAGGAAAAGTTCAATGGTGGGTTGGCAAAAGAATTGTGGAATACCCCAAGATGCAAGGAAATAGATTGACAAAGCTTCAAGCAAGAGGACTCTACATTTTACCTTTGTGAGAAATCATTTTGATTCCATAGGAAAGCCAATACTATCAAAAGGGGGTAAGGTACTGTTGGTGAACATTATGCTCATACGTGCACAAGTGATAGTCACCACATACATCCAAATGCTCTTCCACAAAAGTCTACCAAAGCAAAATATTCAAAATCGGTGCCACCAACACTTTCCACTCGGTGCCACCGATTCTCAGCCTCAGACAGACTCAGGCAAACCCTAGCTCTCTGGTGCAACCGATTCCATTTTGGTGCCACCGAGTTAGGGTTACCAACTTCCTGTTACACAAATTCACAAAATCGGTCCCACCGAGTTTGTTGAATCGGCGTCACCGAGTTTGGCAATCTGACCGTTTGTCACCTTATCGGTGCAACCGAGTTGTATGTATCGGTCTCACCAAGATTCAAAAGTTGCTACCTTCGACGCAACTCGGTACCACCGAGATTAACACATCGGTGTCACCGAGTCTGACTTATTAGGTGTAACGGTTGGATTTTTGAAGATGCCTATATATACCCCTCCACGACCACTCACTCGTAAGAGAAGCACTCAGAACAGTTCCCCACTCATACCTACTGATTTTTTGAGAGAGAGCCACCTACTGATGTGTTGAGATCATGCCATTCCATTCCAACCATATGAATCTTGATCTCTAGCCTCCCTAAGTTGCTTTCCACCCAATCAATCTCTTCCACCATAGCCAAATCTATGAGAGAGTGATTGTGTGTTGAGAAGTCTATCATCTTGAAGCACAAGAGCAAGGAGTTCATCGACATTATCGAGCCTATTACCTTTTGGAGGATGGTGCCTTCTAGATTTGTTAGGTGTCGCTTGGGAGCCTCCTACTTCGTGTTGTGGAGTTAACCAAGAAGTTTGTAAGGGCAAGGAGATCTCCTACTTCGTGAAGATCTACCCATAGTGAGGCTAGTCCTTCGTGGACGGAAGCAGTTATGGAATAGTCAAGGTTGCTTCTTCGTGGAACCCTCCGTGGGTAGACCCCTCCATGGACACTCGCGACCGTCACCCTCCGTGGGTTGAAGACTCCATAAACGTGAACGTACGATAGCAACACCTATCAGAACCACGGGAAAGGCATCGTGTCTTCAAATTGCGTTTGATCTTCCTACCCTTCCTCTACTTACATGCTTGTCTTTACTTTCTGCTGCAATACTCGTAGACCTGCATGTGTAGGGTGTACTTGACTTGCTATGAATGCTAAAATCTATCAAGACTTAAAATTGGGAAAAGGTAGATTTTTAATTGGTCAAGTAGTCAAATCACCCCCCTCTCTAACACTACTTTTGATCCTACAGACAAACGCCTAGAAAACGGTCAAAGCACTTTGATCGTACGAAAACGGCACAGAAGGTCATTTTTGTAATGGGCCCTAACGGAAGAAGGGCAAATTTGAGGATGCTTCAAAATTAGGGACAAATTTGAGTAGTTGGTTCGAGTTAGGGATACAAATGTGAAAGACCCTAGAAAAAATGTTCGTGGAAACTCGAAAATGATTGTGAATTTGAGGAAATGTGTGTGAAATTTGAAAATTATAACAAATTTAAAGCAACATGGCATTTAAGAAAAATACCGGATTTGAAAAAGATCAAAATGAAAGTTGAAAGTCGTAAAAAGAAGGAAACCGAGAATGATGAAAAGGAAAAAAGGACAAACCAAAATAAAAATCAGGTAGAAAACACAGAAAATAAACCCCGATCAGGAGGAGGTTCTCAAAGCTTCACAAAACTGGTTTGTGAGCTGAAAAGTCACGGCCCATTTAACGCACCAAGGGTAACTCTAAAATCCACCTGTGCATTTTATAGCGTACCCGATTATGTTTTTAGCATCTGGACAGGGGCACCGGGACAATTTTTTTCCTCGGACACAACCCATGAAACCTATGTAGATGCATTTGCATCTTCAAATTCCCGTTAGGCGGAATCAAACCAAGGGAAATTTGCGGGCGTTCGGATATCCACCGCATACACGTGTGGCCTCACCTAAATTTGTCGCCATGTGTCTTGCTCGCACACAATTGACTAGCCTTAATGTTGCTCGAAGGCAAATGAAATTGGACGATGCCGATCAGACCGATGTGACCGAACGACAGGGTGTTTTGACATTAAAAAATCTGCTCTTAACAACAAGATTTACTATCGATTCGTGCATTTTCATAACTCGTGAAATGCCTGCTAGGAAGCTTGCCGACCGAGAAGCCTACTCTGGTTGACGCGCCGCATTGAAGCGGCGTCGCTCCGCATGCCCCGGCTATTTAAGCGGTCAGGTGCCGCCATCCAAACACATCTCCTCTCCTCTCCGAGCACTGCCTCATAGCATCCACTCTCTTATTTTTCTCCTCTTCGGTCTCCATCGCATCGTTGATCCTTTCCTCTCCTCATCGTGCAATGGTCAAGTTTGGTGCTAGTGGTTGGTTCTTGGCGTCGACCGGTGGATCACGCTCCGGATTGTGGCATTGTCGTGCACGGGTATCCAGGCCCGTTGTCTTCAACCACATCACTGACGAAGGAGGAGGTCATGCTCTTTTTGGACAAGGAGGAGAAACACCCGCTTCCCCTCATGGTTGATGTTGCCGCGATAGAAGATGATTGAGGGAGTCCGAGACTAAGGGGTCCTCGGGCCGCCGGTCTATCTTTTCTGGGCTGGATAGGTGGGCCGCTCTATGGCTATTATTAGAAGGCTGAGCTATAAGGCAGCTCCGTGTTCAGAAAGGAAACTCTCAGTGCCTTGGGGTGTCCCCCGAGTCAAGATGGTAGATTCTGAAAAAAGACTTTCGCCCCGCTTTATATACAAAGAAAACCACCAAATCACAAGTACATGCAGAGGTTCAAATTCGGCCACACACACACCTAAGTTAGCACGACAACCAGTATGGAGGGTTATGTTGAGGGCATAGCTCAACAAGCCCTAAAATAAAAAAAATAAAAAAACAAGGCGGAGAGGACCGCGCGAATGGGGCTAATCTGGCTCTAGTGGTGGTGGAGGAAGGACCGGCGCCAAGTGCAAGGCCATCGAACGGAGATCTGCGAAGATGAAGTTAACGACGTCCTGGTCCTGTTGGCGGCTAAGCGATGGCCAGAGCTGCATATAACCACACATTTTGAACACCGTGTCAGATGCACGATGAAGAGGCACACTCTGGATCACAAGCTTATTACAGACCGTCCAGAGCATCCATGCGAGGACACCAATAGCCACACATCAAAGGGGACGTCCCGACGGAGGGATGCCTGGACCTCGGCGTAGAGGTTGGGGATGTTGGTGTTACACCATCGTCCGTGCGATGGTCTGACGGAGGCAGGTCCAGAGGAACTGGGCGGAAACACATGAGAAGAAGACGTGGTTCGAATCCTCTACAGTCCCACACAGGGGGCATTGCCCATCTCCCGGGCCATTACATTTGAGCACCTCAACTCCTGATGGGACTCGGACGCGGATCCACTGCCACATGATGATCCTAATCTTCAAGGGGGGTCTACCTTCCAGATCATCTCAAAGGGCTCCAGGGCGGAAGTGGTGGCGATGGCCCAGTAAAGAGACTTCGTGGAGAACTTCCCCGAAGACTCTAGGTTCCACGACACGGTATATTCGCCATGTTAAATCCCTAATGGTAACCGATCATGTGTAACCCTAGGTACCCCCAGTGTCTATATAAACTAAGGGGTTTAGTGCGTAAAGGGGCCAACATCCATCCTATTCATCTAGGGTTTAGTTCATCTGATCTTGAGGTAGATCGATTCTGTAATTGTCATACACACATCAATACAATCAAGCAGGACGTAGGGTTTTATCTCCTCGAGAGGGCCCGAACCTGGGTAAACACTGTCCCTTTTGTTTCATCACAAGTCCAGCGGTGGTTACAAATACACAAGTGATGCTCCCGACACTTCAAGCGACAATCGTGTCACAAATGAAGAGATGAGCCTCATGGTCAAGAAATTCAACAAGTTCTATAAGAATAGAAGCAAAGATCGCAGCTCCAACTCAAGATATGAAGGGAAGCATTCGTCAAGTCGTGATCGAAACTGCTACAATTTTGGGAAACACGGACACTGCTCAAATGAGTACACGGCTCCTTACAAAAGGAAAGAAGAGTCGCCAAGAAGACGAAGCTCAAGAGACGAGTCACCTCGAAGAGAGAGAATTAGTAGGGATGATCGTTATGAACGAACACCCTCAAGGAGAAGTAGGTACTCGGAGAAGAAGGACAAGTACACCAACAGCTACTCAAGAAGAAAACATCAAGCTCATGTTGGTGAATGGGTTTCTGGCTTCGAATCCGACAACCACTCCAAGAGAAGCTACCACTCCAACTCCGACTATAGTCAAGATGAAGGTGTTGCCGGACTTGCACCAGTGACAACCGACTCCTACGACATATTTGATTCACCAAATGAATGGAGTGGATGTTGCTTCATGGCTAAAGTCCCCAAGGTATCACACGCCGAGTATCTTGATTTCAATAGTGATGAGGATGACTTGTTAATTGAAGATGACTTGCTATTTGGCAAATCTAGTAATGTTAGTCAAAATAAACTTGCTTGTACTCACTCTAATCTAGATAAGTTGTGTGATGATGATAAGTTGGAAATAGAACGACTAACTCAAGAACTAAACACTCTTAAGTTATCTCACGAGTCTACTCTACAAGATCATAGAGAGCTTGTAAGGACACATGAGAAGATCCGCTTCAAGAAGCTCAATTTAGAGCAAGAGCATGAGTTCCTTAAAGCTATCAATGACGATCTTCGAAAGAAGACTTTCTCTTATCTAGCCAAGCGACTTCTCTTCTCCATGTTCACGCCACAAGTTAAGACTAAGCAAGCTAGTAACAAAGGAAAGAAAGGTTCTTCAACTAGTAGCAATAAAATGATAAATCCAATGATATTTCTTCTAGTAGTTCTATTGATCCCACTAACTCTTCTCTTAGCCAAGTTACACTTGAGCAAGAAAATGAACTTTTAAAAGGGATTATAGAGATAGGTATCTACAAGAGTCTTGAAGGGTGCAAACAATTTGAGGAGATTGTACGCAAGCATGGAGGATACCAGAAGAATCGTGGTGTTGGCAAAATCAACGCTAATGGAGTTGAATCGGAAGAAGGTCAATACCCCAATCCCAAGGTTGTACCTCAAAAGGAGAAGTATGAAAATACTCTCCCCAGGGGAACAAAAGCTCAAGATGACCTTCCACCACAAGACCCCAAGCTCAAGGGAAAGAACAAGCTTCAACAGGACATTGACTCGTATGAAGATGAATCCCAAGCTTTGGTGAAGTGGGTTCCCAAGGCTACTACAAGCTCAACTTCTACAGGTGCTACTTCAACACCAAGGATCCCCATCAACTTGATGTGGGTCCCCAAGAAGAAGAACTAGAGAAGTTCTTGAGGGGTGACTCTGCCAATGAAATACACTCATATTCATTATTGGCAAGAACTAGTTGCAATCAATATCAACATCATGCAATAGTTCAAGGAGTCACACATTCCCTCAAAGGTAAGCAAGGGACAAGGTGATCAACAAATCAATGGACATCATCATATATGCTTTGCACTCCATGTCAATAGATATCCTTGTATTTGTCTCTTATGTGTTGAGACTAACCCATGAAGGTGAGAAGAGTAATGAAACAACAAGGATGCTCCCAACTCTTGGTGATCTTCATGAACTTTGAGCATCCACCACTACTTCACCTACATGAAGTCTTCATCGACAAAATCCAAGGTTAGTGTATCCCTCCTATGGGGGGATGTCACATCAAGGAGGAGATTTACTATAAGATTTGAGTCAAAGCATCTCATAGTATGTGACAACATTAAATGCTTCATGTAAAAGTGGGAACCCCACTTTTGCATAAACGATGAGTATGACCTATGATCAAGTATTCTTACTTGAATCCTAAGTAAATATACTCATATATAGATGACTCCGTCATCGCCAAAGTGCTTGTTAGATGCTAGTGTGTTTGTGCATCTTTGCCATGATTTCATTTGACATCTTATTGTGTGAGCATGTTGGTCTGCATTTATTTACTCATTCGAGGATATCCAATTGTTGCTATTTGGCTTTTGATTTTTCATTTGCCAATTGGATATACAAGAATGCCTAGGACCACTCCTCTAGCTATCTATGCTTTCTCACCTCATACTCTATTCATGCTGCATCACAAAAATTGAACAAGTACTTTTCGATCTCTTTGTGTGAGGAGCACTCAGAGTTCCGTATCGACAAAGGACTAACCACTAAAACCTCCTAAGTGCATCTCGATGGAACCAACTCAAAAACTTGGTCTCACCGAATGCCTAGGGTTGATCCGGTTTATAGTCTCGGTACTACCGATTCCATATTCTCGGTGACATCGAGTTTCCCTGTCAGCTGACATTTGAGAAACTCGGGGACACCAAAAATTTAGAATCGGTGTCACCGACAGTGAAGGATATATATGCTGTGGACCCCGATGCTTGGAAATTCTATCTTCAAATGTTGTTCCCCAAAACCCTAAGCTGCCATTCTGAAGACCCCTGGTCATCGCCTTACCTCCCCGAGCGTCTCCGCCGCTAGGAATCGCCGCCGTTGACGTATTCTACACCATGCTCGCCGCCATAGTGGATCCATCGCCAAGTTAGGGTATGGATTCGACCCCTTCTTGCGCTCCACCTTCTGATTCACGTGCATTATGGTTTCCTATTCATCTAGCCACTGTTTGACATCATTCTATCCACAAGAAAATTCCTTTAGATAGCTAACGATTGATTTTCTAGGGTTTGTCGTTCGCCCGATGAAACTCGGTGGAACCGAAGTGAACAAATCGGTGTCACTGATTTGCCCTCTGTGCTGCTGAGAACTGTCTCGGTGAAACCGAGTACTCCTTTTCGGTCTCACTGAAAGGAGTGCCAGATTTCTGTTAATGAGAAACTCAGTCTCGATAGCGCCGATATTTTTGCTTCGGCTGTACTGATTTTCATGTGACAGAATGAAAACCTTGAAAATCTTTTGTTCAAACTTTAAAAAACTATGCATTTTGTGATGACTTATCCTATTACACTCTTCTCTCCTCTATTCACATGGTCAGATATGTCAGGTTCAGAGGATAGCCAAAACTTGCAGGAGCAGAACATTGACATGAGTTCAGGCACTAGCCCTGAGTCCAACTCCTTCTCAGATCCAGGCACCCCTAGTTCTCATGGGTTGCCTAAAGCTGCTACAAGGACCAGGAAGAGACTGAATTCTGATGAGGAGGATTCAGATTTTGTGCCAGAGGAGGTACTTCCTAAGAAGCAAGAGAAGAAGTCAGCCAATGAGGCCACCTCATATAGGAGGGTGGTCAGCAAAACTTATGCACTTCCAGAGACAATGAGAGCACCTCAGAGTGCTAGGGCTACCATGACTATTTGGCCCCCAAGGAAGTCTTTGCCTAAGAAGGCAGGAGAGAAGAAGGCTAGGAAGAGGATCATTCATGTGACTGGCAGGCCTACCTCAATGTATGAGGACCCAGAGGAGGCTGCTGGTGCTGCTCCTGAGGAGGAGGTGGAAGAGCATGTTGTCAAGGACCCTCCCAAGAAGAAACAGAAGAAGTTGTTGGCAGATGCTATGCCAAAGCCAGGTCCCTCCAAGAGCACCAAGGCTTCACCAAAGAAGGTTGCTACAGTGAAGTCCAAGAGGACTACTAGAGACATTCCAGCTGCTGAGAAGAACAAAGGATCTACTTTCAGAGAAGCTGATGAAGATGGTATGATAGTTTTGATGAAGCTTAGACCTCACTGTCGTCGTTTTCTCACGACAGATGCCATATGGTGGCTTATCGCAAGTGGTTGGGGACGGAGGACACTGACGGGCTCCGGGTGCGAGATTGGGCGCAAGCGGTGGTGACACACGATGTACCCATGTTCAGGTCCCTCTGTGGGAGGTAACACCCCTAGTCCTGCTTGGTCTTGTTCGATGGATGGGTATGTGTACAAGGGTGCTCCTAGAGCTGAGTCTAGAGGAGGAATAAGGAGTAGTCGGCTCGTTTTCCTCCGCTACTAGAGGGGTTTTGAGAGTTTTGTGGGTGTGCGAGAGTGATCGTCCGTCCCCGTTGCATGGGGGGCTCGGGGTTTTTATAAGCCAACCCATCGGCTCTACAATATGTCTAAAGTACAGGGGTGGGAGGACCCGGCTGGCAGTCTCTCCGACTGGCCAGGGGGTCCCACCCTTCGTGTTGTCTTGTCGTCTATAGGGTCCACCGGCTGAGCGGTCCCATCTCCCGCTGGGGACCGCCGGCCCGGGAGGCGTCGTCTAGCCCAGCACCGACCGATGTCTCCGGTACGGCCAGCGGCACTGTATCCACACCGAGACGGGTAACCGAGTGGGCGAGGGCGTGCCGACACTGTTCCCTTGCCTGGCCGCGCTCGCCAAGGTTAGCGGCCTAGACGGCCGGACTGTAGCCATGTGCTCCAGTGCATCAGCGGCCATTGTGGCCACAGGGCCACCCGTCGTGGCAGTCGTGTCTTGTCGTCGTACACACGCCTAGGGGGATGGGACGTCGCGTGTCCGCCCCTGGGTCAACGGAGGAGCCAGCCTGGAGGCAGCTTGCCATGCCCAGCCAGCCGAGGGTCAAGCCAGCTCGCTGATCAGCCGTTTGCCTCACCAGCCGGTAGCCGCTCGAGCCGGTCGTAATCCAACCGGCCATGAGAAGTCGGTCGCGTGGTTTTCCTTTGAAGCGAAAGGGGAGAGAACCCCGTTGCTTTGGCCTACCTAGGGGTGATAACCCCATCAGTAGTCCCTGAAGCCGGCGGGGGCCCGCGTTCGGCAGACGGAGGGGAGTCGGCGGCTTCCCCCCAGTGATACCCACCTCCGGCACAAAGCCGAAGGGGCATCCGGGTCGGCCGTTGGTCGTGATGTCTCGGGCACCGGTGCGTCGCCCTGGGACCCACGCCGGCCCGCCGCGCGTCACGCAGCGAGTAATGATGCGGCAGGCCCCATGCACGCGGGGGAGACGTGACGCCAGCCTAGGCCTAGCCCGCTAGGCCCCGGACATAGCCTAGTAGGCCTCAGGGCGCAGACCGAGATCCTCTGTGCCTCGAAGCGGCCGTTACAATCCGGGGCCACCCACGCGCGCGTGGAGTTTCTGGGGGAGTGGGCGCAGTTAATCCCACGTCCCCGGGCGTGGCCTCCCTTATAAAAGGGGAGGAATGGCAGGGGGCGGAGATACCCGCATCCTGCTTGCCCCCTCATTGCCCATCTTCTTGCCTTCTTCATCCTCCTTGCCCCCATCGCACGACACCTCGTCGAGCCCGCAACAGTGCCCGTGTGCCGCCCCACTGCCGAGATGGCCGGCGGTCGTGAAGGGAGCTGGGCTCGCTCCGTCGTCACGGAGGCCGACATTGCAAAGCTTCGCCGCGTGCGCATGTTGCCGCCGGCGGAGCGGGTGGTTGCACATGCGCTCGGCAATGAGGTGGCGCCGGCGCCGCAGCCGGGGGAACACGTTATGTTCCTTTGGCACTTCTCCAGCGGCTTCGGGCTCCAGACGAGCATCTTCTTACGTCTCCTCCTCGACACCTTCGACCTCCAGCCGCATCATCTTGGTCCCGACGTAATCTTGTAGCTCGTCATGTTCGTGATGTTGTGCGAGGGATACCTCGGAGTTCTTCCCTTCCTTGAGCTCTTCAACACTCTCTTATTTCTCAAGCTACTGAAAAGCAGCCCCTATGGGGGCACGGTGGTGTATTGTCGTGGCACCGCGCACTTCCTCCCACTTTCTCTCATTGACTCCGTCGACGGGTGGCACCGGACGTTCTTCTATGCCGACCCGAACTTGGACCTCATCCGGCTACCGCCGTTTGTCGAAGCGTAGTCTTCCCAGTTGAACTAGCAGGGGGCCACCCAGCGCGGCATGGCCCTGGCGGAGCTCGGCCGGCTTACGCAGCTAAAGAGCTCCGAGGGGTTGGTCGCCGCCGATCTGGTGGCGGCCTTCATCTCGCGTCGGGTGCTACCTCTCCAGATGAGGCTACATCGGATCTGTGACATGTCCGGCCGCCTCAACCCCTGTCGGTTGTCCACCGTCAACCTGATGACGGCTCAGGTGGCGAAGCGGGTGAACGCCCTTAGGCCATTCAAGTTGAAGCCCGGCTTGTGGTCCTTCGGCCTGGAGCCGTATGACCGTGTCAACCATCCCCCTAGTAAGTCCTTTGATGAGACAGCTTCTCTTCATTTGATTCCTTCTAGCCGGCAGTCGGCTGTGAAACTTACTTTGTCGTGCTGACCGTAGCTGTTGGTGCGACAGAACACACCAGACGGCCCGCACCCCCAAATCTTCGAGGCGGAGCGCGAACACTCCGACTCCAAAGACTACGAGCAGGGTGGCCCGCCGGAGGAAAGGGTGGACTCCTCGAGAGGAGCCGACGAGCCGGCCGGCCCGCGAGCTGGCGACCCCAGCGGAGCCGGAGGATCCGGCACAGCCGGGGAGCCCAGCGGAGCGGATGAGTTCCTTCTTGCCCCCTCGACCAAGGACTGGACGGACGACTATGACAATGATGATGATGACGTAAGGATTCTGAACGAGCCTCCTCCCTCAGCATGCCAGGGTCGGCAGAGCGAGGAGTGGACGGCTCAAGCCTCGACGGTTGGAGCCGCCGACCGGCCGAAGCGGGTGAAGGTGGCCACGCGGAAGCCGACGCCGCGCTCCAAGCGGGCCCTGCCCCTTGTCATCGGGTAAGTCTTTTTTTCTTTTTATGTCTTGCGTCCGTTTTCTTCCAGGTCGAGAGCCGGTGGGTAACCCGGTCTTTGTGCGCTATAGGGACCCCATCGAACTTCACATGGGGGAGCCGGCGGGGGAGCCGACTGTTGGGAGACATAGTAGTAAATCAAAAAAATTCGTACGATCACCAAGATCCATCTATGGAGAAACCAGCAACAAGTAAGGGGATGAGTGTATCCTCATACCTTTGAAGATCGCTAAGCGAAAGCGTTACAAGAACGCGGTTGGTGGAGTCGTACTCGCAGCAATTCATATCGCGGTGGATTCCGATCTTAGCACCGAACAATGGCGCCTCCGCGTTCAACACACGTGCAACCCGGTGACATCTCCTACGCCTTGATCCAGCAAGGAGGAAGGAGAGGTTGAGGGAGAGCTCCGACAACACGACAGCGTGGTGACAGTGGAGCTGCATGGTCTCCGGCAGGGCTTCGCCAAGCACTATGGAGAACGAGGAAGAGGAAGGGTAGGGCTGCGCCAAGAGAGAAAGAACTCGTGTGTTTGGCAGCCCCAAACCCTCCACTATATATAGGAGGAGGGGGAGGGAGGGTGCAGCCCTAGGGTTCCCACCCTAGGAGCTGCGATTGGCCCTAGATGGCCTTCTGGCCAGCGGCCAGGGAGGGAGAGGGGTGCGGCTGCCCTAGGGTGGGCCTTAGGGCCCATCTACCCTAGGGTTTGCCCCCCTCCCATCTTCAGCTGCGCCTTGGGCCCTTATGGGGGCGCACCATCCCACCTAGGGGCTGGCTCCCTCCCACTTGCGGCCCATGCAACCCTCTGGTGCTAGTGGCCCCACTTGGTGGACCCCCGGAACCCTTCCGGTGGTCCCGGTACGTTACCAGTAATTCCCAAAACATTTCAAGTGACCAAATACTCACTTCCTATTCCCTATAACCCTAGCATCATCGAACCTTAAGTGTGTAGACCCTACGGGTTTGGGAGACACGTAGACATGACCGAGACACTTCTCCGATCAATAACCAACAGCAGGATCTGGATACCCATGTTGGCTCCCACATGCTCCACGATGATTTCATCGGATGAACCATGATGTCGGGGATTCAATCAATCTCATATACAATTCCCTTTGTCTACGGTATGACACTTGCCCAAGATTCGATCATCGGTATCCCTATACCTTGTTCAATCTCGTTACCGGTAAGTCTATTTACTTGTTCCGTAACACATCATCCCGTGGCTAACTCCTTAGTCACATTGAGCTCGATATAATGATGTCTTACCAAGTGGGCCCAGAGATACCTCTCCGTCATAGGAGTGACAAATCCTAGTCTCGATTCATGCCAACCCAAGAGACACTTTCGGAGATACCTGTAGTGTACCTTTATAGCCACCCAGTTACATTGTGACGTTTGGCACACCCAAAGTATTCCTACAGTATCCGGGAGTTGCACAATCTCATGGTCTAAGGAAGCAATACTTGACATTAGAAAAGCTTTAGCAGACGAACTACACGATCTTGTGCTATGCTTAGGATTAGGTCTTGTCCATCACATCATTCTCCTAATGATGTGATCCCGCTATCAACGACATCCAATGTCCATGGTCATGAAACCGTGACCATCTATTGATCAACGAGCTAGCCAACTAGAGGCTCACTAGGGACATATTGTGGTCTATGTATTCACACATGCATTACGGTTTCTGGTTAATACAATTGTAACATGAACAATAGACAATTATTATGAACAAGGAAATACAATAATAACCATTTTATTATTGCCTCTAGGGCATATTTCCAACAGTCTCCCACTTGCACTAGAGTCAATAATCTAGTTACATCATGATGAATCGAACACCCATACAGTTCTGGTGTTGATCATGTTTCGC
Organism: Hordeum marinum; assembly: GCA_022496015.1. NCBI lineage: Eukaryota > Viridiplantae > Streptophyta > Magnoliopsida > Poales > Poaceae > Hordeum > Hordeum marinum. Next base: position 516,079,834 of record CM039673.1, read on the forward strand.
TCGTGAGAGAGGTTTAGTCAACGGATCTGCGACATTCAGATCCGTATGTACTTTACAAATATCTCTGTCTCCTTCTTGAATGTAATCACGAATGGAGTTGAATCGACATTTCATGTGGCTTGTCTTCTTGTGAAACCTGGGCCCCTTGGCAAGGGCAATAGCTCCACTATTGTCACGGAATATTTTTATCGGGCCCGACTCATTGGAATCACTCCTAAGTCGGTGATGAACTCCTTCATCTAGACTCCTTCCTTTGCTGCTTCCGAAGCAGCTATATACTCCGCTTCACATGTAGATGCCGCCATGACGCTTTGCTTGCTGCTGCACCAGCTTACTGCCCCTCTGTTCAAAATATACACGTATCCAATTTGTGACTTGGAGTCATCCGGATCTGTGTCGAAGCTAGCATCAACGTAACTCTTTACGACGAGCACTTCGGCACCTCCATAAACGAGAAACATGTCCTTGGTCCTTTTCAGGTACTTCAGGATATTCTTGACCGCTGTCTAGTGTTCCGCTCCGGGATCACTTTGGTACCTGTTGGGGAACGTCGCATGGGAAAAAAAATTCCTACGCACACGCAAACCTATCCATGGTGATGAGCATCTACGAGAGGGAGAGTGGATCTATGTACCCTTGTAGATCGCTAAGCGGGAAGCGTTAAGAAACGCGGTTGGTGTAGTCGAACTTCTTCGCGATCCAAGTCGCCGAGCGTCCCGCGATCCAATCACGAACCGTCCCGCGAACACATCATGATCCGTCCCGTGAACTCATCACGATCCGTCTCACGATCTTGATCACGATCTGTCCTGCGAACTCATCACGATCTGTTCCGTGATCACATCACGAACCGTCTCGCGATCTCGATCACGGTCCTTCCGATCTAGCGCCGAACAGACGGCACCTCCGCGTTCAGCACACGTGTAGCTTGATGACGATCTCCACCGTCTCGATCCAGCGAGAGGAGGTGGAGAGGAGAGAGAGTTCACCGGCAGCGTGACGGCGCTCCGGTGATGGTGGTGGAGCAATTCCGGCAGGGCTTCGCCTAAGCGCTGCGGAACTACGATCTAGAGGAGAAACTATGCACCGGTGGAACGGGTAGCACGTGGCCGGAAATTCTGTCCAAAAACCACCCAATCCACTAGTATATATAGGAGGAGAGGAGAGGAGAGGCAGACAAGGCCTTTGGGTCGGCCGAAATAGGAGGTGGGAGCAATCCTACTTCACCTCCAATCCTAGTTGGAGTAGGATTGCCTCCTATTGGCTGATTTTCCACTTTTTGCTTTAGGACTTTCTCTCCTGCGCCATGGGCCTTTGTGGCTGTTTTCCCAGCCAACTAAGGGCTGGTTAATACTCTCCCACAGCCCATGGACCTCTTGGGGTCGAAGTACCCCTCCCGGAGGTCTCCCGGTACACTACCGGCACTCCCGGTACACTACCGGCACTCCCGGTACACTACCGATGAGCCCGAAACTTTTCCGGCGACCAAACTGGGACATCCTATATATGAATCTTTACCTCCGGACCATTCCGGAGCTCCTCGTGACGTCTGGGATCTCATCCGGGACTCCGAACAACCTTCGGTCACCACCATACATAACTCTACACTACCGTAACGTCACCGAACCTTAAGTGTGCAGACCTTGCGGGTTCGAGAACTATGTAGACATGACCGAGACACCTCTACGGTCAATAACCAATGGCGGGACCTGGACGTCCACATTGGTTCCTACATATTCTACGAAGATCTTTATCAGTCGAACCTCTATGTCAAGGATTCAGTTAATCCCGTATAACGTTCCCTTTGTTCTTCGGTATGTTACTTGCCCGAGATTCGATCGTCGGTATCTCCATACCTAGTTCAACCTCGTTACCGGCAAGTCTCTTTACTCGTTCCGTAATAAAAGATCCCGCAACTAACAATTAGTCACATTGCTTGAAAGGCTTATTGTGATGTTGCATTACTGAGTGGGCCCCGAGATACCTCTCCGTCACACGGAGTAACAAATCCCAGTCTCGATCCATGCCAACTCAACAGACACCATCGGAGATACCTGTAGAGCACCTTTATAGTCACCCAGTTACGTTGCGACGTTTGATACACACAAGGCACTCCTCCGATATCCGTGAGTTGCATGATCTCATGGTCATAGGAACATATACTTGACATGCAGAAAACAGTAGCAATAAACTGACACGATCATATGCTATGTTTGTAGTTTGGGTCTTATCCATCACATCATTCTCCTAATGATGTGATCCCGTTATCAAATGACATCTCAAGTCCATGGATAGGAAACCTTAACCATCCTTTGATCAACGAGCTAGTCCATTAGAGGCATACTAGGGACATGGTTTTGTCTATGTATCCACACATGCATTTAAGTCTCCGATCAATACAATTATAGCATGGATAATAAACGGTTATCATGAACAAGGAAATATGATAATAACTAATTTATTATTGCCTCTAGGGCATATTTCCAACAGTACCTCCCTACCATACTTATGGCAAGGTTCACATCAGGTTTGGTAACAGCATGGCATACATAATAGAGCCTATGGCTGAAGCATAGGGGATGACACTCATCTCTTCTCTATCCTTTGTCGTGGTCGGGCATTGAGTCGTACTCAATCTCACACCCTATAACATAGGCAAGAACCCCTTCTTGGACTGATCCATATTGAACTTCTTCAACATCTTGTCAAGGTATGTGCTTTGTGAAAGACATATGAGGCGTCTCGATCTATCTCTATAGATCTTGATGCCTAATATGTAAGCAGCTTCTCCAAGGTCCTTCATTGAAAAACATTTATTCAAGTAGGCCTTTACACTTTCCAAGATTTCTATATCATTTCCCATCAACAATATGTCGTCTACATATAATATGTGGAATGCTACAGAGCTCCCACTCACTTTCTTGTAAATACTAGGTTCTCCATAAACCTGTATAAATCCAAACGCTTTAATAACCTCATTAAAGCGAATGTTCCAACTCCGAGATGCTTGCACCAGCCCATAGATGGAGCGCTGGAGCTTGCATACCTTGTTAGCATCTTTAGGACTGACAAACCTTCTGGCTGCATCTTATACAGTTCTTCCTTAAGGAAACCATTAAGGAATGCCGTTTTGACGTCCATTTGCCAGATCTCATGATCATAAAATGCGGCAATTGCTAACATGATTCAGACAGACTTCAGCATCGCTACGGGTGAGAAAGTCTCATCGTAGTCAACTCCTTGAACTTGTCGATAACCCTTAGCGACAAGCCAAGCCTTATAGACGGTCACATTACCATCCACATCAGTCTTCTTCTTAAAGATCCATTTATTTTCTATGGCTCGCTTATCATCAGGCAAGTCCACCAAAGTCCATACTTTTTTCTCATACATGGATCCTATCTCGGATTTCATGGCTTCAAGCCATTTGTTGGAATCTGGGCCCGCCATTGCTTCTTCATAGTTCGAAGGTTCACCGTTGTCCAACAACATGATCTCCAGGACAGGGTTGCCATACAACTCTGGTGTGGAACGTGTCCTAGTGGACCTTCGACGTTCAATATTAACTTGATATGAAGTTTCATGATCATCATCATTAATTTCCTCTCCAGCCGGTGCAGGCTCCACATAAACAACTTCCTATGCTGCGCTACTCTCCGGTTCGAGTGGAGGTACAATTACCTCATCAGGTTCTATTTTCCTCCCACTTACTTCTTTCGAGAGAAACTCTTTCTCAAGAAAGGATCCATTCTTGGCAACAAAGACTTTGCCTTCGGATCTGAGGTAGAAGGTATACCCAATAGTTTCTTTGGGGTATCCTATGAAGACGCACTTTTCCACTTTGGGTTCGAGCTTCTCAGGTTGAAGTTTCTTCACATAAGCATCGCATCCCCAAACTTTTAGAAACGATACCTTAGGTTTCTTTCCAAACCATAATTCATACGGTGTCGTCTCAACAGACTTTGATGGTGTCCTATTTAAAGTGAATGCGGCAGTCTCTAATGCATATCCCCAAAATGATAGCGGTAACTCGGTAAGAGACATCATAGATCGCACCATATCCAATAGAGTGCGATTATGATGTTCAGACACAACATTTCACTGAGGTGTGCGAGGCGGCGTGAGTTGTGAAAGAATTCCACATTTCCTTAGGTGCGTGCCAAACTCGTGACTTAAATATTCTCCGCCACGATCAGATTGTAGGCACTTTATTTTCCTATCACATTGATTCTCTACCTCACTCTAAAATTCCTTGAACCTTTCAAAGGTTTCAGACTTGTGTTTCATTAAGTGGACACACCCATATCTGCTCAAGTCATCAGTGAGGGTGAGAACATAACGGTAGCCACCGTGAGCCTCGACGCTCATTGGACCGCATACATCGGTATGTATCATTTCCAAAAAGTTAGTTTCTCGCTCCATTGTTTCGAATCACGGAGTCTTGGTCATCTTGCCCATGAGGCATGGTTAGCACGTGTCAAATGATTCAAAATCAAGAGACTCCAAAGGTCCATCAGCATGGAGTTTCTTCATGCGTTTGGCACCAATATGACTAAGGTGGCAGTGCCACATGTAAGTGGGACTATCATTATCAATTTTATATCTTTTGGTACTCATACTATGGACATGTGTAACATCACATTCGAGATTCATCAAAAATAAACCATTGACCAGTGGGGCATGACCATAAAACATTTCTCTCATATAAATAGACCAACCATTATTCCCAGATTTAAACGAGTAGCCATCTCGCATCAAACGAGATCCAGATACAATGTTCATGCTCAAAGCTGGTACTAAATAACAATTATTGAGGTTTAAAACTAATCCCGAAGGTAGATGTAGAGGTAGCGTGCCGACGGCGATCACATCGACCTTGGAACCATTCCCGGCGCGCATCGTCACCTCGTCCTTTGCCAGCCTCCGCTTATTCCGCAGCTCCTGTTTGGAGTTACAAATGTGAGCAATTGCACCGGTATCAAATACCCAAGAGCTACTACGAGCGCTGGTAAGGTACACATCAATAACAAGTATATCACATATACCTTTAACGTTGCCGGCCTTCTTATCCGCTAAATACTTGGGGCAGTTCCTCTTCGAGTGACCGGTACCCTTGCAATAAAAACACTCAGTCTCAGGCTTGGGTCCATTCTTGTTCTTCTTCCCGGCAACTTGCTTACCAGGCACGGCAACTGCTTTGCCATACTTCTTGAAGTTCTTCTTGCCCTTGCCTTTCTTGAAACTAGTGGTCTTATTCACCATCAACACTTGATGCTCCTTTTTGATCTCGACCTCTACTGATTTTAGCATCGAAGACAACTCAGGAATGGACTTCTCCATACCCTGCATGTTGTAGTTCATCACAAAGCTCTTGTAGCTAGGTGGAAGCGACTGGAGGATTCTGTCAATGACCGAGTCATCCGGAAGATTAACTCCCAGCTGAGTCAAGCGGTTGTGCAACCCAGATTTGAGTATGTGCTCACTGACAGAACTATTTTCCTCCATCTTACAACTAAAGAACTTGTCGGAGACATCATATCTCTCGACCCGGGCATGAGCTTGGAAAACCAGTTTCAGCTCTTGGAACATATCATATGCTCCGTGTTGCCCAAAACGCATTTGGAGCCCCGGTTCTAAACCGTGAAGCGTGCCGCACTGAACCAGGGGTAATCATCCCAACGCGACTACCAAGCGTTCATAACGTCTTGGTCCGCTGGGAAAATGGGTGGGTCACCTAGTGGTGCATCAAGGACATACAATCTCTTGGAATCTATGAGGATGATCCTCAAGCTACGGACCCAGTCCGCACAGTTGCTTCCATCGTCTTTCAGCTTGGTTTTGTCTAGGAACGCGTTGAAGTTGAGGGTGACATTAGCATTGGACATTGGATCTACAATATAGATTGTAAAGACAATTTTAGACTAAGTTCATGATAATTATGTTCACATAATCAAATTATTTAGTGAACTCCCACTTAGATAGACATCTCTCAAGTCATCCAAGTGACGCATGATCCACGTCAACTAGCCCGTGTCCGATCATCACGTGATACGGACTAGTCATCCATGGTGAACATCTCCATGTTGATCGTATCTTCTATACGACTCATGTTTGACCTTTCGGTCTCCCGTGTTCTGAGGCCATGTCTGTACATGCTAGGCTCGTCAAGTCAACCTAAGTGTATCGCGTGTGTAAATCTGGCTTACACCCATTGTATGCAAACATTAGAACCTATCACACCCGATCATCACATGGTGCTTCGGAACAACGATCCTTAGCAACGGTGCACAGTCAGGGTGAACACTTTTCTTGAAATTTTAGTGAGAGATCATCTTATTTAGCTACCGTCATTCTAAGCAAATAAGATGTAAACATGATAAACATCACATGCAATCAATATAGTGACATGATATGGCCAATATCATCTTGCTCCTTTGATCTCCATCTTCGGGGCACCATGATCATCACTGTCACCGGCACGACACCGTGATCTCCATCATCGTGTCTTCATGAAGTTGTCTCGCCAATTATTACTTCTACTACTATGGCTAACGATCAGCAATAAAGTAAAGTAATTACATGGCATTTATGATTGACACGCAGGTCATACAATAAATTAAGACAACTCGTATGGCTCCTACCGATTGTCATACTCATCGACATGCAAGTCGTGAATCCTATTACAAGAACATGATCAATCTCATACATCACAATGCATCACATCACATCCTTTGGCCATATCACATCACAAGGCATATGCTACAAAAAAAAGTTAGACGTCCTCTAATTTGTAGTTGCAAGTTTTTACGTATCTACTATAGGTTTCAAGCAAGAACATTTCGTACCTATGCCAAAACCACAACGTGATATGCCAATTGCTATTTACCCTTCATCAGGACCCTTTTCATTGAATCCAATCCGACTAAGGTGGGAGAGATAGACACCCGCTAGCCACCTTATGCAACAAGTGCATGTCAGGCGGTGGAACTGGTCTCACGTAAGCGTACGTGTAAAGTTGGTCCGGGCCGGTTCATCCCACAATACTGCCGAATCAAGATAAGACTAGTAACGGTAAGCAAATTAACAAGATCGACGCCCACAACAACTTGTGTTCTACTCGTGCATAGATTCTATGCATAGGCCTAGCTCATGATGCCACTGTTGGGAGACGTAGTAGTAGATCAAATTTTTTCCTACGATCACCAAGATCCATCAATGGAGAAACCAGCAACGAGTAAGGGGATGACTGCATGTTCATACCTTTGAAGACCGCTAAGCATAAGCGTTACAAGAACGCGGTTGGTGGAGTCGTACTCGCAGCGATTCAGATCGCGGTGGATTCCGATCTTAGCGCCGAACAATGACGCCTCTGCGTTCAACACACGTGCAGCCCGGTGATGTCTCCTACGCCTTGATCCAGCAAGGAGTAAGGAGAGGTTGAGGGAGAGCTCCAGTAGCATGACGGCGTGGTGACGGTGGAGTTGCATGGTGTCCGGCAGGGCTTCGCCAAGCACTACGGAGAACGAGGAAGAGGAAGGGTATGGTTGTGCCGAGAGGGAGAGAACTCGTGTGTTTGGCAGCCCCAAACCCTCCACTATATATAGGAGGAGGGGAGGGAGGACTCAGCCCTAGGGTTCCCACCCTAGGAGCTGCGGCCGGCCCTAGATGGCCTTCTGGCCGGCGGCCAGAGAGGGAGAGGGGAGTGGCTGCCCTAGGTTGGGCCTTAGGGCCCATCTGCCCTAGGGTTTTCCCCCTTCCCACCTTCAGCTGCGCCTTGGGCCCTTGTGGGGGCGCACTATCCCACTTAGGGGCTGGTTCCTCCCACTTGCGTCCCATGCAGCCCTCTGGTGCTAGTGGCCCCACTTGGTGGACCCCCGGAACCCTTCCGGTGGTCCCGGTACGTTACCAGTAATTCCCGAAACACTTCAGGTGACCAAATCCTCACTTCCTATATATCATTCTTTACCTCCGGACCATTCCGGAACTCCTCGTGACATCCGGGATCTCATTCGGGACTCCGAACAACCTTCGGTAACCACATACACTATTTCCTTATAACCCTAGCATCATCGAACCTTAAGTGTGTAGACCCTATGGGTTCAGGAGACACGTAGACATGACCGAGACACTTCTCCGGTCAATAACCAACAGCGGGGACTGGATACCCATGTTGGCTCCCACATGCTCCACGATGATATCATCGGATGAACCACGATGCCGGGGATTCAATCAATCCCGTATACAATTCCCTTTGTCTACGGTATGACACTTGCCCGAGATTCAATTGTCGCTATCCCTATACCTTGTTCAATCTCGTTATGGGAAAGTCTCTTTACTCATTCTGTAACACATCATCCCGTGGCTAACTCCTTAGTCACATTGAGCTCAATATGATGATGTCTTACCGAGTGGGCCCAGAGATACCTCTCCATCACATAGAGTGACAAATCCAAGTCTCGATTCGTGCCAACCCAACACACACTTTCGGAGATACCCGTAGTGTACCTTTATAGCCACCCAGTTACATTGTGATGTTTGGCACACCCAAAGTATTCCTACGGTATCCGGGAGTTGCACATCTCATGGTCTAAGGAAGCAATACTTGACATTAGAAAAGCTTTAGCAGACGAACTACACGATCTTGTGCTATGCTTAGGACTGGGTCTTGTCCATCACATCATTCTCCTAATGATGTGATCCTATTATCAACGACATCCAATGTCCATGGTCATGAAACCGCGACCATCTATTGATCAACGAGCTAGCCAACTAGAGGCTCACTAGGGACATACTGTGGTCTATGTATTCACACATGCATTACGGTTTCTGATTAATACAATTGTAGCATGAACAATAGACAATTATCATGAACAAGGAAATACAATAATAAACATTTTATTATTACCTCTAGGGCATATTTCCAACACCGACGGTTGCGCCAGTCGGCTGGCCCGCGAGCACGCGACCACCCAGTGGGAGGAGAAGAGGAGGCTCGCGGAGCTGCAAGCCTCAAAGTCCGGGACGTGAGGCAGGGCCTCGCATTCCGGGACTTCGAGCGGCGGGCGGTGGCAGAGGGCCATGGACCTCGCGCGGGCATCCGACTCGGCGGCGGAATCGACCCGCCAGTCGAGGCCTCCGTCGAGCGAGCCGCGAGGGACGGCCATGGACCCGCCGATGCCTCCGTCCGCAGAGGAGGCGGCCCGAGCGAGGGCGGTGGCAACGGAGCCAGCTCCCAAGGCGACCTAGCCGGAGGTGCTGGACATGACACCACCCACGGCCGAGCTGGCCCAGGTTGACGTGCCGGAGGCCCCGGTGGCCCCAGGGGCGGCAATGGAGGCGGCGCCAGAGGTGGCGGCCGCGGAGGTGGAGGCGCCCTCCATCGCGATCGACGCACCAGAGCTGCAGGAAGTGGAGATGGAGGCGGCGTCGAGCGGAGGGCTGATCGGGGGTGACACCCGGACCCTCACTGTTGTTGACCCACCACCGGCGGCCAGCGGTGCGGCAAGCCCGGGCTGCAGCGACGGCCGAACCCGGAGGACCCTGCGGACCATGCAGGAGGAGCTCCGGGACTGGCAGGCTCTGGCAGGAGTGCCAGCCTTACCGGCTCCCTTGGCGGGCGTCCCGGTCCCCTCGCTCGGAGACTTGGGGAGCGTCCTGGACCGGTGTCGGTAGGAGCTGGCCCGATTCGCAGAGGCGGTAGACGCCACTCTGCATCGTGCGGAGGTAAGCACGGCTGACCTTGTCTTAGGTTTTTCAGTGGGGGCGCGCAAGCACACCCACTGGGTGTAACCCCCGAGATGCGGGCCGGCTGACCGGCTGACGGGCAGCCGGGCCGGATCTCTTTTGAGCGTGTCTTTATTTTTGGCTCTGCGTGACAGGAGGGGAACTCCCTGCGGCAGAAGCTGTTTGAGGAGGCGGTCGCCATCCATGACCGCGGCAAGCACGACTTCTACCGCCTGGGGGAGGAGCTGGAGCGCGTGCAGGGTAAGTTAAACTTCGCGGGAGGGGTGTGCGTCCCTCAAGAGCCAGCTAACGCCTACCCTGTCTTGCAGGTGACCTCACCGCCCTCCGAGAGGAGAAGACCGGGTTTGTCTCCGAGCAGGACCGGCTGGCGCAGGACGTCCAGGCGGCCGCACAGGAGAAAGACCGGCTGGTCGCGCTGTTGGTGGACGGGGAGGCGGCCCAGGACCTCCTCAAGGCCGCCGTGGCGAGGGAGGAGGCAGGCAAGGAGACGGCCGTCAAGGAGGCGACTGACACTGCCCGGAGGACCGCCGCCCTTCAAGATGAGGTGACCCACCTCGAGAGGTTGCTCGAGGAGGTCAGGGGCTCCCTTGGCGCATCGGTGGCGGCGCTGGCGTCGAAGCAGAAGGCGGCGCTCAACTTCGCCCTCGGGGTGGACGACGCCATTGAAGGTAAGTGCCCATTCTTCCCTTCTCCAACCGGTTGCTTCTTCTTTTGTTGGCTCTTGTGTTTGATTTGCCTTTCTTTTCTTCTCTCTTCTAGGGCGCTTCCCGGAAACTCAGCGCCCCGCTGAGTGCACCGTTGAGGAGCACCGGGAGTACCTTCGGGAGTGCGGGCGCTCCATCGAAGCGGACGTCGCATGGGATGTGGAAGAGCTCGTGGTCGCCATCGAGTTCCAGCTCACCCACCTCGAGTGGAGCATGGAGCGGCTGAAGACGGCCGGGAAAGAAATCATTGATGCTCTGTGGCCGGGCCACGGAGGAGCTCTAGTGAACCGCGTGGGCCTGTGGCTGGAGCATGGCATGGCCCGGCTCGAGGCCTGGAAGGCATCCGCAGCCCGAGCCAGCGCGCAGATGGCGCTCCGGTTCATCACGGCGTGGTATCGCGTCGTGGACTTGGGCCGGCTGGCCACCATGCTAGACGAGCCGACCGAGGAGCGGGAGGCCCGTGAGCCATCCCTTTTCTGCCAGGCCAACGAGCTTGTGTCATATGTCGATGCGGACAATTTCCTGTCGGCTTTTGGCGAGGACGGCGAGCCGGTGCCCAGAGACTCCTTTGGCATCCCCCATGGACCAACGGATGAGGAAGTTGCTGACGAGAGCACCGACTCGAGTGGCGAGACGGCTGGAACCGCGGAGACCACCTCAAAGGCCAAGGGGGCCGACCCAAAGGCCGCCGACCACTTCTGAGGCGAGAGTCGAGCCGCCCGGCGACGCTGGCTGGAGGCGTGCCGGCTGGTCACGCGCCGGTGGCCTGAGCCCCCGGGCGTCTTTGTCTTTCCTTTTCTTTTCTTTTCTTGTAAGTTAGGCTCAAGTCCACCCACTGGGGGTGTTTATGTAATGAACCGTACTAGCCGTGGGCCGCTTTTGTCTTTAATACTTGTGCTGTAAATATTAAGCGTGTTTTCCTTATTGCTCGTGCCGGCTCATCCTTATCCTTTTTTGCCCTTCTGGTTCCTTTCGATCCCCCCTTTTCCCCTTTGATTTCGACCCCGCCAGCCCGACAGCCGGGAGCCAGTATGTAGCTGGTCGGGGTGTCCGCCTCGAGGGAGCCGGTTCGGAACTTAGGGACCATGAGAGCCTTTCGGGATAAGTAGAGTGGCAGAGGCGAGGCGATGGTCCGGCTGGACCTAGCCAGCGTCTCCTTTCGATCGGTCTTTCGTGTGAACTAAGCTTTGCTGCCCGAGGCCCCGTCAGCCGGATAGCTGGGAGCCGATCTGTAGCTAGGAGGGGTGGGAGGGTTTGCCCGGCGCACACTACTTAGCCGATTTTAGAGAGAAGCGACCTAGAACCAGCCGGCGAGCCCCCGGGCCCGGGAGCCGGGTCGGGGGGGATGGTGAGAAAGGAAACCTTTGAGGGAAGCGAAATAGGGCGTGCCCCAAGAGCAGGCCTGGGGCACCCATTATATTCATAAGCCCAAAAGGGTGAGGATACATACGTACATTGGGTTTTTGGCAGTAAAACGGGCGGAGGAGCGCCGCGTTCCATGCGCGCTCCGTCTCCTCGCCGGAGGAATCTCTTCTGCGCTTCTGCAGCTTCTGGGTGTCGATTAGGTAGTATGCGTTATTGTACAAGGACCAGGTCCTCCCATGGAGAAGACAACTTGTGTTGCCCGGCTGTCCACTGGATCTACATAAGGACCAGGTCCCCTTCACGAAAGGAGAGCGGCTGGATCCGCTTGTTGTGGTAGTGTCGGAGCTTCTGCTGGTAGATTGTCGTTCGGCTCAAGGCCAACTCGCGGGCTTCTTCGAGTAGGTCGACACCGTCTTCTCTCGCCTCCTTGGTGTCCTTCTCGGTGTACAGGACGACCCGAGGCGAGTCGAATTTGATGTCGGTGGGGATGATCGCCTCGGACCCGTACACAAGGAAGAAGGGGGTGTAGTCTGTTGATCGGTTGGGGGTGGTCCTAAGACTCCAAAGGACAGCCGGCAGCTCGTCGATCCAGCAGCCGGCTGACCTTACCAGCGGTGTCACGAGCCGGGGCTTGATGTCGGACAGGATGAGGCCGTTAGCCCTCTCAACCTGGCTGTTTGACTATGGATGAGCAACGGAGGCCAGGTCAAGGCGGATCCCTTGCTTGGAGCAGAAACGCGCGAGCACGCCCTTGGCGAAGTTCGTGCTGTTGTCGGTGATGATGCTGTGGGGGACGCCATAGCGAACCGTGATGTCATCGATGAATCGGACGGCCGTGGGGCCATCCAGCTTCTTGATCGGTCGTGCCTCGATCCACTTGGTGAATTTGTCGATAGCCACCAGCAAGTGTGCCATGCCACCTCGTGCGGTCTTGAAGGGGCCCACCATGTCCAGCCCCCAGACGGCGAAGGGCAATGAGAGGGGGATGGTTTGGAGGGCTGATGCCGGCAGGTAGCTGTGCGTGCTGAAGCGTTGGCAGCCCTCGCACTCGTCGACCAATTTCTTGGCCGCCTCGAGAGTGGTGGGACAAAACAAGTGATGGCGGAAGGCCTTGGCCACTAGAGTCCTGGAGGCGGCATGGTGCCCACACTTGCCCTGGTGGATGTCGGGGAGGATCTCCAGACCCTTTTCCAGCTCAACGCACCGCTGGAAGACGCCGGTGGTGCTGTGATGGACGAGCTCATTGTTGATGATGCTGTATGCCGAGGCCCGACGCTGAACTTGTCTTGCCAAGGCCTCGTCCGGGGGGAGCTCGCCACGCAGGAGAAACGCCAAGATAGGTTGGGCCCAAGAGGGAGCCGAGACGGGGGCCGGCTCGGGAGCCCCTGGACCTAGATGAACAGCCCTCGGGACCGGCTTGCTAGCCCCCAGGACCGGTTGGTCGACTACCATCATGACGGACGCGTTGTTGGTGCCGGCAGCCGTGGGAGCGACCGGCTCGACTGGTGCCGGTGGGGCGGCCGAAGTTGTGGGAGCCGGCGGTGAAGATGCCAAGGGGACGCCCGGAGTCGTTGATGGGCCGGCAGCGTCTGCTGGCACGAAGATTGATTCTGACTCTAGGGAAGGCTTGATCGACGGCTTGAGCAACCGCTCAAGGGAGACGCTGACTGGGATGGCTTGCCGGGTGGAGCCGATTTTCGCCAATGCGTCGGCCACCTCGTTGTCTGCCCGCGGGACGTGATGGAACTCACAACCCTCGAAGGAGCCGGTGAGCTATTGTACGAGGAAGCGGTAGCTAGCCATGTTGGCGTCCCATTTACCAGAGACCTACTGCACCACGAGGTCGGAGTCGCCGAAGCAGAGGATGCGCCTGATGCAGATCTCCTTGGCGGGCTGGAGGCCATGGACGATGGCCTCGTACTCGGCCACGTTGTTGGAGGCGGCAAAGTGAATCTGGAGGGTGTACTTGAGCTGGTCACCTTTCGGGGAAGGGAGGACTATGCCGGCACCCAGGCCGGTCCTCATTTTTGAGCCGTCGAAATGTATGCGCCAATGCGTGGAGTCTGGAGGAGGCGGCACGAACTCCGTCTCCGCCCAGTCAACAAGAAAGTCAGCCAACGCCTGTGACTTGATGGCGGTTAGTGGCTTGTACCGGATCTCGTGATCGGTGAGGGCGATGACCCATTTGGCGATCCGTCCGATGGAGTCCCGACCGCTCATGATCTCACCGAGCGGGGCCATGCTCACCACGGTGATGGTATGTTCTTGGAAGTACTGGTTGACCTCCTTTCCGGTGAAGTATATGTCATAGCACATCTTTTGGTAGTGGGGGTAGTTCTGATTCGACGCGGAGAGGACCTCGCTGAGGTTGTAGATGGGCCACTGGACTGGCAGGGATTTGCCCTCCTCCGACCGCTCGACCACCAGGACGACGCTAATGACGCGTGTGGTCGCCGTGATGTAGGCGAGCAAGGGCTCCTTCTCAGCCGGCGCGGCCAGGATGGGCACGCGGGTGAGAGCCTTCTTGAGGCCGCGGAAAGCCTCATCCGCTTCGTCGGGCCAGTCGAGCGTGCCCGGCTTCTTGGTTTGACCCGGCTTGATTAAAGCCATCTTGCGAAGGAGCCCGTAGAGGGCCAAGGCCTTCTCCCCTAGCCGGCTAATGAACTGGCTGAGCGAGGCAAGACAGCCGGTGAACTTTTGGACGTCACGAAGTCGGGTCGGCTTGGGCATGCGCTCGATCGCGTTGATCTTCTCGAGGTTAGCTTTGATGCCGCGAGCGGACACGAAGAAACCCAGGAGTTGGCCGGTTGGGACACCGAAGACACACTTCTCCGGGTTGAGCTTAATCTTGTATTCGCGGAGGTTCGCGAAGGTCTCCCGGAGATCGTCGAGGAGGCTGAAGTGCTTCTTGGTTTTGATGACGATGCCATCGATGTAGACATGGACGTTCCTGTCTATCTAAGGTAGGAGGCACCGCTAGAAGGTGGCGCCTGCGTTCTTCAGGCCGAAGGACATGATGATGTAGCAGTAGGCCCCGAAGGGCGTGATGAAAGAGGTCTTCAACCGGTCTTCCGGATCCAGCTTGATCTGGTGGTAGCCGGAGTAGGTGTCCAGGAAGGACAGCAAGTCGCAGCTGGCCGTGGAGTCGATGACTTGATCGATCCGCGGCAGGGCGAATGGGTCCTTGGGGCATGCCTTGTTCAGTCTAGTGTAGTCGATGCACATGCGCTAGGTCTTTTTCTTCTTCAGCACCAGGACTGGGTTGGCCAGCCAGTTTGGGGGGAACACTTCCATGATGAACCCGGCTGCGAGCAGCCGGGCGATCTCTTCGCCTATAGTATGCCGCTTCTCCTCGGAGAAATGGCGTAGAGGTTGCTTGACTAGCTTGACATCCGGTCGGACGTGTAGTTTGTGCTCGGCGAACTTCCTCGGAACACCCGGCATGTCCTTGGGGGACCATGCAAACATGTCCCGATTCTCATGGAGGAAGTCGAAGAGCTCGCCTTCCTATTTGCTGTAGAGGCAGGAGCTGATGGTGATGCACTGAGCGGGGTTGGCCGGGTCGAGCGGGATTTGCTTGGTGTCCTTGGACGGCTAGAAGGAGGCCTCGCCAACGGACTGCAAGGGGGGAACCGGCACGGCTGGCTAACTGGCAGCAAGGGCCACGAGCCGGTCGAGCTACTGTTTCTGCTCGGCGATTTCTAGGGCCTCAGCCACCCGGCTGCCGTCTCGAGCATACTCGAGCGACATCTTGTAGTCACCCGTGATGGTGATGATTCCCTTGCGGCCTGGCATCTTGAGCTTGAGGTAGGCGTAATGGGGGACCGCCGTGAAGCTGACGAGGGTCGGCCGACCCAATAGCACGTGGTAGGGACTTGCGAGGTTCACGACCTCGAACAACACCGGCTCGCAGTAGAAGTGGCCGGGTCCACCGAAGAGGACGTCGAGCGTGACCTTGTCGATAGGGGAGAAGGACTTTCCAGGCACGATGCCATGGAAGACCGTCCAGCTCGCCTGTAGGTCTTCTATCTTCAGCCCTAGCTTATGCATCGTGTTGAGGTAGAGGATATTGATGCTGCTGTCACCATCTATTAGCACCTGCGAGAAGCGGCAAGTTCGTTCCTTGGTGGCGATGGTGGGGTCAAGGACCAGAGCATAGCTGCCAGGGTTTGGCATCACAGCGGGGTGATCGGTCTGGCTCCAAGTGACCGGCCTCTCCGACCAGTGCATGAACTGGGGAGTTATCGGCATGGTGGCGTTCACCTCACGACGGAGCTGGCGTTGAGCATGTTTGCCCGTCTCTTCACAAGTGAAGACGACATAACAACCGTCTTGGTTGGGGGAACTGGTCGATCAAACGACCGTCATTCTGGGCCGAAGCCGAAGCCCGCGCCAGGGCGGCAGCTTGGGCCGGGGCCGGCGCATGGGCTGGCGGCGCGGGAGGAGCCGGAAGGCCGTCCTCCCTTTCCAGTCGTTATGAGAAGTTGCACTACCGGAGCGTGTGTGTAGAGGGTTTGGCCCTGAGTGGTTCTTGCAAGGGAGGTCGAGCATTTGCTCGAAGGTGAGCTTCGGCTGCCAGGCAGCCTTGCCAGTGCGCTGGCACTAGCTAGAAGGCTGGGCAGCCGGCTCCTGCTCCTCGATGGTGTTGACCTGTCGGCTCCCGTAGTGGGGATCCGGCTGGTCGTTCTTGCGCTTGTTGTTTTGCGGCTGCCGGTTGTCGGCAGCCGGCCGGGACGTTGCCGGTGTTGTCGTTGCCTTGCCAAGCGGGGTCGTCTTGACCCGGATGGCTGAATCAGCCGTGTCATACTTGTCCACCTTGGTCATGAGCTCGGCAAGTGTGACCGGCTTAGAGCATGGAAGCTTGTGCTTGAGGGGGGTGCCGTCTCGGCAGCCTTCAATGAAGTACTGCACGGCTTGCACCTCGTGCACCCCCTCGCAGGAGTTGTGGAGCTCGGTCCACCGAGTGAGGTAGTTGCGAAGGGATTCGTCGAGCGTGACCTTGCCGATAGGGGAGAAGGACTTTCCAGGAACGATGCCATGGAAGACCGTCCGGCTCGCCTGTAGGTCTTCTATCTTCAGCCCTAGCTTATGCATCGTGTCGAGGTAGAGGATATTGATGCTGCTGTCACCATCTATTAGCACCTGCGAGAAGCGGCAAGTTCGTTCCTTGGTGGCGATGGTGGTGTCAAGGACCAGAGCATAGCTGCCAGGGTTCGGCATCACAGCGGGGTGATCGGTCTGGCTCCAAGTGACCGGCCTCTCCGACCAGTGCATGAACTGGGGAGTTATCGGCATGGTGGCGTTCACCCCACGACGGAGCTGGCGTTG
Source organism: Hordeum marinum (assembly GCA_022496015.1). Classification (NCBI taxonomy): domain Eukaryota; kingdom Viridiplantae; phylum Streptophyta; class Magnoliopsida; order Poales; family Poaceae; genus Hordeum; species Hordeum marinum. Next base: position 516,096,975 of record CM039673.1, read on the forward strand.
AGCATGTTTGCCCGTCTCTTCACTAGTGAAGACGACATAACAGCCGTCTTGGTTGGGGAACTGGTCGATCAAACGACCGTCATTCTGGGCTGAAGCCGAAGCCGGCGCCAAGGCGGCAGCTTGGGCCGGGGCCGGCGCATGGGCTGGCGGCGCGGGAGGAGCCGGAAGGCCGTCCTCCCTTTCCAGTCGTTATGACAAGTTGCACTACCGGAGCGTGTGTGTAGAGGGTTTGGCCCTGAGTGGTTCTTGCAAGGGAGGTCGAGCATTTGCTCGAAGGTGAGCTTCGGCTGCCAGGCAGCCTTGCCAGTGCGCTGGCACTAGCTAGAAGGCTGGGCAGCCGGCTCCTGCTCCTCGATGGTGTTGACCTGTCGGCTCCCGTAGTGGGGATCCGGCTGGTCGTTCTTGCGCTTGTTGTTTTGCGGCTGCCGGTTGTCGGCAGCCGGCCGGGACGTTGCCGGTGTTGTCGTTGCCTTGCCAGGCGGGGTCGTCTTGACCCGGATGGCTGAATCAGCCGTGTCATACTTGTCTGCCTTGGTCATGAGCTCAGAAAGTATGGCCGGCTCGGAGCATAGAAGCTTGTGCTTGAGGGGGGTGCCGTCTCGGCAGCCTTCAATGAAGTATTGCATGGCTTGCACCTTGTGCATCCCCTCGCAGGAGTTGTGGAGCTCGGTCCACCGAGTGATGTAGTTGCGAAGTGATTCGTCCGGCCCCTGAACGCACATGGCGAGTTCACGGGGGCGGCCAGGCCGCTTGTAGGTGCCGATGAAGTTGCAGACAAAGGCCTCCTTGAAGTCCGTCCAAGTATTGATGCTGCCGGCCGGCAGGCTATTGATCCAGGTGCGGGCCGAGCCGATCAACATGAGGGGGGTGTAGCGGACGGCTACGCGCTTGTTCCCCCTGGCGATGCCAACCGCGGTGGTGTAGTCGATCAGCCAGTCTTGGGGCTTGGCAGCCCCTCTATACTTCAGAGTGTCTCGGGGGAGCATGAAGCCGGTCAGGAATGGCTCGTTGTGGAACCGAGGGCCGAAACAAGCCGGACCAATCGTTCCCTCCTCCTCGAGGAGGGCGGACTACGTGAGGTGGTCGATGTGGTTGCGGGCGTCGTTCTCACTACGGGGGATGCGCGGCTCGATCCGGGCCGAGAGCTCGGGGCGGATGATGGGTGAAACCGTCTGTTCCCACTCACGCCGCGAGGGCGGAGTGTGCCCGTGGCTGTGCCGGCTGCCGGATGCCGGCGCTTCTTAGTGGCGACTGCTACGAGGCGGGTCTTTGGTGCGCTGGCTGCTAATAGCCGGCTGCTCGCTCCCCGACATCTGGGAGGGCCGGGGGTTGTTTGTTCCGGTCTGGCGGCTGGAGACGCGAGGGGAGCTGGAGTGTTGAGTCGACTGACGTCCAGCAGTCCCCGTGCCCTCGCGCTCGAGCTGGGGGCCTCCGGTGGCGGTGTCACCCGACGCGAGCAGGCGCTGCTGCGCGTCGGCGGCGTCGATGAGCTCCTTGATGTGGCGCTCATGAGCGGCATGCTTTTCACCCTCCAAGGTGGCCAAATCCGCGTAGGCCACCTTCAGGGCCTGCAAGTTGGCTGCGGGGGTGCCGTAGATGGGCATCTTGCCGCCAAGGATTTCGGCGACCACGCGACCGCGTTCACGCACGGCCCCATCCCGGCTGGGTCCGGTGCCAGCCGGGGTGACACCGTAGGCGGAAGCATATTCCCGCTGGGCGGCCCCCATGCGGCGCCGTGTGGCCGCGAAGGCGGTGGTATCCTCGAACAAGACACGACGAGCCGCCTCGAGGTCCGTCGTGGTGGCGGGGTTTGCTGTCAGGGCGATAGGGGTGCTCAGGCCCAGGAGGGCCGCACCAAGCAGATCGGAGGTGCTGACGCGAGCTGTGGCAGCGTCAGCCCCGGCCCGCACGTGTACGGAGGAGGTGGAGGAGACGATGGCCAACACCCCCACGCGATCATGGGAGCCGCTAGAATGGGTCGCAACGAGTGCTCCCACGGCCGTGGGAGGATCAGCACAGACGAGCACCTGCCCGGGGTACTCGTCCGCGGCCGGAGCCTCGACAAGGGTGAGCCTGCCGAAGCGCTCGGTGAGCGCGTCGATGTTAGCCGTGAGGTCGACGGAGTTGCCCGCAGGGCGTCCCAAAGCAACCCTCACGAGCCCGCGGTTTCGCCTGGACGTGCAGCGGCGGCGGGGAATGGCGAGGGGTCCCGCCCGGAGCATGAATCCGGTCGGTGCCACATACGGCCCCATGGTGGGCGCCAACTGTCGTCGTTTTCTCATGACAGATGCCATAGGGTGGCTTATCACATGTGGTTGGGGCCGAAGGACACCGATGGGCTCCGAGTGCGAGATTGGGTGCAAGCGGTGGTGACACGTGATGTACCCAGGTTCAGGTCCCTCCGTGGGAGGTAACACCCCTAGTCCTACTTGGTCTAGTTGGATGGATGGGTATGTGTACAAGGGTGCTCCTGGAGCTAAGTCTAGAGGAGGAAGAAGGAGCAGCCGGCTCGCCTTCCTCCGCTACTAGAGGGGTTTTGAGAGTTCTATGGGTGTGCGAGAGTGATCGTCCGTCCCCGTTGCATGGGGGCTCGGGGGGTTATAGGCCAACCCCCTGGCTCTACAATATGTCTAAAGTACAGGGTGGGGGGACCCGACTAGTAGTCTCTCCGGCTGGCCATGGGGTCCCACCCTTCACACCGTCTCGTCGTCTATAGGGTCCACCGGCTGAGCGGTCCCGTCTCCCGTTGGAGCCCTCTGGCCGGCTCTGCGATTGGCTCTCGCTCACCTGTCATGCCGATGCAGTTAATCGAGTGGGCGAGGGCGTGATGGCACTGTTCCCTCGCTCGGTCGCGCTCACCAAGGTCAGCGGCCTGGACGGCCAGATTGTAGCCATGCGCTCCAGTGCGCCAGCGGCCACTGTGGCCACAGGGCCACCCGTCGTGGCGGTCGTGTCTTGTCGTCATACCTGCACCCAGGGGGATGGGACGTGGCGTGTTTGCCCTTGGGTCAACGGAGGAGCCGGCCCGGAGGCATCCGGCCGTGCCCAGCCGACCGAGGGTTGAGCCAGCTCATTGATCAGCCGTTTGCCTCTCCAGCCAGCAGCCGCTCGAGCCGGCCGTAATCTAGCCGGCCATGAGCAGCCGGTCGCGTGGTTTTCCTTTGAAGCAGAAGGGGGAGAACCCCATTGCTTTATCCTACCTAGGGGTGATAACCCCGTCACTCACCTTCCTAAACACAATGCATGCCATCCAATTGCTGAGGATATGAAGAACAGGAAGGATTCTGGTTTGAGGGCATGGAGAGCTATTGATCCATATGTCCAGAGGAGAAAAATTGATGTGGACTATAAGTTCTACACCAAGGAACAACAAGATTTCTATGAGACAATCCTGCTTGAAAAGAGTCCAGCTGTCAGTGATATGAGATACGCTGACTGAAAGTACATCAAGGCTAATGAAACTATTTCCCATGTGTTCAAGACAACTTTCACTGTAATGGCCTAGATGAGTTTGTTGGCAAAGAGTTTACTGCTTGGAATGACGAGATGATTATACAATTCTACTCCACTGCTCACTTCTATGGAGATGGCAGGATAGTGTGGACGACAGAAGGAGCAAGATACGAGTCTTCAGTTGATGAATGGGCTACCATCTTAGGAGTCCCAGAGGTGCAAGATGGTGACTTGGATGTCTACTCTGAATCCAAGGAGAGCCATGATGCTATAAGGATATGTACAATGATATCCCTGCTGCTAACTTGAAATCACACAAGTTAGGATCTATTTACTTCCTCCAGGCTGGCCTCCGTACGATGAACACCATCTTGAGGCATACATTGATGCCTAAGTCTGGAGATGAGAAGATGATTTGAGGCTATTCAATCAACATGCTGATCCATCTTGATAGTCATACCAGGATTCGAGTGATGGACTTGATTGTAGAAAATTTGAAGAGGGTTGCTGCTGATCAGAAGTGCTCATGCTGCTATGCACCCTACATTCAGATGCTTATCAACTCCAAACTTGGGAAACACATCTTTGCTCTGGATAGACCCCACTTGCTACTAAAACCAGATTTCGAGGACAACGTTGTGGTGATGGACCCAGACCATCCCACATCAGCCGCAGCTCAAGCAGAGGCAGCTAGAGCCACTAGTGCTCAAGTCCCCAAATCCAGGAACGAGTAGATGGATCTTGTGATCTCTAGTGTCATGGACATGAAGAAGGACATCAAAAGCATACTAGACAGACATGAGAGCCTCGTGAACATCTTTGAGGATAGAGTGAAAACTCTTAATGACAAGGTAGATGGGTTGACCAAGACCGTCAATGAGCTCAAAAAGAAAGTAGATGAAGCTCCTATCCATCGCACCTCTCTAGAGTCTGATTCTTCTTCTGAGATGAGGATAGTGCACCTATTAGGACGACTGCCCAATTCAGGACACATGCCAGGTCACCTATAGTGCTAGCTCCGGAGACGAGACCTTCATCATCTGCTCCATCTACAATGAGTTCAGCTCCATCAGCTCCTCCAGTGCCTCTCGTTGCTACTCCAACTCCGTCCAGGACATCAGCAGAGGTCTTCGCCGACGCAGTTCTCTCGACTCTGACATCGACCACCAGAGGAGATCAGCCGCAGAAGGACGATTAGCTATATCTCTTTGAACTTTTTGGTAACTTGCTGCCAAAGAGGGAGAAGTTGTATATAGATCTTTAGGCTTCGAGTGAGAGAGCGTCTGTTTTTTCTTGTTGTTTTTTTCAAAAATCCAAATGTTCTTTTGGTTTGGATGCGATATACTTTTGGTTGTGTTTGATCATACACTTTAATATGTGTTGCTACTATTTCCTAACCTTTTGATGGTTATGTGATGATCATTCACTTTGCTTGATGTGTTGGTTAACTCTTATTACTCTCGCACACCAGCAAGATGTATGTGACATGGAAGAAGTGCCCCCATGTACCTAATCGATTGTGCATTTGCATTCAAACATAAATTTAAAAATAATGCACAATTTTAGGGGGAGCTCTTTCTTATCACATACTTCTCAAAGCGACGATTATATTCATTGATTATATCATATGTCGAAGCTTTGATCTATATATTGTCTTCAATTACCCAAAAGGGGGAGATTGAAAGCACATTTGCTCCCTTGGTGGTTTTGGTAATTAATAACAACATATATGTCATTGAACTAATGTTTCCACTAAGCATGTTTCAGGAAAAGTTCAATGATGGGTTGGCAAAAATATTGTGGAATACCCCAAGATGCAAGGAAATAGATTGGCAAAGCTTCAAGCAAGAGGACTCTACATTTTACCTTTGTGATAAATTATTTTGAGTCCATAGGAAAGTCAATACTATCAAAAGGGGGTAAGGTACTGTTGGTGAACATTATGCTCATGCGTGCACAAGTGATAGTCACCACATACATCCACAAGCTCTTCCACAAAAGTCCGTCCAAAGCCAAATATCCAAAATCGGTGCAACCAACACTTTCCACTCGGTGCCACCGATTCTCAGCCTTAGACAGACTCAGGCAAACCCTAGCTCTTCGCTGCAATCGATTCCACTTTGGTGCCACCGAGTTTGGGTTGCCAACTTCTTGTTACACAAATTCACAAAATCGGTCCCACCAAGTTTGTTGAATCGGCGTCACCGAGTTTGGCAATCTGACCGCTGGTCACCTTATCGATGCAACCGAGTTGTATGTATCAGTCTCACCGAGATTCAAAAGTTGCTACCTTTGAGGCAACTCGGTACCACCAACATTAACACATTGGTGTCATTGAGTCTGACTTATTAGGTGTAACGGTTGGATTTTTGGAGATGCCTATATATACCCGTCCACCACCACTCACTCGCAAGAGAAGCACTCACAACAGTTCCCCACTTATACGTACTGATTTTTTGATAGAGAGCCACCTACTCATGTGTTGAGATCATGCTATTACATTCCAACCATATGAATCTTGATCTCTAGCCTCCCCAAGTTTCTTTCCACCCAATCAATCTCTTCCACCATAGCCAAATCTGTGAGAGAGTGATTGTGTGTTGAGGAGTCTATCATCTTGAGGCACAAGAGCAAGGAGTTCATTGACATTATCGAGCCTATTACCTTTTGGAGGGTGGTGTCTCCTAGATGTTGGGGAACGTTGCATGGGAAACAAAAAAATTCCTACGCACGTGCAAGATCTATCCATGGTGATGAGCATCTACGCGAGGGAGAGTGGATTTACATACCCTTGCAGATCGCTAAGCGGGAAGCGTTAAGAAACACGGTTGATGTAGTCGAACGTCTCCGCAATCCAAATTGTCGAGCGTCCCACGATCCCATCATGATCCATATCGTGATCCAATCTCTATCCGTCCTGCGATCCCATCACAATCCGTCCCATGATCAAATCATGAATCGTCTCGCAATCTTGATCACGGTCCTTCCGATCTAGCGCCGAACGGACGGCACCTCCGCGTGAAGCACACGTACAGCTCGATGACGATCTCCGCCTTCTTGATCTAGTAAGAGGGAGCGGAGAGGTAGATGAGTTCTCCGGCAGCATGACGGGGCGGCGGCGATGGTGGTGTAACTATTCTGGCAGGGCTTCGCCTAAGCACCGCCGAACTAGACTAGAGGAGAAAACCGATCTAGAAGAAGTAGAGGGAGCACATGGAAATTAGGGTTAGCTCTTCCCTCTAAATCCTCTAGTATATATAAGAGGGAGGGAGGGGAGGAGGCAGCCTCAAACCCTCAAGGTTTGGTCTAAATTGGAGGTGGAGTCCTACTCCAATCCTATTAGGAGTAGGATTCCTCCTTTCCACTTGGAAACTCTTTCCACCTCTTCACCTTTGGGTTTTCCCCACTCCTAGCCACATGGGCCTTAGTGGAGGGCTTGGCCAGCCCACTAAGGGATGGCTTGACTCCTCCCACACACCATGAGGCCCTTTGGGCCGAGACACCCCTCCCGATGGTCCCCGGTACCCCTCTCGGTACTCCCGGTACATTACCGATGAGCTCGAAACTTTTTCGGTGACCAAAACAAGACTTCCTATATACCAATCTTTACCTCTGGACCATTCCGGAGCTCCTCGTTACGTCCTATATATCATACGGGACTCCGAACAACCTTCATCACCACCATATGTAACTCTACTATACCAAAACGTCACAGATTCTTAAGTGTGCGGACCCTGCGGGTTCGAGAACTATGTAGACATGACCGAGACACCTCTACGGTCAATAACCAATAGAGGGACCTGGATGCCCATATTGATTCCCACATATTCTACGAAGAACTTTATCGGTTGAACCTCTATGTCAAGGTTTCAGGTAATCCCATATGTTGTTCCCTTTGTCCTTTGATATGTTACTTGCCCAAGATTCAATCATCGATATCTCTATACCTAGTTCAATCTCGTCACCGGAAAGTCTCTTCACTCATTCCGTAATACAAGATCCTGTGGCTAACTCTTTAGTCACATTGCTTGCAAGGCTTATAGTGATGTTGTATTACCGAGTGGGCCCAGAGATACCTCTCCGTCACACGGAGTAACAAATCCCAGTCTTGATCCATGCCAACCCAACAGACACCCTCGGGGATACCTGTAGAGCACCTTTATAGTCACCCAGTTATGTTGCGACGTTTGATACACACAAGGTACTCCTCTGGTGTCAGTGAGTTGCATGATCTCATGGTCATAGGAACAGATACTTGACATGCAGAAAACTATAGCAATAAACTGACACGATCATATGCTATGTTTATAGTTTGGGTCTTGTCCATCACATCATTCTCCTAATGATGTGATCCCATTTATCAAATGACATCTAATGTCCATGGCCAGGAAACCTTGACCATCTTTGATTAACAAGCTAGTCTATTAGAGGCATACTAGGGACATGGTGTTGTCTATTTATCCACACATGTATCGGAGTTTCCGATCAATACAATTCTAGCATGGATAATAAACGATTATCATGAACAAGGAAATATGATAATAACTAATTTATTATTGCCTCTAGGGCATATTTCCAACAGTCTCCCACTTGCACTAGAGTCAATAATGTAGCTCACATCGCTATGTGATTTGTTATGAATCTCACACCCAATGAGTTTTGGGGTTCGATCATGCTTTGCATGTGCAAGAGGTTTTAGTCAGTGGGTCTGCGACATTCAGATCCGTGTGTACTTTGCAAATATCTATGTATTACTGTAGACACTGCTACCACGCTCCTCTTGGAGCTATTCCAAATGTCTACTCCACTATATGTATCTATATTGCTACTAAGAGTCATCCGGATCGGTGTTAAAGCTTGCATCGACGTAACTCTTTACGACGAACTCTTTATCACCTCCATAATCGAGAAAAATCTCCTTAGTCCTCCAGTTACTAAGGATAATTTTGACCGCTGTCCAGTAATCCACTCCTGGATCACTCTTGTACCCCTTGACAGACTCATGGCAAGGCACACACAGGTGCAGTACACAACATGACATACTATATAGAGCCTATGGATAAAGCATAGGGGACGACCTTCGTCCTTACTCTTTCTTCTGCCGTGGTCGAGATTTGAGTCTCACTCCACACCTTACAAACCAGGCAAGAACTCCTTATTTGACTGATCCATTTTGAACTCTTTCAAAATCTTGTCTAGGTATGTACTCATTGAAAGTCTCATCAAGCATCTTGATCTATCTCTATAGATCTTGATGCCCAATAATTAAGTAGCTTTATCCAGGTCTTCCTTTGAAAAACTCCTTTCAAACAACCCTTTATGCTTTCTAGAAATTCTACATCATTTCCGATCAACAATTTGTCATCCACATATGCTTATCAGAAATTCTATAGTGTTCCCACTCATTTCCTCGTAAATATAAGTTTCTCGTAAACTTTGTATAAACCCAAAGACTTTGATCACCTCATCAAAGCATATATTCCAACTCCGAGATGCTTGCTCTAGCCCATAGAAAGATTGCTGGAGCTTGCACACCTTTTAGCATCCTTAGGATTGACAAAACCTACTGGTTGTATCTCATACAACCTTTCCTCAATGAAGGAAACGATGTTTTGACATCCATCTGCCAGATTTCATAATTGAAAAAATGCAGCAACTCCTAACATAATTGCAACAGACTTTAACATCATTATGAGTGAGAAAGTCTCATCACATTCAACTCCTTGATCTTCTTAGAAACTTCTTTGCGACAAGTCGAGCTTTATAAATGGTGGCATTCACCATCAGCATCTGTCTTCATCTTAAACGTCCATTTGTACTTAACGACCTGTCGTTCAACGGGCAAGTCTACCAAAGTCAATACTTGGTTTTCATACATGGATCCTTTCTCGAATTTCATGGCCTCTAACCATTTGTCGGAATTCGGGCCCATCATCGCTTCTCCATAGCTCGTAGGCTCATCGTTGTCCAACAACATGACCTCTAGACATGGTTACCGTACCACTCAAGAGCAATACGTGCCCTTGTCGACCTACGAGGTTTGATAGAAACTTGATCCAAAGCTTCATGATCATCATCATCAACTTCCTCTTCAACTGATGTAGGCTCCACAAAAACATCTTTCTATGCCGTGCTTACTCTCTGGTTGAAACAAAGGTTCAACAACCTCATCAAGTTCTATCTTACTCCCACTCAATTCTTTCGAGAGAAACTCTTTCTCGAGAAAGGACCTAGTTTTAGCAACAAACACTTTGTACTCTAATCTGAGATAGAAGGTATACCCAACTGATCTTAGGGTATTCTATGAAGATGCATTTTTCCGCTTTGGGTTCGAGCTTATCAGACATAAGTGTCGCATTCCCAAACTCTAAGAAATGATAGCTTAGGTTTCTGCCAAACCATATGGTGTCATATCAACGGATTTAGATGGTGCCCTATTTAAAGTGAATGTAGTTGTCTCTAATGCATAACCCCACAACGATAGTGGCAAAACGATAAGAGACATCATAATACGCACCATATCCAATAGAGCACGACTACGACGTTCATACACACCATCACAATATGTTGATCCAGGTGGCGTGAGTTGTGAAACAACTTCCACATTGTCTTAAGTTGTATACCAAACTCGTAACTCAAATATTCTCCTCAACGATCATATCGTAGACATTTTATCTTCTTGTCACGATGATCTCAAACTGCACTCTAAATTTGCTTGAACTTTTCAAACGACTCACACTTGTGTTTCATTAAGTAAATATACCCATATCTACTCAAATCATCAGTGAAGGTAAGAAAACAATGATATCCACCGCATGCTGCAACACTAATTGGACCGCATACATCAACATGTATTATTTCCAATAATTCACTTGCCCGCTCCATCATATTCGAAAATGGGATCTTAGTCATCTTGCCCAAGAGGCATGGTCCGCATGCCTCAACCGATTCGAAATCTAATGAGTCCAAAGATCCACCAGCATGGAGTTTCTTCATGCGCTTTACACCAATATGACATTTAGCGGCAATGCCACAAGTATGTGGTACTATCATTATTAACTTTGTATCTTTTGGCATCAATGTTATGAACATGTGTATTACTACGATCAAGATTCCACAAACTGTTCTCATTGGGTGCATGACCATTGAAGGTATTATTCATGTAAACAAAATAACCATTATTCTCTAACTTAAATAAATAACCGTATTGCAATAAACACGATCTAATCATGTTCATGCTTATCGCAAACACAAAATAACATTTATTTAGGTTTGTCACTAATCTCGAAGGTAGAGAGAGCGTGCGATGTTGATCACATCAACCTTGGAAACATTTCCAACACACATCGTCACCTCACCCTTAGCTAGTCTCCGTTTATTCTGTAGCTATTATTTCGAGTTACTAACATTTAGCAACTGAACCGGTATCCAATACCCAGGTGCTACTAGGAGTACTAGAAAGGTACACATCAATAACACATATATCTGATATACTTCTGTCGATGTTGCCAGCCTTCTTATCTACCAAGTATCGAGGGTTGTTCCGCTTCAGCGACCGTTCTCCTCATAATAGAAGCACTTAGTTTCGGACTTGGGTTCAACTTTGGGTTGCTTCACTGGAGCAGCAATTGACATGCCATCCATAAATTTTCCCTCCTAGCTCGTGCCCTTCTTGAAAGTAGTGGTTTCCTAACCATCAACACTTGATGCTCCTTCTTGATTTCTACCTTCTCGGTGTCAAACATCGTAAATAGCACAGGGATCATTATTACCATCCCTGGCATCATCACGAAGCTCTGGTAGCTTAGTGATAGTGACTTGGAGAACTATAACAATCACTATCTTATCTAGAAGATCAACTCCCACTCGATTCAAGTGATTGTAGCACCCAGACAATTTGAGCACATGCTCAATGATTGAGTTATTCTCCTTCATATTGTAGGCAAATAATCTTGTTGGAGGTCTCATACCTCACAACATGGGCACGAGCCTGAGATCCCAATTTCAACTCTTAGAACATCTTATATGTTCCATGACGTTCAAAACGTTTTGGAGCCTCAATTCTAAGCCGTAATGCATGACGCACTGAACTATCAAGTAGTCATCAGAACGTGCCTGTCAGATGTTCACAACATCTACCCACGATGCTTGAGGGGGTGGCGCACCGAGCGGTGCATTAAGGACATAAGCCTTTTGTGCAGCAATGAGGACAATCCTCAGATCACGGACCCGGTTCGCATTATTGCTACCATCATCTTTCAATTCTATTTCTCTAGGAACATATAAAAATTCAAGGGAGCTACAGCGCGAGCTAGTAATCTACAACATAATTTGCAAAGACATTTTGACTATGTTCATGATAATGAGTTTAGTTAATCATATTACTTAAAAACTCCCACTCAAATTGACATCCCTCTGGTCATTCAAGTGTCACATGATCCAAATCCACCAACTCAAGTCCGATCATCACGTGAGTTGAGGTGGTTTCAATGGTGAATATTTCCATGTTGATCATATCTACTATATGACTCACGTTTGACCTTTCGGTCTCTTGTGTTCCGAGGCCATGTATGTACATGCTAGGCTCTTCAAGTTTAACCCGAGTGTTCTGCATGTGCAACACTGGCTTACACCTGTTGTATGCGAACGTAGAGTCTATCACAGCCGATCATCACGTGGTGTCTCGAAATTACGAACTTTCGCAATGGTGCACACTCGGGGAGAACACAATTTATCTTGAAATTTAAGTAAGGGATCACCTTATAATGCTACCGCGTCCTAAGCAAAACAAGGTGCATAAAAGGATTAACATCACATGCAAATCATAAGTGACATGATATGGCCATGACCTTGTGCTTTTGACCTCCATCCTTAAAGCACCGGCCTGATCTCCATCATCACCGGCATGACACCATGATCTCCATCATTGTGTGGCCATCGGGGTTGTCACGCCCACCCCGCTTCTACTACTATTGCTACCGCTTAGCGATAAAGTAAAACATTACATAGCGCTTAATGATTGACACGCAGGTCATACAATAATTGAAGACAACCCTATGGCTCCTGCCAGTTGCCGTACTCATCGACATGCAAGTCGTGATATTCTATACAAAACATGATCATCTCATACATCACATGTATCTCATCATGTAATTGGTCATATCATATCACAACATACCATGCAAAAACAAGTTAGACGTCCTCTAATTGTTGTTGAAAGTTTTACGTGGCTGCTACGGGAATCTAGCAAGAACAATTCTCACCTACGCATAAACCACAATGGTGATACTCAAATTGCTATTCAACCTTCTCAAGGACCGCCTTCGTCAAATCCGATCCAACTAGAGTAGGAGAGACAGACACCCGCCAGCCATCTTTGTGCAACAAAGTTAAACGTTAGTGGATGGAACCGGTCTCTCGTAAGTGTATGAGTAAGGTTGGTTCGGGCCGCTTCATCCCACAATACCACTGAACGAAAACACGACCAAGGGAGGAAGCAATCTAAGCATCAACGCCCACAAACTCTTTTGTGTTCTACTCGAGATCTCATCAACACATAGACCTAGCTCATGACGCCACTGTTGGAGAATGTTGCATGGGAAACAAAAAAATCCTATGCACACGCAATATCTATCCATTGTGATGAGCATCTACGAGAGGGAGAGTGGATCTACAAACCCTTGTCGATCGCTAAGCGGGAAGTGTTAAGAAACGCGGTTGATGTAGTCTAACGTCTTCGCGATCCAAATCACCGAGAGTCCCGCGATCGCATCATGATCCATCTCACAATCCAATCACGTTTGTCCCGCCATCCCATCACGATCCGTCCCGTGATCAAATCACGAATCGTCTCGCAATCTTGATCATGGTCCTTCCGATCTAGCGCCGAACGGACGGCATCTCCGCGTTTGGCACACATAAAGCTCGATGATGATCTCCACCTTCTTGATCCAGCAAGAGGGAGTAGAGAGGTAGATGAGTTCTCCGGTAGTGCAACGGAGTGGCGGCGATGGTGGTGGAACTATTCCGGCAGGGCTTCGCCTAAGCACCGCCGAACTAGACTAGACGAGAAAACCGATCTAGATGAAGTAGAGGGAGCACGTGGCAATTAGGGTTAGCTCTTCCCTCTAAATCCTCTAGTATATAGGAGGGAGGGACAGGAGGAGGCAGCCTCAAACCCTCAAGGTTTGGTCAAAATTGGAGGTGGAGGATTCCTACTCCAATCCTATTAGGAGTAGGATTCCTCCTTTCCACTTGGAAACTCTTTCCACCTTTCCACCTTTGGGTTTTTCCCACCCCTAGCCGCATGGGCCTTAGTGGGGGGCTCGTCCCACCCACTAAGGACTGGCTTGACTCCTCCCACAGACCATGAGGCCCTTTATGTCGAGACAACCCTCCCGATGGTCCCCGGTACCCGTCCCGGCACTCCTGGTACACTACCGATGAGCCCGAAACTTTTCCGGTGACCAAAACAGGACTTCCTATATACCAATCTTTACCTATAGACCATTCCTGAGCTCCTCATGATGTACGGGATCTCATCCGGGACTCTGAACAACCTTCGGTCACCACCATACATAAATCTACTATACCAAAACATCATCGAACCTTAAGTGTGCAGACCATGCGGGTTCGAGAACTATGTAGACATGACCGAGATACCTCTACGGTCAATAACCAATAGAGGGACCTAGATGCCCATATTGGTTCCTACATATTCTACGAAGGTCTTTATGGTTGAACCTCTATGTCAAGGATTCAATTAATCTCGTATGTTGTTCCCTTTGTCCTTCGGTATGTTACTTGCCTGAGATTCGATCGTCGATATCTCTATACCTAGTTCAATCTCATTACCGGCAAGTCTCTTTACTCGTTCCGTAATACAAGATCCCGTGGCTAACTCTTTAGTCACATTGCTTGCAAGGCTTATAGTGATGTTCTATTACCGAGTGGGCCTAGAGATACCTCTCCGTCACACGGAGTAACAAATCCCAGTCTTGATCCCAACCCAACAGACACCCTCGGGGATACCTGTAGAGCACCTTTATAGTCACCCAGCTACGTTGCGACGTTTGATACACACAAGGTACTCCTCCGGTGTCAGTGAGTTGCATGATCGCATGGTCATAGGAACAGATACTTGACATGCAGAAAACTATAGCAATAAACTGACACAATCATATGCTATGTTTATAGTGTGGGTCTTGTCCATCACATCATTCTCCTAATGATGTGATCCCGTTTATCATATGACATCTCATGTCCATGGCCAGGAAACCTTGACCATCTTTTGTTAACAAGCTAGTCTATTATAGGCATACTAGGGACATGGCGTTGTCTATGTATCCACACATGTATCTGAGTTTCCGATCAATACAATTCGAGCATGGATAATAAATGATTATCATGAACAAGTAAATATGATAATAACTAATTTATTATTGCCTCTAGAGCATATTTCCAACACTAGATTGGTTAGGTGTCGCTTGGGAGCCTCCTACTTTGTGTTGTGGAGTGAACCAAGAAGTTTGTAAGGGCAAGGAGATCGCCTACTTCGTGAAGATCTACCCATAGTGAGGCTAGTCCTTCGTGGACGGAAGCAGTTATGGAATAGTCAAGGTTGCTTCTTCGTGGAACCCTCCGTGGGTAGACCCCTCCATGGACACTCGTGACCGTCACCCTTCGTGGGTTGAAGACTCCGTAAACGTGAACGTACGATAGCAACACCTATCGGAAGGACGGGAAAGGCATCGTGTCTTCAAATTGCGTTTGATCTTCCTACCCTTCCTCTACTTACATGCTTGGCTTTACTTTCTGCTGCAATACTCGTAGACCTGCATGTGTAGGGTGTACTTGACTTGCTATGAATGCTAAAATCTATCAAGACATAAAATTGGGAAAAGGTAGATTTTTAATTGGTCAAGTAGTCAAATCACCCCCCTCTCTAACACTACTTTTGATCCTACAGACAAACGCCTAGAAAACGGTCAAAGCACTTTGATTGTACGAAAACGGCACAGAAGGACATTTTTGTAATGGGCCCTAACGGAAGAAGGGCAAATTTGAGGATGCTTCAAAATTAGGGACAAATTTGAGTAGTGGGTTCGAGTTAGGGATACAAATGTCAAAGACCCTAGAAAAAATGTTCGTGGAAACTCGAAAATGATTGTGAATTTGAGGAAATGTTTGTGAAATTTGAAAATTATAACAAATTTAAAGCAACATGGCATTTAAGAAAAATACCGGATTTGAAAAAGATCAAAATGAAAGTTGAAAGTCGTAAAAGGAAGGAAACCGAGAATGACGAAAAGGAAAAAAGGACAAACCAAAATAAAAATCAGGTAGAAAACACAGAAAATAAACCCCGATCAGGAGGAGGTTCTCAAAGCTTCACAAAACTGGTCTGGGAGCTAAAAAGTGATGGCCCATTTAGTGCACCAAGGTTACTCTAAAATCCACCTAAGCATTTTATAGCGTACCCGATTGTGTTTTTAGCATCCGGATAGGGGCACCCGGACGATTTTTGTCCTCGGACACAACCCATGAAACCTACGTAGATGCATTCGCGTCTTCAAATTCCCGCTAAGCGGAATCAATCCAAGGGAAATTTGCGAGCGTTTGGATGTCCATCGCATACACGTGTGGCCTCACCTAAATTTATTGCCGCGCGTCTTGCTCACACACAATTGACTCGCATTCATGCTGGTCCAGGGCGAATGAAATTGGACGATGCCGATCAGACCGATGTGACCGAACGACAGGGTGTTTTGACATTAAAAAATCTGCTCTTGACAACAAGATTTACTATCAATTTGTGCATTTTCATAACTCGTGAAATGCCTACTAGGACGCTTGCCAACCGAGAAGCCTACTCTCGTTGACACTCCGCATTGAAGCGGCGTGCCCCGGCTATTTAAGCGGTGAGGTGCCGCCATCCAAACACATCTCCTCTCCTCTCCGAGCATTGCCTCATAGAATCTCCTCTCCTATTTTTCTCCTCTTCGGTCTTCGTCGCGTCGTCGATCCTCTCCTCTCGTCATTGTATAATGGGAAAGTTTGGTGCTAGCGGTTGGTTCTTGGCGCCGACCGGTGGATCACGCTCTGGATTGTGGCATCTCCGTGCACGGGTCTCCAGGCCCGTCGTCTTCAACCACATCGTCGACGAAGGAGGAGGTCGTGCTCTTTTTGGACAAGGAGGAGCAACAGCCGTTGCCCCTCATGGTTGATGTTGCCACGATAGAAGATGAGTCAGGGGGTCCGGGACTAAGGGGTCGTTGGGCCGTCGGTCTATCTCCTATGGTCCGGGTAGGTGGGCCGCTCTATGGCTGTTATTGGAAGGCCGAGCTATAAGGCGGCGCCGTGTTTAGAAAGGAAACTCTCGATGCCTTAGTGTGTCCTCCGAGTCAAGATGGCAGATTCTGAAAGAAGACTTTCGTTATGTTTTATATAGAAAGCAAACCACCAAAGCACAAGTACATGCAGAGGTTCAAATTCG
This sequence comes from Hordeum marinum, assembly GCA_022496015.1. Taxonomy (NCBI): domain Eukaryota; kingdom Viridiplantae; phylum Streptophyta; class Magnoliopsida; order Poales; family Poaceae; genus Hordeum; species Hordeum marinum. The sequence goes on from CM039673.1 coordinate 516,113,923, forward strand.
ACCATACACACACCTAAGGTAGCACGAAAACCAGTATGGGGGGTTCTGTTGAGGGTACAACTCAACAAGCCCTAAAATAAAAAAATAAAAACAAGGCGGAGAGGACCGCGCGGAGGGGGCTAATCCGGCTCTGGCGGTGGTGGAGGAAGCGGTGGCGCCAAGCGGAAGGCCATCGAACGGAGATCTGCGATGATGGAGTTGATGGCATCCTAGCCCTATTGGTGGCTAAGCGGCGGCCAGAGCTGCATATAACCATATATTTTGAACACCGCGTCAGATGCACGTCAAAGAGGCACATGATGGATCACAAGCTTATTGCGGACCGTCTAGAGCGTCCATGCGAGGACACCAATAACCAGACATCTAAGGGGACGTCCCGACGGAGGGATGCCTGGACCTCGGCGTAGAGGTTGGGGAAGTTGGTGTTACACCATCGTTCGCGCGATGGTCTCACGGAGGCAGGTCCAGAGGAACTGGGCGGAAACACACGAGAAGAAGATGTGGTGCGAATCCTCTACAGTCCCACATAGGGGGCATTGCCCATCTCCTGGGCCATTACGTTTGAGCACCTCGACTCCCGATGGGACCCGGTCGCGGATCCACTACCACATGAAGATCCTAATCTTCAAGGGAGGGCGATCTTCTAGATCAGCTCAAAGGACTCCAGGGCGGAAGTGGTAGCGATGGACCGGTAAAGAGACTTCATGGAGAACTTCCCCAAAGGCTCTAGGTGCCACGACCCGGTAGATTCAGCATATTAATTCCCTGATGGTAACCGAACATGTGTAACCCTAGGTACCCCGATGTCTATATAAACCGTAGGGTTTAGTGCGTAAAGGGGCCAACATCCATCCTATTAATCTAGAGTTTAGTTCATCTCATCTCGAGGTAGATCGATTATGTAATACAATCAAGCGGGATGTAGGGTTTTACCTCCTCGAGAGGGCCCGAACCTGGGTAAACACTGTCCCTTTTGTTTCCTATTCTCCATTGATCCAAGATCCACAGTTCGGGACCCCCCATCCGAGATTCGCCGATTTTGACACCGACAATGAGTTCCACGCGCAGTACCTCGTGCTATTTAAAAAAATATGTGAACTTGTCAAATTTTATGTGAATTTGTCTTTTCATCATATTTTCGCTTAAAATATAGGCGCCAAATTAATATTCTTGGCTGTGTGGTCGGCTATGGCATCCACATCCATCGACGATCGTTTGAGAAATCACACAAACCACAAGCTTTCAGATAAGGAAACAATTTTGCTAAGTCTAAGGGCGTGTTCGACAGCTCAATGGCTTCCCAAATCCTCAACTCCAGGACTGGAGCGCACCCAAACGAGTCAACTCCTAGTTATTCCATACAGAAGCAGGCGATCGGTGTGGTGCAAAATTGCAGGATCACTGGAGTTGGAAAAATTGAGCTCCACAAAAACTAGGAAGTGGGAGTTCATAAAAATTATGTTGTGCTGCCACCGCGAACTGATCTATCCAGACCGGGCGCATTAGGGACACGCTCGACCCCTCCACACCCGTGACTCCTCTTCCCCCTCCCCAACCCTAGCCACCGCACGCACCAGGCGATGGTGCAAAGCACGTCGACCGCCGGCGGCCACACTCTCCACCGCCGCTAGTCCATGTCGTGACCCACCCTTCCCCGGCCCTGCTTGTCCTCTTTCGCCACCATCGCCGACCAGGTTCGCCCCCATCAACGATGAGCTTCCCCGCCCCTGCTCGCCCTCTTTCTCCACCGTCGCCGACTAGGTCCACTGCCATCAGCGACGAGTTTCCCCGCCCTTGCTCGCCCTCCTTCCCACCGTCGCCGACCAGGTCCGCCACCATCAGCGACGAGCTTCCCCGCCGCGACTCGAGCACAGCCCGTCAGCGACGAGCTTGTCTGTCATCAATCCAGCTTCTCTGGAAGGTGATTTGCTACCTGACCACCTCTCCCTATACATGCTCGTGGTGAATTTTGTGATGTGTATGGTGATTAGTTGTAGGATTTGGTGATGTGCTTTGTTAATTTTTGTAGGTGATGTGATTTGTTGCCTGTAGATTGTAGGAAGGGGACATGAAAAATATGTAAATGTTCTGTACATTCTCTGCTGCTACATGTTCAGTATATGCTCATGCATATTGCTATTGTAGTATTGCTACCAGTTGATTGACAGCGAGTGCATGTTCTGTTGCTATATATCTTCATTGCATTTTGCTGCTATGTATCTTTAGTACATGTTCAGTACAACAATTGCATTAAGCTAGTACATAATTAATGACAGCAGCAACACTTGTACATGTTTTTTATAGTTAAGCACTCACATATTTTTTATAGTCAAGTTCCAAGCATGACTTAGAGCATGACCACCGAGTGGGATGAAGAGAACACTAGGATTGTTACCAACTTGTTTGTCCTGCAAGTGTGGGCTGGAAATAGGCCAAACAAAATCTTGACCCCCATTGCATTCGACGAAGTGGCATTGCAATTAAATGTGAGAACCGGAGTGAACTACACGCACCACCAAATGAAAAACAAATGGGACAAGTTGAAAGCTGATTACGCTTTATTCAAGAAGCACAAGCTAAAGGAGACCGGAGGGGGATGGGACTTTGTTCTCAACACTGTCAAACAAGATAAGGAGTGGTGGAAGAAAGCAAAAATTGTGAGTTGTCATGTTTATGCATTACATTTATTTTTAATGAAGTCATATAGCTTTTGGTATTCCTTCAACTTGCATACCTCCCTCCTCTAGTGTAGCAATACTAGATACCATTGATATTGAAGCCACCACGGATGTTGATTTGTTGGAAGATTTCCAAGTGCCACCTTCTCCTGCTATGCCACCTTCTCCTCCTATGCCACCTTCTCCTTTTGTTAGCAGCTATGAGTCTCTTGCTATGTTCTTGTGGACCTTGGGGGGTTGTGAATCAAATAGAAGGACACAAAACCGTTTCAAACATGCAGCTGACACTATCCACCGCAAGTTCCATGAGGTACTGCATTGTGTGGTCAGGATGTCTTCTCACTACCTCAAGCCAAAAGACCCCACACTGTGCATCGAAGGATCCTTGGTGATAAACGAGCATATCCACACATGAAAGACTGCATTGGTGCAATAGATGGGACTCACATTAGAGCTTCGATTCGAGAAGACAAGCAAATCAAATATATTGGAAGGACAGGCGCAGTCAGTCAGAATGTGATGGCAATATGTGACTTTGATATGCATTTCACTTATGCTTCAATTGGACAACTTGGTTCTATGCATGACGCAAGTGTGCTATTTCATGCAATGTTAATACGGACAAGGCCACCTTCCCCCATCCTCCAAAGGGTGAGCATGTCTATTTGTTAGAACTCATTTCATGTATGCCAATTCTAACATTCATTCCTCTCTTTATTTTTCTTAGGCAAGTACTACCTTGTGGATGCTAGTTATCCTAATAGAAAGGGATATCTCGCACCGTACAAAGGTGAAAGATATCATGTGCCTGACTTTCATAGAGGTGTTCCACCCAATACTCCTAAAGAAAAGTTCAATAGGCTCCACGTATAAACGCAATTGCATAGAGAGAGCCTTTGGAGTGTGGAAGATGAAATGGCAGATTCTTCTCAAGATGCCAAGCTACTTCATTGAAACACAAAAGATGATTGTCGCCGCTACTATGACTTTGCACAACTATGTTCGCTTCCATGCTGAAGAAGATATTCACTTTGTTCGATGTGATAGGGACCCGGACTATGTGCCAACAATTCCGAAACGGTACAATAAATTTGTTGTTCGTTCACATGCATCGGATATATCCACTACAGCGGAAAACAGTGAAGACATGAATGTGTTTAGGCAAGAACTAGCTACTGCCATTGCTCTAAGTTGGCGAGTCATTGTTGATGTTGGACACATGTACGTGGCCTTTTGATTTGCAGACTTATGCAAAACTATGAGGTGAAGCATTGTTGATGTTAGAGACATGTATTGCCCCTTTTGATCTGCAAACTTATGCAAAATGTGAGGCGTTTGTTCTATGAATCATGTGTGAAACTTGATGATCATGCCATGGTATACATTGTCATATTAGTTTCAAAATTTACATGATCATTCATTGCTCAAAATACAAAATATTTGTCTCTGTACATGCTCTCTGTAACTAGCAACAAAAATGTAGCCAGCAGCCAATACACCAAACAATGTAGCCACCAGTACACAGAGAAAAAAAAACATCAACAATGCTCTTTGTAACCAGTAGCCAGTACATGTTCTCCAAATACAAAATATTTGTCTCTGTACCAGTAGCCTGCAGCCAGTACAGCCAAACAATGTAGCCAGCAGCCAGTACATGCTCTATGTAACCAGCAACCAGTATACAGATGAAAAAAAACAAACGCATTAGCCTACGATGCTCAGCCCACAGAGAAACGAGGCCTGACACAACAGGCCGAATATGCAGATTCTGGCCTTTTAGCCTCGTCCATCGCTGCCTACGAGAAGCTGCCGCACCGAATGGGATCGAGACTCCAGGAGTTTTCATAGGAAGCTGGCTGCTGGAGTTGGGGGAAGGATTTGAGGATTTTTCAGCCCTGGGTAACTACCGAACACGGCCTAAGTTGACTTACAGTTCGTTACACCTTTGATCTTGCATCGTGATTCGTATAATTTTTATCTTTCAATTTTTCTGATTTGTTATATTATATAATATATCATCCGACCGGGACGTAGCCAGACCCATAACAAAAACGGCAAGAAGTTACTCTCCGCCTTAACAGTACCGTAGTATACCAACAAGGGTCCCGCAAAAAAAAGTATACCAACCAAGGAACAAAACCCGAACTATAGTTGCTACAGTAGCAATAACCCGCGGGGAGACCCAGCCACGCCCACGATCGGTCAGCCCTGCCGGGGTACGTACGCCGCCGCAGCAGCAGTAGGAGTACGTAGGCGCCAACACAGCACGACCGAATACACGGGAGGACGAGACGAGACGAGACGGGACGGCCCGGAAAGCAGGCGTCACATCCCATCCGCGGCCACTCCCTCCATGATTCCCTCCCTCCCCTCGCGCCATCGAGTCCGCCTGCCCCTCCCTTTTCACCCGCCGCACCGTACCACCCCACCCGTCTCGCCCAGCCCTCCGCCCGCCCGCGCGTGCTCCTCGGCCCCCGCGCCCCGCCCGAGACGAGGCGTAGGCCGCGCGTGTCGTGTGGCGACAAGGACCCGCCGGACCGGCCACCGGGCTAGCCTAGCCTGGTCCGCCCGCCCGCCCGTCGGGAAAAGCTATGAAACGAAACGAAACGGACGACGTGGTCAACAAAGCCGGGGCTCTTTCCCCTCGCCGTCCTTCTGCTTGGTCCGGCCTGGCTTCCGCGCCCGTCCGTCGCCTCTTTTCTTTCTCTTTGCTGCTGCGCGCCCTTTTCCCACTTTGGCCATGGCCGGACCACGGCTCGCCGGACTTTCCATCAGGTCGATCGGGTCATCCTCACCGCGTGGCTACTGTCGTGTACCTACTGCCTAGCTAGCCGCGCCTGCGGGTTCCCGTCCAATCGATCTAACCACGGGACGCGGAGGTCTAATCATGCATCGCCACTGCAAGATTCCGAGGGTTAACTGCGGCTTGCTTATTCCATTCCATGGCGCGTCTTTCCGGGTGACAAAATGGTTGGAGCTCAGGGCTACCTCAAACCCCATCATTAGCTCTACGCTCCCGGGATAACGTAATTAACCCTGCTTACCCAGGGAAGTTCGATCGTGCTCTCCACATGACACTCCTAAACCTACTGGCGTCTGACACTACGAGTTACCACCATGCCCATGGGAGTACATGCGCATGCACGTAGAGGGGTGCGTACATGCATCGACTGATGAGCAGTACTGGCAACATGCATCACGCTGCACTGCCTGATCCAGCATGCGCGCGCTCGTGTAGGCATGTGCGCACCCCCCACCGTACGTACTGCGGTACTGGTACATAGTAGCATGCATTCCACTGTGCACTGCTCACCCGCGGCAGTGACGCCCACAGCTACGTACTGTAGTAATTTTTTCTTTCTTTCTGCAAAGTAATATTTTTGTATCGTGGAGAAAGTACTCCACTGTGGATGATACAGTATGTTTCTCCACGCAGTAACGGCGAGCTCCCTGAGCTGAGCATCGACGGTGGTACCGAAAGCGACTGATCCGACGGACGACCGAAGAACCGCCGAGGATGCGCGTTGCTTTTGCACTATCTAGCCCGGCTGCTAGGGGCTTGGGCGCTCCGGTTCATCAGGAGGAGAGAGGAGAGCCTCCAGTCTATCTATGGCGCCAATGGGCAGATGCGTGCTCCTTTTTGACGACGGGGGGATACCATGGACGGAACACGGAGGAAAAGGTGGCTAGTCTAGCATCGAACGCGCACGCGCCGCCACTGTGTGTGCAGGATTCACTCCACGGAAATGCATGTCGATCCATGTTGTCATGCATATACTAGCAGTACGACCCATGACACTACTACCATTATACATTAATAGTAGTAGTACCATGCTGGTCCAAGACAGTAGCACACTAGTAGCACTGTACGTACAGTACACTGTATATACTCTGTATTGCTCTGTGGTGTCTAGGGATCGTCTCTGGGAACCATTTCCCCGCGACGAAAATATGTTTGGGGCTTGGAAGGCATTGTTCACAGCTGTACGTGTTGTCAAAATATTGTCTGCCCTATCTTAAATTTTATCGGGAGCACTGAACCAGGTGCATGTGGCTAAGCTTGTCACGTCCACTGTGTGTGTGTGCAGGATTCACTCAAAAGAAATACTCCTGGACCAGTATACTCCGAGCACGAGTCAAGATATTAGCATACTGGTCCAAGACAGTAGCACTGTACGTATATATACTGTACTTATTAGTTCTTACTGTCTCAGCGATGCCTCGTTAAGGATCATCCTCTGGGAGCCATGCATTTTCCGGCAAGGAAACAACACTGTTTCTGACTTGGTCGATCGATATCAATCCTCCACAGTTGCGCTGTCAAATTCCACTGACTTGTCTCGAAATTTTGTCGCAAAGACTGGCCATGTGCGTGGCTAAGATTGTCAATCACACACGCGCCTCCACTGTATGTGTGCAGGATTCACTCCAAACTCCAGAGACATGCATGCCGATGTTTGGCAGCTTGGCATGCACGTAGTGGAGCCATGCATACGAAGACACCGATAGTGCACATACAATACGCAGCCTGCAAATTTGCATACACTCCACACTCCCAAGACATGCATGTAAATAATACTATACGGAGACACCTGGCACTGCACACACATTGCACAATCTGCACGCCCTGCTACGTCGACGGCTCGTCTATGGAGACTATGGGAGCCACTTCACTGCTAGAATAACTGGTTACGCCGACGGTCACCGTTGGCATAGATCCATGTATGCCGACGGCTGGCAAAATTTCGTAGGCGTAGAAAAGCCGTTGGCAAAGTGAGCCCTACGCCGACAGGGGTCGTAGGCGTATAAAAGCCGTCGGCATGTCTTGCTCTATGCCGACCCAGGTCATCGGTATATGTGGGCCGTCGGCTTAGAGGTGACGTAGGCGACCTGGGTGGGATGGTGGTCTGACGCCGTCAGATCTATGCCGACGGTTCTGACGGAGGCCGGCGACATAGCTATGCCGACGGTCAAACCGTCGGCATAGCTATGTGTCCACGTCATCGATCCGCGGCGCGTGGCACGTCATCGATCCGAGGCGCGTGGTGGGCCGTTCCTGGTCGATGCAAGCACAGGTATGCCGACGGTTATGTCGTCGGCATATTTGTTTTGTCTGTTTTTTTATGTGTTTTCTAAATACAAACCATATATTTCTATTGTATTTTTTTAATCTGTTTTTAGGTAAATTTGTCTTATCTAAACATAAACATGTGTAAATTATACATCGATTTGGTGTGACCTCATGTTCTTTCGCATGAAATATTTTGAGTATGTTAGTAATATATATATATAACCTCATGTTCTTTCGGACAAATTATATATTTGTAATGTGATCTATGCCGCCAGGTCTTGCGTTGGGCCATGTTACACGTCTGGAAGTGTGGTGGCAGGCGCAAGCACCCGGCATGCGGCTCCGGGTTGTGGTCCCTCTCACGGACGTCGATACCGTCGTCGCACGAAGGGGGGAAACGCTCGCGTCGGGGAGACACAAAGGGAACCTTGTGGTGGGTTGGGCCCGGACCTTGATCCGAAGTGTACCTATGGCGTGACAGTCACAGCCAGGTGAATATGTCAATCGGTCATACACCGTCCGGTGAAAGTCAAAGGGGTAGATCCGTCCGGTCAACAGTGCGACGGTTAGACGCGATGGGGTGCTTGGGGGTAGCTATGCCGCCAGGTCTTGCGCTAGACCCTGTTACACATTTGGAACTGTGGTGGCAGGCGCAAGCACCCTGCACACGGCTCCGGAGTGTGACCCCCTTCACGGACAGCGCTGTCGTCGGCACGTGGAGGGGGGAAACGCTCGCGTCGGGTCGACACGGAGAGAATCTTGTGGTGGGTTGGGCCAGGACCTTGTTCTAAGATGTTGCTATGGGCTGTCATAACCTGGTGAATATGTCCATCGGTCATAGCTCGTTCGGTGAAAGTCAAAGGGGTAGATCCGTCCGGTAAACAGTGTCAGGGTTTGATGGGACGGGGTGCTTGGGGGGTAGCTATGCCGCCAGGTCTTCCGCTGGGCCCCGTTACACGTCTGGAAGTGTGGTGGTAGGTGCAAGCACCTGACACACGGCTCCAGGGTGTGGCCCCTCTCACGGACGTCGATGCCGCCGTCGCACGGAGGGGGAAATGCTCGCGTCGGGGAGACACAAAGGGAACCTTGTGGTGGGTTGGGCCCGGACCTTGATCTGAAATGTACCTATGGCATGACAATCACGGCCAGGTGAAAATGTTCATTGGTCATACCTCGTCCGGTGAAAGTCAAAGGGGTAGACCCGTCCGGTCAACGGTGCTATGGTTATATGGGACGGGGGACTTGCGGGGGTAGCGATGCCGCCAGGTCTTGCGCCGGGACCTCTTATACATCTGGAAGTGTGGTGGCAGGTGCAAGCAGTCAGCACGTGGCTCCGTAGTGTGACCCCCCTCACAAACATCGTTGTCACCGTTGCACGGAGGGTGGAAACGACCACGTCGGGGAGAAACCCATGCAATCTTGCACTGGGTTGGGCCTAGACCATGATCCGGAGTGTATCTATGGGCTGGCCTATCACACCCAGGTGAAACTTTCCATCGGTCATACCTCGTTCGGTGAAAGTCAAAGGGGTAGACCCGTGTGGTCAACCGTGCTAGGGTTAGACGGGACGGGATACTTGGGGGGAGGCAATGCCGCCAGGTCTTGCGTTGGGCCCCGTTACACGTCTGGAACTATGGTGGCAGGCGCAAGCACCCGGCACGAGGCTCCGGGATGTGTCCCCTCTCACGGACATCGATGCTGTCGTCGCACGGAGGGGCGAAACGCTTGCGTCGGGGAGACACAAAGGGAACCTTGTGGTGGGTTGGGCCCGGAACTTGATCCGAAGTGTACCTATGGCGTGACAATCACAGTCAGGTGAAAATGTTCATCGGTCATACCTCGTTCGGTGAAAGTCAAAGGGGTAGACCCGTCCGGTCAATGATGCTATGGTTATACGGGACGGGGGACTTGCGGGGGTAGCAATGTCGCCAGGTCTTGTGTCGGGACCTCTTATACGTTTGGAAGTGCGGTGGCAGGTGCAAGCACTCAGCACGTGGCTCCGTAGTGTGACCCCCCTCACGAACGTCGCTGTCGCCGTTGCACGCAGGGTGGAAACGACCATGTCGGGGAGACACAGAGGCAATCTTGAACTGGGTTGGGTCCAGACCATGATCCGGAGTGTATCTATGGGCCGGCCTATCACACCCAGGTGAAACTTTCCATCGGTCATACCTCGTCCGGTGAAAGTCAAAGGGGTAGACCCGTGCGGTCAACAGTGCTAGGGTTAGACGGGATGGGGTACTTGGGGGGAGGCAATGCCGCCAGATCTTGCATTGGGCCTTTTTATACGCTTGGAAGTGTGGTGGTAGGTGCAAGCACCCGGCACGCGGCTCCGGGATGTGGCACCCCTCACGGACGTCAATGTCGCCGTCGCACGCAGGGTTGAAATGGCCACGTTGGGGAGACACAGCGGGAATCTTGTGGTGGGTTGGGCCCGGACCTTGATCTGAAGTCTACCTATGGGCTGCCTATCACAGCCAGGTGAAAATGTTCATCGGTCATACCTCGTTCAGTGAAAGTCAAAGGGGTAGACCCGTCCAGTCAACGGTGCTATGGTTATACGGGATAGGGGACTTGCGGGGGTAGCAATGCCGCCAGGTCTTGTGCCGGGACCACTTATACGTCTGGAAGTGTGGTGGTAGGTGCAAGCACTCGGCACGTGTCTCCGTAGCATGACCCCCCTCACGAACATCGTTGTCACCGTCGCACGAAGGGTGGAAACGACTACATCGGGAGACACAGAGGCAATCTTGCACTAGGTTGGGCCCGGACCATGATCTGAAGTGTATCTATGGGCTGGCCTATCACACCAAGTTGAAACTTTCCATCGGTCATACCTCGTCCAGTGAAAGTCAAAGGGGTAGACCTGTGCGGTCAACAGTGCTAGGGTTAGACGGGACGGGGTACTTGGGGGGAGGCAATGTCGCCAGGTCTTGCATTGGGCCTTTTTATACGTCTGGAAGTGTGGTGGTAGGTGCAAGCACCCAGCACGCGGCTTCGGGGTGTGGCCCTCCTGCTGGGGAACGTTGCATGGGAAACAAAAAAATTCCTACGCACATGCAAGATCTATCCATGGTGATGAGCATCTACGAGAGGGAGAGTGGATCTACATACCCTTGTAGATCGCTAAGCGGGAAGCGTTAAGAAACGCAGTTGGTGTAGTCGAACGTCTTCGCGATCCAAATCGCCGAGCGTCCCGCGATCTCATCACGATCCGTCCCGTGATCCAATCACGATCCGTCCAGCAAACTCATCATGATCCATCCCGCGATCTCATCACGATTTGTCTCGCAATCTTGATCATGGTCCTTCCGATCTAGCGTCGAACGGATGGCACCTCCGCGTTCAGCACACGTACAGCTCGATGCCGATCTCCGCCTTCTTGATCCAGCAAGAGGGAGCGAAGAAGTAGACGAGTTCTCCAGAAGCGTGACGGCGCCACGGCGATGGTGGTGGAGTACTTCCGACAAGGCTTCGCTTAAGCGCTGCAGAAAACCGATCTAGAGGAGAAACTATGCACTAGAGGAACGGGTAGCACGTGGCTGAAAAAACTAGTGCAAAAACCCTAAAACCTCTAGTATATATAAGAGGAAGAGAGGAGGAGGCTTTACCCAAGGGCCAAGCCACCTAGGCATCGACCGAACCAAGAGGAGAGGAGGATTCCTCCTCCAATCCTAGTAGGACTAGGACTCCTCCTTATTTTTGCCTTTTTGCCTTTTTCCACCTTTTTCTCTATGGGCTTTTCTTCCCAGCCGCATGAGCCTTGTGTGGGACTTACCAGCCCACTAAGGGCTGGTATTCACTCTCCCACAGCCCATGTAGCCTCTTGGGTCGAAATACCCCTCCCGATGGTCTCCCGGTACACTACCGGCACTTCCGGTACACTACCGATGAGCCCGAAACTTTTCCAGCGACCAAAATAGGACTTCCTATATATCAATATTTACCTTCGGACCATTCCGGAGCTCCTAGTGATGTCTGAGATCTCATCCGGGACTCCGAACAACCTTCTATAACCACCATACATAACTCTATACTACCGAAACGTCACCGAACCTTAAGTGTGCAGACCCTGCGGGTTCGAGAACTATGTAGACATGACCGAGACACCTCTATGGTCAATAACCAATAGCGGGACCTGGATGCCCATATTGGTTCCTACATATTCTACGAAGATCTTTATCGGTCGAACCTCTATGTCAAGGATTCAGTTAATCACGTATGATGTTCCTTTTGTTCTTCGGTATGTTACTTGCCCGAGATTCGATCGTCGGTATCTCCATACCTAGTTCAACATCGTTACCGACAAGTCTCTTTACTCTTTTCGTAATACAAGATCCCGTGACTAACACTTATTCACATTGCTTGCAAGGCTTGTTGTGATGTTGTATTACCGAGTGGGCCCTGAGATACCTCTCCGTCACACGGAGTAACAAATCCTAGTCTTGATCCATGCCAACCCAACAGACACCTCGGAGATACCTGTAGAGTACCTTTATAGTCACCCAGTTACGTTGCGACATTTGATACACACAAGGCACTCCTCCGGTGTCAGTGAGTTGCATGATCTCATGGTCATAGGAACAGATATTTGACATGCAAAAAATAGTAGCAATAAACTGACACGATCATATGCTACGTTTGTAGTTTGGGTCTTGTCCATCCCATCATTCTCCTAATGATGTGACCCCGTTATCAAATGACATCTCATGTCAATGGCTAGGAAACATTAACCATCTTTGATCAACGAGCTGGTCTATTAGAGGCATACTAGGGACATGGTTTGTCTATGTATCCACACATGCATCTAAGTCTCCGATCAATACAATTATAGCATGGATAATAAACGATTATCATGAACAAGGAAATATGATAATAACTAATTTATTATTGCCTATAGGGCATATTTCCAACAGTCTCCCACTTGCACTAGAGTCAATAATCTAGTTCACATCACCATGTGATTCGCATTGTTATGAATCTAACACCCAATGAGTTCTGGGGCTCGATCATGATTTGCATGTGAGAGAGGTCTTATAGTCAACGGGTCTACGATATTCAGATCCGTGTGTACTTTGCAAATCTCTATGTCAAACTGTAAACACTACTACAACACTTCACTTGGTACTATTCCAAATGGCTGCTCCACTATACGTATCCAGATTGCTACTACGAGTCATTCGGATTGGTGTTAAAGCTTGCATCGACGTAACTCTTTACGATGAACTCTTTATCACCTCCATAATAGAGAAACATCTCCTTAGTCTTTTAGTTACTAAGGATAATCTTGACCGTTGTCCAGTGATCCACTCCTGGATCACTATTGTACCCCTTGACAGACTCATGGCAAGGCACACACCAGGTGCAGTACACAACATGGCATAATATAGAGCATATGGCTAAGGCATAGGGGACGACGTTCGTCCTTTCTCTTTCTTCTGCCGCTGTCGAGCTTTGAGTCTCACTCAACTTCACGCCTTACAAATCAGGCAAGAACTCTTTCTCTGACTGATCCATTTTGAACTCTTTCAAAATCTTGTCAAGGTATGTACTCATTGAAAGTCTCATCAACCACCTTATAGATCTTGATGCTCAACAATTAGGTAGCTTTATTCAGGTCTTCCTTTGAAAAACTCTTTTCAAACAACCATTTATGCTTTCCAGAAATTCTACATCATTTCCGATCAACAATATGTCAACCACATATGCTTACCAGAAACTCTATAGTGCTCCCACTCACTTTATTGTAAATACAAGTTTCTCATAAACTTTGTATAGACTCAAAAACTTTGATCACCTCATCAAAGTGTGTATTCCAACTCCGAGATGCTTGCTCCATCCCTTAGATGGATTGCTGGAGCTCGCACACCTTTTAGCATCCTTAGTGTAAGAGCACATTTCTCCATGTGTGGTTTTGGTAATTGATGACCCCCCTATGGACTAATGGTTGCCTTGAGTTATATTCGAAGGATTTGTCCATAGGCACTTCTTGAAGTCCATCTGTGGGGTTTCAAGGAGTTTATATGATGACCAAGGTGGTATTCAAGGTTTATCCAAAGATTGGTCATGTGAGAGTTGAGCTTATTGCAAGCATGTCTTGAAGAAGGAGATGGTGTGAGCATTCATGATTACCCTCAAGACATCATCTTTATGAAGAAAGAAGATAAGATACAAGGTTGATCAAGACTAAGTCAAAGAGTGAATCAAGTGATCAACACACAAAGCGTACAAGATGTACCGAGAGGGATCAAGTGATCCCATGGTATGTAAGCATTGTCCATTACGCTTTGTGTACTAACCCATGTTCCTTGTGAGAGTTCTTTGTGGGGTTAGGCATATTTCCATGGCATTGCATCAAGAGGAAGATCCCATACAACCCATGTAAGATGACATCAAGTGGTGATCATTATCAAGGTTGAGGTGTGCAAGTTCAAGTGAAGCATCACGGAGAGATCTGGCTTGAAGCTTGCCGTCCATTGTGATGTCAATGGACTTGTGAAGATGTGCCGAAGAGTAGCTCACCCATAGTGAAGTACGGGGGAACAATCATCTAGTCTTCATCAAGCCAACGGATTCAAGAAAGGTGGTCCATCTTGAGGAAGTCAAGATCGTCATCATCTAGCTCAAGTGGACTTTGTGCAAGGCTAAGGTTTGACCATGATAGGGTTTTCTATTTTACCGGTCTCATAGTGGTAGTTGGGAGACTAGGTTATAGGGCAGGTAACCGTGCTATCAAGGGGGCTCTCAAGTGAGTAGCTTGATCGCATCGTTCGTTGAGAGCTCAAACCATTGCATTCTTTGCATCATCATATTTCTTAGTTCTTGGTTGGTTTTTCTCGTTGAGGTTTGTTGAGCTTATGGTCAACTTCATGACAATTTCAAGTTCATCGAAAATGGAGTCCATATGCATCTTCAATGATGTTTTCGATGTTGGGGTTATTGCCGATTCTTCATTGAAAGAGGTTTATCATCTCTTTACCTTTGGCATTTTTTATACTGTCTCTTCTTAAGAATACCAGTCGCTGTTGGATAGCTCTTGTCATCCTGAATCCAACAAGCTTGAGTTTGCTCAATTCGGAGCTCATTTGCAGAAGTTGTGGCAGTTTTAGTGTTGCTGTTCAGCGGGTTGCAGTAGTACCGCTCCTCAGAGCGGTAGTACCGCAAGTGGCACAAAAGTAATTTTTTACTTCCGCCCCGAGGGCAGTAGTACCGCAAGTTGCACGGAAGTAATTTTTTACTTCCGCCCGTCGGGCGGTAGTACCGCGATTCACGTCTGGTACTACCGTGCTGACCTTTTTTCGTAGATTTTCCCTCTACGGAGGTTGGCACGGAAGTAATTTTTTACTTCCGTGCACCTCCTGTGGCTGTCTCTACCAACCGCGTGGTAGTACCGCTCGGGCTCGCGGTAGTACCGCTCCGGCGGTTCTACCGCTTGTGCCCTAGTGCTAACGGCCAGGGCCAGCTACTTCCATGCTAGCGGTAGTACCGCACATGGTTGCGGTAGTACCGCAAGCCGTCACGGTAGTACCGTGACTTTTGCGGTAGTACCGCGACGCACGGGGCTGAGGGTGGGGATAATGGTTGGATCTTTTTCCCCTATAAAAGGGGGTCTTCTTGCCCAATGGATCTTATCTTTTTTGAGCTTGTGTTTGCCCCCCATTGTTGACCTTCTTTGAGCTTGCTATCTCTCAATCCCTCCAATGATTCTTGCTCCTTTTTGAGGGAAAAGAGAGAGGAGATCTAGATCCACATTTCCTCCAATCATGTTCTCCTCTAAGTGAGGGGAACCCCTTGGATCTAGATCTTGGAGTTCTTCGTGTTCTTCTTTGTTCTTCCTCTCATTTCCCTCCCTAGCATTAGTTGCTTTGGTGGGATTTGGGAGAGAAGGACTTGGGCACTCCGTGTGCCCTTGCCATTGCATTTGGTGCATAGGTTTGAGTTCTCCACGGTGATACGTGGAAGTGAGAAGTTGAGAAGCTATTACTCTTGGGTGTTTGAGCACCCTAGAGCTTGTTCCTCTTGGGTGCTTTGGTGCCCTAGACGGTTGGTGGTGCCTCGGAGCTCAATCATTGTGGTGCAAAGCTCCTTGGCAAGCTTCGGGGTCTCCAATTAGGTTGTGGAGATTGCCTCGAGCATTTGAGGTCACCTTGGAGCCACAATCCATTGTGGTGAAGCTTTGTGGTGTCGTTGGGAGCCTCCAATCAAGTTGTGGAGATTGCCCCAACCTTGTTTGTACGGGTTCGGTGACCACCCTCAAGGGTCCCTTAGTGGAATCACGGCATCTTGCATTGAGCGAGGACGTGAGGAGATTACGGTGGCCCTAGTGGCTTCTTGGGGAGCATTGTGCCTCCACACCGCTCCGAACGGAGATTAGCATCCACAAGGGTGTGAACTTCGGGATACATCGTCGTCTCCGCGTGCCTCGGTTATCTCTTACCCGAGCCCCTTTACTTATGCACTTTACTTTGTGATAGCCATATTGTTTCTTGTTATATATCTTGCTATCACTTAGTTGTCTATCTTGCTTAGCATAAGTTGTTGGTGCACATAGGTGAGCCTAGTTGTTTTAGGTTTTGTGCTTGACTAATTAAACGATAGTTTTATTCCGCATTTGTTCAAGCCTAAACCGTAATTATTTTAAAGCGCCTATTCACCCCCCCTCTAGGCGACATCCACGTCCTTTCACTTAGGACTGACAAAACCTTCTGGTTGTATCACATACAACCTTTCCTCAAGTAAACTGTTAAGGAAACAATGTTTTGTCATCCATCTACTAGATTTCATAATTGAAAAATGCAACAACTGCTAACATAATTCCATCAGACTTTAGCATCGCTACGAGTGAGAAAGTCTCATCGCAGTGAACTCCTTGAACTTTGTCGTAAACTTCTTTGCGACAAGTCGAGCTTTATAAATGGTGACATTTACCATCAGCGTCTGTCTTCATTTTAAAGGTCCATTTGTACTCGACGACTTGCCGTCCAATGAGCAAGTCTACCAAAGTCTATACTTGGTTTTCATACATGGATCCGTTCTCGGATTTCATGGCCTCCAACCATTTGTCGGAATCCGGGCCCATCATCACTTCTCCATATCTCGTAGGTTCATCGTTGTCCAACAACATGACCTCCAAGACAGGGTTGTCGTACCGCTCACGAGCAGTACACATCCTTGTCGACCTACGAGGTTTGATAGTAACTTGATCCGAAGCTTCATGCTCATCATCATTTACTTCCTCTTCAACTAACGTAGGTTCCACAGAAACATCTTTCTGCATTGCGCTACTCTCTGGTTGAAACAAAGGTTCAACAACCTCATCAAGTTCTATCTTCCTCCCACTCAATTCTTTCGAGAGAAACTTTTTCTCGGGAAAGGACCCGTTTTAGCAACAAACACTTTATGCTTGGATCTGAGATATAAGGTTCACCCAACTGTTCTTAGGGTAATCTATGAAGATGCATTTGTCCGCTTTGGGTTCGAGCTCATTAGGTGAAAACATTTTTCCACACAAGCATCGCAGCCCCAAACATTAAGAAATGACAGCTTAGGTTTCTATCAAACCATAATTCACACGGTGCCATCTCAACGGATTTAGATGGTGCCCTATTTAAAGTGAATGTAGTTGTCTTTAATGCATAACCTCAAAATTATAGTAGAAAAACGATAAGAGACATCATAGCACGCACCATATCCAATAGAGCACGACTATGACGTTCGAACACACCATCATGCTATGGTGTTCTAGGTGGCGTGTGTTGTGAAACAACTTTCACATTGTCTAAAGTTGTATGCCAAACTCGTAACTCAGATATTTACTTCCACGATGATATCGCAGACATTTCTTCTTGTCACGATGATCTTAAACTTCACTCTGTATTTGCTTGAACCTTTCAAACAATTCAGACTTGTGTTTCATTAAGTAAATACACTATATCTACTCAAATCATAAGTTAAGGTAAGAAAATAACGATATCCACCGCACGCTATAAGACTCATTGGATTGCATACATCAACATGTATCATTTCCAATAAATCACTTGCTCGCTCCATCAAACCAGAAAACGGGGTCCTTAGTCATCTTGACCAAGAGGCTTGGTTTGCATGTATCAACCGATTAGAAATTGAATGAGTCCAAAGATCCATCAACATGGAGTTTCTTCATGCGTTTTATAACAATATGACATTTAGCGGCAGTGCCACAAGTATGTGGTACTATTATTATTAACTTTGTATCTTTTGGCATCAATGTTATGAACATGTGTATTACTACGATCAAGATTCAACAAACCATTCTCACTGGGTGCATGACCATTGAAGGTATTATTCATGTAAACAGAATAACCATTATTCTCTAACTTAAATGAATAACCGTGTTGCAATAAACACGATCTAATCACGTTCATGCTCAACGCAAAACACCAAATAACATTTATTTAGGTTCGTCACTAATCTCGAAGGTAGAGAGAGCGTGCGATGTTGATCACATCAACCTCGGAAACATTTCCAACACACATCGTCACCTCACCCTTAGCTAGTTACCCGTTTATTCCGTAGCTTTTATTTCGAGTTACTAACATTTAGCAACCGAACCGGTATCCAATACCCAGGTGCTACTAGGAGTACTAGCAAGGTACACATCAATAACACGTATATCAAATATACTTCTGTCGACGTTGCCAGCCTTCTTATCTATCAAGTATCTAGGTTGTTCCGCTTCAGCGACCGCTCTCCTCATAATCGAAGCACTTAGTATTGGGTTTGGGTTCAGCTTTGGGTTGCTTCACTAGAGCAGCAACTAACTTGCTATCCATGAAGTTTCCCTCCTTGCTCCTACCCTTCTCGAAACTAGTGGTTTGACACATCAACACTTGACGCTCCATCTTGATTTCTACCTTCGCGGTGTCAAACATCGCGAACAACTCAGAGATCATTATTTCTATCCCTGGCGTTTTATAGTTCATCACCAAGTTTTAGTAGCTTAGTGGCACTGACTTGGAGAACTATATCAATCACTATCTTATCTGGAAGATCAACTCCCACTCGATTCAAGCGATTGTAGCACCCTGGCAATCTGAGCACATACTCAACGATTGAACTATTCTCCTTCATCTTGCAGGCAAAGAATCTTGTTGGAGATCTCATATCCCACAACACGGGCACGAGCCTGAGATCCTAATTTCAGCTCTTAGAACATCTCATATGTTTCGTGACGTTCAAAACGTTTCAGAGCCTCAATTCTAAGCCGTAATGCATGATGCACTAAACTATCGAGTAGTCATCAGAACATGCCTGTCAGATGTTCACAACATCTACAGACGATGCTAGAGGGGTTGGCGCACCGAGCGGTGCATTAAGGACATAAGCCTTATGTGCAGCAAGGAGGACAATCCTCAGATCACGGACCTAGTCCGCAATATTGCTACCATCATCTTTCAAATCTATTTATCTAGGAACATATAAAAATTCAAGGGAGCTACAGCATGAGCTAGTAATCTACAACATAATTTGCAAAGACACTATTGATTATGTTCATGATAATGAGTTCAATTAATCATATTACTTAAGAACTCCCACTCAAATTGACATTCCTCCGGTCATTCGAGTGATACATGATCCAAATTCACCAACTCAAGTCCGACCATCACATGAGTTGAGGTGGTTTCAATGGTGAACATCATCATGTTGATCATATCTGCTATATGACTCGCTCGACCTTTCGGTCTCTTGTGTTCCGAGGCCATGTTTGTACATGCTAGGCTCCTCAAGTTTAACCCGAGTGTTCCGCATGTGCAACACTGGCTTGAACCCGTTGTATGTGAACATAGAGTCTATCACACCCGATCATCACGTGGTGTCTCGACACGACGAACTTTCGCAATGGTGCACACTTGGGGAGAACATAATTTATCTTGAAATTTAACTGAGGGATCACCTTATAATGCCACCATCGTCCTAAGCAAAACAAGGTGCATAAAAGGATCAACATGACATGCAAGTCATAAGTGACATGATATGGCCATGAACTTGTGCTTTTGATCTCCATCTTGAAAGCGCCGGCATGATCTCCATCGTCGCTGGCATGACACCATGATCTCCATCATCTTGATCTCCATCAACGTGTCGCCACCATGGTTGTCGCGCCCACCATGCTTCTACTACTATTGCTACCGTTTAGCGATAAAGTAAAGCATTACATAGCGCTTAATGATTGACACGCAGGTCATACAATAATTAAAGACAACCCTATGGCTCCTGCCGGTTGCCGTACTCATCGACATGCAAGTCGTGATATTCTATACAACACATGATCATCTCATACATCACATATATCTCATCATGTAATTGGCCATATCACATCACAACATACCCTGCAAAAACAAGTTAGACGTCCTCTAATTGTTGTTGCATGTTTTACGTGGCTGCTACGGGTATCTAGCAAGAACAATTCTCACCTACGCATAAACCACAACGGTGATACATAAGTTGTTTTTCAAGCTTCTCAAGGACCGCCTTTGTCGAATCCGATCCAACTAAAGTAGGAGAAAGAAACACCCGCCAGCCATGTTTGTGCAACGAAGTTACACGTCAGTCGATGGAACCGGTCTCTCGTAAGCGTACGAGTAAGGTTGGTCCGGGCCGCTTCATCCCACAATACCGCTGAACCAAAACACGACCAAGGAAGGAAGCAATCTAAACATCAACGCCCACAAACTCTTTGTGTTCTACTCGAGATCTCATCTACACATAGACCTAGCTCTGATACCACTGCTGGGGAACGTTGCATGGGAAACAAAAAAATTCCTACGCACACGCAAGATCTATCCATCGTGATGAGCATCTACGAGAGGGAGAGTGGATCTACATACCCTTGTAGATCGCTAAGCGGGAAGCGTTAAGAAACGCAGTTGGTGTAGTCGAACGTCTTCGCGATCCAAATCGCCGAGCGTCCCGCGATCTCATCACGATCCGTCCCATGATCCAATCACAATCCGTCCCGCGAACTCATCATGATCCATCCCGCGATCTCATCACAATTTGTCTCGCAATCTTGATCATGGTCCTTCCGATCTAGCGCCGAACGGACGGCACCTCCGCGTTCAGCATACGTACAGCTCGATGCCGATCTCCGCCTTCTTGATCCAGCAAGAGGGAGCGAAGAAGTAGACGAGTTCTCCGGAAGCGTGACGGCGCCACGGCGATGGTGGTGGAGTACTTCCGGCAAGGCTTCGCTTAAGCGCTGCAGAAAACCAATCTAGAGGAGAAACTATGCACTAGAGGAACGGGTAGCACGTGGCTGAAAAAACTAGTGCAAAAACCCTAAAACCTCTAGTATATATAAGAGGAAGAGAGGAGGAGGCTTTACCCAAGGGCCAAGCCACCTAGGCGTCGGCCGAACCAAGAGGAGAGGAGGATTCCTCCTCCAATCCTAGTAGGACTAGGACTCCTTATTTTTGCCTTTTTGCCTTTTTCCACCTTTTTCTCTTTGGGCTTTTCTTCCCAGCCGCATGAGCCTTGTGTGGGACTTACACCAGCCCACTAAGGGCTGGTATTCACTCTCCCACAGCCCATGTAGCCTCTTGGGTCGAAATACCCCTCCCGATGGTCTCCCGGTACACTACCGGCACTTCCGGTACACTACCGATGAGCCCGAAACTTTTCCAGCGACCAAAATAGGACTTCCTATATATCAATATTTACCTCCGGACCATTCCGGAGCTCCTAGTGATGTCTGAGATCTCATCCGGGACTCCGAACAATCTTCTATAACCACCATACATAACTCTATACTACCGAAACATCACCGAACCTTAAGTGTGCAGACCCTGCGGGTTCGAGAACTATGTAGACATGACCGAGACACCTCTATGGTCAATAACCAATAGCGGGACCTGGATGCCCATATTGGTTCCTACATATTCTACGAAGATCTTTATCGATCGAACCTCTTTGTCAAGGATTCAGTTAATCCCGTATGATGTTCCTTTTGTTCTTCGGTATGTTACTTGCCCGAGATTCGATCGTCGGTATCTCCATACCTAGTTCAACATCGTTACCGACAAGTCTCTTTACTCTTTCCGTAATACAAGATCTCGTGACTAACACTTATTCACATTGCTTGCAAGGCTTGTTGTGATGTTCTATTACCGAGTGGGCCCTGAGATACCTCTCCGTCACACGGAGTAACAAATCCTAGTCTTGATCCATGCCAACCCAAGAGACACCCTCGGAGATACCTGTAGAGTACCTTTATAGTCACCGAGTTACGTTGCGACGTTTGATACACACAAGGCACTCCTTTAGTGTCAGTGAGTTGCATGATCTCATGGTCATAGGAACAGATACTTGACATGCAGAAAACAGTAGCAATAAACTGACACAATCATATGCTACGTTTGTAGTTTGGGTGTTGTCCATCCCATCATTCTCCTAATGATGTGATCCCGTTATCAAATGACATCTCATGTCAATGGCTAGGAAACCTTAACCATCTTTGATCAACGAGCTAGTCTATTAGAGGCATGCTAGGGACATGGTTTTGTCTATGTATCCACACATGCATCTAAGTCTCCGATCAATACAATTATAGCATGGATAATAAATGATTATCATGAACTAGGAAATATGATAAAAACTAATTTATTATTGCCTCTAGGGCATATTTCCAACACCCCCTCCATGGACGGCACTGTCCTTGTGTAGGGGGCTAGGGTTAGGGCGGTCGGTGGGGTTTCCCGGTGTAGCGATGCCACTGACACAGAGCATAGGGCCCTATTGCATGTGTGAAAATGATGTGGCATGCGTAGGAAATTTAAAAACTTCCTAGGGTCATTTAAAAAATAAATTAGAATGATTGCAAAACAATAAATAGAGATATGCCGACGGCTAAGCCTTCAGCATAGGTTCTACACGTGGCCCCGCTACCTATGCCGACGGCTAAGCCGTCGACATAGGTGAATATTATCCACCCACGTGGATTCTCCTCCACTCACCTCCTCCACCCTTCTCTCTCTCGACCTCGACCCACGCGCACTGCTCCTCTCGACCCCGACCCGCCACCGCCACTCTCTGCTTACCGTTCGTCGCTGCGCCCTACCTGCGCCGCCCCCTCCGTGCCGCCCGTCGCCGTTGCCCCGGCTTTGCCCAACCGCCGCCTCACCCCGGCTCGGCCCGGCCGCCGCCCCGCCGCCCGACCACCTCCCCATCGTCTCGCCCCGCCGCCTCGCCCTGCCGTCTTGCCCTGCCGTCTCGCCCCATCGCCCGGACGCCGCCCCGCCGCCTCGCCCCACCCATCCTCGACCCTCTCCTACCTTCCCTTGCCGCCTCGCCCCCACCACCTGCTGCCCTCGGCCCCTTCCCCGTCTCCGTCCCCGACCCCGACCGACGGAGCCGCTCCCGACATCGCCCGTCCTCCCCCACCCCATCCCGTGCGCAAATCCGGCCGGCCAGCCCTGCCTCGTCCCCGCCCCGACCTTGGCTGTTGCTCCGGTGGGAGATGAGCTGCTCTGCTGATGTTTGATGTTAGATAGATTAGTTAGATATATAAATAGTTTGATGTTAGATAGATGATGATAGATGATGATGATGATTAATATATTGTTAATATTGTTAGTTTTTTGCCTACATGATGCTAAATTAAATGAATGCATGTTTAGATGCTTTAAATATGCTCTATGAGTTTTGATGTTCTAAATTTTTGTCGCGGTGGAATTTGCAGTTTTTTTTATGTCACTAGATTTTCTTTTCACGTCAAGTCCCGTAACCTAGGCGTCTCTCGTCCGAAAGGGTTGCATCGATAAATATGCATTAAATTGCATATTTATCACCGCAACTCTTTTGGATTATCCAGCGTTTTCCACGGATAGCCCGAGGATGTGTAGATTGGGTACGTTCTCCATGCCCTACCCCGTTCCGAGACAAGAGCATGGAGAACGTACTCAATCTAGACATCCTCGGGTGGGATTAGGACCCATTAGAGATGTTGTCAGATTCACCACAGAAGAAAATAAATATTTGATGTGATTAATTCAAATGAATCCTTAATTTTGTTGTGTGGCTCCCAATAAAACAGAGGATGGCAGATAATCAGTGGATGTACAGTGGTTTTATCCGTCAAAATTGAGTAACATCAGAGTGGATCACGAAAACCGATGTGTATTTGAAGGATATATTCCGTAGTCCAATGAGAATTATCCCACCATGCCCATGTGTGAGATGTGGCAGACGTCACCGTAAAAATCAGAAGGACATGACAGACCACCTTCGCACGCATGGATATATGGCCAACTTTGACATGTCACCGATAAACTTAGCGGAGGGTGACCATGGCAGAGAGGAGGTGATGCGACAACGCATTGATGGTTATGAAGACGACGGGGTCAGGGACATGCTAGATGATGTCATTGCTGTAGAAACGACAAATACGACACCTTCAGAGAATGAACTGGAGGAGCCGGAGGCAATCGCAAAGGCCTTCTTGGAGGTCTTGGCCTCGTCGAAGAAACCTCTTTATGAGGGTGCCAAAATATCTCAACTGGATGCCATCTCGCAACTTATTGCAGTCAAGGCTGAGTATGGATGTAGCCAGAAATGCTTTGAAGCATTCCTGGGAGTATGGGCTAACAGCCTTCCCGAGGGTCATCAACTGCCGAAAAGCATGTACGCTACAAAGAAAATCATGAAGGCACTCTCTATGGATTATAAGAAAATACATGTTTGTCTGAAGAATTTCCTTTTGTTTAGGCACGAGTATGCGGATGACAAGTACTGTAGGGAGTGTGGTTTCATCTCGGTACCTTGAGGTGGTCGGTGAGGATGGTGAGAAAGGCAGCTAACCATCCCCACTAAGGTTCTTCGGTATCTCGATTTCATACAAAGACTGCAGCGCCTTTTCATCATGGAGGAGTCTGCCAAAATGAGGAAGTGGCACAAGGAAGGTAAAAGGTATCATCCAAATAAAATCATACATCCATCAGAAGGTGAAACATGGAAGTCGTTCGATGAAGAATACCCCGAGGAAGCAGCAGAGGCTAGGAATGTCAGAGTTGCAATAACAGGTGATGGGGTTAATCCATATGGTATGTCGACCAATCCATACACCTGCTGGTCCGTGTTTGTTATTCTGCTCAATCTCCATCCAGGTGTCCTAATGCAACGCAACACCATGTTCTTGTCGCTGATTATTCCAGGGCCTGAATAGCCGGGGAAGAATTTGGCAGTGTTTATGCAGCCGCTAGTGGATGATTTGCACCATTCTCGGTACTTCCCAAGGTTGACATACGACCGACATCTACAGAAAAATTTCTTGATGAAAGGTTGGTTGGTGTATTGCATGCATGACTTTCCCGGTTATGCTCTATTCCACGGATGGTGTACAAGTGGGAAGATGCCATGCCGAGTGTGCATGCATGCTCTGCGTTTGATTTGGCTGCAGAAGGGTGGCAAGTGGAACAACGGTGGTTAGTACATCCCCAAACTATTCAACCACCCCTTACTGTTTATTCAACACAATATCATTCACTCAACATGTCTTTTCAAACATCCAGGGAACTGGTAGATCATTCGTTGGTGGTGGTGTCGGTGTTCACATCACTCCCGAGTCACGGAGCCCGGTCACTCCAATCCACCGAGGCGGTAGCGCTGCCGCTAGCAGTGAAGACCTGGGCTTTGGCGGACTTGGCGTTTGACGACCCTGGAGGTAGACGTACTGACGCTCCTTAGATGACTAGTGCTCTTTAGATGACGTCCATCTTTTTACGCTACTTCCGATGACTTCTGCCTTTAGATGACTTGTGCTCTTGATATGCTTATGTTTCTGATATGCTTATGTTGTTCGTTGTGAGGATGTGATGATGGTGGTGTTGGTTGTGACGATGTGATGGTGTTGTTGGCTGTGCATTTAATTTCATTGTATATACCCTGTTATTTTGGAGCCGAAATGAATTTGTATGAAACAGAAAAAAGAAAAAAATGCAAAACTACGCCGACGGCATAGCCGTCGACATAGAGGGCCTCTGAATTACTAGTGGCTGCCACGTCGCAAGTTATGCCATCGGCGTACAGTTGTAGCCTAAACCGATGGCCTGAGCCGTCGGCGTATGCACGCCCCAGGGGATACCAGTGCCTGCCACGTGGCAAGCTATGCCGACGGCCCAGGCCGTCGGCATAGGCTTGCCCAAGGAACCATCGCAGGCCGCCACGTGGCTCTCTATGCCGACGGGGGTCGTCGTCATAGGATGGACACGTGGTCGTCCCTGGATGGTGCACTCTTGACGGCAACGCTGCCGGACGCCGTTTGCCATGGAGCTATGCCGACGGCCTAAGTCGTCGGTACTTCTATACGGACACCGTCGGCATAACATATATACCGACCGTGACTTGAGGGTACGCCGACATATATGGTGCCGACGGGGCTGTCGGCATAGACCTATGCCGACGAAAATCCGGGCTACGCCCGACGGCTAGGCCGTCGGCATATAGTTCTATCCTGGTAGTGCTTCCCCGCGTGAAAATTGAAAAAACATGCACGGTCGACCTGACTTGAAAATATGTCCTGGAACGGAAGCCATTTTGCATACCGTTGCTGCCAGAGGATTGCACATATGACGTGGTTACAATAGCAGCGGTGCAGTTCAGAAGCGAGCAGCGTTGAGCAGCTGGGCCAATTAATTAATTTGGGTTTGCAAGCGAGCGGCACTGTTTGGGTCGTGGAGCAGGCCGAGGCGTGGAAAGGCCCGTCCGCGTCTGCCTGCATGCATGATTACAAGGGACGGGGTGTGCTTTCCATGGACGGATTCCCTGCGGCGGTGACGTCATGTGACACCTCCTGTCCCCCCAGTGTGGTCACGCCACGCGACATTCCCGGGATTCTGTCTCCCGCCGGCCCCGACCGCCCGGCCCCGCCTCCCGTCCTCACTCCTCCTGGTCGCCGTCGTCCTCGGACGGGCGGGCGCCCGCGGCGTCCCGGCCAAGACGCATCAGGTGCCGCCGCAGAGGCAGAGCGCTTGTGACTGTACGTCGACGACGGTGTGGACGAGGTGGCTGGGCTATACGAGAGAAACAATGGTGGAAATCTGCTCCCGTGCAGACGGTCAGCCGGCTTTGGTTGGGTGAGTGTGTGGATCTGGCCTTGCGTGCCCTCGGTTCGAAAAACCTCAGGACGAACAGACTGCGCTCTGGCCGTCGGCGTCGGCGTCGGCGTCGTCGTTGGGCTCGCCGTCGCAGGCATGGAAGTGAACGCTGTGTGCGGACGTCGCAGAGGGGAGAGGCCTGCCCTGCAGGACGCGGCAGCCGTCGTGTGGTCAAATTGCTTGGCTGCACTACTGGCCGCTCTGTGGCCGGAAGCGGGGCGCCTTGTTTTGGCATGTCGCACGTCTATGCACCGCGCGCCATGCATGCATGTATGCATGCAGGTCGGAACACGACGACGCGTACCCTACGTGGAAGTGGAGCTTGCTCGAGCTACGTCCTGCCCGAGATCGCCAGGCCTTGGCGAGGAACACCGGGGTCGGAGTAGCTGACCTCAGATTCCCAGTGTCGCTAGCCAAAGCGAAGACTATTTTCCAGCGAGATTTTTTTCGCATGGCAATGGCATTCGGCTCTCAGCTGAGCCATCAGCCATGCATTTCGATTCAAGCGTGCGTACTACTACGGGGTTAAGCATAAGCAGGGACGGACATGGCTCGAAAAAGTGAGCCGTGGAAAGGAAGCTCGGCAAAGGTGGCTACGACTTGCATAGAGCAGGAGGAATATTGATGATCACGGCGATAGATTGCCGCTTCCTTTTAGCGAGATAGTAGAAAAGGTCGTGTGAGGCCGGCCGGCCGGCCGGCCGTAGAACAAACCAACTGTGCGTGCATGTGGCGGCCGTGAAACTGGGAAAGTTCTACGTGGTACTACTCGTGCTCGTGCCTTTGCCACACGGCATGCGTCGCGAGCGTGCCATCTCGCAATGCGAAGCCGGACCTTTATTCTGTAGCGGCGGAAAGGGTGGACGTGCCGAAGCGATCAATGATTCCGGCGAGGCAGCACGACGAGCCGGCCACGGCCACGGCGACGGGCGGCGATCGATCTGCATGATTCCTCGAGTCGACGAGAGAGAGAGGGGGTGAGGGTGAAAGAAAAGTGACTTTTCATCGTCAACTGCGAAAAGCGCCGGCGGTTCTCGCACAGCCACACTAGAGAATCTCATTATTGGTCGTGCGTTTTCCTTCACTTTGCTGGCAAGCAGGCCAGCCGGCCGAGCCAAAGGATGTGCGCGTCTCATTATACGATCGAGTAGGCGTATCCTATTGGAGTACTCCTATTGCTGCAGCCCGTGGCATGCAGCAGATACGGTCGCGTGCGGCGTAGCCCGGCCGGCGTGCGGCGTCTCTCATCAGTCATCCCATCCACCTTTTTTCCTCTTCCAAACAAAAGGTGCATATACAAAGACAGGTCAAACTTGCATTGACTTTTTGCAGGTTAATTTTATCTGTGGTCACTCGGCTTGCCATGTGCGCTCGATTTGGTCACCCAACTCTCAAAGTGTCTATCTAGCTCGGTAAACTTTGTGCCGATGTGGTCATTTTTATTTTTAAAAAAATTACAAGGTTGTACTAATGAAGTTCTGTAGTATAAAACGGGACAAGCTGTTACTTTTTGCCGGAGCATCCTACTAAGGCTGCCTCTAATTCAAAATCATTTCATGATAGAGATAAAAACAGTCAAGGACATCTTCAACTCGGACCCGCAAACCTCCCCGCATTTTGGATATTCACTCTCATCCGAAACTTTAGACAAGGGCGCTATTGAAATATTGGGCCCTTATGGTATCTCATACACATTCGGACATTCCGACGACTGGCCCGTGCACGTTGGAACTTACCTGACAAGGACTTTCGCTATCTTAGTGCATCTACAACCGGACTTGGCAAATCCGACCCCTCAAACGCTCGCGAAAGCGCTCGGACGCGTCCGCGGACAGTGACCGGTCACCCCTCATAAAACGCATTTCACATCCGGACATCTCAAATTAGAAACCTCAAATCCATATTGTTACATGCAACGTGATCCGATCTTTGAGCGAAGCTCGTCTGGTTTCGCTCCCAGCTCGCCCCTCCGTCGTGGGAATGTCTGGCGGCCGGCTGCACTCCCCAGAGTGTTGGTCCGGTCGCCGGCAAGGTAGAGTAGAGCATGGGACACGAGCTGGCTCACGGGACTCGTGGCCCCGCCGTCTCCCATGCCCTACTCTTCCTCGTCGGAGACCGAAACCCGAATGGTGCCGGTGG
Organism: Hordeum marinum; assembly: GCA_022496015.1. Taxonomy (NCBI): domain Eukaryota; kingdom Viridiplantae; phylum Streptophyta; class Magnoliopsida; order Poales; family Poaceae; genus Hordeum; species Hordeum marinum. The sequence goes on from CM039673.1 coordinate 516,142,938, forward strand.
ACGTCAGATCGATGATGGATCCGTCCGGGGAAGAGCCCCCGACGTCCACCAGGATGCGGTTGTGGTGCCCGGACTGATGCGCCATACGGGGCGTCGGAGAATGTGACTCCGCCTTGCCGACGTCCGCTGCTGCGAGGGCTTCCGCCGCCTTCCACGCCCGCTGCCTTGCACGACATACACGCCGAGCCATGCCTTCTTCGGAAGCGTCCCGAAAATCAGCGCACCACCGGAGGGGTTGCGCGTTCGCCAGTGCGTTCGGACGCCAGGCGGATCGCATGGCCCCCGGTGAGGCTGCGACGGCCTGCCTAACGCCGGATCCATGCGCCATTTGGGCGGACGTAGTGTATTTACAACGGAGGGAGTCCGAGCCGAGCCATCCACGGGCATCCTCCCGGGCGCAGCGGAGTGCAAGCCGGACGACCATCTCCTCCTCGGGGCCGCGCGGGATGAGCTCAGGGTCGATGGATCTGGAGTTGAAGGACTGGAATCCACTGCCCGCCATGCCGGAGATGACCGGAGGAGAGCTCGGGTGGCTGAGGGGAGTGTAGGGGAGGGAGTGAAGTGGCTAGGGTTTGGTCCGGCGAGCGGATGGGGACGAATATATGTGGGGTAGGGGTGGGCCAACATGGGCCGGCTCTGACGTGGCGGGCGTGCCCAGGCACGCCCGGGTGCCCCCATATCCGCCCCATATTTGGGCTAGATATGGGGGTGCCGATCAGTCCTGGCGTGTGAGGGCGTTTGAGGGGTCCGTCTGGGTCAAAAAAAGTGACCGGGCGGCCTGCCTGGGCGTATAATGCAGGTTTGAGAGGTCCGGTTGTAGATGTCGTGAGGACCGTTATAGTTACGGATCGCGGATGCCATCCAACGCGGTCATGTATCGAGCCGCGAAGCAGTCCTGACGCGATTTCTTCTGAAAATTGGAGACAAACGGGGGGGGGGGGAGGTTTGCAGTAGTTCGAACTCCGAACACGGAAAATGTCGGTATCCGGCACCCCCCATGAAAGTACATGGATGTCACCTAGAGAGAGTGAATAGGTGCTTTAAAATAATACGGTTTAGGCTTGAAAAAATATGGAATAAAATTAACGTTTAATTTGTCAAGAACAAAACCTAAAGCAACTAGGCTCACCTATGTGCACCAACAACTTATGCTAAGCAAGATAAACAACTAAGTGATATCAAGATATATATCATGAAACAATATGTCTATCACAAAATTAAGCGCATAAGTAAAGGGCTCGGGTAAGAGATAACCGAGGCACGCCGATACGATGCTGTATTCTGGAGTTCACACCCTTGCGGATGCTAATCTCCGTTCGGAGAGGTGTGGAGGCACAATGCTCCCCAAGAAGCCACTAGGGCCGCCGTAATATCCCCACGCCCCCACACAATGCAAGATGTCGTGATTCAACCAAGGGACCCTTGATGCGGTCACCAAACCCGTACAAAATGGCAACCCTTGGGGGTGGTCACCGAACCCGAACACTTTGATAACCCTTGGGGGCGGTCATAGAAACCCGTACAATTGCTCAGGCTGATCTCCACAACCTAATTGGGGACCCCCGATGATTGCCCGAAGCTTTACACCATAATTATTGGTGCCAAAGCATCCAAGAGGCACAAGCTCTAGGGTGCCCAAACACCCAAGAGTAATAAGCTTCTCAAACTTCACTTTCACGTATCACCGTAGAGAACTCAAACCGATGCAACTAATGCAATGGCGAGAACACATGAAGTGTTCAAGTCCCTCACTCCCAAATTACACCACCACAAAAAAATCTATGGAGAAATATGAGAGGAAGAACAAGGAGCTCACAAAGTACTCCAAGGTCTAGACCCAAGGGGTTCCCCTCACATAGAGGAGAAAGTGATCAGTGCAAATGTGGATCTAGATCTCCTCTCTCTTTTCCCTCAAAAAGGATCAAGAATCATTGGAGGGATTGAGAGTTAGCAAGCTTGACGAAGGTCAACAATGGGGAAGAACTCGATCTCAAGAGATAAGATCAATTGGGGAAGAAGACCCCTTTTATAGGAGGGAGGAAATCCAACCGTTACCCCCTCAGCCCGCACACAAGTGGTACTACCGCTCCGGAGAGCGGTACTACCGCTCGGATGGTAGTACCCATAGAGAAGGGCAATGGCAGGGAGCCACAAGCCGGTAGTGCCACCGGAGCGGTACCCGCTCACCCTAGCGATACTACCGCTTGTAAGCGGAAGTGACTGCTTGTAAGCGGAAGTGGAGCGATAGTGACGAGCGGTACTACCGCTTCGCACTACCGTGTCACTATCGCGCGGTCCGACACGAAAAGTCGAGGCCCCCCAGAGGCAGCGGTAGTACCAGCGGTACTGGACAGGGGAACTATCGCCTATAGGCGGTACTATCGCTTGTTGAGAGCGATACTATCGCTTATAGGAAGTACTACCGTGGGAGAGCAATAAAGATGCCAAAGCAAACAGGTGAATACAATAAAACCCGAGCTATCATAACTTTCACATACGAGCTCTAAATTGAGCACACTCAAGCTTGTTGGATAAAGAATGACAAGAGCTATCCAAAAATGAACCTCTATGAATGAAGAACCGGCAAAAACTCCAACATCGAAAACATCATAGAAGATGTATATGCACTCTGTTTTCGATGAACTCGAGCTTGTCATGAAGATGAACATAAGCTCTAAGACCGATAAAGAGAAAAGCCAAACAAGTACCAAGAATGATGATGATGCCAAGAATGCACTCGTTTGAGCTCTCAACGAATGATATGGTCAAGATACTCACTCAAGAGCCCCCTTGATAGTACGGCTATCGATCCTATAACCCGGTCTCTTAGCTACCACCGTGAGACCGGTAGAATAGAAAACCCTATCAAGGTCAAACCTTTGTCGTGTGCATAGTCCTCTTGAGCTAGATGATGGCCATCTTGTCCTCCTCAAGATGGACCACCTTTCTTGTTTGCGTTGACTCTATGAAGACTAGTAGATTGTTCCCCCATAATCTATGATACGTCTCCAACGTATCTACTTTTCCAAACTCTTTTGCCCTTGTTTTGAACTCTAATTTGCATGATTTGAATGGAACTAACCCGGACTGACGTTGTTTTCAACAGAATTGTCTTGGTGTTATTTTTGTGCAGAAATAAAAGTTCTCGGGTCGTCCTGAAAACTTATGGAGAATATTTTTTGAATTAATAAAAAATACTGGCTTAAGAATCAACTGCACGGGCCCCACCACCTGGCCACAAGCCTGGTGGGCGCGGCCATCCCCTAGGCCGCGCCGAGCAGGCTTGTGGGCCCCCTGCTACTCCTCTGACCTCGTTTCCGCTCCTATATATTCCTATTCGAGGAGAAAAAAATCAGAGAGAAGAGTTCATCGCATTTCACGATACGGAGCCACCGCCACCTCCTGTTCTTCCTCGGGAGATCAGATCTGGAGTCCGTTTTGGGCTCCGGAGAGGGGAAATCGATGCCTTCATCATCACCAACCATCCTTCATCACCAATTCCATGATGCTCTCCATCATTCGTGGGTAATCTCATCATAGGCTTGCTGGACGGTGATGGGTTGGATGAGATTTATCATGTAATCAAGTTAGTTTTGTTAGGATTTGATCCCTAGTATCCACTATGTTCTGAGATTGATGTTGCTATGACTTTGCTATGCTTAATGCTTGTCACTAGGGCCCGAGTGCCATGATTTCAGATCTGAACCTATTATGTTTTCATGAATATGTGTGTGTTCTTGATCCTATCTTGCAAGTTGTAGACACCTATTACGAGTTATGATCCGCATCCCCCAGGGTGACAATAACTGGGATTCTTTCTAGTGATTACCGTAGTTTGAGGAGTTCATGTATTCACTAAGTGCTAATGCTTTGGTCCGGTTCTCTATTAAAATGAGGCCTTAATATCCCTTAGTTTCCAATAGGACCCCGCTGCCACGGGAGGGTAGGACAAAAGATGGCATGCAAGTTCTTTTCCATAAGCACGTCTGACTATATACGGAATACATGCCTACATTACATTGATGAATTGGAGCTAGTTTTGTGTCACCCTATGTTATAAATGTTGCATGATGAATGCCATCTGACATAATTATCCATCACTGATCCATTGCCTACGAGCTTTCCATATATTGATCTTTGCTTAGTTACTTTTCCGTTGCTACTGTTACAAACACTACAAACTGCTACTATCACTTGCCACCGTTACCGTTATTACCATATTACTTTGCTACTGAACACTTTGCTGTAGATATTAAGTCTTTCAGGTGTGGTTGAATTGACAACTCAGCTGCTAATACTCGAGAATATTCTTTGGCTCTCCTTGTGTCGAATCAATAAATTTGGGTTGAATACTCTACCCTCGAAAACTGTTACGATCCCCTATACTTGTGGGTTATCACTCTACTACGGGCGAGTCTCTTTTCGTCACATCTTCACATGTCCATTATCAACATAATGGACAACAAGCTTCAAGCATGTGATCTATTCGTGATACTTCACTTGAACTTGCACACCTCAACCGTGATGACGATCACCACTTGATGTCATCCTCAATGGGTTGTATGAGATCTTACTTTTGATGCATTCCCATGGAAACATACCTAACCCCAAAAAGAACAATCACAAAGATCGTGGGTAAGTACACAAAGTGTAATGGACAATACTTACCATACAATGAGATCACTTGATCCCACTTGGTACATCTTCTATGCTTTACGTGTTGATCAACTTGAATCACTCTTAGCCTTAGTCTTGATCAATCATGTATCTTACCTTCTCTCTTCATAAAGATGATGTCTTGAAGGTAACCATGAATGATCACGCAATCTTCTCCAAGACATGCTTGCAATAAGCTCAACTCTCATCTCACCAATCTTGGGATAAATACTTGAATACCACCTTTGTCATCACATAAACTCCTTGAAAACAACAAATGGACTTCAAGAAATGCCTATGGATAAATCCTTCGAATACAACTCAAGGCAACTACTAGTCCATTGGGATTGTCATCAATTTCCAAAACCACACATGAAGAAATATGCTCTAACACCCGGCCCACCCAATCCCCCTCTCGATCATGTTCCTTGCACCTCGCTCCTTTACCCATTGCTTTCCACCATCCACCTCCGCCGCCCCTGCTCCTTGTACGTCTTCGACCGCCGTAGAGGCATTGCCGAATGTCCGCATCAAGCACCGACATGCCCGCTCGCCACCTACGGCAGAGCTTTCCACCATGGTGCCATTTTTACACAGGTACACTCTGCCACCTATCGAGGACCTCCATTGCGGTCACCACGCCCGACGGGTGTTCAGTCAAATGCCATTGAGTTTATTTTCAAATGCTACGTCGTTTTTAGAGTTCAGAGGATGGTGAGATACTCGACCATGGAGGATGAGTTGTTGTGTGATGCGTGGCTGGACGCATCCACGGATTTCATAGGCAGGATCAGAGGGGGGCCCTTTCTGGCGGCAAGTGTGTCCGTGTAAAATCCGGCATATCTCATAGTAGGGGTCCTAATCTAGGCGTCTTGGAGCGATGGTAACATGGACACATGATTTTACCCAGGTTCGGGCTCTCTCAAGGAGATAATACCCTACATCCTGCTTTTGGTTGTATTCATATGGGGTGTTGTACAGAGTACATGTATATACCACGAGATTTTTCTAATGAATATAAGATGGTCTATCGACTAGCCTGGCCTCAGTTTATATATGCATCGTAGGCCTAGGGTTTAGAGGAGTCCTTGTCTTGGGTGCCAAGTCTTGTGGAATCCTCCTTGTATTCGGCATGGACTTCCCGAAGTGGCCCATTAGTGAGTCGCCCTCGGGGTCCTCGGCCCGACCCACTAGTCGGGAAACGACGTGGTGAGTATCCCCTAGTCCAGGACACCGTCAGTAGCCCCCTGAACCGGTCTTCAAGTTGGGGACGCTCCTCGGTTCTTCCGAAATGTTCTTCGTCTTCGGTCATCGGTCTTGAAAACTGGTTCAACAAATCTCCCCATCTCCGATCTCGAGAATTGCCGATGTGTATCCGAAGAGTTCATACGTCGGGCATCCGAGGAGCCCCTTTAAATTATCGGCTTTTATCAATGCCTTGTAATTTTTACGCCACACCTCGGGTATTTTTTTCCCGTGGGGCGATATCCTTTTGCATTTGAGATCCAACGCTAAATTGCATCCGAGGTGTATTTTTCGCCGAGCTCCAACGCTGGCCGGCATCCGAGGTGTTATAGACTACCTCGGTCATGAAAAGTTTGGAGGAGTTCAACCGAACATAATGCGAGAAAAGCCCTCTAGGGAGAAAACCACTCGCGTCCGAGCTTGATGCCGAACTGCGTCTGAGCTCTAACGCCGGATTGTATCCGAGCTTAATGTCAGAAATGCTCTTTATGGAGCCAGCCACTTTCGCCTGAGCTTTATGCCGGACCGCTTCCGAGGTGATGCACCACCGTGACCGTGGGCTGAATTTTTGTGGATATTATCGATTGGTGCAATTTATTCTCTACCGAGACATATAGCCAGTAGCCCTCAAGGTGTGTGTCGGTCTAAAACCCGAGATGCACCTGAAGGATGACATAAAAACGTTGATCCTAGTAGCCCCTAAGACTCAGGTCGATTCGCAAAATCGGCCCGAGGATCAACTCCTAGCTCGGCAGCATACTTCGGAACACAAAAACGGTGTGCACGGACCTCGAGACTCAGGTTGGGTGCGGCCAACCAACCCTAGGATCATAATCTCATCGGAAATTGTATTGCACTGAAATTTTCTGCATTGAATTGTCAATGCAGTAGCCCTCGAGACTTGGGTTGGGCAATATGGCCGACCCTAGGATCGTATCTCCTCGGGAACTAGTTCAACCGTCATGTTCGTTTTGACAACGCCGAGGTGGAGTTCGACAGGAAAGATGCCAAACCGTAGTTTGAAGAAGAGTTTCTGGGCAAGACCATCACGCCGAACACCTCAACCAAGAGGATGACCCGCTTCCTAAAAGGAAAACATAAAATAGGTGAAAGATGTTATAAGCTCAAAAGACCAAAAAACTTGCGCAAAAAACTTTATGTCTAGATTGAATCAAGTTTTTTGGTGCCAATACGAAATTGGTCTTAAAATTGTGCTTTCATCGTGCTTTGACATGACACATCAGATCTTTAGACTTCAAGTGGGTCAGCCTTCGGCTTTAACCTCCCTATCCCGAAGGCAGGGTGTTTCTCAGGCGAGTTTAGCAAACTAAACGCGAGCGGATTTAGAGAGAAACCAGGCTACCCGACTATTGATCATACACTTGAGTCGAGAAAGGAGTGGTAGAAAAAGACTTTGCAATGACTAAGAACAAAACATCTAACATAAAACGGCTCATATTAATTTAAGAGCCCCTAAGTGACCTCGGTAAAAGAATTTTATATATAATGTATGTATTGAAGTACTTATATAATATATGTGTTCGCCCGAACTTTGAACGCGTCTTAACCGACCGTCGGCTTCTCCCTCTTCGGCCAAGGGCCGAAAAGTGTTATCTATTTCACCTACCAAGAATATCGACGATGTTTCGGATAACCAAGCAATCAGGCCATTAGGCTATAACAGACAAAGCACGCCCAGAAAACTTATGCTATATTACTTATGTAACGTAAGAAGCATCTTCAAAGAAAATAATGCCCCCAACGGTACCTTTCTTTGGTCACTCATGATTACTATGAGACTTGTGCAATAGATTTGTGTACGCGTGAGTTCCGTCGTGTGCCGACCATAGTTGAAAACAATAAGAGCGCTAGCTTTCGGCTTCACCCAGTCTGAGGTACGAGTTCGGATGGCCCGATCGTAACAATCGCAGAGGTGCTCCCTTTACTCCCTAGCCGAACAATCGGGAACGTAGGGGTAAGCACACGAGCCAAGCAACCCAGCTTTGCGGAACACTTAAGTTAACATGATGCATATTTTTGCATAATACACGAGCAAGGAAAGAAGCTGTATAATAATAATCACATGCAAAGAAAAAATGTTTCATAAAGAAAGCCCCCAAGTAAACGGGGTATTTGAATTTGTTTGTAACAAACAAAGTTTTGACGAACAAAGTTTATCACAAACAACTTTTTGTCAAAAAAGTATAACTCTCGGTCGAACCGAACAAAATTAGAAAGCTAAAAATATTTTAACATGAAAGCGACTTAACTAGTTAATGTGCTCGGTGTCGATGACGCGATCCGGACTTGTGGGGGGACGAGGACGCCCATCGAACTTTTGCATGACCGAGGTCCCAGCCCCCAAGCCCGAGATGACCGAACGAGGAGCTCGGCATTCCGAAGTAGTGACACGGCTCGGCCTATGTGGTGAGGCGAAGCCCCCGGTCCAGCCGAGGTGGTGGAGTAGGTCAGCAAGGTGACGCCGAACTAACCGCGCGACGCAGCTGAAGCCGATGACCTGCACACGTAAATTAGTGCGAGCAAGAGATAATAATAACAAATAAAAGTAATAGTGTATTTAAAAAAATCTTCTACTTAGTTAATTAAAGTGAAGCAAATAAGTAAAGGAATATGGCCTGGGCCCCGAGGTGCCTGAACGAAGAGTTCGGCTTGACGAAGTGGCGATTCTGCACGTTCGATGTGGCGAGATGAAATCCTCGGTCCAGTTATCATGGTGGAGCTGTGATCGGCGGACGCCGAAGTCTCGTGCAAGTCGGCTGGTGACGCCGAAGTCTCATGCCAGCCGAGGTGTTAAAGTAGGTCAGCCGATGACGCTGAAGTCCCCGGAGCAGGTTGATGAAGGGATGCCAAAGCCCCGGTCTAGCCGAGGTGACGGAGCATGTCGGCTGGTGATGCCGAAGTCTCAAGCCAACCAAAGTGTCGAAGTTGGTCGGCTGGTGATACCGAAGTCTCACGCCAGCCGAGGTGTCGAAGCTGATCGGCTGGTGACGCCGAAGTCTCACGCCAACCGAGGTGTCAAAGCAGGTCGGCGTGCTGGACGTCAGCTTGAAAAAGTAACGGCACGGTGATGTCAATGCAGGTCGGAATTTGTGACGAGGTCAATGCTGTCTTGATGAAGCAACGGAGCGCCCGACCCGTACAACCCTCGGATGACGAGGTTCGCTTGATGATTATTCAGCCCTTGCGATGCCGAACTCTTGGTCGGATGACCGAGATTGAGAAAATTTCCTTAAAAAAGGATGTTCGACAACCTGCTCATGAAAAAGAACTCGGGTCGGATTCGTTTTCGCGCAGAAAATAGATCCAAAATTCTTTGTATTCATCGGACGTTTCCCAGAGTTTGAACGGTCAGATCGAGCTGAAATTTGAGGGGTGCTCGATATAGGAATTCCGCAACCGATGAACGGTGAGATTTTCCAACGGAAGTCCGAGCTAGATATTGTACACCTCACCCTAAACTTATCCAGATTCTCGTCCAGATTCGACAGGGTGCCGGTATATTGCAGATCGCAGAAGATTTCTCCACCGAAACGCGACAAAATTTTACAGGGTTGTTCTAGACTCAATTCCGCACAATTCCACCGAAGCAATCGTCAAAACACTCGAGGAGGCGGGGATGACGAACACGAATCCGCTGTGCAGAAAAACTGCATGATCGCGCGAGGGCAATGTTGACGTTGAGCCCTCGAGCACCATGGAGGATTCTTCCATGATCTTGGTTGAGATTGGAGTTGATGTTGATGAAGACCCTCGTCCGATCTATATGATCGTACGTGGAGCACAGTCTTCGGCATAGCCGAGGTGACGAGTCAAGCCGGTGACGAAGATGCCGACGTTGACGGTGTAGCTCGGTTCCGACGCGTAGATCGCGATAAAGCCGATCTGAATCCCCATCGCACCGCGACGAATACCCAGCTGTCTCTCAATGAAAGCACCAATGTCAGTGTCAAATCCGACATATCTCGTAGTAGGGGTCCTAAGCTAGGTGTCTTGGAGCGATGGTAACATGGACACATGATTTTACCCAGGTTCGGGCTCTCTCAAGGAGATAATACCCTACGTCCTGCTTTTGGTTGTATTCATATGGGGTGTTGTACAGAGTACATGTATCTACCACGAGATTTTCCTAATGAATATAATATGATCTATCGACTAGCCTGGCCTCGGTTTATATATGCATCGTAGGCCTAGGGTTTAGAGGAGTCCTTGTCTTGGGCGCCAAGTCTTGTGAAATCCTCCTTGTATTCGGCATGGGCTGCCCGAAGTGGCCCATTAGTGAGTCGCCCTAGGGGTCCTTGGCTCAACCCACTGGTCGGGAGACGACGTGGTGAGTACCCCCTACTCCAGGACACCATCAAAGTGCACGAAATGTTTCACACACGAAAGGATTTTGCGCCATACAACATGTACATCATTCATCCATGCAACGTAAAGTCATTGTCGTATCGCTAGCACATGATCCAGATCGGTATCACTAAGTTTTGCAACGTGGTTTGTGAGCTCGAGGAAAGGTGTCCATGGCACGCGACAAATGAGGGGCTCCTAAGTTTTTTGCTTCCTCTTGCTCAACTGGTTGATTGATTCATTCACTCGGCGTTGATTTACACATTACATGTAGCCCGCACGCGCTACCGTGGCATACCGCAAGAAAGGGGGACATACCACGTGACGGTGAGGCACACTCGCTCGACAGCTCATTCAACCTCGTGGAGTGCGTCACATCGACCCACTCGAGATAGTCCGTGAGGACCCATAAGTATAGGAGATGTATGTTAGTTTTTTCGATAAGTAAGAGTGTCGAATCCAATGAGGACCAGAAGGAATTGATATATACTCCCTCCGTCCCAAAATAAGTGACTCAAAAATGGCTCAACTTTGTACTAACTTACTACAAAGTTGAGCCATTTTTGAGTCACTTATTTTGGGACGGAGGGAGTAGTTTTCAGTAAGGTTTTCACTACTAATTCCGATGTATCGATTTTTTTCTCGCGTCAGTCTCTTTCTTCCTTCATGCCGGACCTCGTCGTAAAGGGCAACCCCACTATCTATCTTGGGGGGAAATCATGGCTACATTGTCTATCTTAGGGGGGGGGGGGTGCAGGGGATCATCGAAGTTGTTCTTCGGTGCGGTGTGGCTTGGAGGTGAGTGGACGTAAGGGTAGGGTGAGGCGACGCTTGCCGCTGGCCGTGGGTCGGTTAGGCCCGGGCTAGCCGACGACTGCACAAGGAAGAATAAGCGAGAGGTCAAAGATGAACAATACCATGAGCTGTTTACAACTTTTGGATGAAAATCAGATGGTGTAGAATAGAAGTGACTGATGTGCATAGTTCGGTCCCTCTGAATTTAGATAACATTTGCTCCCTCCGTTTTTTATCTAATCGCTTATTAGTTTTGTCTCGAGTTAAACCTTTTAGACCGACCATGTTTATACATTTTTTTAATATCCACAATACCAAATCAATTCCAATTCCATTGGAATCGGAATTCACTATATTTTCATACCATGCATATATTACGCATGTATCTACTATGAAAGTTTATATTTTTTGATAAATTTGATTAAATCTTATAAATTTGAACTTGGGTCAAAACTAACGTGCGTGCAGAGTAAATAAAAACCGAGGGAGCACCGCATTATTTTGCAGAGACAGAGCCCCCGAGAGGTTGCTCCAGTGCATGCCCCAACTTGTCACGCAATGCACATATTCGTGGCAAGCGTTTTATGCGCCCGAGCCCGCAAGGCCCAGTTTGATTTTGACCCCTCGAAGGGTCACGTCAAACCCGCAGGTCGCTCGCGTCACAGCCGTAGCGCGCACGATTTGGCGCCGGATCTCGCCGTGCACCGCACCGCCAAAGGCAGCCCATGCATGTAGATGTAGGCCTCCGCTCCGCACATCAATCCCATCCACCCCCCAATGCCGTCCACAAACCCATGGTTGTAGCATGTTGGTCGACACGCCGGGCAAGTGACGGCATCACTACGTACGTACGCGCGCGCTATGCGTCTGGTGGTGTGATGGACGCACGACGCCGACGGGGCGGTCGTTTGGGCGTCCGGTTATCCCCGTGTGCCGCTCGGCCGGTCGCGTCGCGTTTCCCGGAGCCTGGCACCTCCCATCAGCTCGGCCGGTACGCAAGGTACGCGGGGACGCACGTTGCCACTGCCCCACGCCTCCCACGCCGCAGCGACGCTCTACCTCCACGACGTACTACTACGTGCGTGCGTACGTACCCGCAGGCCACAGCTGACGAGCCCGCCCCAGCAGCCACAGCGGCCAGTGGCCAGCGGGGGTCGGGCCAGCCGGAGAGGAGAGAGCAAATGGAGTTTTTTTTTCCAAGGCGGAGCGCCTGCGCGAATGGGGAATCATGGGTGAGGGGGCTTCCGTTCCGCCGCCCGAAAGGTGGGCATCTTTATCCCATTCCCATTGTTGGCAAGCAAGGTGAGACGAAGCGGGCAGCAAAAGGCGCACACCGGATGTATCATTGCCCTCTACTCAGCTCTACTGCCCTGCCCAGGCCCATCCTACCACGCCCTACTACGTACGCCGTACCGCCACCACCACGCCACCCCCTCTCTCTCTCTGCTTCTCTCTAGCGCGGCGCGGGCGCGGGCGCCTCCTCCGCGCGTGCTCCCGGGCCTAGCACAGGAGAGCTCCACCGCTTTGCTTTGCTTTGCCTTGCCTTTATCAGAGGCAGCGCAGCCCCGGCCCCTGGCGTCGCGCATTTGGCACTTGCCCGCCCGCTCGCCACCCTCTTTATACTCGCCCCGGCACTTGCACTCCTTCCGTGCCTTCCTCCCCGGAGACGGACATTGCCGAGCTACCGCTCCCCGGCCCTGCCCGCCGGACAAGGACAAGGCAGCCAAGCTGGGTACGTTCTCCGCTCCCTCGTCTTGCTTCCGCTCCGCCTCATCATCTCACGCTCCTCCCATGTCTCCGATTACTGCCTCCCTCTTCCGAAACCATCTTCAACACGCGCTCGTTTGTGCTACTACTAGCTGAGCTTACGGCGCCAATGGCGGTTTCTGGTCTGCTCTGCACTCGGAGGCGGCACGGCATGTCCTTCTCCGCACGGCACGGGCTAGCCGCATCTGCATGGGGTTTCACCTCGTGCCTCGCCTCGCCTGCTTGGTTGAAGGACTAGTTGTCCTAGTGATCCCATAGGCTGGGGCGTTCTTGTTCCCTTGCTCCGCCGTTCGGTCCCACGCCATGCTCGCTCGAGGCAGGACACGGCATTCCGTCGAGCACCTAAGCCGCGTACCAGTACCACCGCTAGTACTACCAGCATAGCAAGATTCCCGGCGCCATTTTGCTCTGCGCCTAGCTCCAGCCCCTGTCGGCTCTCGGCTCTCGCGTCGCGTGAAAACACAAAAGCCACCTTCCCTTCTTTCTCGGGAAAGCGAGTGAGGAGGCGGGTTTTTAGCCGGCAGCCATGCGGACCCAACCCGAGCTCTCTAGCTTGCGACCACCACTAGCTCGCCATTTCCTAGCGTATTTTTTGGGGCCTTCTTCTCGTTCCCCATTTGCATACTTGCTCACACACATTAACAGATATCCTCTGCTTCTCCTGCCAACGGCACCATTACAGTTCCGAGAAGCTCTTGCCGACTGATCAACCAATGGCCAAGTCTGCTTAAGCCGCCGCTCGTTTGGCAGTCCTGCATCCAGCTCCAGCCCCGGCTCGACTCAGCAGCGGCTCTTTAGCTTGCTTGGATTTGGTCGGGGAGAGATGGCGGCCTCGCAGTCGCAGGAGAAGCACCACCTGCCGGCGTTCGGCGTGCTGAGGAACGCGGCGGCGCTGCTCGACGAAATGCAGCTCATGGGGGAGGCGCAGGGCGCCAAGAAGGTGATCAACTCGGAGCTCTGGCACGCCTGCGCCGGCCCGCTCGTCTGCCTGCCGCAGCGCGGGAGCCTCGTCTACTACTTCCCCCAAGGCCACAGCGAGCAGGTCCGTCTGAATCCTTCTACTGCGCGAGCTGCTCCGTTCATTTGGTTAAGATCCCCTAAGTTTTTTTTGATCTGGCAGGTCGCGGCGACCACCAAGAAGACGCCCAACTCCCGCATTCCGAACTACCCGAGCCTGCCGTCCCAGTTGCTGTGCCAAGTCCACAACATCACCATGCATGTAAGCGCACACGGTTCATCTTCAGTTTCAGAGGTGTAGGGGTCAGTGGCCTTTTGCATTTGCATTACCATTGATGAGCTCTTGATTGCTTGTCTTCCACAGGCCGATAAGGACACTGATGAGGTCTATGCACAGATGACACTTCAACCAGTTAACTCTGTAAGTGCTGTCGAAAATGGAACCTAGAGAAGAAATTCAGAGCATGCTGAACTGAATTTTTTCTGCAGTGTGTTCACTGAAAGTGTAATAAAACTGTCAGCTGATTCGAAGATCCTGCCAATTTCAGGAGACCGACGTGTTCCCGATCCCGTCTCTCGGCAGCTATGCCAAGAGCAAGCATCCGGCCGAGTACTTCTGCAAGAATCTGACCGCGAGCGACACGAGCACGCACGGCGGGTTCTCGGTGCCGCGAAGAGCCGCAGAGAAGCTGTTCCCACAGCTGGTATACCAGCCTCCTGCCCACATTTTCTTCTACCCACCTGGTTACTCATTGTGAATGCATCAGCTCATACATGGGGCTATGTCTTCTGGGCTTGCAGGATTACTCGATGCAGCCTCCTAACCAGGAGCTTATCGTGCGAGATTTGCATGACAACATGTGGACGTTTCGTCACATTTATCGTGGTAGGGTCGAATGCTGCTTGACTTGCTTTCAACTTGTTCATTCAGGGTTACATAATTTAGGTGTCCCGGGTCCCTGTCTTCTAAATGTTTCTCCATTTGGCGTCTCATCACAGGTCAGCCGAAGCGACATCTTCTAACGACTGGATGGAGCCTCTTTGTCGGCGCGAAACGGCTTAAAGCAGGGGATTCTGTCTTGTTTATCAGGTATGTATATGGACCCAAATTGCATGATATCCATGTCTGTTTGGGATCTTAACCAAATGCATCCTGCGATACTATATCTGAAAAAAGGTTCAGACTATGGTCTGCTGTGAGCTCTAATTATTGGATGGAATGAACCATATGGATTATCAAGATAATTCCTGCATTTCCGGCATCATATCTAGGGCATACAAAGTTGGTTACAGTGTAGAATCAATCTCGAATTACCATATTAAGATGTAACGTAGGAATGTACGATAACCCATTACTTATGGACTTTCTAGTATCTGTTTAACTAATTATCCAATATAGACATATCTAACTTGCTGAATTCAAAAATTTCATGCAGCGGTAGCTGTACATTATGTACAACTATAAGCTAGTACCTGCAAAGAGGCGATAAGTAGCGCTATAATGCTATGTGCGACACATACACCAAACCTTTAGTCAACAGTCTAAAAATAACTTAAAATAGCTTATAATTTTCCACTCTTAGTAAATTTGTGGGAACAAAACGCCCATTACTGACGAAAGTTACTTGTTTCAGGGATGAGAGGTCACAACTACTTGTGGGTGTTAGGCGGGCCACTAATCAGCAAACGGCATTGTCATCTTCGGTTCTGTCCACTGATAGCATGCACATAGGTGTTCTGGCTGCTGCAGCTCATGCTGCATCGAGTGGCAGCTCATTTACCATCTACTACAATCCTAGGTACAATTTTTTATCTCCATTTTACATTCCAGTTCATATGGTTTTCTGGTGGCATATTTAACATATATTTGTTCTTGAAATCTCTCCAGGACAAGCCCATCGCCGTTTGTTGTTCCTGTGGCAAGGTACAATAAGGCCAACTATATCCAACAGTCTGTTGGCATGAGAATGGCTATGATGTTTGAGACAGAGGAGTCAAGCAAGCGCAGGTTTGTGCACTAACCAGAGATAAACACTTTGTCATATGCAGATAGCATTTTTTTCTGCTTTTGATTTGCTCTGTATTCTTCTCCGCTAAAACGCAACTGATGTCTGAATGCAATATATACTAGTAGTATGCTTTCAAGTTTAAATTACTGGCTGTGCAAATCTTTCCCACTTTCACCCTTGAGAAAAATGAGTGTTAGAATAATGTAATGTGCCATTTAAGTATGAAGGTTTGGCATCATCTTTCAATGTATATGGTCAGTGAAGTTTTTGCATCATACGCTGAACAAAGTTGATCTGTTTGACAGATACACTGGCACAATTGTGGGAGTTAGCGACTCTGATCCCATGAGATGGCCCAACTCCAAATGGCGCAACTTGCAGGTGCCTTTGCTTTCCTGCAAAAGAACTTGAATAAACCTGCCTATCATCATGTGGTCATCCTTATATAGTTTGCATTGCCAGGTTGAATGGGATGAACATGGATATGGAGAAAGACCTGAGCGCGTGAGCATATGGGATATTGAAACTCCGGAAAACACCATAGTGTTCCCTTCTGCATCATTGAATTCGAAGCGACAATGCCTGCCTGGTTATGGAGGTACTTCTCAACCATGCTTTATTACTTGCAGTACCTGGGCTAGAGACTGATCTGCAAATATTTGTAGGATCATTTCGTAAGTTGAAACAATACTCACTTTTTTTTTTCATTGGCAGTACCTGGGCTAGAAATGGGATCTGCAAATATGTCTCCATTTCAGAGGGCACCAGGACATCCATATGGTAACTTGCAGCACATGCCAGCCGTTGGATCGGAATTGGCTATGATGATGTTTCTGAATCAATCTGGCCAAAACATCGGCACTCCACTCAGTTGTCACCAATCCTCTTATTCTAGTATTATTCAAAATGTCAAGCAAAACTATATGCCTCCCTCAACATTTGGTCATCCAATTGGTTCAATTAAGCCAGAAAGCATGCCTTCCAATGAAGCCCAGCAGCAGCAGCTGCATGCCCCTAAGATGCAGAGAGGCGATTCGGAAAGCTGTGAAGTTCAACCTGCCACTGATTCAGTTTCTGCGTCGGAGCTACATGTTGCAGGAAGAGAGCCAAGAAACACAGATAAATATCCAAGTCAAAGCATTTCAGAGCAAAATGGCAAGGGCGAGCCGAGAGTCAAGCCTAGGAGGAGCAAGAAAGGCTCATCTCGCAAAACCATTTCAGAGAATTCTGAACTTTCTTCGGTGCCTTCACGGGTTAGCGACGACCAGCAGAATGTTTTAGAAGCAAAACTGGTTGGCTGTGGCACAGAACAAGTTAACTGTGGTAATAACGAAGGTTCATCTGGTGCACTCACTCATGGTGACTTTGCTGGACAGTTGCAGTGTCAGCAGGTTGAACAAAATGAACTAGTGTCGCCACCAAAGCTGGAATCATCAATATCACCTGATGGAGGGAAGTCAGTCAACTCATTTCCAAACCAGGCGCCTTTTTCACAGTTCTTTGATGGTCTAGATTGGATGGTTCAGCCTCCTTATTACCAAGACTCCAATGGCATCCAGTCAGTTAGTGCATCAGAGAACATTTTCAGTCCATCTGCTAATATGGCTTCCACAATAAACACTGATACCCTGGAGACTTTTCAGAACTCTTGCCTCTCAGACTGCTTCCCCAATTCCATACAAGACTTCATCGGCAGCCCGGATCTGCCTTTGCTAACGTTTCTGTCACCTGAGATGCAAAATCTGGATGTTCACCACGACGGAAGCAACGTGCCGAGCACATCCAACTCATATGTACAAATGAGCTTCTCTGAAGATGATAGCGGGCATCACATGGAATCCATCCAAAGAGGAATGAACAGCACCTCATGCTCTCAACCACAGACCACCGAGGGCTTCAATCTGGGGATGTACTCGAAGCTGCCAAGTTTGAAGGAGTCTCAAGTTCTGTCTCTGCCAGAGATCCACAACAGCTCCAGGGGCACATCGTCCTGCAGCATGGATGCAGCAGAGTACAGCATCGACCGGAGCGCAAAGCCGATGAAACCGCCGGTGAGGACATACACGAAGGTATGGTACTACGACACTGCCAAGTAGGCAGCATCTGCTGAAAGTTCTCTGATAATGAGATGGTAACTTTCAAACTTTTGCTTATGCTAATTTGATCTTGTGATCCATGGCAAGCAGGTTCAAAAGCTAGGATCCGTCGGAAGATCTATCGACGTCACGCGGTACAGAGATTACCGTGAGCTGCGATCAGCCATCGCCTCCATGTTCGGGCTCCAGGGGAAGCTCGAGCATCCTGCTAGTTCAGACTGGAAGCTTGTGTACGTCGACTACGAAAATGATGTGCTTCTCGTCGGCGACGATCCATGGGAGTAAGCATCGACGGCACTGTTTCCTGACAAAATCCAGCATAACATACCCCTTAGAATTTATCCATGTCCTAATGTAGCACAGTTCTTATCCATGTCCTTAGAATTTCACTCACTTGCTCACTCACTGTATTGTGCTTCTCTGAATCTTTTCAGGGAATTCATCAACTGCGTGCGATGCATCCGGATCCTATCGCCGTCCGAGGTACAACAGATGAGCGAGAACGGCATGCAAGTCTTGAACGACTGCATCCAGGCAGACCAGTAGGGGCCAACTCTCACCACTCAGTGCGCGTTGTGCAAAATCAAAATAAAGCAGAGAGCAAGATTTAAGCTAGATTGCTATATGTTCTGAGCACGGTAGCGCCTTTTCCTTAGTTAACCGTAGGCTGATTTACTGACAGTGTATTTTGGTAGAGAGATTTAGATTTACCAGCGTTTGTGTTGGTAGGAGGGAGAAGAGCTGATCTATTTCCCAAATGCCGAAGAACCCCTTTTCCTTTTAAAGACCGAAGCAGTTTGCCGTGTGATTGCTACTTAGTTGTGATGAGCTTTCTTTAGCCTGATGTCGCAACACCAGTGTAAATGTTGGAGCTGCTGGATTTGGTTTTGTCAATTGTAGATTTGTTTACGCTTCACTGATGTGGATCTTGGTTGGCAATGGTGGATGGCCTGCTCAGCAGCACTCACTTATGCTGCTCTTGCGCTGATTCCAGCTCTGTTGCATAACCCTGTGTGGGTAAAATCTACCTCATGCTGCACATGGATCTGGATCTGTGTTGATCTGTCGTTTTCAGTCAGTATAAAAATGCAGCAAATCGAGAATGTTTTTGTTCCCAAAATTGGTGAGCCAGGCGGTTTAAGGTTGAGGTCAAGCTTCCTCCTGCTGTGCTATGCTATGCTATGCTATGCTATAATAATGGGCACGGCAACCCTGACGACAGACCAGACGAACCAAAGCTTCGCAGAAACGGAAACCGAAACCGAAATCCAAACCCCCGACCGACCCACCCACCCGTCTCCGCTCGCTCTTCTGCCGCAGACGCCAAGATAGGGACCGACGCCCCCGCCGCCGCCCCGGCCGCCGCCGCCGTCTCGGGCGGCGACGCGGCCCGGAAGCGGCCGGGCGGGGAGGATGCGGCCGCGGCCGCGGACGGCAAGCGGCGCCGGGCGGAGCACCCCTCCTCCGGCTCCCGCGATCGGCACGGCCAGCAGCGGCACCACAAGGCGGGGCGCCCGGGGGACGGGGGCAAGGGGAAGAGGGAGACGATGCGGGCGTCGCACATCCTGATCAAGCACGAGGGGTCCCGGCGCAAGGCCTCGTGGCGGGACCCCGACGGCGTCGCCATCTCCGCCACCACCCGCGACGACGCCGCCGACCTCGCCCGCGCCCTCCGCGACCAGATCGCCGCCGGGGAGCTCCAGTTCGACGCCGCCGCCCGCGACAACTCCGACTGCAACTCCGCCAAGCGCGGCGGCGACCTCGGTCAGTGCCCCCTCCCTCCCTCCTGCCCCGCCTGATTTGTTGCTCCGTGTGTATGTGCTACCGCTTTGGATGTGTGGATTTGCTTCCGGGCGTGGCCAATTTGGGTGTGTCGGTGGCGTTTGGTGTGTGGAATGCTGATCAGAATTGGCAAAACTGGCTTGCGTGTCGTGTTACATAATCTGGGGATGTTGGCTAGTCCCATACAGCCTCACTGGACTGCTGCATCTGACTGACAGATTCACTATAATTCAGGCAATAATCCGAGCTGTTATGTAGGAGTAGCTTCAATTGTGTGCAACGATGCATGAATGCCAGATGTTTCCTCTTCAAGTCTTTAACCAGGTTACTTACCAGTTCTGTTGGATTCTTAGTGCCACTGTAAGGCGGTTTGTTCGTTATCGGTACACATGTCTGTTCTATTTGAGCTGACCAATTAATTAATATCTCTCTGCTATCTAATCTTACTCCACTATAAGGCAATTCATTGTCAGCACCCGTGTTTGTTGTATTTGAACTGACAAATTAATATCTCCCTGTTATCTAATCTTAGTCCACTATAAGTCGGTTCTTAGTCAGTACTGAAGTGTGTCCTATTTGAACTGACCAATTAATATCTCTATGTTTCTGTGTAATTTTTGTTATCCTTTGAACTTTCAGTAGTTAGGTAACTACTTATATCCACTAGAACAAATAACGGCCGCGTTAACCAACACAGGATGATTTACTCCAGTACTTTCCGCATTCAGTTCTAGCTATTTCCGCACCCCCTAATCGACCAGAACAACAAATACGTATCCCCTCCACCCCTTTTGGCATTATTAATGGAATATCCTTCACTATTTTACTAAAAATGGAACGAAATGAGATTGGATTGTTCCTCAGTTGAAAAGAGATGTCTTGAGTTAGTTCCCTAAATTGCTCTTTCTATGAGTTTTGTTATTATTAATAATGGCTAAGGTTTCCTTGTTTTCTCTGACTTTCTGTTACCTGCAGCTATATGTAAAACCTGGCACACACTTTATGTATGCTTAATCCCAATGTTCAGGCTGCCTTTTGAGCCTGCCTTAGCCAGTTCATTTTTCCTGTATGAATATTTTGGAATGTTGCAAGGACAACACACGCCTGTGGAACACACCACAATACACTATAAAGAGTTAAAGACGTGGTGATATATTGCTTTTTCCAAAAACAAGAAGCTGACCAACTGAACATGATGACATGTTTAAATTGTACAGTATTTCATAGCTGTTCTGTCCAAAATTACTGCATGCTTCTCTGCAGTACCTTTCTATAATTCATAATTTCCTAGGGTTATCGAACCATTGATTTTGGAACATAAACTGGGATACTTGAGCACCGTTATGAGCACAACGTGGAAAAAAACAAGTAGACCAAACAGGCATGAGCACGCAGTGGCATTGTTTTAAAGAAGTACGACGGGCACCAGCCAGTCAGTCTGCGGCACGCAAATAAATTCCACATCCTGCAGGTGTTAAACCTTGGTGGGGGGTTGGCGCTGGCACACCCGCACCAACCTAGTGACGTTCGGTTTCTCAAATATGTTCTTATTGTGTTGACATATTTGCACCGCATTCGCCCAGCATCCACAAGGGACTAAAATAATGAAAATAGCACATATCACTAGATTGTTTTCTTGCTGGTGCAGTATTCTTTTCTAGTGTTCTTAACCAACTGCATCTTACATTGCTAAGAAATGTGAAGCTCTAGACTTGTTCAGGTAAAGTGGTAAACTCTATTTTGCATGGGAGTATGGGATGAACCATTTGTATTATGTAGACAATACCTGCATGAAAATGCCATCACATTTAGGGGATGCAAAATGATTAGTCTACAGTCTGTTTTGCCTTTATTTAGGCAATTTGGATGCTGTAATGAAGGAATGCCATGTGCATCAGACGGTTAGGCCTTGTCTTTTTCTGTTACAAACTCGTGGTCTTTCCAGTTTCCACTAGTTCATTACTGTCTTCTATTGCACCCCTGATGCTTCAATTCTGACATTCTCTTTATGATTCGAAATTTCGTTCTTGATCAGGCCTAACTTTGGTTTTCATGATTTATGGCCATAGGTCCATTCGAGAAGGGCAAGATGCAGAAGCCTTTCGAGAAGGCAGTGATTGGTCTGAAAGTGGGGGACATGAGCGACGTGGTTGATACCGAGAGCGGCGTGCACATCATCTTGAGGACCGGGTGACAGCGTCGGTTGAAGCTCTGTTGTCGATCCATATGAGATTGGTTTGAGCCATTGCGCGTTCTCTTAAGCAGAGACCTTTTGTTTTAACTTGCATTGTAACAGTGCTGACTGCAAAGCTACTATGGGATTGGTTGTATGCGAGGATTAGACGTTGGTGGTGCTTGTGTTGTCTTGATAATGTTACAGCTTTTGAGTGAAATTCAGTTGTTATTTAAGGTTTCCCTGTTGAACAGTCAATTCTAGTCCAGCCACTTCCTCATTCAAGGATGCTGTACCCTGACAAACTGCACTTGTCCAGGCAAGATCACTAGAGAAGTAAGAACAGAATCAACAACTAAAACTGAGGAGACGAGTAAGTAGTATCTTTAAAGCTTTGCCGTTCACATCATAACATAGCACTATGAATCAGCAACAGAAAACGATCAGTTTCCTCTGTCTGAACTTCTCCAATCTCCCCAGACTAGAGCTTTTAAGTAAAATTCAGTTGTTGTTTGAGCTTTACCTGCTGAAGAGTCAATTTGAGTCCAGCCACTTTTACATTCTCAGGTCCAATAGCTTTGCCTATACCATAATAACCACTGCACTAGTCTGGGGAAGATCACTAGCGAACAGAATCAACAACTAAAACAGAGGAAATGACAACCACAGCAGTAAGTAGTATCCTTCCAGCTTTGCAGTTCACACCATAATAACATAGTATAACGAATCAACAAACAGAAAACAATCTCTGCCAACCGAGACCGCTGCCGACAGAACCACAATCGCAGCAGTATACCTCCTATACCGTCAAAAACAACTCAAATCATGCACGAGAATAAAAAGGAAGAGAACAACCACTAATAAAGAAAACTTATGAGCACTAAATCATAGCAGCAAAAGGGTAAAAAATGGAGGTTCATCCAACTATTCCGTGATCGACATGTTTTGGCAGGGCACCCATACATCACATGTTCAGCATTCACCAATTTTGGTTAGACACATGCGTGGAATATTTGGAAAACGAGTGTGGCACCGGGCGAGTTCTCGGGACCGAAAGGAAGAGTTCCATATCAACATGGCTCTGTGCAAAGAGATTAAGAATGCAGCGCAGTGTAGGAGGGCTTGTTGGTGCTCCACAAAAGGTGTCATTGGCGAGAAGCAATTTCAGAAGACACCACCTTGCTTGCTGCACAAAGATAAATAGGTATTTGCATGTCAGCGAGAAGAACACCTGCTGTTACCACCTTTTTTTTTCAGATTCAAGTCATAATGCTGATGAGAGAGTATTATCTTTTAGGTTCAAGAAATTGTACCTTCAGCAGTAAGCATCTGCAGCATCTATATTAGCATCTGTTTTGTAAAGCTTCTGAAGCATCAAAGAACCAACCACTTCGATGGCAAAACCCACAACGTGAGCAACTATGGCTGAGTTAAGACGATCGCTTCCGATTGGCACGTGAATTGGTGTGTGGCCCAGACCGAAAGACAATGTAAATGCTATCGAGTGTAGGGCCACGTGCAAAATCTCTGTCATGCCGGTGCGAGCAAGCCCATATGCCTTGTCAACTATCATGATTTTGATGCTCATAAGCAGTATGAATAGGAACAGCCAACAACACGCCTCTATCCATGAAGCTGCCACATCATTTTTCACGTTCCTCAGAAGCAGTCCCTTGATGATGATCATAGTAACGTGGAACGCAAAGAGCATGCCAATGACAATAGATAGCCGCCTGCAACGATTGCGATCCCTCTGAACTTCTCTTCGCAAATCGTCATCATGACCTGAACCATTGCCATTCCCCCGGCCCCTGACACTGCCATTCCCCCGACCATTGCCATTCCTGCCACGCCCATTGCCATTCCCATGCCCACTGCCATTCCCACGCCCACGCCCACTGCCATTCCCATGCCCACTGCCATTGCTTCCATTGCCATTTCTTATCCTTTCTGTATCATCCCCTTTCTCCAAGTCAATTTCAAATAAACTTGATACCTCACTCGAGTCACTATTGTCTGAACCATTAGGATTGAAGGGAGGTCTAATATATGAGGACCCCAAGTTACATGAGTTGTGCTGCACCGGAAGAAGGGGTCGTGGTAGTGGGTACCCGGTACCGTGACTTTGGCTGCTGTCTGGAATTTCTGGCTGCAGCACATAATGTTAACAGTGAATGATTTCATTGAACCAACAGAGAAAAACGACGTAGAATTGTAGAAAGAACTAGAAAATAAACATACAAATACAAGACATTTCAGAGTGTAACATGTTCTTTTCCTAAAAAAAGAGTGTAACATGTTATCCAAGGACACTTGTGCTGTTAGATCTATTCCTACTTCTGCCTGTGCTATAGACTGAAATTGGACAGTGACAATATATCTCCTTCTCTTGACTGGACCACCTTCTTCAATAGCACACATATTTAATCTTCTGCCTACAAGGAAATATATTCAGATAGACGGAGGAGGAGCTGTACCTTTACGAATGATGGCGGCAGGGGAGTGTTAACCCGAACAGGCAATGACAGCTGATTTAATAGTGCGGGAGAGGGCGCTGTTGATGGTGGAGGAGGGAATGCTTTGATCTGTACGGGTGTTGGAGAATGGATCCTGCTTGTAAGTTCTACCTGCAGCAAATAATTTTAACAGTGAATGTTAAACATGCATCAAACAGGACAAAAAACAGTGAAGTAGTTGTATTTCATCATACTTTACTAATTTTTTGTAGATAAAGCTAAAGGCTGATGTAGAATTACTTAATTTTGTGAATTAGGCAGATTCGAAATAAAATTGCGTCTATTAACATGACCTTTATGGCATCAATTTACATAAGCATAACACATTCATAGTGTAACGCGTTATTGCAGGACACATTCAGAGTGTAACACGTCATTACAGGACACATTCAGAGTGTAGCACGTTATTGCAGGACATATTCATAGTGTAACACGTTATTGCAGGACACATTCAGAGTGAAAATAGGTACCCTTCTCTTGAATGGACCAGCTGAAACCATATTCAGAATTTCAGAGAGATGAAAGAGGAGCTGTACCTCTACGGATGGTCGGGGCGAGGGAGTGGTAACCGGAACAGGGGATGGCGTAAGCTTGACTTGAGCTGGAGAGGGCGCGGTTGACGATGGCGGCGAGGTAGAGAGCGCCGATGACGTATCCTGGTCAGAAGGTGTGCTTGATGGCGTCGTGGTGAGCGATGGGGTGTAGATCTCCTGTGAGGGTTCCATTTTGGGCGAGGAGAACGACGGGTTGGTGTTGGCCGATTTCTCCGGCGACGGTGGCGACGGGTGGGTTCCCTGTGTGGGCGGGGACGACGGGTTGGTGCTGGCCGACTTCGCCGGCGACGGTGGCGACGGGTGGGTTCCCGGTGTAGGCGAAGACGGCGCGGTGGTCTTGGCCAATTTCTCCGGCGACGGTGGCGACGGGTGGGTTCCTGGCGTGGGCAAGGAGGACGGGTTGGTGCTGGCCGACTTGTTCGGCGACGGTGGCGATGAGAAGGTTCCGGATGTGCGCGAGGAAGGCGGGTTGGTGCTGGCCGACTTGTCTGGCGACGGTGGCGATGAGAAGGATCCGGATGTGCGCGAAGAGGACGGGTTGGTGTTGTCCGACTTGTCAGGCGACGGTGGCGATGAGAAGGATCCGGATGTTGGCGAGGAGGACGACGGGTTGGTGTTGGACGACTTCCCCGGCGACGGTGGCGATGGGTGGGTTCCCGACGAGCGCGAGGAGAACGGGCTGCGCTTGGTCGACTTTTCCGGCGATGGTGGCGAGCGCGGCGGCGCTAGGCAGCGACCCGGGGCTTCCTCCGCCTGTTGAGGTTGGCCGGCCAGACGAATCCATGGGAGCCGCGCGAGATGAGGCACGAGCCCCGCGGCGGCCCGCCTCCACCCCCGCTCCGCTCCGGCACCGGTAGGGTTTTGCGCTCACCAAGGTTTTGCCGCTAATGATGGATTGAGACTTGCCTTCTTTGGCTCGTTGCCCACCCCGCCCCGTTCTCGACACAGCGGACAGCTGTCACGCAGTACTGCGACGAGGAGCTTGGAACCCGCCCCCATTTTCCCTTTTTTCTTTTTGAGGAATGCAACCCGCCCGTTGGACAGCCAACTGTCGCTCTTGACCCATGTCTGGGCGCATATAGACTAGCGAGGACGGGTGCTAAATTTCAAATTCCGGATAAAAGCAAACTTTCTTTTTCAGACCTAGTACATACTATTCACTCAAGATTTGAATATAATGTTGCTTTACAAGCTTATTTGTTTTTTTTGTTTGTTTATTATGAAGCTTGCCGAGGATTATGTTTTATTTGAAATTTTGTGGCATGCTACAAGTGCGTTATGTTTATCTCGAAATTTGTGTTTATGACTTAGAGTTGAACTCTCGTAGAAACCTTTCTCCTTTTCTCCCACCCTTGCCGCCACCATAGAGCCTCTTGTCATATCTGTCTTGCATAGAAGACGCACATAGAACGTGTTTTGTTGCATGCATTGAGCCCAACCAGATCCACGTGAAATATATATATACACACACACACATATATATATATATACACACACACACATATATATATACACACACATATATACATATATATATATATATATATATATATATATATATATATATTTTGTTTGGTTGTCCGTATTCATTGTTTGGTCTGCATCGCACGAACTTTAAAGAACCTCTCAGCCAAGCCTGTTAGGAACGGTCAAACCGGTAGTGTCCAATGAGCCAGGCTCGGGCGATGCAGGGTAGGGGAATGCGGCACCGAGCTCATACGACCACGGAGATGGCGCGAGCTCGCGCGCCTTTTCGGAAAAGCGGCAGGAGGAATTAGGGTGGCCTCCCACTGATTCGGTCGCTCTATATAGCCAACTTCACCTCTCTCCACCGAAACTCCTGCCATCACCACCCCTTTTCGAGCTTTCCCTCCCACACGGGTCAACACCAACAAGTAGGTAAGTGGCGCTTCTTCTTCGGACGGCGGTACACGACGGCGGCGCTTCGTGTCCTACTCTTCTCCAATCTGTTTCGTGCCTCCTTTGAGCTGCACCGATAGGTGTGAGTTTGATCACCCCCTTCTATGTACTCGTTCTAGCTAGATCTGCGAGCATGTGGTGATATGTCCATTTTGCATTAATTTTTCTACTGTTATTTTGATTGTTTTAATATTATATTTCACTTTTAGGTGCAATTATAATGTCTTTTCTCTCTTAAATTGCAAGTTACATTACAAGAGGGAGATTGTCGTCGGTTGGAATTCTGGGCGTGAAAAGAGCTACAACAGAGTTAGCTATTCTCTGAAGCTCCAAATGACCTGAAAATTTAAGAAGATTTATTTTAGAATATATAAAAAATACTGAAAGAAAAACCAACTGGAGAGGGCCCATCAGGGAGCCACAAGCTTAGGTGGTACGCCCTGTGAGCTTGTAGGACCCACAACAAGCATCTGAGGCCCATCTTCTCCCATGTGAAGACATTTTCCCTACAAAAAAAATGAAGATAAGACTTCCCGGACGAAGCGCTACTGTCTCAAGGTGGAACCTAGGCAGGAGCACTTTTGCTCTCCGACGGAACGATTCCGTCGGGGATACTTCCGTGCAGGATGGAGAAATCGAACCTATCATCATCACCAACGTTCCTCTCATCATGGGAGGACTCATCTCCCTCAACATCTTCACCAGCATCATCTCATCTTCAAAGCCTAGGTCATCTCTTGTATTCAATCTTTGTCTCAAACCGCATTGGTACATGTGGGTTGCTAGTAGTGATGATTACATCTTGTTGTTGATGCTATTTGATTTACTTGGTGGAAGATCATATGTTCAGATTTTTAATCATATATTATGCTCCACTGATCATGAACATGAATATGATTTGTAAGTAGTTACGTTGGTTCTTGAGGACATGGTAGAAGTCTTGTTATAAGTAATCATGTGAAGTTCGTTTTCGTTCAATGTTTTGATGATGTGTTATGTCATGCTTCCTCTAATGGTGTCATGTGAACATTGACTACACGACACATTACCATGCTTGGGCCTAGAGGAAGGCATTATGAGATTATTAAGTAGATGATGAGTTGCAAGAGTGATATAAGCTTAAACCCTAGTTTATGCACTATTCCGTAAGGGCCTGATTTGGATCCATATGTTTCATGCTATGGTTAGATTTATCTTAATTCTTCTTTCATAGTTGCATATGCTTGCGAGAGGGGCTAATTATAAGTGAGTTGCTTGTTCAAGTAAGAACATTATCCTAGCAGGGGTCCACCCACATAACAACTTATCAAAGTAGTGAACACGAGTCAATGAATCATGATGAAGTTAACTAGACAAAATTGCCATGTGTCCTCGAGAATGCTTTGCTCACTATAAGAAGTACTCTTGACTTGTCCTTTGCAATATAAGGACTATGCCACCTTGTTGCACCTTTGTTATTTGGCTTACTTCTTACTTGCTATCAAATTATCTACTACTACTATTTTACAACAATTGAAGAGAATACCTTGCTGAAAACGCTTATCGATTCCTTTTGCTCCTCGTTGGGTTCGTTACTCTTACATATCAAAAAGACTGCGATTGACCCCCTATACATGTGGGTCATTGCTACTTTTAAACTGCATTTTTTTCAAAGATGAGAGGAGATGCAACACAATAGAGATAAGTATTTCCCTCAGTGAGAACCAAGGTTATCGAATCAATAGGAGAATCACACAAGTTCTCTTCATCAGCACCTACACACACAGAGTCAAACACTTGCACCCAACATGGGAAAGAGGGTTGTCAAGCCCCTTGAACTCTTACTTGCAAGGATTAAATACTGATAGGTACATAGATAAAAAGTAAAAGTAAAATAGCGGCAAGTAAAGGCAACAATATTTTTAGGGTTTTAGTAATAATATTTGTATAGACCCTGGGGCCATAGTTTTCGCTAGAGACTTCTCTCTCAAAGATAGCATACGGTGGGTAGACAAATTACTATTGGGCAATTGATAGAAAAGAGCATAGTTATGAAATATTTATTCACGACAATGATCATGTATATATGCATCACGTCCATAAGCAAGTAGACCGACTCCTGCCTGCATCTACTACTATTACTCCACTGACCGACCGCTATCCAGCATGCATCTAGAGTATTAAGTAAAAACAGAGCAATCCTTTGAGCAAGATGACATGATGTAGACAAACTAAACTCAACTAATATGAATAAACACCATCATTTTATCCTTGATGGCAGAAATGCAATACATGTCATGTTCCCTTCTGTCACTAGGATTGAGCACCGCAAGATTAAGCCCATCATAACACACCACTCCCATTGAAGATAAATCAATCTAGTTGGCCAAACCAAACTGGTAGATCGAAGAGAAATCCAAAGCTATAACTATCATGCATAAAAAATTCAGATATGACTCAATTAATATTCATGAGTAGTCTAATCATAAACCCATAATTCAACGGATCCCAACAAACACACCGCAAAGAAGATTATATTGAATAGATCACCGTGGGGATCGCAATGAACTTTGTATTAAAGATAATATATATATATATATATATATATATATATATAGAAAGCCATCTAGGTACTAGCTATGGACCCATAGGTCTGTGGTGAACTACTCACACGTCACCATGGGAGCAGCGAGGTTGATGTAGAGGCCCTGCATGATCTGCCCACCCTCCGGCAGGGCACCGGAACAGGGATCCAGATGGACACTTGGCGGAACAGAGACTTGCGGTGGCAGAAAACGTATTTCTGGTGACTCTTTGGTGTTTTCTCGATTTTAAAGAATTTATAGTGTCGGAGTTAGGTCAAACGGATCCACAAGGTGGTCCCAAGGCAAGGGGGCGCACCTACCCCTCTTGAGCGTGCCCTCTTGGCTTGGCACCGCCTTGTGTGGCCTACAGACTCCCTTTGAGACTTCGAGGTCTTTTTTTGTCTAGAAAAAATCATAAAAAAATCGTGGCATTTGGAGTTCGTTTGGTATAGATTTTAGAAAGACCAAAAACAAGCAATAAACATCATCTGACACTGGGCACTGGGTTAATAGGTTAGTTCCCAAAAATTATATAAAACAACATATAAATGCATATAAAAAGTATCCTAGAATGATAATATAATAGCATGGAACCATAAAGAATTATAGATATGTTGGAGACGTATCAACATCCCCAAGCTTAATTCTTGTTCGTCTTCGAGTAGGTAAATGATAAAAACAAATTTTTTGATGCAACATGCTACCCAACATGTAATCTCTTTTAGGTACGATCTTTCAAAAATGGTGAACTAATAAACATCAACATAATAATATCAATAAACATAAATGACATAATACTTAACTTTCAAAATATATGATCCTTAAAGAACGTTACTCCCCACTCATTTTATCATATTATCATGGCATGACTCTGTCTTCACCACATAGTACAAATCATGAGCACCACGGTGTCAAGTCAGGCAACTGGATCATACTTCTAACACGCTTTAGCATTTTTCAACCTCACTCAATACATGAGCGTGAACCATGGACATAGCATATGGGTGGAATAGAGTATGGTGGTAGAGATCAAAAGGAGGCAAAGTGAAAGGAAAGCCTCGCATCAACTTGGCACACCAACGTGCTATGGAGATGCGCAATCGATATCAATGCGAGGAGTAAGGATTGCCATGTAACACACGCACTAGAGCTATAAGTGTATGAAAGCTCAATGGAATCTAAGTGGGCGTGCATGCAACATGCTTGCTCGTGAAGACCTCGGGCATTTGAGGAAGCCCATCATCGGAATATACAAGCCAAGTTCTATAATGAAAAATTCTCACTAGCATATGAAAATGACAACTCATGAGGCTCTCTATATGAAAAACACGACGCTCCCTCTAAGTACAAGTGTGGAAAAAGAAGTAGTAGCACTATCCCTTCTCTCTTTATCTCTCATTTATTTCTTTTTTTTCTTTTTTCTCTTTTTTCATTTCATTTCATTTCTTTCTTTTTTTATTTATATTTTTTCCCGTCCATAGTCTCATACCGACTTGTGGGGGTATCATAGTATTCATCATCCTTTCCTTACCGGGACAATGCTCTAATAATGATGATCATCACACTTTTATTTACTTACAACTCGATATAACAACTCAATGGTAATATAAAAGAAATGACTTTATATGAATGCCTCTTGCGGTGTACCAGGATGTGCAATGGTGTAGCATAACATGTCAATAATGATGAAGAGTGGCCTTGCCATGAATACTATGTCAGCTATATGATCATGCAAAGCAATATGGTGATGAACACACAAGTCATGTGATGTAACGATGGAAGTTGCATGGAAATATGTCTCAGAATGGTTATGTAAATGCCATAATAGGTATGCATGGTGGCTGTTTTGAGGAAGATATAAAGAAAATTATGTGCGATAGAGGCAGAGCGTATCATATCACGGGGTTTGGATGCACTGGCAAAAGCTGCACCGATCCTCGAGGTGAGAATGCGCAATGCACGGTACCAAAGAGGCTAGCAATATATGGAAATGTGAGTGTGTGTACATCCATGGATTCACATTCGTCGTAAAGAACTAATATACCTATTGCAAATCCTTATTAGATCTCTCGAAGCAAAGTACCACCACATGCCCCTAGGGAGGAGGTTGGTAATAGTTGACAATCGCGCACCCCCGACTGGAACAACACTAGGATTGCAACGAGGAATAAAAATGCACACACATCATCATCATCATCATGACATAACCAATATTTAGATGAGCAACAAGTAACAAGCTTTAACTATCGATATTTCTACTAACCAACAATCATCTAATCATGCCCTTTCATATTACTACATCAATATCGTTAACCCACAATTTCTCTTATATGGTGAGCTACATGAAGGTTTTGATTATACACTCCTTGAATACCTATCCTTTTTGGACTAGTCTTATAATCCATGCAAATTTCCGCTACTATTTATTAGACTCTCAAAAAAATTGAAGTGAAGCACGAGAGTTAAATTATTTCTATAAAATCTACACCCCATTGTGCTCTAAAAGATATAAGTGAAGCACTAGAGCAACTTCTTAGCTCAAAAGATATAGGTGAAGCACATAGAGTATTCTAACAAACCATGATGAACATGTGTCTCTCTCAAATAGGTGTGTCCAGCAAACAATGATTGTGGAAAACTAAATATAACTAAAACTATAATACACGACGCTCCAAGCAAAACACATATCATGTGATGAATAAAACTATAGCTCCAAGTGACATACCGATGGAATGGAGACAAAAGAGGGAATGCCTTCTGGGGCATCCCCAAGGTTAGACGCTTGAGTCTTTCTAGAATTTTACCTTGGGGTGCCTTGGGCATCTCCAAGCTTAGGATGTTGCTGCTCCTTATTCCTTCATCCATCGTGATCGCAGCCAAAAACTTGAAAACTTCAGCACACAAAACTCAACAGAAACCTCGTGAGATCCATTAGTATGATAGGCAAATCATAAACATCATGTACTGTTATAAATTTATTAATATTTAAGTATTGATACTATATTCTAACTTCTCCATGTCTTATACCCCACGATACAATCCATAGCATCATCAAAACAAGCAAACTATGCAAGCAAAAACAGAATATGTCTAACAAAGAACAATCTATAATGTTCTGCACTAAAACCATACTTCTGTAACTTTGAAAATTCTGAAAATTAGGACAACCTGGGAAATTTGTATAGTAATACTGTGTAAAAATTTCAGAATTTATCATGCTAGTAAAAACCAAAAATCCTGTACTTGACGCAACACAATCCGTTTATGCACCGTATCAATTCTACTATTATCGAAATTAATCCCAAAGGATTTACTTGGTATGAACACTAATTAAAAAATAAATATAAAATCATTACTGTTGCAATAATCATGCCAGCACACTAAAATAGAAGGTAAACTAAAAAAATTAAGATAAATGTTGGTTTGTCTCCCAACAAACGCTAATGTTTTAAGCCAGTAGCTAGGCATAATGCATAGTATCAAATGTTTTCATCATTGACACTCAATCCATTGGTTCCCCTCATGATACATTCATAAGGTGGTTTAATTATCTTTCTAGGGAAGTGTTCCATCCCTTTCTTTAATGAGAATTGGAATCTTATGCTTCCCTCCTTCATGTCAATAATAACACCTATAATTCGTAGGAAAGGCCTACCAAGTATTATTGGGCAAGACAAATTGATCAAGCACAAAATCCATGGGCACATAATTTATATTAGCAATAATAAGTACATCATTAATTCTACCCAATGGTTTCTTAATAGTGGTATCCGCTAAATGCAAGTTAAGGGAACACTCATTTATATTAGTGAGTCCTAGCACATCACATAGAGATTTAGGTATAGTGGAAATGTTAGCACCAAGATCACACAAAGCTTTACATTCATAATATTTAAGATTTATTTTAATAGTAGGTTCCCATTCATCATGCAACTTTCTAGGAATAGAAACTTCTAACTCAAGTTTCTCTTCATGAGATTTTAACATAGCTTCTACGATATGTTTAGTAAAAGCTTTATTTTGTTCGTAGGCATTGGGTGAGATAATTATGAATTGCAACAAGGAAATACATTCTACTAAATATCATATTTCATAATTAAAGTCATTGTGATCCAAAATAGTGGGCACATCACTAGCTAATGTTTTGACCTCTCCAAACCCATCTTTTTTCATTTTTATCATTAAGATCATCACCCTCCGAACAAATAGGATGCCTTCTACCTAAAGTTGACTCATCTCCAGTCCCTTTATCATCTATTTTAAGATTATTAAACAAATATTCAATGGGATAAACAACAATCATTTTAAGATCTTCATCACGATTACGGTAAAAACCGGGTGGAAGAGCTTTTTCTAAGTATTCTCGCTTAGCTCTCAACCTAGTGGTACTCTCCGTACTTTTATTAATAGATACTTGGATAGATTTAATGGAATCATTAATATCATGTTTAGGTGGATTTTTTTATTTTAAAGAGTTTCCACATCATGAGCAATCCTATCCATATTTCTAGCCATATCGTCAACTTTATGCAATTTTTCTTCTACATAGTATTGAAAATCTTTTCAGAACTAATAAATTATTTAATGGTGTTCTCAAGATCATACTATTATTATTATTATTATTATTTTTATTATTATTATTGGATGAATTTCCATAGGAATTACCATAATTATTAGAGGAATTACCTAGGTACGTTCTAGCATTGAAATTTCCTATATAAGCATTGTTGTTGAAATTATTTCGAGAGACAAAGTTCACATCAATAGCATCATCATTTTTATCAATCAAAGTAGATAAAGGCATATCATTGGGATCAACATGAGCATGTTTATTAGCAACCATATTCATAAGAGCATCCATTTTATCACTCAAAGTGGCAATTTCCTCAACAAAATTTACCTTCTTACTAGTTGGAGCTCTCTCGGTGTGCCATTGAGAATAATTAGTCATGATGTTGTCCAGAATATTTTTAGCCTCTCCTAGTGTCACCTCCATAAAGGTACCACTTGCAGCAAAATCTAGAAGGTTTCTAAATACAAAGTTTATCCCAACATAGAAATTTTGTATAATCATCCATAAATTCAAACCATGTGTGGGACAATTCCTAATCATCAATTTCATTATCTCCCATGCTTGTGCAACATGTTCTTGCTCGTGTTGCTTATTATTCATAATTTGGTTTCTAAGAGAGATGATCTTAGAAGGAGGAAAATACTTGGTAATGAAAGCATCTTTACACTATTATGAGGTAAAGATGAAAACCAAGCTTTAGCTTTGTATCTTAGTGAAAAAGGAAATAATTTCAATTTGACTACATCATTATCCATGTCCTTTTTCTTTTGCATGTCATATAATTCAACAAATGTATTGAGATGCAAAGCCGGATCCTCATTAGGACTTCCAGAAAATTGTTCTTTCATATCAATAATGCAGCATTAATATCATAGAACTCGACACTAGTGGCACATGGTATAGGAGTACTAATAAAATCATTGTTATTAGTATTCGATAAGTCACACAACTTGGTATTATCTTGAGACATGGTGATGAAGTAACTAAACTAGCAAGCAAGCAAAGATAATTATTTTTAAATTTTTGATATTTTTAGAAAAGCAAGTATAAGGGAAAAATAAAAAGTAGAACAAGTGAACGATAATTTGTGTGAAGGAACTTGATAAGAATTTGATGATGTCTCCCGGGCAATAGAGCCAGGAATTCTTCCTACTACTTGCAAACTGCGTTGGATTTTTTCTTGAAGAGGAGAGGAGATGAAGCATAATAGAGATAAGTATGTACGTCAGTGAGAACCAAGGTTCTTGAACCAATAGGACAATCACACAAGTACCCGTTGTCAACACCTACACACATAGAATCAAACACTTGCACCCAACGCGGGTAAGGGGGTTGTCAAGCCCCTTGAACTCGCTACTTGCAAGGATTAAATACTGATAGATAGATAGATAAAAATTAAAAGTAAAATAACATCAAATAAAGGAAATGATATTTTAGGGTTTTAGTAACAATATTTGTGTAGACCCGAGGGCCATAGTTTTTTGCTAGAGGCTTCTCTCTCGAAGATAGGATATTATGGGTAGACAAATTACTATTGGGCAATGTAAGTGCATCTAGTGCCCCTTAGTGATTTTGGTGCATTGAAGACTTATAGGTTAAGGGACTAATGTGTTTGTGAGTGTATATAGGCTCTATAAGTCACTGAGGAGTTTGATATATCCGATGAATGTCGACCCCTAAAAATGAATGTCTTCAACTGAAGACTTTGATGCTTTCTTTGAAGACTTTGAAAATGAAGAATTTGGTGTGACCTCGAAGATCTTGATACGAGGACTATGAAGCATGAAGAATTTTGTTTTCATAGTTTCAATTCCTTTCTTTTGAGTCATAGGAAACACCGTACTGTTAAAGGGGGTCGAGGTAATACTAAGAAAAAAATTTCCAAGTGATGCTCATCCCAAAGCCTACACATAACCAATCCTTGAGTGAAGCCTTTGGAAATCTCTTGCAGTTTACTCAAGTTCTTTAGTGACAGAGACGAAGTTCTTGCGGGTGCGTAGGAATTTTTTTGTTTCCCATGCAATGTTCCCCAACAGTGGCATCATGAGCTAGGTCTATGTGTATATGAGATCTCGAGTAGAACACAAAGAGTTTGTGGGCGTTGATGCTTAGATTGCTTCCTCCCTTGGTCGTGTTTTGGTTCAGCGGTATTGTGGGATGAAGAGGCCTAGACCAACCTTACTCGTACGCTTACGAGAGACCGGTTCCATCGACTGACGTGTAACCTCGTTGCACAAAGATGGCTGGCGGGTGTCTGTTTCTCCTACTTTAGTTGGATCGAATTCGACAAAGGCGGTCCTTGAGAAGGTTGAAAAGCAACTTATGTATCAGCGTTATGGTTTTTGCGTAGGTGAGAATTTATCTTGCTAGATACCCATAGCAGCCACGTAAAACATGCAACAACAATTAGGGGACGTCTAACTTGTTTTTGCAGGGTATGTTGTGATGTGATATGGCCAATTACATGATGAGATATATGTGATGTATGAGATGATCATGTGTTGTATAGAATATCACGACTTGCATGTCGATGAGTATGGCAACCGGCAGGAGCCATAGGGTTGTCTTTAATTATTGTATGACCTGTGTGTCAATCACTAAGCGCTATGTAATGCTTTACTTTATCGCTAAACAGTAGCAATAGTAGTAGAAGCATGGTGAGCGTGACAACCTCGATGGCGACATGTTGATGGAGATCAAGATGATGGAGATCATGGTGTCATGCTGGTGACGATGGAGATCATGCCGGTGCTTTCAAGATGGATATCAAAAGCACAAGTTCATGGCCATATCATGTCACTTATGATTTGCATGTGATCTTAATCTTTTTATGCACCTTGTTTTTCTTAGGACGACGGTAGCATTATAATATGATCCCTCACTTAAATTTCAAGATGAATTGTGTTCTCCCCGAGTGTCCACCGTTGCGAAAGTTCGTCGTTTCGAGACACCACGTGATGATCGGGTGTGATAGAATCTACGTTCACATACAACGGGTGCAAGCCAGTGTTGGACATGCAGAACACTCGGGGTTAAACTTGATGAGCCTAGCATGTACAGACAAAGCCTCGGAACACAAGAGACCGAAAGGTCGAACACGAGTCATATAGTAGATATGATCAACATGATGATGTTCACCATTGAAACCACCTCAACTCACGTGATGATCGGACTTGAGTTGGTGAATTTGGATCATGTGTCACTCGAATGACCGGTGGGATGTCAATTTGAGTGGGAGTTCTTAAGTAATATGATTAATTGAACTCATTATTATGAACATAGTCAGTCGTGTCTTTGCAAATTATGTTGTAGATTACTAGCTCACGCTGTATGACGGGGGGATGACCCCGGGGTAGCCTCAAGCGCCCCCTTGCTCCAGCTTTCTAACGCAACCAAAGGGCAGGCCGCCTCCCCCTCCGGTACGGCTACGCCCTAGCAGTAGCGGCCCTCCGGCTAGGGCCCACCGGCTATGCCCCGCCGATTACGACGTGCCATCCGGCTGGGGGCGTTGCCGCCTGCCCCCCAGCCGGCTGCGCATTGGATACCGTCGTCGGGGCATATCTGGCGACAGTGGTCCCCATCCCATCGGGGGTCAGCGCCCGTGTGGCCACAGTGGAGGCGTCAGAGCCTCTGACCCTGGCAGACGGTGGCCGGGCTTCCAAGAGTGCCGACACACCCCAACCACTCCATTACCTGCCCCGGCATGGCTACAGGGCGATCGGCCGCACCGCTGACCTCGGCCGGTCGCCGCAAGACGACACCACAAGGGGCAGGCCATGCCGTAGCATGACTGGCGTCGGGACCCGCCGCGCGGGCCCTGCTGGCTCCTGACAGGACCCTTCAGCCGGAGGGGCCTACCAGCGGCGGGACCCACAGCCGGCGGCCCCCACAACCGGCTAGAGAGGCTGCCGGTTGGGGCCCCCCATGGCCTTCTATTCGTATTGTAATCCGGGTGGTTGGCCTATAAAACCCCCCGGGCCTCCCCCATGCAAGGGGCGGTTGAACTCTCAGTTCTCTCCCCATCCACTCCACGCATACACGTAGAGAGGCAGAAGAGCGAGCTAGCTCCTTCTTCCTCCATGATCCATACAGCTCAAGGAGCGCCATTGTAATCTCACCATTGTCTCAACTAGACTAAGTAGGACTAGGGGTGTTACCTCCCATGGAGGGCCCTGAACCTGGGTACATCGTGTGTCTACCACCGCTTGTGCCTAACCTCGCTCCCGGAGCCCGCCGGCGTCCTTCAGCCCCTCTTGATAAGCCTACCCATGGCATCTGCCATGATGAAAACACGACAGTTGGCGCCCACCATGGGGCCCTCCGCGACGCCGGCCGGAGACACGCTCCGGGCGGGACCCTTCACCACCTCCCCCGGCCGCCTCGCGTCCGGGTGGAACCACGTGCTCATGGGGCTTCCTCCGGCAGGTCTTGCGGGCGACGCGGCCGACATCTCTGACAAGTGCCTCGGCCGTGACCTCGCGCTCGACGTTGCCGCGCTCGCTGGGCGGCTTAGCAAGCTGAGCCTCGCCGGAGAGCCGGCGGCCGACGAGTACCCTAGCCGGGTGCTCGACTGCACCGGCCCTCCCTCGTCCGTGGGCGCGCTCGCCACGGGCGAGGCCATTGGCTCCCGCACCTGCGTGGGAGTGATGGTCACCGCCTCCTCCACCACTTCGGGCCATGTGCGAGCGGCTGAGGCCGACGCAGCCGCCGCTCGTGCCGGCACCTCCGATCCACTCCCCGCTACCCTCCGGGGTCTGGGCACTCCTATTGGTACGACGGCGGACCCGGCCACCGCCAAAGCCGAGCTGGAGGCGGCCCGCCGCCTACTGTTCGAAGACGCTAGCGCCCTTGTTGCCGAGCGGCACCGGATGGAAGCCGCACAGCAGGAATACAACTCCGCGTACGGTCTCACCCTGGTTGGCCCCGAGCCCAACCGACATGGGGCTGTGCGGGAACGCGGCCGCGTGGTCGCAGAAATCCTTGGCGGCCGCCTCCCCGTCTATGATACCCCCGCGGCCAACCTGCACGCCGCCAAGGTTGCCAACGAGGATTTGGCAACCTTGAAGGGCGAGGAGTGGGCCGCACGCGAGCGGCACATCAAGGACCTCATCGACACCACCAACGCGCAACAAGTCGTCCTCACCCCCGGTGGGGCCGCCTCCGAGTTTCCCCATCCAGAGGGCGAGGGCACTGGGGCTGCTGACCGCCGGCTGGCTTAGCACTCCAGCACCCCTCGTCCCTCCGGTCGGAATGCCGGGGGGAGCAACGTTCAACGTCCCCCGTCACGCGGAAACGAGCAGCCGGCTATGAACAACCGGCACATCAACAACCCGGTTGGCAGCAACCGCCGCGACGAGGCGCCGGCAGGCGGCAGCTGGCATAGCCACGGGCATACTCCACCTCTGCGGCAGGAGCCGGTGCGGTCCATCCCGCCGTCCGTCCGTCCTGAGCTTGCAGCCCGGCTCGGACCATGCGTCCCCCACAGTGACAACGACGCCCGACTCTGTCTTGACCGGCTGGCACAGTCGGCTCTCCTCAAGGAGGAGGGCTCGATTGGCCCGGCCTGCTTCGGTCCGCGGATCCGCAACGAGCCTTTTCCGCCCGGCTTCACACTTCGCCGTGACACCCCGAAGTATACCGGGGCTGCCAAGCCGGAGGACTGGCTGATCGACTACACCACCGCCGTCGGCATCGCCAGGGGGAATAAGCGCGTAGCCTTCCGCTATGCCCCTCTCATGCTGATCGGCTCGGCCCGCACCTGGCTGAACAGCCTCGCTGCCGGCAGCCTCAACACCCGGACGAACTTCGAGGAGGCCTTCGTCCGCAACTTCACCGGCACCTACAAACGGCCTAGCCGGCCCCGCGAGCTGGCCATGTGCGTCCATGGGCCGGAAGAGCCCCTCCGCGACTACCTCACGCGCTGGACCGAGCTCCACAACTCCTGCGAGGGAGTGCACGAGGTACAGGTCATCTAGTACTTCATCGAAGGCTGCTGCGATGGCACCCCCCTCAAGCACAAGCTCTTGTGCTCCGAGCCAACCTCCCTGGCGGACCTGATGTCCAAAGCGGAAAAATATGCCACAGCCGATTCCTCGATGAGGATGAAAGCTAAGGCACCGGCCAAGCCGGCTACGCCCCCTGCTGTGCCGTGGGCGGCGGCCGACAACCGACAGCAGCAAAACGGCAAGCGCAAGAACGACTAGCCCGTCTCCCGCTATGGGAGCCGGCAGGTCGCCTCCATCGAGGAGGAGCAGCCGGCTGGCCAGGCCTCCGATCAGTGCCAGTGCACCGGTAAGGCTGCCTGGCAGCCCAAGCTGACTTTCGAGCAAATGCTTGACCTCCCCTGCAAAAACCACTCCGGTGCCAAGCCGGCCATGCACACGCTCCGGCAGTGCAAGTTCTCACAGCGATTGGTCCGGGGGGACGGCCTCCCGGCTGCCCCCCGTGCAGCCAGCCCGCGTTCCGGCACCAGCTCCGGCTCCCGGTCCAGTCCAGGCGGACCCGGCCCCGGCTCGGAACGACGGTCGGTTGCTCGACCGGTACCCCGAACATGACAGCTGCTACGTCGTGTTCACCAGTGAAGAGACGGACAAGCACACCCAGCGCCGGCTCCACCGCGAGGTGAATGCCACCATGCCCGTGACTCCCCAATTCATGCATTGGTCCGAGAAGCCAGTCACCTGGAGCCGGGCAGACCACCCGGCCGTGATGCCGAACCCTGGCAGCTACGCCCTCGTCCTTGATCCTACCATCGCCTCCGAGAGACGCTCGTGCCGCTTCTCGCAGGTGTTGATCGATGGAGGCAGCAGCATCAACATCCTCTACCTTGACACCCTGCTCAAGCTGGGGCTCAAGGTGGAGGATCTGAAAGCAAGTCGGATTGTCTTCCACGACATCGTGCCGGGAAAGTCCTGCACCCCTGTCGGCAAAATCAAGCTCGACGTCCTCTTCGGCGACGCCAGTCACTTCCGTCGCGAGCCGGTCTTGTTCGAGTAGTGGACCTCGACAGTCCCTACCACGCATTGCTGGGCTGGCCGACTCTTGTCAAGTTCATGGCGATCCCCCACTACGCCTACCTCAAGCTCAAGATGCCGGGTCCCAAGGGTATCATCACCGTAGCCGGCAAGTACCAGATGTCAATGTCGTGCGCACGAGACGACAGCCGGCTGGCCGAGGCTGTGGAGATAGCGGAGGAGAAGCAGAAGCTTGACCGGCTGGTGGCCCTTGCCTCTGCCTAGCCGGCCGTGCCAGCTCCTCCGTCCCAGTCGGTCGGCAAAGCCTCGTTCTAGCCGTCCAAGGACACCATGCAGGTGCCACTCGATCCGGCCAACCCCACCTAGTGCGTGACCATCGGCTCCCACCTCGATAGCAAATAGGAAAGCGAGCTCGTCGACTTCCTCTGTGAGAATCGAGACATCTTTGCATGGTCCCCAAGGACATGCCGGGTGTTCCGAGGAAGTTCGCCGAGCACAAGCTACACGTACGGCCAGATGCGAAGCCGGTCAAGCAACACCTGTGCCGTTTCTTCGAGGAGAAGTGGCGTACTATAGGAGAAGTGATCGCTCGGCTGCTCGCAGCCGGCTTCATCAGGGAAGTATTCCACCCGGACTGGCTGGCCAACCCGGTCCTGGTGCTGAAGAAAAACAAGACCTGGCGGATGTGTATCGACTACACAAGCCTGAACAAGGTGTGCCCCAAGGACCCGTTCACCGCCACGGATCGATCAAGTCATCGACTCCACGGCCAGCTGCGATCTGCTGTCCTTCCTGGACGCCTACTCCGGCTACCACCAGATAAAGCTGGACCCAGCCGACCGGCTCAAGATCTCCTTCATCACCGCCTTTGGGACCTACTGCTACATCACCATGTCCTTCGGCCTGAAGAATGCATGTGCTACCTTCCAGCGTTGCATGCAGAAGTGACTCCTACCTCAGATAGGAAGGAATGTCTACGTCTATGTGGACGACATCGTCGTCAAATTCAAGAAGCATTTCAGCTTCCTCGACGACCTCCGGGAGACATTCGCCAACTTGCGCGAATACAAGATCAAGCTCAACCCAGAGAAGTGTGTCTTCGGCGTCCCAGCCGGCCAGCTCCTGGGTTTCGTCGTGTTCGCCCGCGGCATCGAAGCTAACCCCGAGAAGATCCGGGCGATCGAGCGCATGCCCAAGCCGGTCCGGCTTCGCGACGTCGAGAAGTTCACCGGCTGCCTTGCCTCCCTCAGCCGGTTCATCAGCCGGCTGGGCGAGAAGGCCTTGCCCCTCTACGGGCTCCTACGCAAGACGGCCCTAGTCGAGCCGGGCCAGGACCTCTCGAAGAAGCCGGCCCTGTTTGACTGGTCCGACGAGGCGGAAGTGGCGTTCCGCAATTTCAAGTGGGCTCTCACCAGCGCGCCCATCTTGGCCGTGCCGACTGACAAGGAGCATTTGCTCGCCTACATTGCGGCGGCCACACGCGTCATCAGTG
Source organism: Hordeum marinum (assembly GCA_022496015.1). Lineage (NCBI taxonomy): Eukaryota > Viridiplantae > Streptophyta > Magnoliopsida > Poales > Poaceae > Hordeum > Hordeum marinum. Next base: position 516,185,376 of record CM039673.1, read on the forward strand.
TCGCCCTGGTGGTGGAGCGGCCGGAGGAAGGCAAGGCGCTGCCGACGCAGTGTCCCGTCTACTACCTCAGCGAGGTCCTCTCCGCCTCCAAACGAAACTACCCCCATTACCAGAAGATGTGCTACGGCATATACTTCGCCGCCCAGAAGATCAAGCAGTACTTCCAGGAGCACGTCATCACCGTTGTAAGCACAGCGCCGCTGGGCGAAATCATGGATGGCCGGGACGCCACCGGCCGGATCGCCAAATGGGCCATCGCCCCGGACGACTACGAAATACGGTACGAGCCGCGCACCGCCATCAAATCCCAGGAAATGGCCGACTTCCTCGTCGACTAGGCCGAAACCCAGTTCGTGCCGCCTCCGCCTGACTTCACACACTGGCGCATGCACTTCGACGGCTCGAAGATGCGAGCCGGCCTGGGAGCCGGCATCGTCTTGTCGTCTCAGGATACCAGCTCTGCTACACCCTCCAGATCCACTTCGCCGCCTCCAACAACGTGGCCGAATACGAGGCCCTTGTCCATGGCCTCCGGCTCTCCAAGGAGATCGGCATCCAGCGTATCATATGCTTCGACGACTCCGACCTCGTGGTGCAACAGGTCTCTGGCGAATGGGACGCTAGGGATGCCAACATGGCCAGCTACTGCTTCCTCGTCCAGCAGCTCACCGGCTCCTTCGAGGGCTGCGACTTCCACCACGTCCCCTGTACGGACAACGAGGCGGCCGACACGCTGGCCAAGATCGACTTCACCCGGCAGGCCATCCCAGCCGGCGTCTCCCTCGAGCGGCCGCTGAAGCCTTCGATCAAACCTTCTCCCGAATCGGAGTCCATCCTCGTACTGGCAAACGCGGCCGGCACCTTAGTGGAACCGGCTGCCCAACCGGCACCGCCGGCTGCGGCAGCTTTGCCGGGTCCGTCACCTCCGGCTGCCGAGCCGGCGCCATCCGCCACGGCAATTGAGCCGGCCACGTCTGCGCACGCCGGCCCCGGGCCTGTCGGCGTCATAATGACGGTCAACGCTCCTACTACCGCCTCCTCCCTGGGGCTGGCGAGTCGGTCCTGGGGGCTGACGAGCCGGCCCAGGGGACTGCCCCCCCGGTCCCGGCGGCGGCTACCGCCACCGACATCCCGTTCAGGCCCGGGCCGGCCCCTGTCTCGGCTCCCTCATGGGACCAGCCCATCCTGGCGTTCCTCCAGCGCGGCGAGCTCCCCTTCAATGAGGACACTGCAAGGCAAATTAAGCACCGGGCCCCGGCCTACAGCATCATCAACCACAAGTTGGTTCATCGCAGCACCACCGGTGTCTTCCAACGCTGCATCGAGCCGGAGAAAGGGCAAGAAATCCTCCTCGACATCCACCAGGGCGAGTGCGGGCATCATGCCGTCTCCAGGTCCCTGGTGGCCAAAGCATTCCATCACGGTTTCTACTGGCCGACTGCTCTAGACGCGGCCAAGAAACTGGTTGACAAGTGCGTGGGCTGCCAGCGCTTCAGCATGCAGAGCCATCTTCCGGCTACCGCCCTCCAGACCATCCCCCTTTCGTGGCCCTTCACCGTTTGGGGGCTGGACATGGTGGGACCCTTCAAGACCGCACGAGGCGGCATGACACATTTGCTGGTAGCCGTCGACAAATTCACCAAGTGGATCGAGGCCCGACCAATCAAGAAACTGGATGGCCCCACGGTCGTCCGGTTCATCGAAGAGATCATAGTTCGCTACGGCGTCCCCCACAGCATCATCACCGACAATGGCACGAACTTTGCCAAGGGCGCGCTAGCACGTTTCTACTCGAAGCGGGGCATCCGGATCGACCTGGCGTTCGTCGCCCACCCTCAGTCGAACAACCAGGTTGAGAGGGCAAACGGCCTACTCCTGTCCGGCATCAAGCCCCGGCTCGTGACACCACTGGTCTGGTCGGCCGGCTGTTGGGTCGAGGAGCTGCCGGCTGTCCCTTGGAGCCTCCGAACCATGCCCAACCGGTCGACCGACTACACTCTATTCTTTCTCGTTTATGGGTCCAAGGCGATCATCCCCACCGACATCAAGTTCGATTCGCCTCGGGTTACCCTGTACACCGAGAAGGACACGAGGGAGGCAAGGGAAGACGACGTCGACCTCCTCGACGAGGCCCGCGAACTGGCCTTGAGCCGGACAGACATCTACCAGCAGAAGCTCCGGCATTACCACAACAAGCGGATCCGGCCACTCTCCTTCCACGATGGAGACTTGGTGCGTAGGCGGATCCAGCGAACTGCCGGCCAGCACAAGCTATCCTCCCCATGGGAGGGCCCGTTCATTGTTAGCCAGGCGCTGCACAACAACGCGTACTATCTAATAGACGCCAGAAGCCGCAGAAGCGCAAGAGAGATGCCTCCGGTGAGGAGACGGAGCGCCCATGGAACGCGGCGCTCCTCCGTCCATTTTATTGCTGAAAACCAGTGTATGTATCCTTCCCCTTTCGGGCTTATGAATGCAACGGGGGCTCGAAGCCGGCACTTGAGGAACACCCCTTTTCGATTCCTCCAAAGTTTTCCTGTTATTTAAGGCACGTCAACCGGGTCCGGCTCCCGGGCCCGGGGGCTCGCGCGACTCCCCCCCTAGGCGGACAAATAGTGCGAGCAAGCAACCCTTCCCCTCCCCTCCCTAACCAGCTACAGTCCGGCTCCCGACCGTCCGACTGAAGGGACCACGAGGTACGAAGGAACTTCTCACACAAAGGTCAGCGGATGCGCGGCAGCCGGATTGGCCTAGCCAAGCTATGTTACTCCTAGTGACCGGCCTCTGCCGGCTCAACCTAGCCCTAGCCAGTTGACTCTAAGAGCCCCTTGTTTTCCCCAAGGGTGAAGCCCCGTCCCTATCCCAGACCGGCTCCCGGTTGGCTGGCAGGCGGGGCGGAATCCGGAAGGAATCCTGGCGCGTGAACACAAGTCAAAAGGCAAAAGGCGAAAGAAGAGCCGACACACACATTCTTTAAAAAAATGGCATAAGACATAACGATAAAAGTCCCACGGCCACGAGTTCATTACATATACACCCCCAGTGGGTGGAATCCCAGTCCAAAACAAAATGCAGGAAAGAAAAATCCTAAGTGGTGGCAGCTTCGGGCCGGCCCTCCTCCGGTGCTGACGCCTCTAGAGCCGGCAGTGCTCACGCCTCTGGAGCCGGCGGTGCTGGCGCGTCCGAGGCCGGCACCTCCGGGGCAGCTGAGGTAGAAGCCCTCGCCCCCACGTCCAGAGCCGGCTCGGACTCGGTGTAGTCGTCGGTGTTGGACTCTCCATCGTCTGTCTCGACGACGCTCCCCTCCGGGTCGTCCAGGGTGAGCCCGTACCGGTCCTTCGGGTTCACCATGCCGTCCGCCCCGCGCTCCGGGATGTACTCGTCCCACGCAGCGAAGGACGCGAGGTCGCTCGCCCTCACCAACAGCTCGTCGGCCACCACCTCCAACTCCGTGTCGGTGCCGGCACGCTGGGCCGTGAGCAAACCCAAGTTCATCTCGGGGTACCACGACCTGGCAATGCGAAGCGCCATGTCCGCACCGACGCGTGCCGCGGAAGCCCTCTAAGTGTTTACCCGCGCAGTCCCAAACTCCAGCCACCTCGACAACCGGTTCATGGAGCCCAGATCCACCGTGCCGGGCCAAAGAGTGCGAACCAGCGCCAAGCCGGCCGCTTGGAGCCGCTTCAGGGCGCGGACTACCTCTGTCAGACGCGCCGCGGTGGCGATTCCCACCTCGTCCAGGGTCCAAGGGGCAAGCTGCCCAACTGCCTCTCCTTGCGCCCGCCGGGCCTCACGGTCGGCCTCCACGGCCGCCTCCGTGGCCTCCCGCGTGTCGGTGAAAATCCCTAAGAAGAAGACGAGGGATGAGCGGGGAGGCAAGCCAGAAAACCCAGAAGGAAGGCGCAAAAAGAACAAGGCGACAGAAGCTTACCGTGCAGCATCCAATCCACCTCATGCCCTTGCTCCTGCAGCCGCACCTTCCTGGCTGACCACTCCTGGTGCTGGCGCTCGTGCTCATCCCGGGCCGCCTGCGCGTCCTCGGCCGCCTTGGCTAGTGCAGCGTCCTTGGCCTCCAGCCTCTCGCGGAGAACTTTCTCCCGCTCCGCCTTCACCTGGTCCGCCTCCCCACGGAGCTGCTCACGCTCCATCGTCAGGAGGTCCTGCTCCTCGTAAAGATGCACCACCTGGCACCGGAGGCTGACCGTCTCGAAGTCGGTGGCTTCACGAGAAGAAGTCGCCGCTGTCAGAAATGAAGCAAAGAAAGGATTCAGCCCGCCTCCGGGGCAGCCGACCTGATTCCCGGGGGCTACACCCAGTGGGTGCGCTTGCACGCCCCCACTGAAAGATCGCAAGAGCACATACCTCACAAATCCGCGGACACGACGACGAGCCGATTTTCGGCTCCCCGGTACAACCCTAGCAGGGTGTTGTACGCGGCCACCCGGCGGTCATGCGCCGCCTGCAAAACAACAAGAGTACACATCAACTTTAGGCTCGACCCGCCTGTGCCCCAGCCGGCTCGAGCCTCGGGGGCTACACCCAGTGGGTGGGCTGGCGCGCCCCCATTGGAAAAGACAGAAAACACCGAATCAAGAGAAGAAGGAAAGAAGAGAGCTCACCGCGACCGCCTGCTCCATGTTCACCAGCTGGTCGTTGGCGGCCCGAGCGTCCTGCGACGTCTGGGTGCGGCAAGCGGCGAACGCACCAACAACGGCGGCCACCGCCGCCCCAAGGGCGCTCGACGGTTCGCCAGGGGGCGGGCTCTTGGCCGCCGCCCAGGTCTGCTACGGCCGGACCCCGTCCGCGGGTTCTCCCTTGTCGGAGACCACGATGGGATGGGCCCCTCCTGTCGTCGTCGCGCCGGGGGCCGCCGTCGACGCGCCTGCGGCGGTCGTTTCCCCAGCCATCGCGTCCCCCACCTCCGGTGCTCCGCCTCCGACGGCTCCTGTCCGACTTGCCTCCGGTGCCGGCACCTCTGGAGCCGGCGCCTCCGAGGCCGGCACTTCCGGGGCCGGCTCCTCCGCCCCCGGCGGCACGTCGTCCGTCCCCGGCTGGGCGACATCGCGGTCCATCTCCACCACATCCTCCGCGGCCTTCGCGCCCGCCTCCGCCCATCGCCCGGGACCGTGGTGGTCCTTCGACCTCCTCTCCCGGCCGCGGGGGAACGGCTCCCACGCTTCGCCAGCGGCCTCCCCGCTGGTTCTTCCCCACTTCTTCGCTGCCTCTTCCCATGGGCGGAGCTCCTCGACGTGCCGCTCCTGCTCGGTCGCCTCGAGGTCGAGCCACACTTGGTGCTCCCTCTCATCGGCAGCTGTCGGCAGCGGCGCCCTCTCCGTCTTGCCACCTGGGGTCCTCCCCAGGGCGCGCGCCTCCCTGATAACGGCGAAATAAGGGACCAGGGGGAAGACGAAACGGACCAAGGTGGAGGAGGAGATGGACTTAACCGGCGATGACGGGGACCGCCCTCCTTGTGGGCCCCGCCTGGGCGCCCCTTTGCTTCTTTCCCCCGCCTCCGTGGCTGCCGCCCGGCTGTGCGGTCGCCGCGCGCTTGGGCGCCGGCTTGGTGGCAGCTGGCCGTTTCCCCTTGTTGTCCGCGTCTGGGCGTCCCCGGCTAGAGCCGCCGCCAGCTCAAGGTTGGCGCCTCCGCGGCGCCGTGACCTCGTCCACCGAAGTTTCGGGCTCCTCCGGAGCCTCTGCAACATGGGACGCCTCCGCCTCAGCGTCATCATCGGTTTAGTCCCATAGGTGCGTTTGGGGAGGAGACTCACCCGTCGATTCGGCCTCTTCGGCCCCCTCCGTTTCCGTCTCCACGTTGCCGGCTTCAGACGTGCCGGCTCGCTCAGAGTCGGTCGGCTCCATGTCGTCGGCATCCTCGACCTCCTCGGGATCCGACTCCTCCGTGTGGGGGGCCGACTCCCTGTAGTTCTGCAGCATCGGGAAAATCTGCGGGCGGGCCGGGCGGCGCGCCGTCAGGCCAAAGGGGGGGAGGGTCACTGCCTCTGAAAAAAGATGGAGGGAAGGAGGCGGCTAGACACTTACCCGCGGTGTCGGGCGGCTCCAGCTATACGGGGTTTTCCCCCATTGCCACTCCCCCTCCTCCATTTTTGCCGTCGAGATGGCATTCACCCTCCTCGCCACGTGGGCCGATTTCAGCTCCTTGGTGGAGAGCCGCCAGGGGTCGTGGCGTCCTCCCATATGGCAGATGAGGTGCGGCCGGCGCTGCAATGGCTGCACCCAGCACGCCACCATCGCGGCCAGCAGATCGGTGGCCTTCAGCCCCTCCGTCCTGGTCATCACGAGCAGGTGCTCGCAGAGCCGGTCTGCCGTCTCGGGCGCCTGAGGCGGAGTCGCCCGCCAATTCAGTATCGCAGTCGGCGGGTGGTTGGCGAAGTCGGGGAGGTTGATGTGATCCTCCTTCGGCTTCGCGTTCTTCACATAGAAGAACCCCCACTGCCAGCGCTTCACCGACTCATGCAGCGGGAGTTTCGGGAAGCCAGTCCCCTTGCGGATATGGATCATGGCACCTCCGCAGGTGGTCATCACCTTCTGCTTCGTCGTCGGATCCTTCATTGTCTATCGCTTGAGGAAGAAGAGCCAGCACTAGAGGTCAAGCCTCGGCTCAACCCCCAAGAACCCTTCGCAAAGGGTGACGAACACCACCAGCTGCAAGACGACGTTGGGGGGGAGGTGGTGCGGCTGCAGACCGAACCGCGTCAGGAAACGACGGAAGAAGGCGCTCGCCGGCAGCCCAAGCTCGCGGAGGAAATGGTCGGCAAAGATGACCACCTCGCCCTCCCGCGGCACCGGGGAGTTCTCCGGCCCGGCTGGGCGTGCCTCTAAGTGCGCCTCCGCCGGGAGCTTGCGGCGGTGGCGGAGGTGCTCGATGAATGACTCATCCACGTCGCTGCCGTCCCTTGCGCCCTTGCCCGCCATGGTCTTCGAGGGGGCGCGCGGTTGCAACGATGGGCGTAGGTACTCGACGGCGGCCCGGGCTTTCCGCGACAGCGGACGGTGGTGCGGCCTCCCCAGGAGCTCTGCCCTCTTGCTCTGTTTCTCCCTCTCTCTCATGGCGGGGGGAGGAGGCCAACGAAGACGATGCGACAGGGGCGGGGGGAGCGAATGTGTCGTTCTACTCCCCTCCTCTCGCCATTTAAACCCTGCGCGGGTGATCGTGGGGGCCGGATTCATTGCGCACGACCCCCACGATTCCCATTGCATGCGGGGCGGACATTATGGCACTCGCGAATGCCAACTGTCGGTCCGCGCCATAAAAGATCCCTGCGCGCGGGCCGAGGCCGCGGTCGTGGAGGGCCCCGCCCCGCGGCCCGATCTTTTCCGCCGTGTGGCCTGTCAGGCCACGGCCCGCTGCGTCTTCCGCATGGCATGTTTTCTCCGCCTGGTGGGGAACCCGAGGCGGTGCATTTTCTCTGCCTGGTGGGGAACCCGAGGCTGTGGAGCCGTCCGTCGCTTGCCCGCGTCGCTCGACTCTCGAGGCACCCCGCGGCGCAAGGATGATCTTCAAGCTGGCGAGGACCGCCACGGTCCGTCGGCGGTCCTCCCCTGCTTCGGGGACTACTGACGGGGGGATGACCCCGGGGTTGCCTCAAGCACCCCTTGCTCGAGCTTTCTAACGCAACCAAAGGGCGGGCCGCCTCCCCCTGCGGTCCGGCTATGCCCTGCCGGTAGCGGCCCTCCGGCTAGGGCCCACCGGCTAAGCCCCGCCGGTTACGATGCGCCGGTTGACTGGGGGCGTTGCCGCCTGGCCCCCCAGCTGGTTGCGCATTGGATACCGTCGTGGGGGCATACGTGGCGACAGTGGTCCCCATCCCATCAGGGGTCAGCGCTCGTGTGGCCACAGTGGAGGCGTCAGAGCCTATGACCCTGGCGGACGATGACCGGGTTTCCAACAGTGCCGGCACACCCCAACCACTCCATTACCTGCCCCGACATGGCTATAGGGCGGCCGGCCGCACCGCTGACCTTGGCCGGTCGCTGCAAGTCGACGCCACAAGGGGCAGCCCGTGCCGTAACATGACCGGCATAGGGCCCCGCCGCGCGGGCCCCGCCGGCTCCTGACGGGACCCTTCAGCCGGAGGGGCCTACCAGCGATGGGACCCCACAGCCGGTGGCCCCCACAACCGGCTAGAGAGGCTGCTGGCTGCCCCCCCCATGACCTTCTATTCATATTGTAATCAGAGGGGTTGGCCTATAAACCTCCCCGGGCCTCCACCATGCAAGGGGCGGTTGAACTCTCAGTTCTCTCCCCCTCCACTCCACACATACACGTAGAGAGGCAGAAGAGCGAGCTACCTCCTTCTTCCTCCACGATCCATACAGCTCAAGGAGCGCCATTGTAATCTCACCATTGTCTCAACTAGACTAAGCAGGACTAGGGGTGTTACCTCCCACGAAGGGCCCTAAACCTGGGTACATCGTGTGTCTACCACCGCTTGTGCCTAACCTCGCTCCCGGAGCCCGCCAGTGTCCTTCGGCCCCTCTCGATAGGCCTACCCATGGCATCTGCCGTGATGAAACCACGACATTGTAGCTCCCTTATATTTTATATGTTCCTAGAGAAATAGAGTTGAAATATGATGGTAGCAATATTGCGGACTGGGTCCGTGATTTGAGGATTGTCCTTAATGCACCGCTCGGTGCGCCACCCCCTCTAGCGTCATTTGTAGATGTTGTGAACATCTGTCAGGCACGTTCTGATGACTACTTGATAGTTCTGTGCGTCATGCATTACGGCTTAGAATTGTGTCTCCAAAACGTTTTGAACGTCACGGAACATATGAGATGTTCTAAGAGCTGAAATTAGGATCTCATGCTCGTGCCCGTGTTGTGAGATATGAGATCTCAAACAAGATTCTTTGCCTACAAGATAAAGGAGAATATCTCAATCGTTGAGCATGTGCTCAGATTGTCTGGGTGCTACAATCGCTTGAATCGAGTGGGAGTTGATCTTCCAGATAAGAAAGTGATTGATATAGTTTTCAAGTCATTGTCACTAAGATACTAGAGCTTCGTGATGAACTATAAAAATGCCAGGGATGGAAATGATGACCCCTGAGCTCTTCGCGATGTTTTACACCTCGAAGGTAGAAATCAAGAAGGAGCATCAAGTGTTGATGGTTAGTGAAACCACTAGTTTTGAGAAGGGTAAGGAGGGAAACTTCATGGATGGGAAGTCAGTTGCTGCTCCAGCGATGCAACCCAAAGTTGAACCCAAACCCAAGACTAAGTGCTTCTATTATGAGGAGAGCAGTCACTAAAGCGGAACAACCCTAGATGCTTGGTAGATAAGAAGGATGGCAACGTCAATAGAATTATATTTAATATACGTGTTATTGATGTGTACCTTGATAGTACTCCTAGTAGCACCTGGGTATAGGATACCGGTTCAGTTGCTAAATGTTAGTAACTCGAAATAAAAGCTACGGAATAAACGGAGACTAGCTAAGGGTGAGGTGACAATATGTGTTGGGAATGTTTCCAAGGTTGATGTGACCAACATCGCACACTCTCTCTACCTTCGGGATTAGTGACGAACCTAAATAAATGTTATTTGGTGTTTGTGTTGAGGATGAACGTGATTAGAACTTGTTTATTGCAATACGGTTATTCATTTAAGTCAGAAAATAATGGTTATTCTGTTTACATGAATAATACCTTCAATGGTCATGCACCCAATGAATGGTTTGTTGAATCTTGATCGTAGTAGCACACATGTTCATAACATTAATGCCAAAAGATACAAAGTTACTAATGATAGTACCACATACTTGTGGCACTGCCGGTATGTCATATTGGTCTAAATCGCATGAAGAAACTTCATGCTGATGGATCCTTGGACTCATTCGATTTCGAATCGGTTGAGACATGCGAACCATGCCTCTTGGGCAAGATGTCTAAGGACCCCGTTTCCGGTTTGATGGAGCGGGCAAGCGATTTATTGGAAATGATATATGTTGATGTATGCAATCCAATGAGTCTTGTAGCGTGCGATGGATATTGTTATTTTCTTACCTTCACTCATAATTTGAGTAGATATGGTGTATATTTACTTAATGAAACACAAGTCTGAATCATTGGAAAAGTTCAAGCAAATTCAGAGCGAAGTTTAAGATCATCGTGATAAGAATATAAAAATGTCTGCGATATGATCGTGGAGGTGAATATCTGAGTTACGAGTTTGGCATACAACTTTAGACAATGTGAAAGTTGTTTCACAACTCACGCCAGCTGGAACACCATAGTGTGATGGTGTGTCCGAATGTCATAGTCGTGCTCTATTGGATATGGTGCATGCTATGATGTCTCTTATCATTTTGCTACTATAGTTTTGGGGTTATGCATTAGAGACAACTAAATTCACTTTAAATAGGGCACCATCTAAATCTGTTGAGTTGACACCGTCTGAACTATGGTTTGATAGAAACCTAAGCTGTCATTTCTTAATGTTTGGGGCCGCGACGCTTATGTGAAAAAAGTTTTCACCTAATGAGCTCGAACCCAAAGCGGACAAATGCATCTTCATAGAATACCCTAAGAACAATTGGGTATACCTTCTATCTCAGATCCGACTACAAAGTGTTTGCTGCTAAAACGAGTCCTTTCTCGAGAAAAAGTTTCCCTCGAAAGAATTGAGTGGGAGGAAGATAGAACTTGATGAGGTTGTTGAACCTTTGTTTCAACCAGAGAGTAGCGCAACATAGAAAGATGTTTCTATGGAACCTACGTCAGTTGAAGATGAAGTAAATGATGATGATCATGAAGATTCAGATCAAGTTACTATTGAACCTCGTAGGTCGACAAGGACGCGTACTGCTCCTGACTGGTACGACAACCCTATCTTGGAGGTCATGTTGTTGGACAACGATGAACCTACAAGCTATGGAGAAGCGATGATGGGCCCGGATTCCGACAAATTGTTAGAGCCCATGAAATCCGAGAAAGGATCCATGTATGAAAACCAAGTATGGACTTTGGTAGACTTGCTTGTTGGACAGCAGGTCGTCGAGTACAAATGGACCTTTGAGATGAAGACAGACACTGATGGTAAATGTCACCATTTAGAGAGCTCGACTTGTCGTAAAGAAATTTCTAACAAGTTCAAGGAGTTGACTGCGATGAGACTTTCTCACTCGTAGCGATGCTAAAGTCTGTTGGAATTATGTTAGTAGTTGCTGCATTTTTCAATTATGAAATCTGGCAGATGGATGTCAAAACAACGTTTCCTTCCTTAAAGAAAGGTTGTATGAGATACAACCAGAAGGTGTTGTCAGTCCTAAGGATGCTAAAAGGTGTGCAAGCTTCAGTGATCCTTCTAGGAACTGAAGCAAGCATCTCGGATTGGAATATACACTTTGATGAGGTGATCAAAGTTTTTGAGTCTATACAAAGTTTATGAGAAACTTGTATTTACAATAAAGTGAGTGGGAGCACTATAGAGTTTCTGGTAAGCATATGTGGTTGACATATTGTTGATCGGAAATGATGTAGAATTTCTGGAAAGCCTGAACGGTTGTTTGAAAAGAGTTTTTCAAAGGAAGACATGGATAAAGATACCTAATTGTTGAGCATCAAGATCTATTGAGATAGATCAAGATGCTTGATAAGACTTTCAATGAGTACATACCTTGACAAGATTTTGAAAGAGTTCAAATTGGATCAGTCAGAGAAAGAGTTCTTGCCATATTTGTAAGGTGTGAAGTTGAGTGAGACTCAAAGCTCGATAATGGTAGAAGAAAGAGAAAGGACGAACGTCGTCCCCTATGCCTTAGCCATAGGCTCTGTATAGTATGCCATGCTGTGTACCACACATGTGTGTGCCTTGCCATGAGTCCATCAAGGGGTACAAGAGTGATCCAGGAGTGGATCACTGGACAACGGTCAAGATTATCCTTAGTAACTAAAAGACTAAGGAAATGTTTCTCGATTATGGAGGTAACAAAGAGTTCCTCATAAAGAGTTACGTCCATGCAAGCTTTGACACCAATCCGGTTGACTCTTAGTAGCAATCCGGATACATATAGTAGAGCAGCCATTTGGAATAGCTCCAAGTGGAGTGTGGTAGCAGTGTTTACGGTTTGACATAGAGATTTGCAAAGTACACATGGATCTGAATGTCGCAGACCCGTTGACTATAAGACCTCTCTCACATGCAAAAGCATGATCGATCCCCAGAACTCATTGGGCGTTAGAATCATAACAATGCGAATCACATGGTGATGTGAACTAGATTATTGACTCTAGTGCAAGTGGGAGACTGTTGGAAATATGCCCTAGAGGCAATAAGAAATTGGTTATTACCATATTTCCTTGTTCATGATAATCGTTTATTATCCATGCTATAATTGTGTTGATCGGAAATTCAGATACATCTGTGGATACATAGACAACACCATGTCCCTAGTATGCCTCTAATAGACTAGCTCGTTGATCAAAGATGGCTATGGTTTCCTAGTCATGGACATGAGATGTAATTTGGTAATGGGATCACATCATTAGGAGAATGATGTGACGGACAAGACCCAAACTACAAACGTAGCATATGATCATGTCAGTTTATTGCTACTGTTTTCTACATGTCAAGTATATGTTCCTGTGACCATGAGATCATGCAACTCACTGACACCGGAGGAGTACCTTGTGTGTGTATTAAACATCGCAACGTAACTGGGTGACTATAAAGGTGCTCTACAGGTATCTCCGAGGGTGTTTGTTGGGTTGGCATGGATCAAGACTGGGATTTGTTACTCCGAGTGATGGAGATGTATCTAAGTCCCACTTGGTGATACAACATCACAATAAGCCTTGCAATCAATGTGACTAAGTGTTAGTCACGGGATCTTGTATTATGGAACGAGTAAAGAGACTTGCCGGTAACGAGGTTGAACTAGGTATGGAGATACCGACGATCAAATCTCGGGCAAGTAACATACCGAAGAACAAAGGGAACATCATACGGGATTAACTGAATCCTTGACATAGAGGTTCGACCGATAAAGATGTTCATAGAATATGTAGGAACCAATATGGGCATCCAGGTCCTGCTATTGGTTATTGACCATAGAGGTGTCTCGGTCATGTCTACATAGTTCTCGAACCCGCAGGGTCTGCACACTTAAGGTTCATTGATGTTTCAGTAGCATAGAGTTATGTATAGTGGTGACCGAAGGTTGTTTGGAGTCCCATATGAGATCCCGGACGTTACGAGGATCTCCAAAATGCCCGGAGGTAAATATTGATATGTAGGAAGTCCTGTTTTGGTCACCGGAAAAGTTTTGGGCTCATCGGTAGTGTACCGGGAGTGTCGGTAGTGTACCGGGGGGGGGGGGGACCATCGAGAGGGGTATTTCGACCCAAGAGGCTACATGGGCTGTGGGAGAAGGAATACCAGACCTTAGTGGGCTGGATGAAGTCCCACAGAAGGCCCATGCGGCTGGGAAGAAATTCCAAAGTGGAAAAGGTGGAAGAAAATCCAAAATGGTGGAAATAAGGAAGGAGTCCTAATCATACTAGGAGTGGAGGAGGAGGAGTCCTTCTCTCCACTTCGGCCGAACCAAAGAGGGGCTGGCCCTTGCTCCAAGCCTCCTCCTCCTCTCCTCCTATATATACTAGAGGTTTTGAGGGCTGCCCTAATCCTAATTGCCACGAGCTGCCCTCTTCTTCCTCTAGATCGTTTTCTCCTCTAGATCGGTTTTCAGCGGTGCTTAGGCGAAGCGTTGCTGGAATTCCTCCACCACCATCGCCGCAACGCCGTCACGCTGCCGGAGAACTCGTCTACCTCTCCGCTCCCTCTTGCTGGATCAAGAAGGCAGATATCGTCATCAAGCTGTACGTGTGCTGAACGTGGAGGTGTCGTCTGTTTGGCGCTAGATCGGAAGGATCGTGATCAAGATCGCGAGACGGATCGTGATGAGATCATGGGGCGGATCACGATGAGTTCGCGGGACAGATCGTGATTGGATCACGGGATGGATCGTGATGAGAATGCGGGATGCTCGGCGATTTGGATCGCGAAGACGTTCGACTACACCAACCGCGTTTCTTAACGCTTTCCGCTTAGCGATCTACAAGGGTATGTAGATCCACTCTCCCTCTCGTAGATGCTGATCACCATGGATACATCTTGCGTGTGCGTAGGAATATTTTTGTTTCCCATGCAACGTTCCCCAACATATTATCCACATAACAGTCATATCACTAGTGGAATTTATGTCATATCATGTGGGGTTGCAACCTGGCTATAAATAGCCGCCCCCTACAACCACTAGTTGGTTGGCTGCTCAGAGAGCGATTGACAAGTGTTATTTAGAGCAACCTATCCTCTAAGGACTTTGAGAGAAAATCATCAGTGAGGAAAAACCCAAACAACCAAAACCCAAAGTGATTGAGCATCACTGAAGAGATTGTTCTTGTGTGGATCCGATGCTTGTTACCTTTAAAGACTGTGCATCTTCCAAATGGTTAGGCATCATGGTCTAGAGCATACAAGAGGATATTGTGGATCGCCGGGTGACCGAGTTTGTGAGGGTTTGGAATTCTACCTTGAAGACTTACCACGAGTGTTGGGCGAGGTCAGTGTGAACTCAGCTCATGGAGAATATGATAAGGACTCTGTGTCCTTTGAATTAAATACCAAGCCTCTCCAAATCAGACATACGACTTTCACATCAGTTGGAACTGGGTCATCAAATCATTGTCTTCATCGAGCTCCTGGTTCTCTTTCCTCATCTCTTTCATTTCCATGTTAACTTGTTGATGAAATTGATCGTTACTGTTTGAAGACTTTCTCAATTTCCTCATATCTAATTCTTCAGCCACTTTGTCTATCGCCCGCTTATCCTGTTTTCACGCTACTTGTGCTCTATGTATGTTTCATTTCATCATAATGACTATTGACTATGCTACTGCTATGCTTCTCATGCACTTGTGTACTTATTCCACTGCTAGTATTCCGTCACTTAGCAATTTCCTCAAGTAGTAATTCCTTAGTGAAGAATTAATAAAAATCACCTATTCACCCCCTCTAGTCGATATAACGCACTTTCAATTGGTATCAGAGCGAGGCACTCCCTTGTTCTGTGTGATTTTGGTTTAACCACCTGGATTTTTAGTTATGTCGACTACATGCATGATCTAGGAATCAGCTAGGTGTCCTACCTTCGATGGAACGGACTACCCTACTGGAAGAATAAGATGCGCATGCATCTTGAGGCAATCGACAACAATCTCTAGTATGTTGTGGAAAATGAATTTCCCTTCATCACTCCCACTGTCTCCGCTGCTGATGTGAAGAGATTCAAGCAACTCGACACTCAAGCGAACAATATCATATGCAGCCATCTGAGTAAAGGACAGTATGACAGAGTGAGTGCTTTGGAAACTGCTAAGCTTATCTGAGATAGGCTATCCAAAGTCAATGAAGGATTTTCAACTCAACATGACTCCCGAGTTGATTATCTTTGCAATCTCTTCAACCGCTTGAAAAGACTCGACAACGAAAATGTCCAGCAAGCCTTTGAATGTCTCACTTATATCTCCAATGAGCTTCAGGCTCTTGGTAGCAGTGACATCACCGACCATGAGGTGGTGAAGAAACTGCTGAGATCTCTTGATTCCTCATTCGGTACACTGGCTTTGATGATTCAAGAACGTGGAGACTACAAGTCACTAGATCCTACTGATATTCTTGAGAGACTCAATATTCATGAATTCCAACAAGCTGAAAAGAGAGACCTCTATGGACCAAGCTATGGGAGAACTCACACACAGAAGGCAAAAGCAATTTCCTCATTTGAAGGCAAAGAATCTGATAGTAGCCTTGGTGATCCAGAAGAACCGAGTCAGGAGCTAGAAATGCTCGTGAGGAAATTCCAGAAGTTCTCAAGGACATACCAATTTGGAAAGTCTTCAAAAGGTGATGATAGAAGATCTGATTCTTCATCTCGTGACCACAAGAAAAGAACTTGCCACAAGCACAATAAATTTGGACACTACATTATTGATTGTCCACTCTGGGAAACAGAATCAAAGAATAAGAAGTACAAGGATGATAGTTCTGATGACTCGAAGAAAAAGAAGAAATCTTCAAAGTCCTCATCTCACAAGAAGAACATCTCCAGAAAGGCTCGTGCACTTATTGGCAAGGAAATGTACTCCGAAGCTGAGTCTGAGGAACACGAGGAAGAGGAATCTGAGGAGGAGTTTGATTCTAGTGTGGCGAGCCTAGCTCTCGCTACTGCTTTCGTCAGCAAGTCCATCTTCAACACCAAGGAAAGTGATGACGACTCCGACGTTGGCAACAACGACTATGCTCCCATGATGACCCACAAGGATAGGGGATCAATCATAGTCCTTTCGATAAGTATTAGTGCCGAACCCAATGAGGAGCAGGAGGAAATGATAAGCAGTTTTGAGCAAGGTATTCTCTGCAAGTACTGTGAGTAATGGTGATAGATAGTTTTGCAGCAAGATAATTCGTAACAAGTGTCAGGTGACAATAGTAAAAAATGTGTAGCAAGGTATCACAATCCTTTTTATTACAAAGGATAGACCAGAAAGTATTCTTCTATTAAGAAAGTGCTCCCGAGGACACATGGGAATTCCTGTCTAGTCATGTTCATCATGTTGAGTTGATTCGTGTTTTCTACTTTGATAATTTGCTATGTGGGTGGACTGGTGCTAAGGTGCTATTTTTAGTTGAACAAAAAACCTACTTATGATTACCCCCTCTCGCAAGCATCCGCAACTATGAAAGAAGAATCATGATAAATCTAACATAGCATGAAATGTGTGGATCCAAATCATCCCCTTTTGAAGCAATGCATAAAGTGGGGTTTAAGCTTCTGTCACTCTAGGTACCCATCATCTAGTTGTTACTCCATAATGAATTCCCTTAGGCCCATACCATGGTAAAGTGTCATGTAGCCAACATTCACATGATACCACTAAGAAAAGTAAAAACATACATATAATCAAAATATCAAACGAATACCAACTTCACATGATTACTTATAACAAGACTTCTCCCATGTCCACATGAACAACAATAACTACTCACACCTCATCAAATTTTTAAGATCAGAGTGTATGAAAGCTCAACTGCAGCTAAGTGGGCTGTGCATCCAACTTGCTTGCTCATGATGACCTCAGACATTTGAGGAAGCCTGTCATAGGAATATACAAGACAAGTTTATAATAATGAAAAAGTAATTCCCACTAGCATATGAAAATGACACAACATGAGACTCTCTATATGAGGAACAAGATGCCACTTTGAGGCACAAGTGTGGTAAAGGATAGTAGCAAAGTCCCTTCTCTCGTTTTCTCTCATTCATTTTTTATGGTGGGCTCATTTGGCCTCCCCCATTTTTATTTCCCCACCGGGACAATGCTCTAATAATGATGATCATCACAGTTTTATTTACTTACAACTCGATATGAAGAACTGATAGAAATATATGGCTCTATATGAATGCCTCTGGTAGTGTACCAGGATGTGCAAAGCTCTAGCGTGACATGTATCAAAAATATGATGTATGATGGCTTTGCAACAAATACTATGTCATCTCTATATGATCATGCAAAGCAATATGATGATTAACGAACTAGTCATGTGAAGTGACGATGGAATTTGCATGGCAATATATCTCGGAATGGCTATAGAAATGCCATGATAGGTAAGTATGGTGGCTGTTTTGAGGAAGATATAATGAGGCTTATGTGCAACAGAGTGTATCCTGTCACGGGGTTTGGATGCACCGACAAAAGTTGCACCGATCCTCAAGGTTAGAATGGGCAATGCACGATACCGAAGAGGCTAGCAAAAATGAGGAGGTGAGATTGCGTATGTCCATGGTTTCACATTATTCATAAAGAACTCGTATACTCATTGAAAAGGTTTATTAGTTTTATCACAAATCATAGTACTACTCGTTTGCCCCGAGGTAGGAGGTTGGTAGGAGTTAACCATCGCGCGCCTCCGACCCGAAACAACATTAGGATTTCAACGAGGAATAGAAATGCTCACACATCATCACCATGCCTGTTTAATTTTCAGACGAACAAGAAATTAACCTCTCTTAATATCGACACTTCTACGAATCAACAATTATGAACTCACACATTTTTCATATTACCACATCAATACCGTTAACCCACAATTTCTCTATATGTGCTACATGATAGTTTTAATTATAACTCATTGAATACCTATTATTTCTGTACTAGTCTTATGACCCATGCAAATTAGCATCACTATTTATTCACTCTCAAACATATATAAGTGAAGAGCGAGAGTGAAATTATTTATATAAAATCTACACGCCACCGTGCTCAAAAAGATATAAGTGAAGTACTAGAGCAACTGCTAAGCTCAAAAGATATAAGTAAAGCATATAGAGTATTCTAGCAAATTATGATGAAGGTGTGTCTCTCTAAAATAGGTGTGTCAAGAAAATGATGATTGTGGCAAATAAAAGTAAAACCAAACAAAAACAAATGATTCTCCAAGCAAAACTCATATCATGTGATGAATAAAAATGTAGCTTCAAGTGACATACCGATGGATTGAGACGAAAGAGGGGATCTCTTCCGGGGCATCCTCAAGCTTAGACGCTTGAGTCTTCCTTAAAATATTACCTTGGGGTACCTTTGACATCCCCAATATTAGGCTCTTTCCTCTCCTTATGCCTTTGTCCATCATAATAACACCCAAAACTTGAAAACTTCAATCACACAAAACTCAAAAAAACTTTGTGAGATCCATCTGTATAAGAAACACATTGAATACTTTAGGTACTGTTAAATTGATTCTTATTTCATAATTACATAATAGGTAATGCAATCTAACTTCTCCATGGCTTATACCCCCACCCGATACAACCCATAGCATAATGAAAACAAGCAAACTATGCAAGCAAAAATAGAATTTGTCCAAAACAGACCAGTCTGTAGAAATCTATAGAGAACCTATACTTCCGTAACTCTAAAAAATCTAAAAAAATAGGACGACCTGAGAAATTTGTATAGCAATAATTTGTAGAAATTTCAGATTATTACCATGCTCCGGTAAAAAATATTTAGAATTCCTGTACCGGAGTCAAAAGTTTGTGTTTTGTTTCAGCATCGATTCTACTCATCTTGTGAGTCATCCCAAAGGCTTACTTGGCACAAACACTAATGAAAGCATAAAAGACACAATCATTATAGAGGCAATAATAATGTTATAAAAAAAACTGAAAGTAAAAATAAAAATTAAAGATAACTATTGGGTTGCCTCCAACAAGCGCTATTGTTTTACGCCCCTAGCTAGGCATAATGCATTGTTTCAAGTGTTGCAATAGTCATGGAAACAATCTGTAATGCTATACTAATATTCCCTTATTTCAGAAGAAAGTTTTCTAATAGGTAGGGAAAAATAATTAAAGGGACTAAATTTCACAACACAAGGATCCGAGAGATCCATTTCAGGAGAAATGGGAGGCTCCTCTCTAGGTTTCTCATAAGTGATAATCATCTCCTCATTGTATAAGTTCCGATAAAGATATTTCCTTAATTCTCGCTCAAGCTCATAACGCATTCCAAGTTTTGGTATAGAAAATTGATCATTATGTTCAGAAATTTTAACAACTAGGACATTAGGTGGAACCTTCTTTCTAAGGTTTTCATGATAAGCAACATAATCCGTGGATCTTAGTTTCCTTATACCTTCCAATTCATAAAGAATTCCTTCTATTGGTGGGCACTCACGGTTAACGCTATAATGAGCAAATATATCTCTAGCCTCTTGCATGATATTATTAAATTCTTGAACAAGAAATATAATGGCTAGACGTTTAGTAGGAGCTTCCTGAATATTAGAGAATTCTAGAAATAAGCATTGTATGAAAGGATGCATATGGACACATTTTGTTTCCAACTATACTATAAGCAAAGATATAACATCCGCATAACTTGTAGTTCTAGCAACAACGGAGCCTCCTATCAATGGTAATGATACCTCACTAGTGAAAAAAAAATCTTGAATCACACTTTTGCCAATAATATTTCCTCTACCCATATAGAGTTTGTTTGTTTGCATAATGGGTTCACTTTTAGAAGGATCATCATCCGCAAGATTATCAAGTTTTTCCTTAGCAATTTCATCAAAATTTCTTTTAGCATTCTTATCACAAGGTGAAGTTGTATGTTCAAGGGCTTCCACACTAGAGGCGGAAACACCACTAATTTCAAAATCAGACATGATAGCAACTTTCAAGTAAGCAAAACAAGCAAAGGAGTAAACTAGCAACAAACAAAGATAAATATTTTTTTATTTTTTATTTTATGAAACAAAATAAATATAAAAATATAAAAAGAATAAGAATTTAATGATAATTTGCGTGAAGTTACTTGATAGTTGGTGATGATATTCCCAGCAACGACGCCATAAATCCTTCCTCATACTTGTGATATGCAATGGGTTTTCCGTGAAGAGGAATGAGTAATTGCATCAAAATACGGGTAAGTATTTCCCTTTGTTATGAAACCAATGTTTATCTAACAAATAGGAATATGAATCCTCAATTGTCTTCAACGGCTACAAACAAAAGAGTAAACAACTTGCACCCAACGCTGGCAAGAGGGTTGTCAATCCCCTTGATCTCGTTATTTGCAAGCAAATGAGTTGTGTAGATAACTGTAAATTGAAAAATAAAATAAAATAAAAATGATGGCAGCAGTACAGTAATAGCGTTTGTGAATATAATTGAATAGACCCGAGGGGGCATAGTTTTCCCTAAGGACATCTCTCATGTAGGCAACATACGGTGGGTAACAAATTACTGTTGGGCAATTGATAGAAAAGCGGATAGTTATGCGATTTTCACGGCAATGATCATGTGTACATAGGCATCACGTCCATAAACAAATAGGTCGACTCCTTCCTACACCTATTACTGTTTCTCCACTCTTCGACCGGCATCCAACATGTATCTAGAGTATTAAGTAAAACAAAGTAATGCATGGAGAACGATGACATGATGTAGACAAAGTAAACTCAAGCAATATGAATAAACCCCATCGTGTTATCCTTAGTAGCAAAAACACAAAGAATCAACTTGTACCCTTCTGTCACTGGGATATAGAAACTCATCAGGTTGAACCTACTACAACGCACCTCTCTCACTGAAGAAAGATCAATCTACTTGGCCAAAGCAAATTAATAGATAAGAGAGAATTACGTAGCCATGATTGTCATGCAAATAAGAATTATAATAATTTTTGAGAAGAATCAAATACTTTACATGAATAATCTAAACATAAACTCACAATTATCGGATCCCAACAAATGCACCACACAAAAGAATTACATCGAATAGATCAAAGTGAAGATGCGATGATCATTGTATTGAAGATCAAGAGAGAGAGAGAGAGATTGCCATCTAGGTACTAATTGATACGTCTCCGTCGTATCTATAATTTTTTATTGTTTCATGACAATATTCTAAAACTTTCATATACATTTGGCAACATTTATAATATTATTGGGACTAACTTACTCACCCAGTGCCTAGTGCCAATTCTTGTTTTTTGTGTATTTTTTGTTTCGTAGAAATTCCATATCAGACGAAGTCCAAATGCGATAAATTTTTTATGGAGATTTGTTTTGGAATATATGTGAATTTTGGGCATCGGAATCAACGCAAGACGGTGCCCGAGGGAGGCACAAGCTAACATGACGCGCCACCAGGGGGCGTGCCCTGATGGCCGGTGGTCCCCCTTTAGTCGGTTGAGGCTCTCATTCTGGTGCAGGAAAGATATTTTTGGGATAAAAATCCCCTCAAAAGTTTAGCCCGATCGGTGTTACGGATCTCCAAATATTTAAGAAACGATGAAGGGCTCCGAAAATAGTCGCAAAAACATGAGAGAAACAGAGAAAAATCCAATCTCGGAGGGGCTCGTGCCCTACGGGAGCCAGGGCAACCATGGACCAGAGGGGAAACCCTCGTCCCACCTAGGGCGGAGGTCAAGGAAGAAGAGAAGGAGGGTATCTCTCTCCCCTCTCTCATCGTGGCACCAGAGTGCCATTAGGGCATCCATCGTGACAGCAATCTACACCAACAACTTCGCGCTGTCATCACCAACCCTTCTCCATCTACACTGCCATGATGCTCACTATCGGGAGTGAACAATTCCTTTCTATGCTTGCCGGACGATGGTGGGATTGGATGAGATTGATCATATAATTGAGTTAAGCTTGATAGGGCTTGATCCCTAGTATCCACTATGTTTTGAGATTGATCTTGCTATGACTTTGCTATGCTTAATGCTTGTCACTAGGGCTCGAGTGCCATGATTTCAGATCTGAACCTATTATGTTTTCATGAATATAATAGTGATGTGGATCCTATCTTGCAAGTTGTATGAACCTATTACATGTCATATCCGCATACCCCAAGGTGACAAAAATTGGGATTCTTTCCGGTGCTTGCCGTAGTTTGAGGAGTTCATATATTCACCATGTTTTAATGCATTGTTCCGGTTCTCTATTAAAAGTAGGCCTTAATATCCCTTAATTTCCAATAGGACCCTCCTCCCACGGGAGGGTAGGACAAAAGATGGCATGCAAGTTCTTATCGCAAGCACGTATGACTATATACGGAATACGTGCCTACATTGCATTGATGAATTGGAGCTAGTTCTATGTTGCCCTAGTGTGTAACTGTTATATAATCAATGTCATCTAAATAATTATCGATCACCGATCCACGTGCCTACATGTTACATATACTGAATCTTGCAAAACTATCTATTACACCTACTAAGTACTTCTAGTTTACTTTCTGTAATATAGTTTCATACTTGTTCTAGGTAAAGTAAGCGTTAGTGTGCTTAGATTTCTATCGGTGGTCGATAGAACTTGAGAGAGTATTAATTCTACCTTTAGCTCCTCGTTGGGTTCAACATTCTTACTTATCGAAAAAGGCTACAAACGAGCGCCTACACTTGTGCATTATCACTAACTACGGACCCGTAAGTCTGTGGTGAACTACTCACACACCATCATGAGGTAAGCAAGGTTGACAAGAGGCCCTCCATGATCGACCCCCCTCTCGTAGGGTGCCGAAACGGAGCTCTAGATGGCCTCGCGATAGAACAGAGACTTGCAACAGTGTAAAAAGTGTTTCGGGACTGCCTCTAGGGTTTTCAGAATATATGTGAATTTATAGGCTAGAGAACGGAGTCAGGCGAGCCACGAGCGGCCCACAAGCCATCAGGCCGCCCCCAGGCCACACCCTGTTGGCTTGTGGGGCCCTCGTGTGACTCCCGGTTTTCTTCCAAATCTTCCAGGTCTTATTTTTGTCCACAAAATATCACCAAAATGTTTCATGGCAATTGGACTTTGTTTGGTACTGTAAACCTGAAAAGTGAAAAACATGTAGAAAACAACAACTGACACTGGGCACTGGATCAATAGGTTAGTGCTAAAAAATAATATAAATTGGTAAATAAATACTTAAAAAGTATCCTAGAATTATAATATATCAACATGGAACAATAAAAAATTATAGATATGTTTGAGGCGTATCATCCTTGCCGGGAGACGTTGCGAGCTTGACACCTCACGACACATTGATTGCGCATGTCCATTAGGGTTAGGTATTTCCCACTACCACCTCTGCTGACACTCTGGCAGAGGGTAGTATCCACAACTTACTGAATGTAAAGACCATTTTGCCACTATGGTAACCCCTTGTCTATAAAAGGAGGAACATGGCTACCTTTACAAAGGTCGCCACCTTGTTCATTGTACACACGTAGCTGCACTCCCGAGGCACCTCTTCCCGGGGTTGTTGCGCCTTTTACTATGAACACTCATCAACCACCAGAACACATGACGTAGGGTTTTACGCTTCGGCGGCCCAAACCTGTCTAAACCCTTGCATACGCAGGAATCAGTGATGCTCTTTGCGCATTAGAGACCTCACTACCGAACCATGAAGGGGCCTTGCTGGTCCCATAGATCATCGTACCCTGACATCTTTGGCACGCTGATAACCCACAAGTACAGGGGATTAGTTGTAGCATTTCTTCATAAGTAAGAGTGTCGAATCCAATGAGGAGCTAAAGGTGGAACACATATTTCCTCAAGTTCTATCGACCACCGATACAACTCTACACACGCTTAACGTTCGCTTTATACATCAAATATCAAACAAGCAACTTAAATATCCTAAAGGTAGTTCTTGACACATTATTTTTATAATACAATGTATTTGTACAAGGGGATAATTATTTTTTTAAAAGTTTCTATAATCAAGATTCACAAAGTTTCCATGGGCATGAACAAAGTTCAAGGCTAACCCCCACTTCAACGTTGCTCGTCTTTCCCACTTTCACTTTTATTTTTGAATTTTTTTTAAGTTCCCCACTTTATTTTTTGTTTTTAATTATATAAAAGCACACAACATAATAAAATGGCTCTCTAAAACTTCCGGGTTGTCTCGCTGGCAGCGCTTTCTTTAAAGCCATTAAGCTAGGCATAAAGTGCTCAAGTAGTGGATCCACCCGAATCCCAAGGTATATCAAAACCAATTTTAATTAGCAATGATTTGGAATTAAGTAGTGAGAAAAAAGTGATATAAATCATGTGATAACAAAGTCTAACTCTCTTCGTATGCATCAGCATGTCATAAAATAACAATTCATGCACACAAAGTAAAGGCCAATGCATAGTATAAACAGTTTCTTGCAATTTTATGTATTGGAAACATAGAGAGGCGAAGATGTAGTTCCTCTCTCATAATAATTGCAAGTAGGAGCAGCAAGCACATGTATATTATATTTATCAAAATCATCATGTGTAATAGTAAAAGGCAACCCATCTATATAATCTCTCCGATATAGTTTAGTTGGGACAATTCAAAAAGATAATAGGACTATCATGTGTGGGTGAAATATCAACAATTTCATTCTTAAAATATGGAACTATAGCAAGTTCATCTCCATAAACATAATTCATATTGGCATCATGGCCACAAGTATAGCAAGCATCATCAGAAAGGGATATTTCAAATGAATCCAAGGGATCATAGCAATCAACATAGCATTCATCCTTCGGTAAGCACGAAAGGAAATTAAACAATGTAAGAGTTGAAGATTTACTATAATTAGAAGGTGGGCATGGGTAGCTAATCCACTCTTCATCCTTTATTTCTTTGCTCTCCTCGTCATCTTTTTCATCTAATGAGCTCACAGTGTGATCAATTTCTTCTTCCATAGATTCCTGCAAAATATTAGTCTCTTCTTGGATAGCGGAGTATTTCTCAATAAATTGATCAATATGGAATTATATTCATAATTGGCATAACAATAACGAAGCATAGCCAAATTTTGAGATCGGTAAACAACATCATCATAATCTTCATACTTTTCAAACAAAGCTTCAATTTCATGAGCACCCTTAAAAGCAATAGACTCTTCTATTTGTTCCACATCACAGTAATCATATATACCATGAGAATAATAAGCCAAGGTTTCCTTATCATTAAATTTGCATGAAAAGGGAAGGTGTTTAGCCTTCATACTAGAGAAACAAGTAATATCATATCTCAAGCATAGATTGCAACTATACCATTTCAACATATGAATTTGATCCCATAACGGCTTCCCTTTTTGAGTCAAGCGATAATCCCTAAAGTATTCACGTTGATCCAACGTGACTCCCATTACATAATTTAATGGGTTTTCTCAGGATTATTAAAGTAGTGCATAATATCTTTCACATAATGAGCATCGAGGGTTTTAGGAGGTTCCCCATCTCCATGAGTAGCAAGTACACCTATTGTTTTGGTATTTCGTGTTCCATATCCATATTTAAAGATAGAGAACAACTTAGAACAGCAAATAAAATCTACTTAGTGATAAAACAAACAAGAACACACGAGAATATTCACCCCATGCTATTGCTCCCTGACAACGGCGCCAGAATAAGGTCTTGATAACCCACAAGTATAGGGGATCAATTGTAGCCTTTGTTGATAAGTAGGAGTGTCAAACCCAACGAGGAGCTAAAGGTAGAACAAATATTCCCTCAAGTTATATCGACCACCAATACAACTCTACGCACGCTTAACGTTCTCTTTACCTAGAACAAGTATGAAACTAGAAGTACTTTCTAGAAGTAACGAGATAGGTTTGCAAGATAATAAAGAGTGCGTAAATAAAAACTAGGGGCTGCTTAGATAAAGAAACAACTAGTTAGTTTAATGAGTGTGGAAAATTATGGTAGGAGTTGCGGAATTGTCCCTAAGCAATTGATAACTAGACCGGTAATCATTGTAGCAATTTTATATGAGGGATAGGCATAAGCTAACATACTTTCTATACTTGGATCATATGCACTTATGATTGGAACTCTAGCAAGCATCCGCAACTAGTAAAGATCATTAAGGTAAAAGCCAATCACAACATTAAGTATCAAGTCCTGTTTACTCCCATATGCAACAACCCACCTACTCGGGTTTATGCTTCTGTCACTCAAGCAACCCACCATAGGCAAATCTTGAACACATTGCAACACCCTACAGGATCCCTCATGCTTGCGCGACACATAGGGCACCATAGGATAGCACGAACAATAAAACATGCAACTCAAACCAATCATGATCATGAATGAACCCATAGGAGAAAACAGACCTACTCAAACATCATAGGATGGCAACACATAATTAGATAATAATATGAAGCATAAGGCACCATGTTCAAGTAGAGGGTACATCGGGTTGCGGGAGAGTGGACCGCTGAATATAGATGGGGGAAGGCGATGAAGATGTTGGGAAAGATGACATAGGTGTTGGTGTAGATCGCTGTCACATGATGATTGCCCCGGCGGCACCGGGAGAGAGGGGGAGAGAGTCCCCTGTGACATCCCAAGTGATGCCCCTACCTTTTATGGCTTGTAAACCATATGTATGAACCTTGTGCTTGAGTTATGAGTTGAGTTGCACCTTGTCATCCATGTTGAATTGCATTCATGCATCATAGCATCCATCATTTCATGATCATGCCCTCATTCATATTTTCCATGTTGGGTTTCATGTGTCCTTGTGTGATTGTGGTTGTGACTTGTGTTGTGATGTGCTTGTTTGTGAGGTGTTTTGTGTGGTTGAGTCCATGTGTGCAAAACCCTCTTCCTTCCCCCTCTCTTCCATCTTCCAACATCACCTCCCATCTTCCCCTCTCTTCTTTTGAAAATATATGACCATATTTAAGTTGTTTTAAAATTCTTTTAAAAATGTTCATGTGTTAGCCCAATATGTCTTATGCATGTTGGAAGT
Organism: Hordeum marinum; assembly: GCA_022496015.1. Lineage (NCBI taxonomy): Eukaryota > Viridiplantae > Streptophyta > Magnoliopsida > Poales > Poaceae > Hordeum > Hordeum marinum. The sequence goes on from CM039673.1 coordinate 516,212,708, forward strand.
GAAGTTCTTGATATTTGCATGTGTTTTGATTTTGAAAAACTATTTAAACATGAGCTGTTAATTATTTTATAAATAAAATAACTTGCTCATAAAATCAACTAATTATTTTATTTAATATGAGCATAATGTCTTCTTCTCAAAAGTATTTTGTTTTGGGGCAAAACCCTTTTATAATTTGCCAGGGGATTTAATTGTTGTGGCTGTTTTAATTAAATGGTTAAACCCCTGGTTAGTGTGTGTGTGAGAGAGAGAGGGAGCAGGTCGGCCGAGCCCAGCCCACCGTGAGCAGTAAACGACAACCTGCTCCCTTGTCCCTCCTTCGTCAGTAAGCTTCAGAGAGGAGCTGTCGCCGCGTCGCCTTTCCGCCGCCGTCGCCATCAGCTCCGTAGTATTTAGGAACCCTCTCGGCATGCGTGCGCCCCCGCCTAGGGTTTCGCTTCCGTCCGCCGCCGCCGCAGCCCCCTTCGTGCTCTCCTCTGCTCTCCCTCCACTCTTGTTCCTCCTTGTCAGGTAAGATTCAGAGAAGGGCAGAGAGCTCCACCGGTTCTTCGTCACCATCGCAGCTCGTCTCCGGTGATCCCTCGCCGTGTCCAGGATGGCGTGGGGTGCGCGGGACCTCCCGCCGTTCCATTTACGTCGCTAGGGGCTTCGGAGGAGCCCTGCAGCGAGGAGCTCGTCCTCGCCGGACGTCCTGCTCCGCCGTCTTCTTCCTCTCCATCGCCATCGCGTCCCCGCCTCTCCTTCCTCTTTGTTGTCGAGTTTCGCTTCTCCCCGAGCCCCTCGAGGTGAGCAGCCGGAGCTCCTCCGCCCGCTCCTGCTCTGTAGCGTGTCGCCATCGCTTCTGTCGCCACCGGTAGTCGGGCGAGCACCTGCCGCTCGCCACCGTCCCCCTCTTCATGAGAGGAGACAAGGGATGGGTTCTCCATAGGTTCCTCTGTCGATTCCGCGTGGTAGCGTCGTTGGAGTGACCCTGTAGCGCGTAGGCTCGCCGGAGTTGTGTCGCCGCGTGGCCCTGTCGCCGGAACTACTCTTATTCAGTTTCGTCAGGCACCTTGTAGTGTGTGTGTACTATAGGCAAGCGTTCCCCTTCCTGTTAAGACCCGAGCCCATAGCCCAGTGGTGTGGTGTGTTGTGTGTGTCCAGGGGGTCTGGGTTTCGATCCCCCCTTCTCTCTTTCTTCTTTTCTTCTTTTGTTTCCTTTTCCTTTCTTCTAATTGTTGTGGTGTGTTGCATATATGTATATGTGTAGATCAGGGTTTATTCCTGTTTTATTTACATATGTATGTGTGTGTGAGTGCTCTTATATGAATGCATATGAGTGTGTGTATGTTATGTGTGTGTATGTACCAAATGGTACATATGCATATGTATGCATACATGTAAGAGGTAGAGTGTGTGTTAGTGCTTGCTCTTATGTCGGAGAGTGTGAGCATGTGTGTGGTGTGTGTGTATGTTTTGCACACACACATGTGTTGTAGTGTATAGGGTGTATGTAAGCATGTGTATGTATCTGATGTATGTGTGTTCTTGTAAGTGCATGTGTGTGTATGTGCCCATGCACATACCCACATATGAGTGTTAGGGTGTGAGTGCATCATAGTGTGGTGCTATGTGTGTGTATGTGTTTTTTTTCACACACATACATGTGTAGGTGTGCTATGTGAAAGATGTGTGTGCTTAGGCTTGCTCTTACACCTATACTAGGAGGTTTGCATAGGTCATCTTGGTTGAGCCATCTTCTTATACATGTATGTGGTTGTGTGAGAGCTTAAGTGTAGAAATGCATGTGTAGGTACCCTTTTATGTGCATATGATCATTTTGCCTCCCCTAGCTTGTTTCCTTCTTGCACTTGATGCCATGCCATGTATCATGTCCCTAGCATGCTAATAACCTCTCTCAACATGTATCTATGTAGCACTTGTCTTTTGGTGGCCTTTGCATTGTGTTTTGTGGCTGGCATAAGTCACCATGGCCTAAGGGAGGCCAAATTTCGACCTGCCTTTACTCCCTTTCGTTCCATACAAGTATAGAGGTATGAGTAATGCATTTGGGGTAGAATCAACCCAGTAATACACCTGTGAAGTCAGATTTGACTTTGGGGCAAGTTGAGAAAACTGCATTTTTATGCTGTGATACCCTTTTGTCTTTTTCATATGAATTAATCTCTGCATGCTTTCATGTTCTTGTCAACTAGAGATTGTTAGTAAAAGTTGATGTGAACATCCATGTATTTTTGTTATTCATGATAAGTTCCCAGTTCAGTGGGAACCATGCTGTTTAGTTGCCTACTTTCTGTTTCTGCCAGCCTGCTGTGAAAATGGCTGTCTGGAGTTTCTGCTGTTATTGAGTTGCTGTGTAGAGTGGGTTGTAGTTAGTGATGTGATTGGATTCTGCTCATGCCTAGTGTTAGTTAATTGAAGTATATGTTGCTATCTTCCATCCTGTTAGTTTTCATGCCATTTTGAGCTCTCTAGCATATTTAACCAGTGTTGTCAACTTGCTACTTTATATACCCAGATTCCAGAATTGGAATTTTCACTAAGTCCCTGAAAAACTGATTCATCATGCCAACTTGTTAGCTCCATGCATAGTGACGTGTAGCTCTTTTGCTCATTGCATAGTTGGATGAAATGATGTGTGTGTTGAGTAGATTATGTCCATGTCTTGTTTGTGGCTATAGGCTTCCTGTAGCTACAGCTGTGAGCTTTTCAAGTGTTGCTGTTTGTGGCAGATTTGGGTGATATCTTGTTTTGTGTGTTGTGGGAGCTATACTCCATGGAATGAATTGATTCTTTAGCCTAATATGATTGATTTTTCATCACTTGTCCAGTGGCTACCTTGGAATACCAAGATATAGCCCAGGTCTTTGATGATCTTGTGTTTTGCCTCCGTTTCTTGTTGTGAGCGTATCTCGAGAACCGTAGCTCCGTTTCTCGCGATACTTATATGCATTTCCATCGATTTTTCATGATGCATCCATATTTGCCATGTTAATGCATGTCTGAATAATTTAACATGAGATTCTGTCCAGATTCATTAATACACCAACTTGCATGTGAAACTTGACTAGATTTGGGTTGCCATGTGAAATTCTTCACCAAATGAATCATGCATCATCTTGGTTGTGCATTGCACTTGGTTGGTTATTTATTTGCTGTTTTCTTGGGTAGACGCGAATGTCGAGACTGAGTACGAGGACCCAGGAGAGTACCACTGTGTGAGTAACCGTGACTGTCTCTGCCCATGAACATGATCCGGGAGATGACACGGTGGGGTTATGATTGACGTAGGCAGGTGTTCAGGATCTCATAGAGATTATGATAGCTTCGATCACATTGCGTAGATCATACATATTTACTTTACTGCTTCGTAAGTTAGCCACCATACATGCTAGTGCTGCTGCAACCTAAACATCACCATTCCCAACCTAAAGTATTGATAGTCTTGGTACCTGGGTTACATGATTTCTGAGTCCTTTGTGGCTCATAGATTACTTCAAAACCACTCTAGGTACAGGTGCAGATGATCAGATGGCAGATGACCTCACCCAGCTTTAGTGGGAATATGACGAGGAGAGAGGCCGTATGTACATGACGTATCCCGATGAGTAGAGCACTTGGTCGTGATCCTGGCAGCTTGATAGTATCGTCGCATTGTCATTTTCTCGTTTGTTTTCGTCCGTAGCCGGACCCTGTCTTAAACATGATGTATGACTTGTGTGGACTTGTAAGATAGCATGTGGCGAGTGTAAGCCAATTCCCTATTCCTATCCCTTTCTGTATGTATGATGTGATGATACTTATCTTGCTAACGATAAGATGCGCATCTATCCTTTGCGAGGCCCTCGTGCCTTAAATGGATAGGCACGCATCTTGGGCGTGACAAGTTGGTATTCAGAGCCATACGACCATAGGATCCTCTGCTTGTTCGAACTTGGCCGAGTTGTGTCTAGTAAAACTATTTTGAGTCTACTTATATCGGAGAGTAGGACTCTTTTTACTCCTCTTCTATGCTCTGGTGAGGTATCCGACTTAGGAATGGTGTTTCTTCTCCTCTTCCCGCTCAATTTTTTTTAGGATCACGTGGGTATTTTGGAGTCTATATGATGCCGATGTGATAGGGTTCTGTCTTGGTGCCTCCTGTCTGACTTGATTTCTTCCGGGGAGTCGAGCTCCAGGGAGCGTTGGCACATCGTTATCATTCAGCTTCCATTATATCTCAGGACGAAGGATGTTCGGAATTACTTCAATACTTATCGTGGTGAGATAAGGTCGGAGTCACCCAGTACTGGGGAGGCGTCCGGGGTACCACCATGGTTTAGTATCGTCGTGAGTTCAAGGATTCGAGATTAGTCAAATTTGCGGAAGCCTCTGGTTATGTGTGAAGGTGGGATGCAGCTGGGGTGTAGGTTTGTTAGCGGTGTGAGATATTTCCTCCTTGTATCCTCCACAAAGGATTGCATAACCAGAGAGTTTTCGGAAGTTCATAGGTGGGAAATCTTGTAGTCATCTAGGATCTTCTTCTCCAGATGTATTGGGTATGTACATTTGGTCCGAGCACGTAGCTCAATACTTGTTGTGTATTGCAAGTGGCTTTATATCTGATGATGTTATCATGATCCAAAAGCATTCTTACTAATTTTTAGTAGGAAGGCTATGTTCTTTTGTTCAATTCTGTCAAGCTTTTGATTCAGCTATATTCTTATTTCATGAGGTGCTAATGCGTTTTGTCCATCTTCAGGATGGCTCCACCAACTCGCAACAACCCGGGTCGTGCTGAGGAATAGGCTGATGTTCCACCACCCTCGCCACCGTCTCCTCCTCCAGAAGCTTGGCAAGCAGTGATGGCTGCGACCAATGCGAACACTCAAATGTTGCTCAGGCTATTGCAAGAAAGGGAGAAGGGTCAGCAAGGTTTTCAAGGGAACTTCCAGAATCAGCTGCAGTTTGCTACGCTCAACCAGTTCCTTGCCAACCAGCCAAAGTCTTTCACTTGCTGTGAGCAGCCGTTTGATGCTGAGGATTGGCTTCATGATATGAGTAGCACTTTGAGTGCAGCAATGTTAGGCCAGAGGGCTTTGTGAAGTTTGCTTCGTTCCAGCTCAAGGGTCAAGCAGCTGACTGGCGGCAACAGTACAAGGACTCCAGGGGTGATCATGTTGTGACTTGGGACGATTTCCGTCGTGACTTCAGGGCTCATTACATTCCGACAAGCTTTGTCGAAGAGATGCGTGAGAAGTTCAGGAGCCTGAAGCAGGGAAGCAAGACCATCTACCAGTACAACGTCGAGTTCCAGAACTTAGCTCGTTATTCCAAGCAAGATGTTCCAGATGATAAGGCTATGATCTATCAATTTAGAGGTGGTCTCAAGGATGAGCTTCTGCCAGGCCTTGTTCTGCAAGAACCTCGTGAGTTTGATCAGTTCTACAACGTGGCTTTGAAGGTTGAAGCAGCTCATCTCAAGTTGGAAGGTTCCAAGAAGCGCTCAAGGGATTCCTATTCTTCTTCTTCCGGCTCTCAGATGGTTCCCAAGTAGCAGAAGTATTGGGCACCAAATCCTCTTCCGTTCCGCCCTTAGCAGAAGCAGAAGCAGTTTGGTGGTCGTGGTTCTTCCCACCCACCCAACCCAGGTTTTCAGCAGAAGAATCAGGCTTCCAAGGCAATCTTTGTTCCTCCTCCAGGCAATCTTCGTCCGCTCTCTGAGGTTACTTGTCACAAGTGTGGCCACAAGGGTCACTATGCTAACAAGTGCAACCAGCGGCGTCTTCCGCCTCCTCCTCCTATCAAGCCTCCAGGCAATGCAATGGTGAAGCATAATCCTAAGGCTGCAAGAGTGAATATGGTGAATGCAGCAGAAGCAGAGAAGTCTAGTGATGTGATCATGGGTAATCTCTTAGTTAATTCTATTCCTGCAGAAGTGTTATTTGATTCTGGTGCATCGCATTCATTCATTTCTAAACCTTTTGCGTGGAAGCATGACTTGAATTCAGTAGTCCTCCCTAGTCCTTTTCGGGTTGTGTCCCCAGGTAAATTGATGAGTTCCAATGTGGTTGTTCCGGATGCTTCTATCAAGATGGGCAATTATTCTTTTCTGGCTTCTCCAATTGTTCTCGGGAATTCTGATATTGATCTCATTCTGGGCATGGACTTTCTGGCGGCAAACAAGGCTCATTTTGATTGTCAAGCAAAAGAAGTCAAGCTGACTCATCCTTCAGAAGACGTGATTATATTCGCGGCTCGTGATGACATAGTCCGTCTATTTGCTCTAAATGAAAAGGGTGAGATTTCGGCGATTTCTCAAATTCTGGTGGTTTGTGAGTATTGAAGATGTGTTTTCAGAAGAGCTGCCAGGAATGCCTCCGCATCGGCCAGTCGAGTTCGTGATTGATCTCGAGCCCGACACTGAACCGGTTTGCAAGCGCACATATAAACTTGGCCCCGAAGAGCTGAAAGAGTTGAAGAAGCAGCTAGATGAGCAAGAGCGTCTGGGTCTGATCAGACCAAGCTCTTCTCTGTGGGGTTGTGGAGTTTTGTTTGTCAAGAAGAAGGATGGCACGGATCGTCTTTGTGTGGACTACCGACCATTGAATAAGAAGACAATCAGAAACAAGTACCCACTCCCTAACATCAACGAGTTGTTTACTGAAAGGTGCCAAGGTCTTCTCCAAGTTGGATCTCCGAATGGGTTATCATCAAATTCGCATTCGTGAAGAAGACATTCCCAAGACCGCTTTCAGGACGAGTTTTGGCTCGTATGAGTACACCGTTATGTCGTTTGGTCTTGCGAATGCCCCTCCAACCTTCTCCAGGATGATGAATTTTATTTTCTCTCCCTTCAAGAATGAATTTGTCTTGGTTTATCTTGATGATATCTTGGTGTTCTCGGAGACAGAAGAAGAGCATGCCGAGCATCTCCGCCTAGTGCTGCACAAGTTGAGGGAACATCGGTTCTATGCCAAGTTTTCCAAATGTGAGTTCTGGCTCAATGAAGTGGTGTACCTCGGGCATGTCATCTCTGCCGAGGGAATTAAAGTGCACACTGAGAAAGTTGAGGCAATATTGAAGTGGGAACCTCCGTAGAACATGAAGCAGCTTCGGAGTTTCCTCGGGCTTGCTAGTTATTGCAGAAGGTTCGTGGAGAACTTCTCTCAGATTGCCAAGCCCCTGTCCAATCTCCTCCAGAAGAGTGTCAAGTATGTGTGGTCTCCTTAGTGTGATGCAGAGTTCAATACGCTCAAGCAGAGACTGACATCAGCTCTAGTTCTTGTTCCTCCTGAGCAGTCCAAGCCTTTCCAAGTTTTCTGTGATGCTTCTCTCCAAGGCCTCGGTGGTGTTCTTATGCAAGACAAGAAGATTGTGGCCTATACCTCGCGTCAGTTGAAGCCTGCCGAGAAGAACTACCCCACTCATGATCTTGAGTTGGCAGCAGTTGTGCATGCTCTAATGACTTGGAGGCATTTGTTGTTGGGTAGACCAGTTGAGGTGTACACTAATCACAAGAGCTTGAAGTACATTTTCACTCAACCGAATCTCAATCTTTGGCAATCTCGTTGGGTGGAAATGCTCGAGGACTTCAATCCAAGCATTGAGTATACTCCTGGGAAAGCAAATGTCATTGCAGACGCGCTCAACCGTAAGGCGTACTGCTATAGTCTCATCTTGAAGCCTCTTCAACCCGAGCTTTGTGAAGCCTTTCGCAAGCTCAACCTCCAGATGATTCCGCAAGGGTTTCTTGCAAATCTTCAAGTCTCTCCAACTCTGGAAGATCAGGTTCGTCAAGCACAGCTTCTTGACACCATGGTGAAGAAAGTGAAGATAGGTGTGGCCAAGAGAATTCCGAAGTATAAGTGCTTTCGTGTTGATGACAAGGATACCTTGTTCTTTGAGGACCGGCTTGTGGTTCCAAAAGGTGATCTCAGAAAGGTTATCATGGAAGAAGCACACAATTCTCGTCTATCCATTCATCTAGGCAGTTCCAAGATGTATCAGGATTTGAGTAAACCTTCTGGTGGACTCGCATGAAACGTGAAATTGCTCAGTTCGTGAATGAGTGTGATGTTTGTCGCAGAGTGAAGGCGGAGCATCAACGTCCAGCAGGTCTTCTGCAGCCTTTGCCTATCCCAGAGTGAAAATTCGATCATGTTGAGATGGATTTCGTCACTGGGTTTCCCAAGTCCAAGAGAGGCAACGATGCCATCTTTGTGGTTATCGACAAGCTGTCAAAAGTTGCTCATTTCCTGCCAGTCAAAGAATCTATCTCGGCAGCTTAGCTTGCAGAATTGTATACGTCAAGGATAGTGTCTTTGCATGGAATTCCCCAGCTCATCTCTTCTGACTGTGGAAGTCTCTTCACTTCCAAGTTTTGGGAGTCCTTCCAGACTGCTATGGGTACCAAGATCCGTTTCAGCATTGCGTTCCATCCGCAGACAAGTGGTCAAGTTGAGAGAGTCAATCAAATCCTTGAAGATATGCTCAGAGCCTGTGTGATTTCTTTTGGCATGAAGTGGGAAGACTGCCTTCCATATGCTGAATTCTCATACAATAATAGCTTCCAAGCTAGTTCAGGCAAGGCCCCGTTCGAGATTCTCGACGGCAGGAAGTGTCGTACCCCGCTTAACTGGTCTGAAACCGGTGAGCGTCAGATATTGGGCAATGACATGATCACTGAAGCTGAAGAAATGTGCCATGTCATTCGCGAGAACCTCAAAGCTGCTCAGTCCCGTCAGAAGAGCTATTACGATAGAAAGCATCGGATGTTTCTTTCCAAGTGGATGATCTTGTCTATCTCAAAGTTTCTCCCATGAGAGGCACACATCGATTTGGAATCAAAGGGAAGCTGGCTCCTCATTTTGTTGGTCCTTTGAAAGTTGTTGACAAGAAAGGTGGTCTTGCATATCAAATTGAGCTTCCTCCAAATTTTGCGAACGTGCACGATGTCTTCCATGTTTCTCAGCTCCGGAAATGCTTCAAGACTCCTGAGCGAACCATTGACCTCCAAGACATCGATCTTCAAGCTGATCTTTCTTATCATGAGCACCCAGTTGCAATTCTTGAAGAAACTGAGCGTAAGACTCGCAACAAGTCAATCAAGTTCCTCAAGGTGAAGTGGTCTCATCACTCCGACAAAGAAGCCACTTGGGAACGCGAGGACCTGCTCCGTTCCGAATTTCCAGACTTCTTCCGTTCCTAGATCTCGGGTCAAGATCCTCATGTAGTGTGGGAGAGTTGTGACATCCCAAGTGATGCCCCTACCTTTTATGGCTTGTAAACCATATGTATGAACCTTGTGCTTGAGTTATGAGTTGAGTTGCACCTTGTCATCCATGTTGAATTGCATTCATGCATCATGGCATCCATCATTTCATGATCATGCCCTCATTCATATTTGCCATGTTGGGTTTCATGTGTCCTTGTGTGATTGTGGTTGTGACTTGTGTTGTGATGTGCTTGTTTGTGAGGTGTTTTGTGTGGTTGAGGCCATTTGTGCAAAACCCTCTTCCTTCCCCTTCTCTTCCATCTTCCAACATCACCTCCCATCTTCCCCTCTCTTCTTTTGAAAATATATGACCATATTTAAGTTGTTTTAAAATTCTTTTAAAAATGTTCATGTGTTAGCCCAATATGTCTTATGCATGTTGGAAGTGAAGTTCTTGATATTTGCATGTGTTTTGATTTTGAAAAACTATTTAAACAGGTGCTGTTAATTATTTTATAAATAAAATAACTTGCTCATAAAATCAACTAATTATTTTATTTAATATGAGCATAATGTCTTCTTCTCAAAAGTATTTTGTTTTGGGGCAAAACCCTTTTATAATTTGCCAGGGGATTTAATTGTTGTGGCTGTTTTAATTAAATAGTTAAACCCCTGGTTAGTGTGTGTGTGTGTGTGAGAGAGAGGGAGCAGGTGGGCCGAGCCCAGCCCACCGTGAGCAGTAAACGACAACCTGCTCCCCCATCCCTCCTTCGTCAGTAAGCTTCAGAGAGGATCTGTCGCCGCGTCGCCTTTCCATCGCTGTCGCCGTCAGCCCCGTAGTATTTAGTACCCCTCTCGGCATGTGTGTGCCCCCGCCTAGGGTTTCTCTTCCATCCTCCACCGTCGCAGCCCCCTTTGTGCTCTCCTCTGCTCTCCCTCCTCTCTTCTTCCTCCCTGTCAGGTAAGATTCAGAGAAGGGCAGAGAGCTTCGCCGGTTCTTCGTCGCCGCCGCAGCTCGTCTCCAGTGATCCCTCGCCGTGTCCAGGATGGCGTGGGGTGCGCGGGACCTCCCGCCGTTCCATTTCCGTTGCTCGGGGCTTCGGAGGACCGTTGCAGCGAGGAGCTCGTCCTCGTCGGACGTCCTGCTCCGCCGTCTTCTTCCTCTCCGTCGCCGTCGCGTCCCCGCCGCTCCTTCCTCTTTGTCGTCGAGTTCCGCTTCTCCCCGAGCCCCTCAAGGTGAGCAGCCGGAGCTCCTCCGCCCTCTCCTGCTCTGTAGCATGTCGCCGTCGCTTCTGTCGCCGCCGGTAGTCGGGCGAGCACCTGCCGCTCGCCACCATCCCCCTCTTCGCGGGAGGAGACGAGGGATGGTTTCGCCGTAGGTTCCTCTGTCGATTCCGCGTGGTAGCGTCGTCGGAGTGACCCTGTAGCGTGTAGGCTCGCTGGAGTTGTGTCGCCGCGTGGCCCTATCGCCGGAACTGCTCTTATTTAGTTTTGTCAGGCACCTTGTAGTGTGTGTGTGTACTAGAGGCAAGCGTTCCCCTTCCTATTAAGACCCGAGCCCGTAGCCCAATGGTGTGGTGTGTTGTGTGTGTCCAGGGGGTCTGGGGTTTGATCCCCCCTTCTCTCCCCTTTTTTTTGTTCTTTTGTTCTTTTGTTTTCTTTTCCTTTCTTTTAATTGTTGTGGTGTGTTGCATATATGTATATGTGTCGATGAGGGTTTATTCCTGTTTTATTTACATATGTATGTGTGTGTGAGTGATCTTATATGAATGCATATGAGCGTGTGTATGTACCAAATGGTACATATGCATATGTATGCATACATGTAAAAGGTAGAGTGTGTGTTAGTCTTGCTCTTATGTAGGAGAGTGTGAGCATGTGTGTGGTGTGTGTGTGTATGTTTTGCACACACACATGTGTTGTAGTGTATAGGGTGTATGTAAGCATGTGTGTGTATGTGCCCATGCACATACCCACATATGAGTGTTAGGGTGTGAGTGCATCATAGTGTGGTGCTATGTGTGTGTATGTGCCCATGCACATACCCACATATGAGTGTTAGGGTGTGAGTGCATCATAGTGTGGTGCTATGTGTGTGTATGTGTGTGTTTCTCACACACATACATGTGTAGGTGTGCTATGTGAAAGATGTGTGTGCTTAGGCTTGCTCTTACACCTATACTAGGAGGTTTGCATAGGTCATCTTGGTTGAGTCCTCTTCTTATACATGTATGTGGTTGTCTGAGAGCTTAAGTGTAGAAATGCATGTGTAGGTAACCTTCTATGTGCATATGATCATTTTTGCCTCCCCTAGCTTGTTTCCTTCTTGCACTTGATGCCATGCCATGTATCATGTACCTAGCATGCTAATAACCTATCTCAACATGTATCTATGTAGCACCTGTCTTTTGCTGGCCTTTGCATTGTGTTTTGTGGGTGGCATAAGTCACCATGGCCTAAGGGAGGCCAAATTTCGACCTGCCTTTAGTCCCTTTTGCTCCATACAAGTATAGGGGGTATAATTAATGCATTTGGGGTATAATAAACCCAGGAATACACCTGTGAAGTCAGATTTGACTTTGGGGCGACTTGAGAAAACTGCATTTTTATGCTGTGATACCCTTTTGTCTTTTTCATATGAATTAATCTATGCATGCTTTCATGTTCTTGTCAACTAGAGATTGTTATTAAAAGTTGCTGTGAACATCCCTGAATTTTGGTTATTCATGATAAGTTCCCAGTTCAGTGGGAACCATGCTGTTAAGTTGCCTACTTTCTGTTTCTGCCAGCCTGCTGTGAAAATGGCTAAGTCTGGAGTTTCTGCTGTTATTGAGTTGCTGTGTAGAGTGGGTTGTAGTTAGTTCTGTGATTGGATTCTGCTCATGCTCAGTGTTAGTTAATTGAAGTACATATTTCTATCTTCCATCCTGTTAATTTTGATGCCGTTTGGAGCTTTCTAGCATATTTAACCAATGCTATCAACTTGCTACTTTATACACCCAGATTCCAGAAAACTGGAATTTTCACTAAGTCCCAGAAAAACTGATTCATCATGCCAACTTGTTAGCTCCATGCATAGTGATGTGTAGCTCTTTTTCTGATTGCATAGTTGGATGAAATGATGTGTGTGTTGAGAGATTGTGACCATGTCTTGTTTGTGGCTGTAGGGTTCCTATAGCTACAGCTGTGAGCTTTTCAAATTGCTATGTTGCTGTTTGTGGCAGATTTGGGTGATATCTTGTTTTGTGTGTTGTGGGAGCTATACTCCATGGAAAGAATTGATTCTTGAGCCTAATATGATTTGTTTATCACCTGTCCAGTGGATACCTTGGAATACCAAGATTTAGCCCAGGTCTTTGATGATCTTGTGTTTTGTCTCCGTTTCTTGTCGTGAGCGTATCTCGAGAACCGTAGCTCCGTTTCTCGCGATCCTTATATGCATTTCCATCGATTTTTCATGATGCATCCATATTTGCCATGTTCATGCATGTATAAACAAGTTAACATGAGATTATGTCCGGATTCATTAATACACCAACTTGCATGTGAAACTTGAATAGATTTGGGTTGCCATGTGAAATTCTTCACCAAATGAATCATGCATCATCTTGGTTGTGCATTGCACTTGGTTGGTTATTTATTTTCTGTTTTCTTGGGTATATGCGAGTGTCGAGACTGAGTACAAGGACCCAGGAGAGTACCACTACGAGGATCCCGCTTCTTGTTCCGCTAAAGAACCCACAGGCAAGATGATCGTACCCGGATCCCGATACTATTTTTGCTTGCTAGTTTCTCGCTCTTATCGTTACAATTGCGCTACCTACCAGTTCACATCAGCCCCATGTTACCATGACAGCCTCTAACCTCCACATCCCAACAACCCTTGTTTGGCTAAGTTACCGCTGCTCAGCCCCTCTTATAGCATTCTTAGTTGCAGGTGCAGGTTGTTCCATGTGATAACATGGATTGGATAACACTTTAAATTTTGTTATTTAAATCAACGCACCTATATATTTGGTATTGGTGGAAGTCTTGGCCTTTTGCTAAGTGATTTGTTCTGCTCCTACCGTCATTAGTTCCTTGTTACCGGTGTTATGTTTCCATATTTTGCGCTCCTAACACACTCTGGGTTGTTGTGGGGACCCTCTTGTTTATTCGGTTGAGATTAAAACTTTTCTGGCAAGACCCAACATTGGTACTACATTTGCTAATAACTAATTAACTTGCATAGGGCTTTGCAAACCCGTGGATAATTTAATCAACCCCGGGCTAGTGCTCCTCATGAGTGTTGGTCCAAACTAGAGCACTGTGCGGGGCCAACCCAGGGCAACTTGGGAGATTTCCATCAGGACTCCATACGTGTAGCTTATCCATTGTGTCGTGAGAACGAGATACGCGGCTCCTATCAGGTATGTCGACATGTCGGGTGGTCTTGCTGGATTTGTTTTACCTTTACCGAATATCTCGCGTGTGGACTCTGACTTTCTTCGGGTTTACTCGAGGTGTTGGAATTCCTTTGGAATTTCCAATGAAGATCACGAGATCCGTGATCGAGGAATTCCCGCGGAGTGTGGTTATTTGTGATGGACTAATTGGAGCACCCCTGTAGGGTTAAAACTTTCGGAAAGCCGTGCCCGCGGTTATGTGGCAACTTGGATATTTGTTTAACACCCGGTTCTGGATAACTTGAAGTAAACTCTAATAAAATACTCCAACTGTGTGAGTAACCGTGACTGTCTCTGCCCGTGAACATGATCTGGGAGAGGACATGGTGGGGTTATGATTGACGTAGACAGGTGTTTAGGATCTCATAGAGATTATGCTAGCTTCGATCGCATTGCGTAGACCACACATATTTACTTTACTGCTTCGTAAGTTAGACACCATACATGCTAGTGCTGCTGCAACCTAAACATCACCATTCCCACCTAAAGTATCGATAGTCTCGGTACCCGGGTTACATGATTGCTGAGTCCTTTGTGGTTCACAGATTACTTCAAAACCACTCCAGGTACAGGTGCAAATGATCAGATGGCAGATGACCTCACCCAGCTTTAGTGGGAATATGACGAGGAGAGAGGCCGTATGTACGTGACGTACCCCGATGAGTAAAGCACTTGGTCGTGATCCTGGCAGCTTGATAGTATCGTCGCATTGTCATTTTCTCATTTGTTTTCTTCCATAGCCGGACCCTGTCTTAAACATGATGTATGACTTGCCTTTGCGAGGCCCCCGTGCCTTAAATGGATAGGCGCGCATCTTGGGCGTGACACCCCCTTCCTCTTCTTCTTCTTCCTTGGCCTCCCCCTAGATGGGAGGAGGGTTTCCCCTCTGGTCCTTGGCCTCCATGGCGGCGGAGGGGCGAGAGCCCCTCCGAGATTGGATCTCTCTCTCTGTTACCTTCTGTTTCTGTATTCCCAGATTTTGGCCTTTCACTGTTTCATAAATTCCCGGAGATCCGTAACTCCGATTGGGATGAAATTTTTATCCGGATATTAGCTTTCTTGTGGAGAAATAAGGGCACCAACCGCCTTATAGGATGGACACAAGCCAGCCTGGTGTGCCCCTTGGCTTGTGGTCACCTCGGGCATCGTCTCGCGTTGATTCTTTTCCCCCCAGATCACATATATTCCAAAAAATCTCCGTAAGTTTTTATCGCGTTTGGACTTCATTTGATATGGATTTTCCTCAAAACAAAAAAATGCAACGAATAGGAACTAGCATTGGGCACTGGATCAATATGTTAGTCCCAAAAAATAGTATAAAAAGTTGGCAAAAATATGTGAAAGTTGTAGAATATTGGCATGAAACAATCAAAAATTATAGATACGATAGATACGTATCACGCGCCAGGTAGGGGGCTTCTCTTGTGTGAACCTTCGCTGATCTCTACGCACCTTCATTGACAGCTTCATCGACGCCCATGGCCCCCAAGAAGGCCAAGGGTACGGCAACACCTGCTGCGACCACATCCAAGCTACCATCTTAGGTAGTCGTCGACAGCGCCGTTGGAGGCGACCCCCATGCCCACCTCACTGGTGAGCGCAACAACAACACCATGTGAAGATCTGCGAGTCACAACCCGGACCCCGTAGTTATAGAAACACGGGATGCGCCGACGGCGTCAGGGGCTAATGCCGAGGCAGTGGCGGCCGCAGCAGCGGCAAAGGCGACAACACCATGCTACCTCTTGAGCTTGCGTTGGTTTTCTCTTAAAGAGGAAAGGGTGATGCGGCGAAGTACATAAGTATTTACCTTAGTTGTTGAGAACGAAGGTATCAATCCAGTAGGAAGAACAAGCAAGTCACCACTGGATGCACCTACACAAACAATCAAACTATTGCACCCAACGCAATAAAGGGGTTGTAAATCCCTTCACGATTATTTGCAAGGATTAGATCCGATAGATATAGATGTAAACAGAAACAGAAATTAAAAGGTAAATAAATTGCAGCAAAATATTTTTGGTATTTTTGGTTTATAGATCTGAAAGTATATTATGGAAAGTAGACCCGGGGGCCATAGGTTTCACTAGAGGCTTCTCTCTCGAAGGCAAATAGCATGGTGGGTAAACAAATTACTGTCAACCAATTGATAGAAAAGTGAATAATCATGTAGTTATCCAAGGCAATGATCATGCATATACTACTGGAAATAGGGAATTTGCCATCAGTCATTTCTTTGCCGTCTGCCAATGGATGGCAAAGAACGTCTTTGCCATCTGCCAAAGGAAAAAAGACGACAAAGAACTAACGGACGGCAATGAACCTGGTTGCCATCAGCCAATTCATTGCCATCCGCCAGCGGATGGCAAAGAGTCTTTGCCGTCTGCTGGTAGACGGCAAGGAGGTTGGTGGGGTCCAGTGGATGCCGTTGCTGTAAACGGCCTATCAACCCACCTCTTTGTCGTCTGCCAGCGGATGGCAAAGAATCTTTGCCGTCCACTGATAGACAGCAAGGATGTGGATGGGGTCCAGTGAATGACGACGCTTAACGGGCCACTAATCCCACTTCTTTGCCATCTACCAGCAGACAACAAAGAGTCTGTGCCATCCGCTGGCTGATGGCAAAGAGGTGGGGCTTAGCCCAACACGGCCACGCCTCTTGCTCTCGCCACCCCTAAAAAACCTCTCGCTCTCGCCTTCGCACCCCCCGCACGCGGCGCACGGTCCTCTTGATCCCCATCTGCCGCCCTTGTCACCGTCTGGTTCTAACCAGCTCTGGCGCCTCCCCGTGCCGCAGCTCACCGGCCCGGCTCCCCCTTGCCCCCTCTACCGATTTGCCGCCTCCGCCCTGGCCTTCCAACCCCGTGCACGCCACCCAAGAAAACCCTAGCTCGACGGCACGGCGGTGCTGTGACCGCCTTCCGCTCCTCCTTCCGCATCGCACGAGGAGGGACGTCGTTCCGCCGTTGTCCGCATGGTGAAGGAAGATAGCTCGCAACGTGCTGCGAGCAGGGGAGCACCGTGCGGTTGGCCACCGCCACGGGGGAGCATCGCCTTGGCCGACCAGCACCAACCAACTTCAGTGGTATCTCTCGCCATCAATCACTGGTACGTTCGCCCCCCGTCCATCCCTGCCAATTCCCCAACACCTCCCCTGTTGTACGCATCTTTCAGGCAAACCCTAGCAAGCTACTCAAGCCTCTCTGATTTTTGATTCAGTTGACCTTTTTAATGTTCTATTTTGGTTCATGTAGATGCCTCACACTGTAGTGCTACTCTGATTCAAATAATCCTATTTGAAGTGTGACAGTACAGATTTGGCGAATTAATCTAGAATCTACCATGACATGCAGACATGTTGTCCTTGAAGTCTGGCTTATCAACAAAGTGGCATAATAATGTTGCAATCCCCAAGATTAAAGCTATACTACAATGGTATTGCAGATAATACGAAATTCACACATAATTTGTTCTGTTGAATTAATCTGCTAATTCCCTATGCAACCTTGCAGAGTTGGCAAGGTACCTTACGAGGTTTTTTTCCTGAATATTGTGTATGAACAAGCACGGGTGCAGGAGTGCACTTTGACGAGAATACGACCTACAAAGAGGTATTAGCATTACTGCTCACGTTTGAAGATCCGACTGGACTGCAGATATGTATATTCTTTAGTTTTAATTGTATTGTTTATTACATAACAGTGTTACACATGTGTCATAGTAGAACTAGAAATACTATAACAACTTTTGTGATCACCTGATAACTCTTTGATCAAGCTATGATGTATTGTACTGTAATAGAATCATCTATCTTGTGTAAGCGATCACATATAGTTATCGGTTCATGAGGTTAGAGTATTAGAGTTTTAGAGTCTAATTTTATATTCCTATTTGTGCCCACCTGTAGAAGATTTTACTTTGCAATCATGGGATATCTCTAGGTTTTGGCTGTACATGGTGCTTATTGTCCAGGAAAGACGAGGAGCTTATGTTGCTGCATCTTTAGAAGAGGTGACTGTCATTGCCTTTCTGTAGAATCTCCTGCTGCATCATGGGATTTAATACTTTTTTAACAAAGATATGATATTGCACATTGGAAGTTCAGATCCTATTTCTAGCTGTAGAATCACCTCAGATATGCCACTATGTTGTGTTCATATCCAATGGTTAACTGCAATTATATATTTTCAAAGGAATGATTGATGGATCAATCTTAAGTTCTATTAATCCTTTTGCTTTTCAGCATATTCCTCATAAAGCCTTAAATGAGAACAAAGATTGTTGTTATGTTCTTGAGTTATATTGGTATGAAACGGTACCCTGCATATTGCTATTATGGTGCTGTAGTCTCAAGTTTTGCTTTCCTCCTTGTTTCTTTGACTCCTCCTTATATCCTCAACTGTCATTCCGTTTTAGTTGGCAAAAGATTTGGTCATTTCTCAAAATTTGATCTTGCAATGTGCCTGTTTCCAATTTATATTGATCAAGACCAGTTAAATTGTTGCATGCTCACTACTAGGATTTGCAACGCCATCTGCTAGACTGCTCTCACTTAAACAATTAGATGTACCATAACTAAACCATTGACGGGCACTTACACGGGCACTTACAGGGGCACGGCGTGTCACCATGCCTCTGCCTACTAGTATTCTTGAAATTTGACTTCTAAAGTTGTGCTACTGCTTGTGCTGAACGAGATCATCGACGGGACAGTCAAAAGCAATGTTGCACATGAAAACAAGGCACTCTGCCACTTTGCGTGCATGATCCAATAGCATGCGTTTAATAGTAGCCATTATGATGTCAAATAGTAACAACTCCCTCCATTTATGCCAGTATTTGATATACTTATCAAAGTTTAAGGGGGGCAATCTTAAGAAGACATCCCATTCTGTGTGAGAATTTCTTATGAATATTAGACAAAAGATGTATATGGTTTTCCTTAGGTTGCATTGCAACACGTCAGTTTCTGCTCTTGGTTCTTTTACTACAAATTTGTAAGGTCCCTTATGTTTGATTTATTGTATAAATCATTGGAGACATGCCCTGCATGCATGATTATTCATGATATTTATGTTCATCTAATATTATGTTACAACATTTATGAGTTGATGTTAAAATCGCATATTGTGTTGCATCGTTTTTTCTTTGTCATGCCTTGTTCTATTTCTCAGAATTTATAGAATACAAATTTAAACTTTATACTCATACGAATATGACTTCTCTCCGGATTCATGATGGTATTAAGTGTAGTTTCTCCCAGTGATTTCGCAATAATGTAATGTTGATGACCCTTTACATTAATCCATATATGCCTCCTAACCTCACACTGGAGTTACGTGCTAATTTACCACAGCAACCCTTGGTGTCAAGACTACCTTGACATAAGTTCCTTCGTAGTGTATGAAATGCCCTCTGTTTTCTAGCACCATATCATAGAAGCATCAATTTGTGTCTCCGGTAAAAATACAAGGGTCTTTGAAATATCCGTTACGTAGTGCTACATGGGTAGGCTGTCAACAAAATGCTACTGGCCAACTACTAAAGTATTCAATTTTGACATTAGATGCTCCTAGAAAAATAATCAGCCAGTAGGCCATAAAAGAATATAAGAGAAAAATAAAAGAAAAACTGATACAAACTACTAGTAAAGAATGACATGCTTTCAAAATAGTTACTGCCTTATAAATAGTGCTTCTGTTATATGGTTTGCATTTTTTACACCAAAATGACTTAGTATGCTTAGCTATCTCAAACATTTTAGTTGCATCATAATAATCTTCTTCTTCTAGTCTTCTTCTTCTAACTTTCTTCTTTCTCATTTTGCAGATTTGCTTCAGATCACGGAAGCTTGGGTTGATGGAGTGCTTGTCTTTAGTTTTTGTTTTGACTTTGTGAAACTTTCTACCTATGGATGAAACTGTGTAATATTGATGAAACTATGAATATGTATGGATGAAACTTGCTACTATTGGTAACATGTGTTCATGGATATGTGTTGGATATATATGTGTTCATGACTATTGGTAATATGCGTTGAATATGCTACATTGGTCATGTATATATATATATGTATTTGATTTTCTGTATAAATGAATTGATATAATAAAAAAAATTAAATGGGGCAATATAGGCACTTTGCCATCCGCTGGCAGATGGCAAAGCGCTTTGCTATCCGCTGGCTGATGGCAAAGAGGCCACGTGGCAGCTACCTGATCAACCTGGGAAGCACTCGACTAGCCTATTTGTTCTCTTTGCCATCTGCTAGTAGATGACAAAGAGCCCGTGGCCTTTGCAATCTGCTGGCAGACAACAAAGAGCATGCAACCTTTGCCATCAGCTGGTGGACGGCAAAGCATGCCGTTAGCCTCCTAACGGGGCTAACCCCATCCCTCTGCCGTACAGTGTCTTTGCCATTCGCCAGCTGACGACAAAGGCACAAAGTTCTTTGCCAACTGCCAGCAGACGGCAAAGAAGCCTTTACCTTAGCTTATTCATCCCGCCCTTTGCCAACTACTGGCAGTTGTCAAAGCCCTTTGCCGTCCGCCGTCCATGCCTTTGCCGTCTGCCATGGTGGATGCCAAATTCCCTGATTCCTATAGTGATATAGGCATCACGTCCGTATCAGTGTCTTTGCCATTCACCAGCTGACGACAAAGGCGCAAAGTTCTTTGCTAACTGCCAGCAGACGACAAAGAAGCCTTTACCTTAGCTTATTCATCCGACCCTTTGTCGTCCGCCATCCATGACTTTGCCATCTGCCATGGCGAATGGCAAATTGCCTGATTCCTATAGTGATATAGGCATCACGTCCGTATCAAGTAGACTGAAACGATTCTGCATCTACTATTATTACTCCACACATCGACCCACTCCAGCCTACATCTAGAGTATTAAGTTCATGAAGAACAGAGTAACGCATTAAGAAAGATGACATGATGTAGAGGGATAAACTCAAGCAATATGATGAAAACCCCATCTTGTTACCCTTGATGGCAACACTACAATACGTGCGTTGCTACCCATACTATGTCACTGGGTGAGGACACCGCAAGATTGAAACCAAAACCAAGCACTTCTCCCATTGCAAGAATTACCAATCTAGTTGGCCAAACCAAACCAATAACTCGAAGAGACTTGCAAGGATATGAAATCATGCAAATAAGAATTCAGAGGAGATTCAATTAAGGTTCATGGATAATTTGAACATAAACTCACAATTCATCGTATCTTGACAAACACACCACAAAAGAGGATTACATCGGATAGATCCCTAGGAAGATCATGAAGAACATGGTATTGAAGATCAAAGAGAGAGAAGAAGCCATCTAGCTACTAGCTATGGACCCGTAGGTCTGTGGTGGAATACTCACACATCATCGGAGGGGCAATGGAGTTGATGTAGATGCCGTTCGTGATCGAAACCCCCTCCGGCAGATTACTGGAAAAGGCTCCAAGATTGGATCTCTTGGGAACGGAGGCTTCCGGCGGTGGAAAAGTATTTGCGTGGCTCCTTTTTGGTGTTGGGGGAATATTTGGGAATTTATAGGTCAAGAATTAGGGTTAGGAGACCTTCCGGAGGCGACAAGCCTGCTAGGCGTGGCTAGGGGGGCGCCTAGCAGGCTTGTGGCTCCCTAGCACCTCCCCTGCCGTGCACTCCAAGCTTGGATGACTTGTTTCCTTCCAAAAGAATTCATTCCGAAGGTTTTATTCCGTTTGGACTCCGTTTAATATTCCATACCTGCAAAACTCAAAAACATGGAAAAAACAGAAACTGCTACTAGGCTCTAGATTAATAGGCTAGTCCCAAAAATAATATAAAATAGCATATTAATGCATATAAAACATCCAAAACATATAATATAATAGCATGCCATCATCAAAAATTATAGATACGTTGGAGACGTATCAACATCCCCAACCTTAATTCCTACTCGTCCTCAAGTAGGTAAATGATAAAAACAAAAGTTTTGATGTGGAGTGCTACCTAACATATTTATCCATGTAGTATTCTTAATTGTGGCATGAATATTCAGATCCGTAAGAATCAAAACAAAAGCTTAATATTGATATAAAAACAATAAAATTTCAAGCATACTATCAAAGCAATCGTATCTCTTCAAAATATAACGACAAAAGAAAGTTATCCCTACAATATAATATGGTCTAGCTATGACCCATCTTCCCCACACAAAGTATTTATATCATGCACAACCCCGATGAAAATTCAAGCAATTGTTTTCACACCTTTATGTTCTCAAACTTTTTCAACTCTCACGCGATACATGAGTGTGAGCCATGGATATAACACTATAGGTGGAATAGAATATGGTGGAGGTTGTCAAGGAAAGGGAGAAGGTAGCCTCACATCAACTAGGTGTATCAACAGGATATGGAGATGCCCATTAATATATATCAATGTGAGTGAGTAGGGATTGTCATGCAACACATGCACTAGAGCTAAAAGTGTATGAAAGCTCAAAAAGGAACCAAGTGGACGTGCATCATGAAGAAAGATCCCACTAGCTATATGAAAGTGACAAAATAGGAGACTCTCTATTATGAAGATCATGGTGCTACTTTGAAGCACAAGTGTGGAAAACGGTAGTAGCAATGTCCCTTCTCTCTTTTCTCTCATTTTTTTATTTGTGGGCATCTAAGTCCTCTTTTATTCATTTTTTTATTTGGGCTTCGCTGGCCTCTTTTTTTTCATAAAGTCCGGAATCTCATCCCCACTTGTGAGGGAATCATAGATTCCATCATCCTTTCCTCACATGGGACATGCTCTATTAATGATAATCATCACACTTTTATTTACTTACAACTCAAAATAAAATTACAATTCGATACCTATGACAAAATATGACTCTATATGCAATATGGAAGTGATGGTGCATGTCATAATAGGAAACAATGAAAGTTGCATGGCAATATATCTCGGAATGGCTAAGGAAATTTCATAATAGGTAGGTATGGTGACTGTTTTGAGGAAAGATATGTGGTGGTTGTTTTGAGAAAGGTACATGGTGGCTGTTTTGAGGAAGGTGTTTGATATACCGGCAAAAGTTGCACGGTAATAGAGAGGCTAGCAAAGGTGGAAGGGTGAGAGTGCGTATAATCCATGGACTCAACATTAGTCATAAAAAACTCACGTACTTACTGCAAAAGTCTACTAGTCATTGAATCAAAGTATTAAATTCATGCTCCTAGGGGGGAGGTTGGTAGGAGTTAACCACCGCACACCCCCGACCCTCACACAATGGTCGACAATCTATAAGCAATTCGTGCTCCGACTTCCTTACATAACGGTTCACCATACGTGCATGCTACGGGTATCAAAAACCTCTACACAAGTATTTTTACCAAATCAAAATTACTTCCTAACATGTCTCTTAACATTACCATCTTTATATCTCAAAACTTTATGCAAGGAATCAAGCCTCTCATAAATACTCAATGCACTTAATATGGAAGTTTTTATTATACCCCTTTTGGATGACTATCATATTAGGACCAAATTGATAACCTAGAAGAATTACCATGCTCTTTTAGAAGCTCTAAAAATAATATAAGTGAGGTACGAGAGTTCAATTATTTCTATAAAACACAAACACCACCATGCTATAAAACATATAAGTGAAGCACATAGAGCAAAATTGCCTAACTCAAAATATATAAGTGAAGCACATAGAGTATTATAATAAATTCACGATTCAGCGTGTCCTTCTCAAAAATGTGTGCAGCAAGGATGATTGTGGAAACCTAACAAGAAAAGACTCATATCATACAAAATGCTCCAAGCAAAACACATATCATGTGGTGAATAAAAATATAGCCTCAAGTAAATTTACCGATGGATTGAAAACGAAAGAGGGGATGCCTTTCGGGGCACCCCCAAGCTTAATATATTTGTAATCCTTGAATATGAATTGAGGTGACTTGGGAATCCCCAATCTTAGGATCTTGCCACTCCTTATTCCATAGTCCATCAAATCTTTACCCATAACTTGAAAACTTCACAACACAAAACTTAACAGAAAACTCGTGAGATCCGTTAGTATAAGAAAATAAATCACCACTTTAGGTACTGTTGTGAACTCATTATTTATTTATATTGGTGTTATAACTACTTTAATCTAACTTCTCCATGGTTCATACGACATGATACAACCCAAAGATTCATCAAAATAGGCAAACAACTCAAAGAAAACAAAATCTGTCAAAAACAGAACATTATATAGAAATCTGGAAACTTAGTATACTTATGTAACTCAAAAAATTATAAACAATTATTAAAACCTGGTAAATTTATATATAAATATTTTTTAAATATGCCAGACTCATTCTACGCTCTGAAAAATCTATAAAATTCCTGGTCTGAGCACAAAAGTTTCTGTTTTTCAGCAAGATCAAATCAACAACTACCATAGATCACCCCTAAGGTTTTACTTGGTTCAAACACTAATTAAAACACCAAAACAAAATTACTACAGAATTAATAATGTGGGAACACCAAAAAAACAGAACATAGAAATAAAATTGGGTTGCCACCCAACAAGCACTATTGTTTAACGCCCCTAGCTAGGCATAATGATTTCAATGGTGCTCACATAAAAAGTAGTAATTGAAATATGCAAGAGAGCATCATGAATCTCATGACAATCACATTTAATCCTAACCCATTTCCTATGCATAGGGATTTTGTGAGCAAACAATTTATGGGAACAAGAATCAACTAGCATAGGAAGGCAAAACAAGCATAACTTCAAAACTTTGAACACATAGAGAGGAAACTTGATATTATTGCAATTCCTACACGCATATGTTCCTACCTCATAATAATTTTCAGTAGCATCATGAAGGAATTTCACAATATAACTATCAAATAAAGCATTATTTCCACCATCAATTATAGCATACGTGTCATCATCAAAACTTGGGGAACAAAGAATATCATATTCATCAAGCATAGAATCCCCAAGCTTGTGGTTTTGCATATCCTTAGCATCATGGATATTCAGAGAATTCATACTAGCAACATGGCAATAATGCTTTTTAGTCAAGGAACTATCATGAATCTCCTTACAAATTTCTTCTTTCAACACTTCATCAAATTTTTCAGATTCATGATTTTCAAATAAAACTTCATAGAGATAATAAAGTACACTCAACTCACTAGCAATTGGTTCATCATAATTTGGTCTTTTGAAAAGGTTAGCAAGTAGATGAGGATGCATATCAATAGATTTTTAGCAAGTTAAGATGCAAGCAAATAGAAGGCACATGGCAACACAAGCAAACATAGCAACCAAAAGGCGAACAGAAGAAGGGCGAATAAAAAGGCAAATCTTTTTGGTATTTTTTGAAAATCATTTTAGAAGTGGGGGAGAGGAAAAAGACAGGCAAATGGCAAATAATGTAAATGGAAGAGATGAGTTCGTGATGGGTACTTGGTAGGCTAGATGTGTATCCTCCCCAACAATGGCTCCAGAAAAGCCAAGTTGACAAAAAAGTTCTTGTCTTGAATTGCTATGTATCCTCCCCGGCAATGCCGCCAGAAATCCTTCTTGCTACCTCTTCAGCTTGCGTTGGTTTTCCCTTGAAGAGGAAAGGGTGATGCAGCAAAGTAGATAAGTATTTCCCTCAGTTGTTGAGAACCAAGGTATCAATCCATTAGGAGGAACAAGCAAGTCACCAATGGATGCACCTACACAGACAATCAAGCTCTTGCACCCAACACCATAATGGGGTTATCAATCCCTTCACGATTATTTGCAAGGATTAGATCCGATATATATATATATATATATATATATATATAAACAAGAATGGAAAGTAAAACGTAAATAAATTGCAGCAAAGTATTTTTGGTTTATAGATCTGAAAGTATATTGTGGAAACTAGACCCAAGGGCCATAGGTTTCACTAGAGGCTTCTCTCTCGAAGGCAAATTACTATCAAGCAATTGATAGAAAAGCGAATAATCATATATTTATCCAAGGCAATGATCATGCATATATGCATCACGTCCGTATCAAGTAGACTGAAACGATTCTGCATCTACTACAATTACTCCACACAAGACCCACTCCTGCGTGCATGTAGAGTATTAAGTTCATGAAGAACAGAGTAACGCATTAAGAAAGATGACATGATGTAGAGGGATAAACTCAAGCAATATGATGAAAACCCCATCTTGTTATCCTTGATGGCAACAATACAATACGTGCCTCGCTATCCCTACTATGTCACTGGGTGAGGACACCGCAAGATTGAACCCAAAACCAAGCACTTCTCCCATTGCAATAATTACCTATCTAGTTGGCTAAACCAAACCAATAAACAGAAGAGACTTGCAATGATATGAAATCATGCAAATAAGAATTCAGAGGAGATTCAAATAAGATTCATGGATAATCTGAACATAAACTCACAATTCATCGGATCTTGACAAACACACCAGAAAAGAGGATTACATCGGATAGATTCCCATGAAGATCAGGGTATTGAAGATCAAAGTGAGAGAAGAAGCCATCTAGCTACTAGCTATGGACCCGTAGGTCTATGGTGGACTACTCATGTATCATCGAAGGGGAAATGGAGTTGATGTAGATGCCCCCCCTATGATCGAAATCCCCTCAGGCAGATTACCAGAAAAGGCTCCAAGATTGGATCTTTCGGGAATGGAGGATTCCGACGGTGGAGAAGTATTTGCATGGATCCTTTTTGGTGTTGGGTTGGGAATTTATAGGCCAAAAATTGCCGGGAGGCGGCAAGCCTCCTAGGCGCGACCAGGGGGCGCCTAGGAGGCTTGTGGATCCCTGGCACCTCCCCTTCCATGCACTCCAAGTTTGGATGACTTGTTTCCTTCCAAAAAAAAATCCTTCTGAAGGTTTTATTCCGTTTGGACTCCGTTTAATATTCCACATCTGTAAAACTCAAAAACAAGGAAAAAACAGAAACTGGCACTTGGCTCTAGATTAATAGGTTAGTCCCAAAAATAATATAAAACATCATATTAATGCATATAAAACATCCAAAACAGATAATATAATAGCATGCCATCATCAAAAAATATAGGTATGTTGGAGACGTATCACCCCCCCCCTTGCGCGCCCTTCAAAGGGCGACCACGACCAACACCCACGAGGAGGCGAGCCCGGGTGGTGCACGAACAAGACCCTCGCACGTCCCTCGCAAGACGCACATGCCCAAGCTCGACAACAACATCCTAGGGAAGATGGGAAGCATGCGACGGCGTAGGCGAACGCTCCTCCCGGCACTGCCAGAAGTAAGAGCGCCACACATGCCTCGCACCGCTCC
Source organism: Hordeum marinum (assembly GCA_022496015.1). Lineage (NCBI taxonomy): Eukaryota > Viridiplantae > Streptophyta > Magnoliopsida > Poales > Poaceae > Hordeum > Hordeum marinum. The sequence goes on from CM039673.1 coordinate 516,239,672, forward strand.
ATGCCTAAAACTGCGAAAGTAGCTCTGGCAGAGGCACAACTATTGCTGACCTTTTAACCTGTGCCGGAGAAGATGGATGACTGGAGGGCGACTATACAGAGTTTGCCAAGCTTCGCAAACCATGACAAGCCAGAGGGAGCAGGACCATAGCAAGCACACCAAGCGGCTCCGGGAGGCCCAGCCACCGGGATCAACGCTGGCAGGGCGCCTATGGTCCATTCACCTCCGTAGCGAACCTCCCGCCGGACCGACATACAAGACGAGGTGTCGTACACTTTGATGGACCCACGATGGGACCAAGACCAACACCAAGTCTTGAAGGATAGGCGCAAGAAGGACACCCGCACGACCATCGAGAGGCGGCGTAAAACTCGCCGTCAATCCGACGGCCGTGCGAACCCTATAGTCGATCAACCCTTACCGGGAGTACCCGGGAGCCTACCCTATGAGGTGGGGTGCCCGGCGTTCACCCGCGAGTTGCGGAAGGTTTGGTGGCCTCCTACAGGGCCTTCATACCCGAGCTGCTTGACAAGTACGACGACAAGATCAGTCATTCAGAGTTCCTCGGCATCTATACCATCGATTTGCAGACCGCCAAGGGACGGGACAAGAAGATACTCGCCAACTACTTCCCACTGGTGCTCAAGCCCAATGTGAGGAGTTGGCTAATGAACTTGCCGGAGGGATCCATCTCATCTTGGGCGGATCTATGCAACCAGTTTGTTGGCGCATACCATGGGGGCCACTAGCTCCTAGGGCAGCCCAGCGACTTGATGTGCTTCCCTAGAGGGACGGCGAGACCCTCCACAAGTACATTCATAGGTTCAGCTACCTGCAACATAACATCCATAACATCCACCCCGCCACCATGATTGCCGCGTTCCACACGATTGTGCAGAATCGGCGAATGTAGAACATAAATGAGCATCAACAAGATGTGAGACATCGCCGAGCTATACGCTCTGGCTGACAAGTGTGCACACACTGAAGAGGGGAGAAGACTCCCCGGAGAAGACATTGGCACGGAGGTCAACTCCGACGAAGACGATGTGTTAGCCGCCAAGAAGAAGGGCCAGAAGTGCAAGGGAAAGGCAATGATGGCCATTTATGGGCCCGACAACTCCGGCTCCGCCAAGAAGGCCAAGTCCGAGGGGTCCAGCAAGAATGTTGCCACATGCTCCGGAGATGACGAGGCCGCGACACGGGAGAAGACTGGTGGGCCATACTATCAGATCCACCACACCAAGATCCATGACATCAATAGCTGCCGCCAAGTAGAAAAACTTGCCGAAAAGCAGAGGCGAGAGTACAAAAGGCACAACAAGGAGAAATGTCAAGACGGTGCTGCTGGCCCTAGCAAGAAAAACAACGGTGGCCTAATACGTCTCCAACATATCTATAATTTTTGATCGTTCCATGCTATTATATTATCAACTTTGGATGTTTTCTATGCATGAATATGCTATTTTATATTATTTTTGGAACTAACTTATTAATCCAGTGCCCAGTGCCAGTTCCTGTTTTTCCCGTGTTTTTGACCTTTTTCAGATAGGAATATCAAACAGAGTCCAAACGGAATAAAACTTTCTCCGTGATTTTTTTTGGAAAATATCAAAAATATCTGAAGAAAAAGATACCGGAGAGGCGGCCCAAGGAAGCCACGAGCCTGGGAGGCGCGGCCCCCCTGGCCGCGGATAGGGGGCTCGTGACCTCCTCGTGGCGCCTCTTTACTTGTTCCCGACGCCAGATGGTCTTATAAATACGGAAACCCTTAGAAATAAACCTAGATCGCAAGTTCCACCGTTGCAGACCTCGAGAGCCACCAAAAATCAATCAGGAGACAATTCCGGCATCCTGCCGGAGGGGAATTCATCGCCTGTGGCCATCTTCATCAACACCATTGCCTCTCCGATGATGCGTGAGTAATTCACCTCAGACCTACGGGTCCATAGCTAGTAGCTAGATGGCTTCTTCTCTCTCTTTGATCTTCAATACAAAGTTCTCCAAGATCTTCATGGTGATCTATCCGATGTAATCTTCTTTTGCGGTGTGTTTGTTGAGATCCGATGAATTGTGGATTTATGATCAGATTATCTATGAATATTATTTGAGTCTCCTTTGATTTCTTATATGCATGATTTCGTATCCTTGTAATTCTCTTCGAGTTATGGGTTTCGTTTGGCCAACTTGATCTATAGTTCTTGAAATGGGAGAAGTGCTTGGTTTTGGGTTCATACCGTGCTGTGTCCTCACCTAGTGACAGAAGGGGTAGCGAGGCACGTATCGTGTTGTTTCCATCAAGGGTAAAAAGATGGGGCTTATATCATATTGCATGAACCTATCGCTCTACATCATGTCATCTTGCTCAAAGCATTACTCCGTTTATCATGAACTTAATACACTAGATGCATGCTGGATAGCGGTTGATGTGTGGAGTAATAGTAGTAGATGTAGAAAGTATCGGTCTACTTGTCTCGGACGTGATGCCTATTTGTATGATCATTGCCTTAGATATCGTCATGACTTTGCGCTATTCTATCAATTTCTCAACAGTAATTTGTTCACCCACCGTAATACTTGCTTTCATGAGAGAAGCCTCTAGTGAACACTATGGCCCCCAGGTCTATTTTACACATTATATATTCAGATCTAAACACAAAAAACACTAAAAATACTTTGCTGCAATTTTATTTACTTATTTACATTCATCTATACCACTATCAGATCTCACCTTGCAAGCAATCGTAAAGAGATTGACAACCTCTTTATCGCGTTGGGTGCAAGTTTGTTTGTGTTTGTGCAGGTTCCTTGTGGCTTCATCTTGTTACTCCTACTGGATTGATACCATTGTTCTCAAACTGAGGGAAATACTTACCGCTACCTTGCTGCATCACCCTTTCCTCTTCAAGGGAAAAACCAATGCAAGACAAGAATTCTCCTATCAACTTGCCAATTTTTCGTGACGTTGTAGAGAAGTAGCAGGAAAAATTTCTGGCGCCGTTGCCGGGGAGTATTCAAGTGAAGCATATCTACCAAGTACCTATCACAAACTCATCTCTTGCATTTACATTATTTTCTATTTGTCTCTCGTTTTCCTCCCCCCACTTCTAAAACAAAATTAACAAAAATATTTGCCTTTCTTTATTTGCCTCTTTCGTTGCTAAGTTTGCTTGTGTTGCCATGTGCCTTCCATTTGCTTGCATCTTCGATTGCTAAGATCTATTGATATGGATCCTCATCCACTTGATAATCTTTTCAAAATACCAAATTATGATGAACCAATTGCTAGTGAGTTGAGTGCACTTGATTATCTCTATGAAGTTTTGTTTGAAAATCATGAATCTGGAATTTTTGATGAAGTATTGACAGAAGAAATTTATAAGGAGATTTATGATAGTTCCTTGAATGATAATCATGATTTCCATGTTGTTAGTATGTATTCTCTGAATATCCATGATGCTAATGATATGCAAAACCACAAGCTTGGGATGCTATTCTTGATGAAGATGATATTTTTTGTTCCCCAAGTTTTGGCGATGACACGTATGTTATAATTGATCATGAAAAGAATCCTTTATGTGATAGTTATATTGTGAGATTCCTTCATGATTCTACTAAAAATTATTATGATGGAGGAACATATGCTTGTAGGAATTGCAATAATATCAAGTTTCCGTTCTATGTGTTCAAAGTTTTGAAGTTATGCTTATTTTGCCTTCCTATGCTAAGTGATTCTTGTTCCCATAAATTGTTTGCTCACAAAATCCCTATGCATAGGAAGTGGGTTAGACTTAAATGTGTTTTTCATGCTATTCATGATGGTCTTTTTCATATCTTAATTACTACTCTTATTGTGAGCATCATTGAAATCGTTATGCCTAGCTAGGGGCGTTAAACGATAGCGCTTGTTGGGAGGCAACCCAATGAATAGGTTTATTTTCGATTTTTACTTTATGTTTTGTTGATTCCACACCATCATGATTCTGTTATCATTATGTTTTTTATGTTTTAATTAGTGTTTGTGCCAAGTAGAACCTTTATGATTAGTTTTGGTGATAGTTGTTTAATCATGCTGGAAAAAGACAGAAACTTTGTGCTCACGAAATTATTTTTCATTCCTATCCAGAAAGAGCATTTGAGTTGATTATTTTTGCTGCTAATTGATATGAAAATTTCCCTAATTTGCATAATTGTTTCAGAAATTTTGAGTTAGCAGAGGTATATGAAATATACAGATTGCTACAGACAGTTCTGTTTTTGACAGATTCTGTTTCTGTTGTGTTGATTGCTTATTTTGATGAAACTATGGGTAGTATCGGTGGGTACGAGCCATGGAAAAGTGAGAATACAGTAACATAACATCAATCTAAACGGAAATTAAGTTTACTACAGTAACTAAAAAGTTGGTGGTTTGTTTTCTTATGCTAATGCTATCACGAGTTTCTGTTTAAGTTTTGTGTTGTGAAGTTTTCAAGTTTTGGGTGATGTTCTTATGGACAATGGAACAAAGAGTGGAAAGAGACTAATCTTGGGGATGCCCAGGTCATCCCAAGCCAAATTCAAGGACACCGAAAAGCCTAAGCTTGGGGATGCCCCGGGAAGGCATCCCCTCTTTTGTCTTCAATCCATCGATAACGTTACTTGGAGCTATATTTTTATTCACCCCATGTTATGTGTTTTGCTTGGAGCGTCGTGTATTATAAGAGTCTTTGCTTTATGTTTTGTCACAATCATCCTTGATGCACACCTTTTGAGAGAGACATGCACTCATTGTGAATTTGTTAGAATACTCAATGGGCTTCACTTATATCTTTTGAGTTAGGCAATTTAGCTCACACGTGCTTCACTTATATCTTTTGAGCTTGGAAATTTTGCTCACACGTGCTTCACTTATATCTTTTGAGCATGGTAATTTTTCTCACATGTGCTTCACTTATATCTTTTGAGCTTAGTAATTTTTCTCCCATGTGCTTCACTTATATCTTTGGAGATTGGTAATTTTGCTCACATGTGCTTCACTTATATCTTTTGAGCTAGATAATTTTGCTCTAGTACTTCACTTAAATATTTATAGAGCACAGTGGTGTCATATTTTGTAGAAATACAAACTCTCGAATCTTCACTTATATCATTTTGAGAGTTATCTCTCTAAAGTAACTTGGTAATTGGCGTGTGTTATGAAATTAGTCCTAAATATGATAGGCATCCAAAGAGGATATAATAAAAACTTTCATATTCAAGTGCATTGATTAAGTAAGATAAGTTGAATTCCTCGCAATTAGTTTTGAGATATGGATATGGTAATATTAGAGTCATGTTAGTAGGGTGTTGTGAATCTAGAAATACTTGTGTTGAAGTTAGTGATTCCCGAAGCATGCACGTATGGTGAACCGCTATGTTAGGAAGTCGGAGCATAATTGATTTATTGATTGTCATCCTTTGTGTAGAGGTTGGAATCGCACCATGGTTAAGTCCTACCAACCCTTCCCCTAGGAGTATGCGTTTAGCACTTTGTTTCGATTACTAATAATACTTTTGCAATAAGTATATGAGTTCTTCATTACTAATGTGAGTCCATGGTATAGATGCACTTTCACCTTCCACCATTGCTACCCTCTCTAGTGCCGCGCAACTTTCGCTGGTGCACAAACCCACCATATGCCTTCCTCAAAACAGCCACCATACCTACCTATTATGGCATTTTCATAGCCATTCCGAGATATATTGCCATGCAACTTTCACCATTCCGTCTCATGACATGTGCCATCATTTTCATTTATATAGAAGTCATTATTGTTCTAAGTATTGAGTTGTAAGTAAATAAAAGTGTGATGATCATCATTATTAGAGCATTGTCCCATGTGAGGAAATAAAAGAGGCCAAACATGCCCACCAAATAAAAAGAGGCCAAAGAGCCCAAACAAAAAAATGAGAGAAAAAGAGAGATGGGACAATGCTACTATCTTTTTCCACACTTGTGCTTAAAATAGCACCATGTTCTTCATGACAGAGAGTCTCTTGTTTTGTCACTTTCATATGCTAGTGGAAATTTTCATTACATAACTTGGCTTCTATATTCCAATGATGGGCTTCCTCTAATTTCCCTAGGTCTTCGTGAGCAAGCAAGTTGGGTGCACACCCACTAGTTGTCATTTGTGAGCTTTCATACACTTATAGCTCTAGTGCATCCGTTACATGGCAATCCCTACTCATTCACATTGATATCTATTGATGGGCATCTCCATAGCCTATTGATACACCGAGTCAATGTGACCATCTCCTCCTTTTTGCCTCACAACCTCCACCACACTCTATTCCACCTATAGTGCTATATCCATGGCTCACGCTCATGTATTGCATGAGAGTTGAAAAGGTTTGAAACAATAAGAGTGCGAAAACAATTACTTGGCCAATACCGGGGTTGTTCATGATTTAAATTCGTTGTGTGGGGATGATGGAGCATAGCCAGACTATATGATTTTGTAGGGATAACTTCTTTGGCCTTGTTATTTCGAAAGTTCATGAATACTTTTCTATTATGCTTGAATTATTATCGTTTTCATGTCAATATTAAACTATTGTTTTTAATCTTACGGATCTGAACATTCAAGCCACAATAAAGAGATTACATAAAACAAATATGTTAGGTAGCATTCCACGTCAAAAATTCGTTCTTTATCACTTCCCTACTCGAGGACGAGCAGTTGTTAAGATTGGGGATGCTTGATACGTCTCCAACATATCTATAATTTTTGATCGTTCCATGCTATTATATTATCAACTTTGGATGTTTTCTATGCATGAATATGCTATTTTATATTATTTTTGGGACTAACTTATTAATCTAGTGCCCAGTGCCAGTTCCTGTTTTTTTCGTGTTTTTGACCTTTTATAGATAGGAATATTGTAGCGACCCGACCTGGAAAGGTCAAGCCTCTGTGTGTTCCGTGCCATCCCTGGATCAGTATGCTGGCACACACAGTACATCAATGTATATATCAAAGTGCAATCACATGTAAATAACGTAAAACTGATATATACCTTAAAATAGCAGCGGAAACAGTCAACGGGAGTGGAGTCCCAATAACACCAACGGCAGGTTGAGTGCGGACCGTAACCCTGAATCGTACTCTTACTCGTCGTAGAAGAGTATCTGCAACATGATACATTGCAGCCGTGTAGGTCAGTACATTGAATGTACTGGCAAGATCACCATAGTAGAAATCAGGAGATAAGGACTATTCTATATGCAAAAGGCTTTGTGGCTCTGTGGCTAAGTTTTTGCGTAAAAGCTGATTTTTCTTTTTCCTACAACAAAGGAATATCAGAAATATCACTATAGAGTTACCTATCATGACATTGTTTCGCCAACCGATGTCTCAATGCCCACAAGTATCATTAAGTTGCCCACAATTAGTTATCAGTCCAGTGTTGAGAGTTCAGAGATAGATCCAAGTCTAGAAGCTCAAATTGTCCATAACCGGGGACACGGCTAATCGATTAGGTTTAACTCTGCAGAGTGTTGTGTAATTTACCCTCAAGATTCGTCCCTCCTGGAAAGTCCTCGCACTGCATGGTGTCTGAGAACAGGATGAACGAAACATGGTCTTTCAGAGTGCTTCCCTGACTGTCCAACAGTGCCCATCCAATCCTAACATCGACTACATCTCGTAGCACTGCCCAGCAGAGTCACAACAAAGATCAACCAAGGCAGAGCCCATAATGACTTGTGGCTACACAGGTAAGCTTCCGGGCATGAAGTATTCATCCTTTTCTTTGAGTCTGGGTGAGGCTTTCCGCGTGAATACTGGCACTTCCCCAGCAACACCTAGGCAAATCCACTGGTTTCTCTAGGGTGCCGTTGAAAATCATCCCTCACCTAGTAGTGTGTATTGAAAACTTGCTTCTCGAGTCTCAAAGTCTTGAGGTCTTGAAGATGCAGGACTTGAAGATGCCTTCATGAAGTTGTCGTCTTGACGTAGAGTCCTCCTTCTCACACCACTCAGGAACACTCATACCAATCCCCGTCTACTTTAGCATAGCATAAAAGTAACTAACGTTCCCGGGGCTTTAGTAGCAAGTGGTGGGTTCCTACCTCATGCATTCTACTCAACTACAAGAGTTTCAATAACACTACGGGAGGGATTTGTTGAATGATGTCACTACATGCAATAAAACATAGGTATGAAATAGATGATCAAAGTGAACTTGCCTGTACTGTTGATGAAGATAAAGATCGCTCTCAGAAATAACTTGATAGACCATTCGTCACTCTCCGATGAAAATCTATATAATCAAACATTGCATTCATATAAGCAATCATACTAGCAATCAATCTAGTAATCACAAGGTAACACAAGAAACAAAAGCAACAAGGTTGATGAAGGAAATACTTAAGACAAAATTCAAGCTAACAAAACTACATCAACACAACTAAGGTCGTGATGAAGGAAATACTTAAGACAAAAGTTAAAATCAACAAAGTTTTCATAAACTCAACTAGGGTGGTTTTCCACTACAAACAACTATTTTCAAATAGTAACAAAACAAAACAAAGTAATATAACAAAAGTATTTTAGTAAATATTTTATTAGCAAAAAGAATTACATTTGAAGAACAAGTAAAACTATGAAAACAACATCCTAAACAACATGAGTGTTTGGCTAATAAACTTAACAACAAGCAAAACCATAAAATATTAAAATAAGACAAAACAAATTATAAAACAATTAAGTTAACATAAAATAAAACTTATAAAATTTTTTATAAAATATTTTCAAATAAGGGTTCCAACTAGCAATGAAATCAATTCCTAAGTTATTATGAAACTAGAATTGATTTCATGCTATCAAAATAATAAATAACATAAAATAAATTTAGTTGAAGTACTATTGATAACTAACAAAATATATAATAACTAAGTTAACAGAAACTATATTTTATAAAACAAATTTTATTACAAATACTTTCAAATAGAAAATCAAACTAGTAATGGGAATTCAATTGCAAGTTATAATTGAACTAGAATTGATTCCATGAAATTAACTAATAAAATAATATTTTTTTGAAGGGCTACTGTTTTCTAATAGAAAACTTTATAAAATTTATCAACTAATATAAAAGAAAATAATTTTAAAACAATTTAAAACAAAAGGAATATAAATACTCCTAAAAAGAACTAAACAGAATCTGTTTTAGTTAACAATACTATTTTAAAGTACTCTAAAAATTTCCAAACTCTACCTAATGATAACTAAGGTCACTAGTGACAAGTAGCAAAAATAATCAATCAAAAATATATTTTGAAACTCAAGTTATTCAGAAAATAAGATTTAAATCAAATCTGTTTAAATTCAAATTTATTTACTCAAATATAGGCAATTGATATCAACAGAAACTAGATAAAATTTGTGACCTAATACAAAAATAATCAATTAGAAACACTTAAAAACATAAAAGATATGATAAAAACAAATTCAGAACTATTCTGTTTTTCTAAAACAAAACAGAAAAGAAAAAAATTAAACTAACGGATAGGGGGCTACGTGGCGTGTTCTGATTGGCTGGAGGGTGCGTGTGATCTAATGATTCGAGCGGACGGCCGAGCTATAGAGGATACCGGTTCGGTTATTAAAGTGATCTAATCCTAGACGTTGATCTACGATCGAACGGTTAAGAGAGGGAGAGGGGGCTCACAGAGAAGGGATCGCCGGCGAGGGGCTTCTCCGGCGAGGCAGAGGCGGCATGGTCATCGGGGGCGGCACTCTGGTGGTTGGGGACGGTGTCCGAGGGCTTCAAACGACGACAGCGGGTCTCCGGCATTCTCTGGGGGGTTTCGGAGGGGAGTGGGGACGACAGAGGCGACGGGCACGAGCTCGGGGAGCTTCGGTGGGGATCCGAACTCCGGCGAGGTGGTGGTGTGGCAGCTCTGGTGGGTCTCCGGTGAAGGCGAGGGGATGGGGAGGTGCGCACGGCTGTGGGGGAGCGGTAGGTGGGCTCTGGAGGTGGCGGGGTGGTCGAAGGGGAGAGCCAGGAGAGGAGGGGCGCAGCGGCAATCGAGAACTCCGGTGACGGATTCCGGCGAGGAGAGGTCACAGGGAGAGGGGGAAAGTAGGGGAAATGAGTCTAGGGGAGGCAGGGCTTTATATAGGAGGGCTCAGGGCTTCCAAAAGGAAGGGGGAGGGGATCACGGCGGGAGGGATCGCCGGCGTGAAGAGGGGAGCGGGAGGAGAGGGGTGACGTGAGGTGAGAGGGGATCGAGCGGCGGGTCCCACACGTCAGCGAGAGGGAGAGAGAGGCGGCATTGTTGGTTGGCCGGTAAGAAAGAATTTCGGGAGGGGGAAAGAAGGAAAGTGGGCCGGCTGTTATTTAAACCTTTCCTTTTCTAATTTCCAGTGTAGTAAAACCTATTAAATGAAAATAAATACCTTCCTAAAAATACAAAGTTTTATACCAGTATTATCAGGAGAATAAATGTCATTTAATGGACATTTTTACCCAGCCAAATTAAATACTTCATATTTTTTTCTTCAGAAAATGCCTAAATTGATTTTAATTCATTTTGCAAATAATTTTCAAATGACTCCTTGGGTTTTATGATTCAAAACTTCACAAAATACCCCCTGGTTTTGGAGTGTCATTTTACTCCTCTCAAAAATTCTTTGCAAGGGGCTTGGATGCTTGCAAATTAAAATAGGGAATTCAAATGAAAGTAAAACTCCATACGAGAATTTATCAAATAGTTTTCAACTTCATTTAATCTTCCAACTCATATTTCATATAATTCAAAGAATTCATATTATCCTCTCTCATGAAAATCATTGAGTTGCATAAAGTTCCTGAATTTGAAATAATTTCAAATGGAATTCAAACCATTTTCAAATCCCTTTTCATTTCTTTAAATGGAATAAGTCATGTTATCTTCACTCTGGGGTTTTGTGATGAAATGAATTTGAATTCCTGATGATCAAAATGCAGAGTGAAAGTTTTGGGAAAGTCATTTCATTCCCTCTTATTTAACTTTCAAAAGTTTCAAAAAGTTTCAAATTTCACTCACTTTCAATCACTCAAACAAACAAACAATCATTCTAATATTTATTATAACATTCCAAAATTTGGGATGTTACAAATATCAAACAGAGTCCAAACGGAATAAAAGTTTTGCCGTGATTTTTTTGGAAAATATCAAAAATATCTGAAGAAAAAGATACCGGAGAGGCGGCCCGAGGAAGCCACGAGCCTGGGAGGCGCAGGCCCCCTTGGCCGCGGCTAGGGGGCTCGTGGCCTCCTCGTGGCGCCTCCTTACTTGTTCCTGACACCAGATGGTCTTAGAAATACGGAAACCCTCAGAAATAAACCTAGATCGCAAGTTCCGCCGCCGCAGACCTCCAGAGCCACCAAAAACCAATCGGGAGACCGTTCCGGCATCTTGCCGGAGGGGAATTCATCAACACCATTGCCTCTCCGATGATGCGTGAGTAGTTCACCTCAGACCTACGGGTCCATAGCTAGTAGCTAGATGGATTCTTCTCTCTCTTTGATCTTCAATACAAAGTTCTCCATGGTCTTCATGGTGATCTATCCGATGTAATCTTCTTTTGCGGTGTGTTTGTTGAGATCCGATGAATTGTGGATTTATGATCAGATTATCTATGAATATTATTTGAGTCTCCTCTGATTTCTTATATGCATGATTTCGTATCCTTGTAATTCTCTTCGAGTTATGGGTTTCGTTTGGCCAACTTGATCTATAGTTCTTGCAATGGGAGAAGTGCTTGGTTTTGGGTTCATACAGTGCGGTGTCCTCACCTAGTGACAGAAGGGTTAGTGAGGCACGTATCGTGTTGTTGCCATCAAGGGTAAAAACATGGGGTTTATATCATATTGCATGAATCTATCCCTCTACATCATGCCATGATGCTTAAAGCGTTACTCCGTTTATCATGAACTTAATACACTAGATGCATGCTGGATAGCGGTCGATGTGTGGAGTAATAGTAGTAGATGCAGAAAGTATCGGTTTACTTGTCTCGGACGTGATGCCTATATGTATGATCATTGCCTTAGATATCATCATGACTTTGCGCTATTCTATCAATTGCTCAACAGTAATTTGTTCACCCACCGTAATACTCGCTTTCATGAGAGAAGCCTCTAGTGAACACTATGGCCCCCAGGTCTATTTTACACATTATATATTCAGATCTAAACACAAAAACACTAAAAATACTTTGCTGCAATTTTATTTACTTATTTACCTTCATCTATTACCACCATCAGATCTCACCTTGCAAGCAATCGTAAAGAGATTGACAACCTCTTTATCGCGTTGGGTGCAAGTTTGTTTGTGTTTGTGCAGGTTCCTTGTGGCTTCATCTTGTTACTCCTACTGGATTGATACCTTGGTTCTCAAACTAAGGGAAATACTTACCGCTACCTTGCTGCATCACCCTTTCCTCTTCAAGGGAAAAACCAACACAAGACAAGAATTCTCCTATCAACTTGCCAATTTCTGGTGACGTTGTAGAGAAGTAGCATGGCCATGGCGGCCACGGCGGCAAGGCCAAGCAGCAGAAAGAGAAGCCTGCTAGAGGACGAGACAACAAATCTTATGACGACGATGACGACACGGACGAAGAGGAGTCCGAAGACCCAGAGTTCTAGAAGGTTGTGGACGCCATATGCGTTGTCGGAGGCGCATATTTGCACTCCTCTCACCGACAACTCAAATAGTGGGCCCATGAGATCAACGCGGCAGAACCAGCGACATAAGCAAGGAAACCCCTCAAGTGGTCCAACACCCCAATCATCTTTGATGCCAAGGACCACCCTGATCGCATCACTATCATCGGGTGTGTGATGTTGTTGGTATCACCAACAATACGCAACCTTAAGGTCACCATGATGCTGGTCGATAGGGGGGGCATCATGAATCTGGTTTTGCCAGGCGTGATCCAGGGTCTGCAGATCCCTGACTCAGATCTCAAGCCAACAGGGCCTTTCCAAGGGGTCAACCCGGGAAGATCTCTGCCGAAGGGGAAGATAACTCTGACAGTTACATTCGGCAGCGAGCTCAACTCAGGACAGAGAAGACCGTCTTTGACATCGTGAAGATGTCGCTAGCGTACAATGGAATCCTAGGACGACCGATGTTAGCAAAGTTCATGTCAGCGTTGCACCACGCCTACAACATGCTCAAGATGTTAGGGCCATCGAACGTCATCACCATCCAAGCTGACAACAAGAATTTAGTCCTCTGCATGAACAAGCTCTTCTAGGAGGCAGTGGCAGCGTCTGCCGACAAGGCACTTGCTCCTACCAGCAAAGCTCCTGGGGGGAAGAACAAGGATAAGAGCTTTGGCTCTGGTGAGTCTCATAAGAACTCCGGGAAGCACACGATAGAGTGTAGCACACCCGTCAAGGACTTACCAGAGACCTCTGCCTACAGGTGCAAGAAAGACAAGGTGACCATCACCATGACCATAAGTGCCACCCTCAACAGCAAATAAGAAAGGGAGCTCGTCGCCTTCCTGCAGGCGAATGTCGATGAGTTTTCCTCACAACCTGCTGACATCCCTACTGTTCCCAGGAAGGTGATTGAGCACCACCTTGTCGTTTGTCCCCATGAGCCCCCCGCCAAGCAGAAGGTCCAAAAGCAAGCACTAGAGTGGCAAGAGTTCATTGCCGAAGAGATTAAAAAACTAGAAGCAGCAAGTTTGATCAGAGGCATGATCCACCCAACTTGGTTGGCAAATCGTGTGGTTGTGTGCAAGGTGAATGAGAAATCGAGGCTTTGCATTGACCTCACAAATGTCAACAAGGCGTGCCCAAAGGACCCATTCCCCTTGCCACGAATCGATCAGGTAGTGGACTCAACCGCTGTTTGTGACCTCTTGTCCTTCCTTGACGCATACTATGGCTACCATCAGATCTTCATGGCCAAGGAGGATGAGGAGAAAACGACGTTCATCACCCCCTGCGGCGCGTATTCCTTCCGATGGATGTCATTCGGGTTGAAGAGCGTCGATTCCACATTCGCAAGGGCATTCCAGATTGGTTTAGGCCCACAGCTGCACATAAACATGGAAACTTACATGCATGATATAGTGGTCAAGACCAAGAACAAGGACATGCTGGTGCAAGACCTGGAATAAACCTTCACAAACCTATGCAAGATCTACCTGAAGCTCAACCCAGAGAACTGCGTCTTTGGAGTTCCCTCTGACAAGCTCCTTGGATTCTTCATCTCGCAACACAGGATTGAAGCAAACCCTACCAATATCAAGGCAATTGAGCAGATGGAGGCACCGAAGCGTATCAAGGACGTGCGCCATTTGGCGGGCTGGATCGCTGCCCTCATCACATTCATTTCCATGTTTGTAGAGCACGCCTTGTCATTTTTAAATATTTTGAAGAAAGCGGGCACAATGACTTGGACCCCAGAAGCAGAGGCAACACTGCAGGATATGAACAAGTACGTGTCCTCAACGCCAACCCTAGTTGCGCCTACACTAGAGGAAACGTTCCTGATGTATTTGGCGGTAACAAACCAAATGGTTAGTGATGCACTAGTGGCAGAGAGGGAAGTTTAGGGAGACGAGACAGAGGCCCCCGAACCGGCATCTAACAAGCCAAAGTTAGATACATATATGGTCCAGGAAGGGAATTAGCAAGTTGTACGAAAGAAGAAGATGGTGCAGCGACCAATGTATTTTGTCAGCTCCCTCCTGTAAGGGGCTTGAGCAAGATACTCTAGGATGCAGAAGATGCTTTTTGGCCTCCTCATGGCCTCTCGAAAGTTGCACCACTACTTCTAGGCACACTGCATCACCATCGTCACCCGGTTCCTGATGCAGCGTATCTTGAGGAATCCGCATGCAACCGGTAGGATCGCCAAATGTGCGTTGGAGCTGGCCAACTTTGACTAGAGCTTTGAGAGTATGATGACAATCCAGAGAAGGGCCTTGGCAGAGTTCATACCAGAATGGAGACCAACGCCGGGCGAACAATTCCCTAAGACAACACTCCACGGCAAGGAAGCACCTCAAGAATGGGTCATGTACTTTTATGAGGCTTTTTCGCTGAAGGCGCTGGTGCCAGAGTGCTACTCATTGCACCCACTGGGAGCACCTCAAGTACGTGATCCATATGCACTTTCCCAGGTGTCGGGGATATTCCCCATGACCAAGACCCGACTCATAAGGATAAGTCGCCCTAAGGCTTAAGTAATTTCTGGATTTAAGTCGTCGGGCGTTAAGTCATCTCTAGGCTTGAGCGGCCCTGTTAAGTCATCTCAGATCTTAACCCGGCAGATTGCAAGCCAGCAAACAAATATGACCCGACAGACAGTTAGGACCCGGCAGATGATAATCCCCAAGTGCAAGGAATTATCATAGAAATTTCCAAAGGTGGAAGTTATAAGTATGGAGTGTCGAACCCACAAGGAACTAAAGGTAAGATCAATATTCTCTCAAGTCTTATCTGCCAACGATACGACTCTACGTACACCGAACATTTGCTTCCATCTAGAAAGGAGAAATAAAACTATGTTGTGGGTATGAAGAGGATAGCTTTGCATGATATCAGAGAACTAAAATATAAAACTAGGTCCTGTTAACATCATATTACTATATATTACAAATAGCGAGTGTGGAATAATGATGAGTCGGTGTGCGGAATTACCCTAGACAATTGTTAACAAGATCGGAAATCATTATTGAAATTTTATATGAGGGAGAGGCATAAGCTAACATACTTACTCTACTTGGATCATATGCACTTATGATTGGAACTCTATCAAGCATCCGCAACTACTAAAGATCATTAAGGTAAAACCCAACCATAGCATTAAAGCATCAAGTCCACTTTATCCCATACGCAACAACCCCCTTACTCGGGTTTATGTTTATGTCACTCAAGCAACCCACTATAAGAGAATCATGAATGTATTGCAACACCCTACAGCGGGAATCCCTGATGTGTGCGCAGCACGAAAGGCACCATAGGACAACACCAAAATAAACATACAACTCAAACCAATCTAGATCATCAATCAACCTAAAGGACAAAATTAATTTACTCAAAACATCATAGGATGGCAACACATCATTGGATCATAATATGTAGCATAAAGCACCATGTTCAAGTAGGTGATTATAGCGGGGTGCGGGAGAGTGGACCGCTAAAAGGAGATGAGGATGGTGATTAAGAAGGTGATGTTGATGAAGACAATTATTGTGGCTATGGTTCCCCCGATGGCACTCTGGCACCACCGGGAGAGAGGGGGAGAGGTTCTCCCCTTGTGCTTCCTCCTCCATGCCCCCTCTGTGGGGAGAGGTTCTCCCTCTGGTCCTTGGCCTCCATGGTGTTGATGGCCCCTCCAGGACGATTAAGATGGCCTCCGGTGATGCTGACCCCCTTCGGCAGGGTGCCGGAGAGGGCCAAGATTGTTCGTGGCTCTAGATATGTGCGGTGGAGGAACTCCCGATTTGGGTTTATTTTTGAAGGTTTCTTGATTTATAGGAGGTCTTGCCGTTGGAATCACGTCAGGGGAGTGCTCGAGGGGCCCACAAGCCAGGGGCACGCCCTAGGGGGGGCGCCCCTGTGGCTTGTGGCCTCCTCGGGACTCCTCTCCGGTATTTTTTGCTCCGGTATTTTTTATATTTTCCAAAAATATTCTTCATAAATTTTCAGCTCATATCGAGAACTTTTATTTCTGCACAAAAACAACACCACGGTAGTTCTGCTGAAAACATCGTCAGTCCGAGTTAGTTCTAATAAAATCATACCAAAATCATATAGAATTATTGTAAACATGGCATGCATAATTCATAAATTATAGATACGTTGGAGACGTATCAGCATCCCCAAGCTTAATTCTTGCTCATCCTCGAGTAGGTAAATGATAAAAGAAATAATTTATGAAGTGTGAATGCTAGCAAGTGCACAAGGTTGATCAATGATAATTCCAATCACTTTTTGTAGCATCAATATAAACCATAAATAGTAGCTCATCTCATTAAACTTCTCATGATCAAGTAACAAGCTATTCACATGTGAAAGTACAAACCATGAAGTTTCCTGAAAACTAACAACTATGCCTTTAGTCACCAAACAATTGCAATTCATCCTATTTTCGGGAAGGGTCTATGTAAGAGCTTTGATTTAGCAAATTCCACATACTGAACTATCATATAGTATTCCATGATTGCTAACTCTCAAAGCATATTTTTAGAGCAAATGGCATCCGTCGAACACAGAAGAAGATAGGGTCTTAGAGTTTCGCCTCCCAACTTATTTATCATATAGATAATTGTCAACAATAATAATTCATGATCAAATATATTTGGATGGACATATATGCTTGGATATTTCCCCAACACATGACTCTTGCCAAGAGAAAAAGGAAAAATATAGGAAGTGGTGAAGATAACCATGACTCTTGCATAAACGTAAGTACTAGAAAGTAAAAGATAGGCCCTTCGTAGAGGGAAGCAGAGGTTGTCATGCGCTTTTTGTTTTTGGATGTGCAAACTCTTAATACAAAGGAACGTCACATTGTATTGCTCTTTATGATAGCAACCTTTATTATGCAGTCCGTCTCTTCTATTTCTTAACCATCACAAATTCGTACGACTCTTATTTTCCCTTACAATAAAAGATCTTACATATTTAGGAGCAATTATTATTGCTTTTTGCACCGATGACAACTTACTTGAAGGATCTTATTCAATCCATAGGTATGTGTAGTGGACTCTCACGACAAAACTGGTTTAAGGGTGTTTGGATGCACAAGTAGTATTTCTAGTTGCTGTGGAAGTTTTGGCTAGTATGAGGTGGAAGCAAGCACCACATGTTGGAGGATCCAAAACAATATAACTACTATACAAATATATCCAAGCATAACTCATTATGTTGTCTTCCTTGTCCAACTTCAACTAATTTTCTCAAGTTTAAAAAATAATTAATGGGTATTTACAACCATAGAAGATATCCAGGATAGTATATCTATATGTGAAACCTCTCTTCCTTCAATATTCTTTCATGAATTGTTCAAGTGACCAATGCGGTGTTTGCTAAATTTCAATAAATTTCACCACCTATAATTATTATGTGTGAAGTCATTACTCCCCATGCGATAAGTATATGAAGAATTTTTTATTTCAGATTTATGATATTCAATTCATTCAACCATTTACTCATAGCATATAAGTGAAGCACGGGAGTGAATGACAAACTACTCCAAAAAGATATAAGTAAAGATCAATGCGTAGTTAATTAGTTAAATAGCCATGTGAGGACACTCTATTATTAAAAATTTCAGATCCAATGGTTTTATTGAAACAGCAAACAAAATAAAAATTGCACTCCAAGAACACCATGCATCATGTAAACGAATAAAAATTTAGGCTCAATATGGGCTAAGCGATAATTGTTGATAAGGAGTGGTAGGATGCGTAGCATCCCCAAGCTTAGATACTTGTGAGTTCTTGAAATATTTTCTTGGGGTGCCTTGGTAATCCCCAATCTTGAGCTTTTGTATCTTGTTCAATCTCTCATATCCTAGTTTCACTTATTCTCGAAAACTTCATCCAGACAAAACTCAAAAAGAACTCGTGAGATAGGTTAGTACACCTAAGAACAAATCAACACTTCATGTACTGCCAAGACAAGTTCTAAAATAATTTTAAAACATTAGGTAATGTATACCATCATTTACATAATTTATATTTACCAATATAGGCTATAGAAACTATAGGATAAGTAGATAACAAAACTATGACAGCAATCTGTCCAAACAGAACCATCTGTAGTAACTTATTAAACAAGTGTACCTATATAACTCTAAAAATTATGAAAATTTAGGATGTCCTAAGGAATTTATATGAAAACACTGTGTAAAAACTTCAGAAACTTTATACGTTCCAGTAAAATATTAAAATTTAAACACTCTAGCAAAAGTTTCTGTTTTTACACAGCACACATCAAAACATGCAATGCAAGCATCCTAATGCAATTCTTGGAACTTTTTATTGAAAAACAAGATTATAAATAAAAACTAACATATAAAAATAAAATAAAATGACGATCCAAGCAAAACTCATGTTATGTGACAAATAAAGCTCTAAGTAAGATATACCGATAATATTGAGGACGAAAGAGGGGATGCCTTCCGGGGCATCCCCAAGCTTAGACGCTTGAGTGTTCCTTTAATATTACCTTGGGGGTGCTTTGGGGATCCCCAAGCTTGGGTGATTGTCACTCCTTATTCCCCTCATATCGGTATCTCACCCGAAACTTGAAAACTTCAATCACACAAAACTTAACGGAACATCGTGAGAAGGGTTAGTGTAATAAAGATAAATCATTCACTTAGGTACTGTCAAGACAAGATTAATAATTGTTCCCCATGATACCTACCATATTATATGATTCCCATAATTTATATTACTCAATATAAGCTATAGGAACACTTGAAACAAGCAAACTATGCATGCAAAACAGAATCTGTCAAAAACAGAACAGTCTGTAAAGATTTGAATGATCACCATACTTCAATGACTCTTAAAATTCTGAACAATTAGTACGTATCACATAATGTTCATAGAAATGTTGTGTGAAAATTTCAGAACATTTTGACTCTCCAGTAAAATCACACAATTCATATACTGGATGCAAAACTTTCTGTTGTTGCACAGAATCAAACAAGCAAGTATCCACACTATCCCAAAGGCTTTACTTGGCACTTTATTGAAATAAAAGGCACACAAAATGATTAATAAAGTATCTTAATTATGTTAGAACATAAAAATATAAATTAAAAGTGTTGGGTTGTCTCCCAACAAGCGCTTTTCTTTAATGCCTTTTTAGCTAGGCATGATATTTCAATGATACTCTTCCAAGCCAAATTCCGAGGATCATTATATTCATACTCTAAAATATATAAGTGAAGTTCATGGAGAATTCTAAAATTAATATATATTAATCAATATCCAATCTCAAAATTTATAAGTGAAGCACACGAAGCATTCTATAAAGCCATACTGAAAAAAATTAAGTGAAGCACAAATAGCATTGTACAAATCCATACTCAACAGATTTAAGTGAAGAACAAAGAGCATTCTAAAAATCCATCAAGGACTAACTTACACTATAAGGTATCATAAAGGAAAATACAAACACTAAAGACACATATTATGTGAACAAAACAAAAATTGAGGTATACCAATAATTGTTGAAGAATAAAGATGGGATGCCTTCCGGAGCATCCCCAAGCTTGGATGCTTGAGTCTCCTTGAAATATTTACTAGGGGTGCCTTGGGAATCCCCAAGCTTGAACTCTTGTCTCCCCGTATTCTTATTATATCGATACCTCTTCGATCTTCGAACATTTCATTCACACAAATCTTAACAAAACTCTCGTGAGATCCGTTAGTATAATAAAGCAAATTACTACTTTAAGTACTGTTGTGAAATCATTCCAAATTCATATTAACATCATATCTACTGTAGTCCAATTTCACCATGGTTCATACCCCCCCTATACAAGCCATAGATTCATCAAAATAAGAGAACAATGCATAGAAAACGGAATCTGTTAAAAACAAGACACTCTGTAGTAATCTGGAAACTTCGTATACTTCTGTAACTCAAACAATTCTGAAACTTTAGTAAAAATTAACAAAAATTGCATAGTAGTACTTTGTTAAAATTTTAGAAACTTTTGACATTCCAGTAAAAAACGTAAATTCACGCACTACAGCCAAAGTTTCTGTTTTGCACTGCACACAACAAACAAGAAATCTAATCATCCTAAAAGCAAATTTTGGCACATTATTTTTATAATACAATGGATATATACAAGGTGATAATTATCTTACATAAGCTTCCATAAAAAATTCTACATAGTTTCAATGATCATGAACACAAGTGTTCAAGGTCGATCCTCACTTCTCCAATGCACAACCTTCCAATCACTTCTGTTTTTGAAAAGCTTCTTAGGCAAAATGGGCAAGTAACACTTTTTGTATTTGTATTTTTTTTGTTTGTTTCACCCACAACTAAAGAAAGCAAAAAGCGAAAACAAAATCTATATAGTGAAGAAAGCAAAGAAGCACACACGAGAATATCAACCCCACGCTATTGCCCCCCCCCCCGACAACGGCGCCAGGAAAGAGCTTGATAATACCTAAGTGCAAGGAAGCATCGTAGCAATTTCCAAAGGTGGAAGTGATAAGTATGGAGTGTGGAACCCACAAGGAGATAAAGGTAATATTAATATTCTCTCAAGTCCTATCTACCATCGATACAACTCTACGTACACCGAACATTTGCTTCCATCTAGAAAGGAGAAATACAACTACATTGTGGATATGAAGAGGATAGCTTTGCATGATATCAGATAAATAATAAATAAAAAATAGGTGCTGTTAACATAATGTTACAATATATTATAAATAGCGAGTGTGGAATAATGATGAGTCGGTGTGCAGAATTATCCTAGGCAATTGTTAACAAGATTGGTTATCATTATTGCAATTTTATATAAGGGAGAGGCATAAGCTAACATACTTTCTCTACTTGGATCATATGCACTTATGATTGGAACTCTAGCAAGCATCCGCAACTACTAAAGATCATTAAGGTAAAACCCAACCATAGCATTAAAGCATCAATTCCCCTTTATCCCATACACAACAACCCCCTTACTCGGGTTTATGCTTTTGTCACTCAAGCAACCCACTATAAGCGAATCATGAGAGTATTGCAACACCCTACAATGGGAATCCTTGATGTGTGCGCGGCACGGAAGGCACCATAGGAAAACACCAAAATAAACATACAACTCAAACAAATCTAGATGATCAATCAACCCAAAGGACACAAGTAATCTACTCGAAACATCTTAGGATGGCAACACATCATTGGATCATAATATGTAGCATAAATCACCATGTTCAAGTAGGTGATTACAACGGGGTGCAGGAGAGTGTATCACAAAAAGGAGATGAGGATGGTGATGAACAAGGTGATGTTGATGAAGACGATCATCGCGGCGATGGTTCCCCTGATGGCACTCCGGCACCATCGGGAGAGAGGGGGATAGGTTCCTCCTTGTGCTTACTCCTCCATGGCCTCCCCCCTCTATGGGGAGAGGTTCTCCCTGTGGGCCTTGGCCTCCATGGTGTTGATGGCCCCTCCGAGACGATGAAGATGGCCTCCGGTGACGGTGACCCCCTTCTGCAGGGTGTCGGAGAGGGCCAAGATTGGTTTTTCATGGCTCTGGAGGTGTGAGGCGGCGGAACTCCCGATATTGGTTTGTTTCTGAAGGTTTCTTGATTTATAGGAGGTCTTGGCATTGGAATCACGTCACAGGAGTGCTCGAGGGGCCCAGAAGCCGGGGGGCGTGCCCTAGAGGGGGGCGCCCCCTGTGGCTTGTGGCCTCCTCGGGACTCCTCTCCGGTACCTTTTTGCTCCAGTATTTTTTATATTTTCCAAAAATATTCTCCGTAAATTTTCAGCTCATTTCGAGAACTTCTATTTCTGCACAAAAACAATACCACGGTAGTTGCGCTGATAACAACATCAGTCTGGGATAGTTCTAATAAAATCATAAATCATATAGAATTATTGTAACATGGCATGAATACTTAATAAATTATAGATACGTTGGACACGTATCTGCAGACAATTATGACCCAGGGACGGTTATGACCCGGCAGACCGTTATGACCCGGAGACAGTTATGACCCGGCATACAGTTATGACCCGGGGACAGTTATAACCCGACAAACAGTTATTACCCGGCAGACAGTTATAACCCGGGGACAGTTATAACCCGTGTGGAGATAAGACACCCGGGACTCAAAAGCCAATGAAGAGAAGCCTGCGATGGGATGTCATAATAGGTTAAGTCTTAATCCGACTTGGACTCTACATGTAAACCACCCCTTCAACTTATATAAGGAGGGGCAAGTCACCCCAAGAGGGTCAGGTTTTGAGACGTCTCAATAGACAGGTCTTAGAAAAGTTCAAGTCATTAGAGATAGATAGAATAGAAACCCTCGATATTAGAGGTAGCGACTCCGCACGCTTGTAATCAAGATCATATTCATCATCAATACAATAGAAAGCAGGACGTAGGCTTTTACTTCCATCGGAGGGGCCGAACCTAGGTAAACTCGCGTCTCTCGATTCCGACCAACCCCTGTCAAGCCGCCACATAGTTGCGATGGCCTCACAGCTAAGTTCTCTCACAAGGACATTTTGAGATGACAAATCCACGACAGTTGGCGCACACCATGAGGCGCACATGGTGGAATTGAGTTCTTGGAGGGATCTCTCCCAGGGATCGAGAAGTTCACAATTTTCTGGATGAAGAAGAGCCGGTTTGGAAGGATCCGCATCAACTTTGAGTTCATGAGTACATATCAAAAGGTTTCACCGGCAAGATCAAACTATCCGTCAGATTCAATCTCTCTTATGACGAACACAGAAAGCAGATCAAACACAGTACTTATTACTATAGAAAAAGTGGTGGCTGTTTTCATGTCATGGTGGATTCGGACGTGGTGTAGGAATATGACTAGGAATATTACTCTGAACACACAAGGGGACTTTACGGGCGTTTTACAGACCAATGCTGGCGTGCTTGTGTTAATTGGGCATTAAGGGATGCGAGCCCCTCCTGAAACTCAGGGGCGGTGAGATTACTGAGGAGGGAGAAGGAAAGTCTGTTGGTTAAGTAAATATAGTCCGTGAGTCTAGTATTTTTTCCATATAATAAGGTAGAAAATTGTCTAAAGCCGACTGACCAACACGGATCAACCACATACTCGGCCAGCTCAACTCCGCTCCTACAGCATGGCCTTGCTGAGTGCCCGTGCGGCTCCATTTCTGCCTCCACCGCGGCTCACCTTGAGTCGCCTTGCCATGAAAAGCCAGCGCCGCCGCCGCCTCTGTCCTGGCCACGGCTCCGCCTTGCCCCTGCCATCCGCGCGGAGTCACCCGGATGGGAGCCGCCTCGCTTCACCCCAACGAGCCGCCCTCACTATGCCTTGCCCCGCTCCGGATTGCCCTCACCGCACATCCACCCCTGTTTCTGCTTCCCACAGCTGCACCGTGAGCCGCCCGGCCGTTTCCATCTCTGTGCGTGCCCGCCAGCTCACTGCACCTGTTTCACCTCACACCTTTGTCGCCGCACCCACAAGCCGCCGCACCATCATCACTTCAGCTTCAACTCGCTGCGCGCACCCGCTTCAGGTTCAAGCCGCCTTGCTCCTACTATGCGTTCGAGCTACCGCGCCAACCGCACCTTTGCCTTGAGTCATCGTTGTGCCATCGTGCCTTGAGCCGTTGGGGCGTCAGCCTCCGCTGCACCTACCACAGCCATCATGGCTTGACCTCGCCTCTCCTCGTCGCAAGCCACCGCACCGACATTGATTCAGCGTCGACTCGTTGCATGCACCCGTGTCAGGTTCGAGCCACCTTGCTCCTACAACATGTTTGAGCCGCCGCACCTGCTGCACCTTCGCCTCGAGTCACTGTTGCGCCGCCGTGACTTGAGCCATCGGGGCGTCGGCCTTCGCTGCACTTGCCGCAGCCGTCATGGCTCAGCCTCTCCTCTCCTCGCTGCAAGCCACCCTCACCTGCTTTTGCCCAGGGTGTTTACACCCCTGTGCGCCGGCCCACGGCTCCCACTACGCCTCGCTGGCCATTCTCCACACTTCGGGCTCCGCTTCTGCCGTGGCGGCGTTGCCGCATTGGACCGTTTCCAACAGTACTGAGGTTTCCGCCATCACCTCAACGGCTTCCACGCGAGCCGCCGTGCTGGGTTATGCTTGACTTTGAAGCCGCAACTGCGCTGCCGCTTGCGAGCCGCTAAGCTTCAAGCCCGTCGCCGAGTTGAGTCATCAGCGCTACACCTCCAGCAAGCCTGCTCCGGCCCTGCCTCCGTCCTCGACCCGCCTATCGCGTTGTCGCCGCGTTGCTGTCGTCGTGTTGCTGTCAGGGTGCCCTGCTTTAACCCACCGTCGCCGGCTTGCCAAAGTCACCGCGCGCCTTGCCTTAACTCGCCGCTCCATCATGTCCGGTCACCGCTGCCGCCCGTTCGTCTTCATTCACCGACGTCACCAAGCCACTTCCACCTTCACGTTGCCTCCTATTGTCGCTCTCACGTGAGCTGCCTCACTCGAGCCACATCCGTCGTTCGCCCCAATTCACGATGCGCCGAGCTCCCGTGGCTCTTTCCAAGTCACACCGTCAATCAAGCCGCCTCTCTTCACTCGCCTCGGGCGCCGAGAGTCATCCTCCACCGTCAAACTCTGCAACCGGAGCAAGCTCCGCCTCAATGGCTGGTTCTGGATTCTCGAGGACTTCTTGTGCATTACAATAGTTAGGTTCTCAGAAATTATCACGGATGACAGCTAAAAGATACTCAGTGGGAGGACTGACCATGGTTGAGGCATGGAGTTGTTAAAGAGGAATAGAGGTGGTTCAAGTTATAAGTTCAACCGCCTTGGTGTCACAGCCGGCTCACAACAGCAGTTGATCCGCTGTTGTTGTTGGTTAATTGTGCCTAATGATTCATATTCATAGTCACCTCGTCATGACGAATAGCTTGACATCCCATGGAAATATCGGGGGCTATCCACCTTACCTACTTTTTCAACATATGTTTTTTCTTTCGTGAAAAAATACTCTGGCTTGCAATCTCTTTAATGTAGGACAATTTTCTACTGCAAAGGTGTCTGCCATGTCACGGAGTTTGTTAAATGACTTATGCCGGGAATATACAAAAACTATTGCGAGGATCATCAACTCTCCTCAAGCCTCTGGTTTTCATAAATTTCAGCGGTCCTCTGTTCAAAATATATGGTGGCTTATATCATGGCTGAGTTTGAAGAGTTTCAATCTGACCCATCTGTCTGCACTCGTGACCGACTCGCTCGTGTCTGCGCCACCTTCAACACTACGACCATCTATCCCATCCGCCCCCACGGTCCGGTCTATGTCAACACGCTAGAGTTGCACCCCTCTACATGAGTTTCTTATTGAATGCAAGCAAGTCACCGCTCCTGCTTCCCGGTATATTCCAATAACTCTGGAGCAAAATTTTCAGCCTCCAACGGATGGCTTAATTGACAAGCGCACAAGTCGCCGCCACTTCGGTTTAGTTAAACTACAACAACTAGTTGGGATGAACCATTGACCGGATTACTGACAAAAATCATATGGGATCATTTATGACCCGCCATCTCAACATTCCATGGGTTCATGTTACGTTATCAACGCCAAGGACATACAATGAGTGTCGCGAAGATCATCAACTCACCACACGTTTTGGCTTCAATAAATTTCAGTTATCAGCCATCAAACATATGCTGGCTTATGCCACAGACAACTATGAAGACTCTCAAGCCACCTCTTCGAGTTGACTTAAGACTCGAGGGCTACAGATATTGGTCGTTTTCAACAAGAACCTTGGGTCATTGCGAGGAAGATAACCCGGTCCCAAGGGCTGCTGCCTTATTGGAGAAAAAAATCTAAAGTCGCCCAAGAGCACGAGCCGCCATGATGCGGCCGTTCAAACATGGGTACACTACCTTATTGGCAGAAGATTTAAAGTCCCCAAGAGGATGGGCCTCCATGTTGCGACCGTTCAAACATGGGTGCCCGGATTTATTGGATCATCATATGGTCACTTGGGGGCTTCCAACTCTATGAGTTTAGCTTTCATACCCTCTTGGCTAGGCTTTATATGCCATGTTCGAGTTAAACCTGCCTATTTGCAACTTGCTACTCCACCATGTGACCTGTCGAACTCTTGACAGTCAATCTTGCTCGGAAACCCTGAACTTCTATAAGTTATTCTCACATAAAGACCCTGAACTTGTCAAGGTTTAAACGGCTGCTTTTGTCACGAGAGAGAAGGCTTACAGTGAGCTAGAATAAACTTGCCTGTTTGCTGTAGTCTCTCCGCCATGTGGCCCGTTCGTACTCTTAACAGTCAATTTTTTTAAAGACCCTGAACTTGCTAAGGTTTAAACGATAGATTTATGTCACGTGAGAGCCAACCTATGGGATTAAAAACCTTGAGTTTTTCAAAAAACGGAACAGAGCTAGTATCTTTTTGTCGAGCTTGAAAGCCAACATTTTTATACTCTGTTATCATACACATACATCATCATACCTTGCATCATCATTACATCATCATACCATGTATCATATACATGGATATCCTGGTTCTTGTAGGAGCTTGTTTTTCAAACCGGGTTATATTATTCAAATCTTAAATAGCCAATGCGGCTGGATTTTTATAACCTATATTGGATGATAGAGATTTTCAAAGCCCCTTCAGAGTAATGATTGTTATTCCCTCATGGAAAAATACCAGCTCAGGGCAGGGAGCGTGGTTTTATATTGATATGCCAAGCATTCAGCAATATCCTCCATATAACAGATATGATTTATTCTGCAATGGAAAGAATAGCCCCGAGTCGCTGCGACATACGACCGACACTTGGGGGCTACATTATTCAAATGAAGATTATATCAAGTATGCAAGTCCCATGTCACTGCAAGCATGCATCACGAAACTTGGGGGGCTAATGCAAGTTGTTTTTCAAATCGTTAAAGTGTCAACAAACCCTGTTATCTCAAGGAGATGAGCCAGTTTTTTTCCTAAGTCCCAACCTAGTATTGTCTTACTAAGCCGGCCCTTGGGGGCTACACATTGCTCATCAAGTCTACATAATCAGTTCTACAGAAGTCCTTGCTCATTATTGCATAATGACCCGGCCCTTGGGGGCTACACTGGTTGAAGTATTATGAGCATAATGCAATTAAAAGTCCCAGGTTGATGCAGGAAAGACAACCCGATACTTGGGGCTACATATGTGCAATATTGAACTTATGACTGGTGACTCAGACAAACAATTCAGATTTCTCTAGAGTTGCAATATTTATATTGAAGGAAGTCTTAAAGCTATCACTACATTCCCCTCTTAAGACTTGGGGGCTATAGGTAATATGGATATGAGGAAGGTATGCCTTCAAATTCTCAGTTATGAGGGAACCCGACGAATTTATCAAACCAAGGCAGTTGACAATAAGGGTTATTTTTTCTCCAAGGAGCCAGCGTCAGTGTATTGGTATGACAGAGTTTCAAAATTTTCAGGAGCTGGTCAACTGGCCTTTTTAGTGAGCCGGTCCCTTTACATATTCTTATTTCAAGAGGTTATCATGAACAAATTCAAAACTAAACTGGGGGCTAATGTTGGGGATATTCCCCACGACCAAGACCCAGCTTATAAGGATAAGCCGCCCTAAGGCTTAAGTCATTTCTGGGTTTGAGTGGTTGGACGTTAAGTCATCTCTCGGCTTGAGCAACCCTATTAAGTCATCTCAGATCTTAACCTGATAGATTGCAAGCCGTCAGACTGTTATGACCCGACAGATAGTTATGAAGCAACAGATAATTATGACTTGGGGATTGTTATAACCCGGCAGACAGTTATGACCCAGAGACATTTATGATCCGGCAGACATTTATGACCCGGGGAAAGTTATAACCCAACAGACAGTTATGACCCGACAAAAAGTTATAACCCGGGGACACTTATAACCCGTCTGGAGACAGACGATCGGGAGTCAGAAGCCCATGAAAAGAAGCCCGCGATGGGAAGTCATAATAGGTTAAGTCTTAATCCGACTTGGACTCTACATGTAAACCGCCCCTTCAATTTATATAAGGAGGGGCAAGTCACCCCTAGAGGGTCATGTTTTGGGACGTCTCAATAGACAGGTCTTAAACAAGTTCAAGTCATTAGAGATAGACAAATTAGAAACCCTCGAGATTAGTGATAGCGATTCCGCACCCATGTAATCGAGATCATCTTCACAATCAATACAACACAATGTAGGACGTAGGCTTTTACCTCCATCGGAGGGGCCAAACCTGGGTAAACTCGTGTCTCTTGATTCTGACCAACCCCTCTCAAGCCGCCACATAGTTGCGATGGACTCACACCTAAGTTATCTCACGAGGACATCTTGTCGTGACAAATCCACGACACCAGGGAAGAGTCAACAAAGAACAAAACTGAGTATGAAGGGCTGCTGGCCAGGTTGAGGATAGCAGCCGATCTTGGCATCAGAAAGTTAGTAGTACAGGGAGACTCATAGCTTGTCGTGCGCCAAGTAAATAAAGATTATCAAAGTCCCTTGAGGGAAACCTATGTTGATGAGGTACATAGTTGGAGGAGCGATTTGACGGTCTGCAAATGGAGCACTTCCCCCGTGCCGAGAATGAAATTTCTGACGACCTCTCAAAGAGTGCTGCATAGAAGTTGCCTGTGGAACTGGGCATTTTTGTCCTTCGATTAACACAACCCTCGGTCAAACCATCAGCATGGCAAAACAGAAAAAAGGAAGGCCAGTCCTGGTGATTATCTCCCGGCAGAGCCATCAGTGGTCACCAAGAGGGTTGCTGGGAATGACCGCCCACACGCCAGGGAACCACAAGCTGCGACAGACCAGATGGTCCTTGTCGTAGAAGCTAGTGTCCCCGCGGTGGAAGAATCGCCTCTAGTCCTTGTCATCAAACCACAAGCTCAGACATGGACGCAACAGATTGTCCAATATCTTCAGACATGGGACCTTCCCGAGGAACAGGAAGAAGCCAAAAGAGTAGCCCGATGGTCGAGCATGTACCAATTTGTGGACAACACCTTCTACAAGAGAAGACCGAATGGTGTGAAACGGAAATGCATTCCTTGGGAAGAAGGATAGTAGGTATTGGCGGAGATACACGAGGGGATTTGTGGTTCCCAAGTAGGATCGCGAGCCCTTGTCGGGAAGGCGTTCCGGCAAGGCTTTGACTGGCCCACAACCCTTAAAGACGCCTTTTACAACATGTGAAGCATGCCAATATCATGCCAAGAAGATACATCAACCATCACAAGCCCTTCAAACCGTGCCACTCTCCAGGCCATTCTTGGTCTGCGGGCTCAATATCGTCGCCCCCCTCCCCATGCTACTTGGGGCTTCGAGTTCTTATTCATCGCCATTGACAAGTTCGCGAAGTGGACCGAGGTGGAGCCAGTGAGAAAGGTAATGACACATGTAACAGTCAAGTTTCTCAGAGGTATTGTTTGTCGTTTTGGTGTCCCGAAGAGGATCATCACCGATAACGACACACAATTCACCGACAACACTTTCATGCAATATTGTCAAGGTATTGGTGCTAAGGTCTACTTCGCCTTGGTTGCCCACCCCAGGAGCAACGGGCAAGTAGAGAGGGAAAATGATGAAGTGATGCGGGGCCTCAAGACGAGAACTTTCGATAAGTTGCGCAAGCACGGAAGGTGCTGGATGGATGAGCTGCCGGCAGTTCTTTGGTCGGTCAAAACAACACCAAATCAAGCCATCGTTGAGACACCCTTGTCCCTAGTCTATGGTGCATAAGTAGTTCTCCCCACGTAACTCACGTATGGGTCATAGAGAGTGTAGGCCTTTGACAAGGACCAGCAAGAGCGGCTACGACATGACGATGCCATGCTCCTCGAGGAAGATCGTATCTAGGACGCACTGCGTGCCGCTAGGTACCAGCAGGCCTTGTGCCGCCACCATAGCCGCAAAGTTCATGCCAGGATTGTTGAGGAAGGTGACCTTGTTCTTCGACAGATTCAGTTCGCGAGGGGACCAAACAAGTTGACACCAAAGTGGGAAGGCCCTTACCGAGTGGTACGAGTCACCAGGCCTGGCACAGTCCGCCTCGAGACTGAAGATGGCACTCCAGTGCAAAACTCGTGGAATATCAAGCATATTCAAAAGTTCTACCCATGAGGCATGGTTGCCGGATCCGCCCAGCAACCCCTTTTGTGCAAGTTATGCCGTCAAGGCATGTAATCCTTTGAACAAAGCCAGGCGATGACCCCGTGCATAGTTTATAAAGCTAAGTATTTCGCAACCCTTTGTCAAAAGTACATATTTATCTTGTGTATGTTTTCATGACATGTTGCGTAAGATGACTGTTGAACCACTTGGGTTCCTGGCCTATTCTATTTTATCTTCTTTCTCTTTCTCAAAGGGAGAAGGGACCCCACATGCAATTCTTCCTATCGTGGATTTGTCATGGCAAGATGTTCTCGTGAGAGAACTTAGGTGTGATTCCATCGCAACTATGTGAAGGCTTGAGAGGGGTTTGTCGGAATTGAGATACGCGAGTTTACCTAGGTTCGGCCCCTATGACGGAGGTAAAAGCCTACGTCCTGCTTTGTGTATATATTGATGAGGATGAGGATGATCTTGATTACAAGGGTGCGGAATCGCTACCTCTAGTCTTGAGAGCCTCTAATATGTTTGTCTCTAATCACTTGAACTTGTCTAAGACCTGTCTACTGAGAAGTCTAAAAACTTGACCCTCTTGAGGCAACCCGCCCCTCCTTATATAAGTTGAAGGGGCGGTTTACATGTAGAGTCTAAGTCGGATTGAGACTTAAATTATTATGACTTCCCATCGCGGGCTTCTCTTCATGGGCTTCTGAGTCCCGGGCTTCTTATCTCCAGACGCGCGGCTTATAATCGAGCGACTTACGTCGGGCGGCTTACGTTGGCCGGCTTACAACTGGGCTTATCTTCAAGACTCATCTCTAGGGACTCATCTCCGAGAATTATCTTCAAGGACTCATATGTCTGCTAGGTCGTAACTGCCTGCCGAGTCATAACTGTCTACTGGGTTATAACTGTCTGCCGGGTCATAACTGTCTGTCGGATCATAACTATCTGTCGGGTCATAACTGTATGTCGGGTCATAACAGTGTGCCGGGTCATAACTGTCTGCCGGGTGTCTCCCACCGAGTCTCACCTGCGGGGTCTCAACACGGATGCTTAAGTCCAAAGATGACATAACATCAGGGCAACTTAAACCCAGAAATGACCTAAGCCTTAGGGCGGCTTATCCTTATGACTCGGGACTTTGTCGTGGGGAATATCCTCGACATTAGCCCCTAGTTTAGCTTTGAATTTATTCATGCTAAACTCGTGAAATAAGAATATGTAAAGGGACCGGCTCACTCAAAAAGACCAGTTTACCAGCTCCTGAAAATTCCAAAACTCTGTCATATCAATACACTAACGCTTGCTCCTTGAAGAAAAATAAATCCTTATTATCAACTGCCTTAGTTTGATAAATTTGTCTGGTTTCCTTATAACTGAGAATTTGAAGGCATACTGTCATGCCCAAGATGCGGTCCTATCCTTATTTTGGCACGAGGGCCTCAACGGGGATAGAAGCACATCTCAATGCGTTCGCAAGAATGGATATCATTACAAGTACATGTACAGAAGAGATGAGTATATGGAATTGGCTTACACTCGTCACAAGCTACATCAGAGTCACATTAATACAATAACATCTCAAACATCATACATAAGAGCAGGGTCCAACTACGGACGAAATCAAACGATAAAATGACATCCACCCTTGCTATCCCAGATTGATGAAGAAGAAGAAGAAGAACTCCAAATCAAATCAAGCAACACGCTCACGTCAAATCATCGCATTACCTGTACCTGCAACTGTTGTTGTAGTAATCTGTGAGCCACAGGGACTCAGCAATGTCATTTCCAAGGGTATCAAGACTATTAAAGCTTAATGGGTGAGGTATGGTTAAGTGGTGAGGCTGCAGCCAGCGACTAAGCATTTATTTGAGTGGCTAACTTACGAATACATAAAGTAAAGTATCGTGGTCTACCGCATAACGGACGTGAACTAGTAATGATCACTAACTGATCCTGAACACTGTTGGGAGACGTAGTAGTAAATCAAAATTTTCCTACGTGTCACCAAGATCTATCTATGGAGAAACCAGCAAACGAGTGGGGAGAGATTGGATCTTCATACCTTTGAAGATCGCTAAGCGGAAGCGTTACAAGAACGCGGTTGATGGAGTCGTACTCGCAGCGATTCAGATCGCGGTAGATCCGATCAAGTGCCGAACGGACGGCACCTCCGCGTTCAACACACGTGCAGCCCGGTGACGTCTCCAACACCTTGATCCAGCAAGGAGGAAGGAGAGGTTGGGGAAGGGCTCCAACAGCAGCACGACGGCGTGGTGGTGGTGGAGTAGCAAGGTATTCCGACAGGGCTTCGCCTAAGCGCTGCGGAGGAGGAAGAAGAGAGGTAGGGCTTCGCCGTGAGAGAGAGAGATCAAATCCTCTCTCAAAACATCCAAAACCTCAAGTATATATAGGAGGAGGGACGTGGAGGGCTGGCTTGGCCTCTACTCCAAAGAGGAGATGGCCGGCCGAATTAAAGGGAGAGTCCACCTCCCACAAGGGAGGTGGATCTCCTCCTTTTAAATCCTTTTTGCCTTATCTCCTTATCTCCAGCCACATGGGCCTTTAGCAAAAGTATTTCCCAGCCCAATAAGGGCTGACACACTTTATCTAACAGCCCATGAAGTCCTCTGGTCGTCACACCCCTCCCGGGGGTCCTCCGGCACCCTCCCGGCACTCCCGGTACACTACCGATGAGCCCGAAAACTTTCCGGTGACCAAAACTGGACTTCCTATATATCATTCTTTACCTCCGGACCATTCCGGAGCTCCTCGTGACGTCCGGGATCTCATCCGGGACTCCGAACAACCTTCGGTAATCACGTATACCTTTTCCCTATAACCCTAGCGTCATCGAACCTTAAGTGTGTAGACCCTACGGGTTCGGGAGACACGTAGACATGACCGAGACACCTCTCCGGCCAATAACCAACAGCGGGATCTGGATACCCATGTTGGCTCCCACGTACTCCACGATGATCTCATCGGATGAACCACGATGTCAGGGATTCAATCAATCCCGTATACAATTCCCTTTGTCTATCGGTATGGTACTTGCCCGAGATTCGATCGTCGGTATCGCCATACCTTGTTCAATCTCGTTACCGGCAAGTCTCTTTACTCGTTCCGTAACACATCATCCCGTGGCTAACTCCTTAGTCACATTGAGCTCATTATGATGATGTCTTACCAAGTGGGCCCAGAGATACCTCTCCGTCACACGGAGTGACAAATCCCAGTCTTGATTCGTGTCAACCCAACAGACACTTTCGGAGATACCCGTAGCGTACCTTTATAGCCACCCAGTTACGTTGTGACGTTTGGCACACCCAAAGCATTCCTACGGTATCCGGGAGTTACACAATCTCATGGTCTAAGGAAATGATACTTGACATTGAAAAGCTTTAGCAAACGAACTACACGATCTTGTGCTATGCTTAGGATTGGGTCTTGTCCATCACATCATTCTCCTAATGATGTGATCCCGTTATCAACGACATCCAATGTCCATGGTCATGAAACCGTGACCATCTATTGATCAACGAGCTAGCCAACTAGAGGCTCACTAGGGACATGTGATGGTCTATGTATTCACACATGTATTACGGTTTCTGGTTAACACAATTGTAGCATGAATAATAGACAATTATCATGAACTAGGAAATACAATAATAACCATTTTATTATTGCCTCTAGGGCATATTTCCAACAGTCTCCCACTTGCACTAGAGTCAATAATCTAGTTCACATCACCATGTGATTAACACTTACATCACCATGTGATCATATCATCATGTGATTAACACCCAATAAGTTCTAGGGTTTGTTCATGTTCTTCTCGTGAAAGAGGTTTTTTAGTCAGCGGGTCTGCGACATTCAGATCCGTGTGTACCTTTGCAAACTTTCCATTTCATATTTGTAGATACTGCTCCCACGCTCCACTTGGAGCTATTCCAAATGGCTGCTCCACTATACGTAGCTGGATTTCTACTAAGAGTCATCCGGATTGGAGTTAAAGCTTGCATCATCGTAACCCTTTATGATGAACTCTTTATCACCTCCATAATCGAGAATATTTCCTTAGTTCTCAAGTTACTAAGGATAACTTTGACCGCTGTCCAGTGACCCACTCTTGGATTACTCTTGTACCCCTTGACAGACTCATGGCAAGGCACACACAGGTGCGGTACACAGCATGGCATACTATATAGAGCCTATGGCTAAAGCATAGGAGATGACACTCATCTTTTCTTTATCTTCTGCCGTGGTCGAGTATTGAGTCTTACTCAATTTCACACCTTACAATACAGTCAAGAACTCCTTCTTGACCCATCTATTTTGAACTCCTTCAAAAACTTGTCAAGGTATGTCTTCGTCGAAAAAACTTATCAAGCAAATAGATCTATCCCTATAGATCTTGATGCTCAATAAAATAGTAGCTTTATCTGGGTCTTCCTTTGAAAAACAAAACTTTTCAAACAACCCTTCATGCTCTTCCAGAAATTCTACATCATTTCCGATCAATAATATGTCAACTACATATTCTTATAAGAAATTCCATAGTGCTCCCACTCACTTTCTTGCAAATACAAGTTTCTCATAAACTTTGTATAAACTTAAACACTTTGATCACCTCATCAAAGCATATATTCCAACTCCGAGATGCTTGCTCCAGTCCATAGAAGGATCGCTGGAGTTTGCATATTATTAGCATCCTTAGGATTGACAAAACCTTCTGGTTGTATCACATACAACTCTTCCTCACAGAAACCATTACGGAAACCTTGTTTTGTCATCCATCTGCCAGATTTCATAATCGAAAAATGCAGCAACTGCTAACAAAATTTTAATAGACTTTTAGCATCGCTACAGATGAGACAATCTCATTGCAGTCAACTCCTTGAACTTGGCGGAAACTTCTTTGCGACAAGTCGAGCTTTATAAACGGTGACATTTCACCATTAGCGTCTATGTTTATCTCAAAGGTCCATTTGTACTCAATGACCCGCCATTCAACAGGCAAGTCTACCAAAGTCCATACTTGGTTTTCATACATGGATCCTTTCTCGGATTTCATGGCTCCTAGCCATTTGTTGGAATCCGGGCCCACCATCGCTTCTCCATAGTTCGTAGGTTCATCGTTGTCCAACAGCATGATTTCCAAGACAGGGTTGTCGTACTACTCAGGAGCAGTACGCGTCCTTGTCGACCTACGAGGTTCGATAGTGACTTGATCCGAAGCTTCATGATCATCATCATTAACTTCCTTTTCAACTAAGTAGGCTCTACAGAAACATCTTTCTGTGTTGCGCTATTCTCTGGTTGAAACAAAGGTTCAACAACCTTATCAAGTTCTATCTTCCTCCCACTCAATTCTTTCGAGAGAAACTCTTTCTCAAAAAGGACCCGTTCTTAGCAACAAACACCTTTTGCGCTTGGATCTGAGATAGAAGGTATACCCAATGTCTCATTAGGGTATTCTATGAAGATGCATTTGTCTGCTTTGAGTTCGAGCTCGCTAGGTGAAAAACCCATTTTCACATAAGCGTCGCAGCCCCAAACATTAAGAAATGACAGCTTAGGCTTCTGTCAAACCATAATTCTCACGGTGTCATCTCAACAGACTTAGATGGTGCCCTGTTAAAGTGAATGGATTTGTCTTTAATGCATAACCCCATAACGATAGTGGTAAAACGATAAGAGACATCATAGTACTCACTATATCCAATAGAGCACGACTACGACGTTCGAACACACCATCACACTATGGTGTTCCAGGAGGCGTGAGCTGTGAAACAATTTCCACATTGTCTAAAATTGCATACCAAACTCGTAACTTAGATATTCACCTCCATGATCGTATCATAGACATTTATCTTCTTGTCACGATGATCTTTAACTTCACTCTGAAACTCCTTGAACCTTTCAAACATTTCAGATTCGTGTTTCATTAAGTAAATATCCCCATATTTACTCAAATCATCAGTGAAGGTAAAGAAAAACAACGATATCCACTGTGTGTTTTAACACTCATTGGACCACATACATCAACATGTATTAATTCCAATAAGCCACTTGCCCGCTCCATCATATTGGATGACGGGGTCTCAGTCATCTTGCCCAAGAGGCATGGCTCGCATGTCTCAACCGATTCGAAATCGAGTGAGTCAAAAAATCCATCATCATGGAGTTTCTTCATGCGATTTATACCAATATGACATTACGTGGCAGTGCCACAAGCATGTGGTACTATCATTATTAACTTTGTATCTTTTGGTACCAATGTTATGAATATGTGTACTACTACGATCATGATTTGATAAACCATTTCGAGTGGGTGCATGACCATTGAAGGCATTATCCATGTAAACAGAATAACCATTATTCTCTAACTTATATGAATAACCATATCGCACTAATCATGATCTAATCACGTTCATGCTCAACGCAAACACCAAATAACATTTATTTAGGTTTATCACAAATCCTGAAGGTAGAGAGAGCGTGCGATGGTGATCACATCAATCTTGGAAATACTTCCAACACACATCGTCACCTTTCACCTAGCTAGTCTCCATTTACTCCGTAGCTTTTATTTCGAGTTGCTAACACTTAGCAACCGAACCGGTATCTAATACCCAGGTGCTACTAGGAGTACCAGCAAGGTACACATCACTAACACGTATATCAAATATACTTCCATTGACATTACCAGCCTTCTTATCTACCAAGCATCTAGGGGTTTTCCGCTTCAGCGAACATTCTCCTCATAACAGAAGCACTTAGTCTCGGGTTCGGGCTCAACCTTGGGTTTCTTCACTAGAGCAACAACTGGCTTGCCATTCCTGAAGTTTTCCGTTCTTGCCCTTGCCTCTTTTGAAACTAGTGGTTTCACTTAACCATCAACACTTGATGCTCCTTCTTGATTTCTACCTTCGTGGTGTCAAACATCACGAACAACTCAGGGATCATCTTATCCATCCCTGGCATGTTATAGTTCATCACGAAGCTCTAGTAGCTTGGTGGCAGTGACTTGGAGAACTGCATTAATCACTATCTCATCTGGAAGATTAACTCCCACTTGATTCAAGTGATTGTAGCACCCAGACAATCTGAGCACACGCTCAGCGATTGAGCTATTCTCCTTTATCTTGCAGACAAAGAATCTTGTTGGAGGTCTCATACCTCTCAACATAGGCACGAGCCTGAGATCACAATCTCAGCTCCTAGAACATCTCATATGTTCCGTGACGTTCAAAACGTTTTGGAGCCTCAATTCTAAGCCGTAATGCATGACGCATTGAACTATCACGTAGTCACCAAAAAGTGTCTGTCATATGTTCACAACATCTACAGACAACGCTTGAGGGAGTGATGCAGTTAGCGGTACATAAAAAAAACATAAGCTTTCTGTGCAGCAATGAGGACAATCCTCAGATCACGGACCCAGTCCGCATTATTGCTACCATCAACTTTCAACTTACTTTTCTCTAGGATTGTATCAATAAAACTGTGGAGCTACAGCGCGAGCTATCTACGACATAATTTGCAAGGACATTTTAGACTAAGTTCATGAT
Organism: Hordeum marinum; assembly: GCA_022496015.1. Lineage (NCBI taxonomy): Eukaryota > Viridiplantae > Streptophyta > Magnoliopsida > Poales > Poaceae > Hordeum > Hordeum marinum. The sequence goes on from CM039673.1 coordinate 516,278,089, forward strand.
AATTAAGTTCATTTAATCAAATTATTAATGAACTCCCACTTAGATAGACATCTCTCTAGTCTTCCAAGTGATACATGATCCATGTCAACTAGCCCGTGTCCGATCATCACGTGAGACGGACTAGTCATCCATGGTGAACATCTCTATGTTGATCGTATCTTCTATACGACTCATGTTCGACCTTTCGGTCTTCCGTGTTCCGAGGCCATGTCTGTACATGCTAGGCTCGTCAAGTCAACCTAAGTGTTTCGCATGTGTAAATCTGGCTTACACCCGTTGTATGCGAACGTTAGAACCTATCACACCCGATCATCACGTGGTGCTTCGGAACGACGATCCTTAGCAACGGTGCACAGTTAGGGTGAACACCTTTCTTGAAATTTTATTGAGAGATCATCTTATTTACTACCGTCGTTCTATGCAAATAAGATGTAAACATGATAAACATCACATGCAATCAATATAGTGACATGATATGGCCAATATCATCTTGCTCCTTTGATCTCCATCTTCGGGGCACCAAGATCATCACTGTCACCGGCACGACACCATGATCTCCATCATCATGATCTCCATCATTGTGTCTTCATGAAGTTGTCTCGCCAACTATTACTTCTACTACTATGGCTAACGCTTAGCAATAAAGTAAAGTAATTACATGGCGTTTATGATTGACACACAGGTCATACAATAAATAAGACAACTCCTATGGCTCCTGCCGGTTGTCATAATCATCGACATGCAAGTCGTGAATCCTATTACAAGAACATGATCAATTCATACATCACAATGCATCACATCACATCCTTTTGCCATATCACATCACAAGGCACATGCTGCAAAAACAAGTTAGACGTCCTCTAATTTGTAGTTGCAAGTTTTTACGTGGCTGCTATAGGTTACTAGCAAGAACGTTTCTTACCTACGTCAACACCACAACGTGATTTGCCAATTGCTATTTACCCTTCATAAGGACCCTTTTCATCAAATCCGATCCGACTAAGGTAGGAGAGACAGACACCCGCTAGCCACCTTATGCATCTAGTGCATGTCAGGCGGTGGAACCGGTCTCACGTAAGCGTACGTGTAAAGTTGGTCCGGGCCGCTTCATCCCACAATACCGCCGAATCAAGATAAGACTAGTAGCGGCAAGCAAATTAACAAACTCGACGCCCACAACTGCTTTGTGTTCTACTCGTGCATAGATTCTACGCATAGACCTAGCTCATGATGCCACTGTTGGGAGACGTAGTAGTAAATCAAAATTTTCCTACGTGTCACCAAGATCTATCTATGGAGAAACCAGCAAACGAGTGGGGAGAGATTGGATCTTCATACCTTTGAAGATCGCTAAGCGGAAGCGTTACAAGAACGCGGTTGATGGAGTCGTACTCGCAGCGATTCAGATCGCGGTAGATCCGATCAAGTGCCGAACGGACGGCACCTCCGCGTTCAACACACGTGCAGCCCGGTGACGTCTCCAACACCTTGATCCAGCAAGGAGGAAGGAGAGGTTGGGGAAGGGCTCCAACAGCAGCACGACGGCGTGGTGGTGGTGGAGTAGCAAGGTATTCCGACAGGGCTTCGCCTAAGCGCTGCGGAGGAGGAAGAAGAGAGGTAGGGCTTCGCCGTGAGAGAGAGAGATCAAATCCTCTCTCAAAACATCCAAAACCTCAAGTATATATAGGAGGAGGGACGTGGAGGGCTGGCTTGGCCTCTACTCCAAAGAGGAGATGGCCGGCCGAATTAAAGGGAGAGTCCACCTCCCACAAGGGAGGTGGATCTCCTCCTTTTAAATCCTTTTTGCCTTATCTCCTTATCTCCAGCCACATGGGCCTTTAGCAAAAGTATTTCCCAGCCCAATAAGGGCTGACACACTTTATCTAACAGCCCATGAAGTCCTCTGGTCGTCACACCCCTCCCGGGGGTCCTCCGGCACCCTCCCGGCACTCCCGGTACACTACCGATGAGCCCGAAAACTTTCCGGTGACCAAAACTGGACTTCCTATATATCAATCTTTACCTCCGGACCATTCCGGAGCTCCTCGTGACGTCCGGGATCTCATCCGGGACTCCGAACAACCTTCGGTAATCACGTATACCTTTTCCCTATAACCCTAGCGTCATCGAACCTTAAGTGTGTAGACCCTACGGGTTCGGGAGACACGTAGACATGACCGAGACACCTCTCCGGCCAATAACCAACAGTGGGATCTGGATACCCATGTTGGCTCCCACGTACTCCACGATGATCTCATCGGATGAACCACGATGTCAGGGATTCAATCAATCCCGTATACAATTCCCTTTGTCTATCGGTATGGTACTTGCCCGAGATTCGATCGTCGGTATCGCCATACCTTGTTCAATCTCGTTACCGGCAAGTCTCTTTACTCGTTCCGTAACACATCATCCCGTGGCTAACTCCTTAGTCACATTGAGCTCATTATGATGATGTCTTACCAAGTGGGCCCAGAGATACCTCTCCGTCACACGGAGTGACAAATCCCAGTCTTGATTCGTGTCAACCCAACAGACACTTTCGGAGATACCCGTAGCGTACCTTTATAGCCACCCAGTTACGTTGTGACATTTGGCACACCCAAAGCATTCCTACGGTATCCGGGAGTTACACAATCTCATGGTCTAAGGAAATGATACTTGACATTGAAAAGCTTTAGCAAACGAACTACACGATCTTGTGCTATGCTTAGGATTGGGTCTTGTCCATCACATCATTCTCCTAATGATGTGATCCCGTTATCAACGACATCCAATGTCCATGGTCATGAAACCGTGACCATCTATTGATCAACGAGCTAGCCAACTAGAGGCTCACTAGGGACATGTGATGGTCTATGTATTCACACATGTATTACGGTTTCTGGTTAACACAATTGTAGCATGAATAATAGACAATTATCATGAACTAGGAAATACAATAATAACCATTTTATTATTGCCTCTAGGGCATATTTCCAACAAACACCTACTTACGTCAATCATAACCCCACCGTGTTCTCTTTCAGATAAGAACTCACGAGAAGAGATAGTCATGGTTACGCACACAGTTGGTGTATTTTATTAGAGTTTACTTCAAGTTTGCTATGACCGGGTGTTAAACAAAGTATCCAAGTTTGCCACATAACTGCGGGCACGGCTTCTCGAAAAGATTTAACCCTGCAGGGGTGCTCCAACTCGTCCATCACAAATTAACCACACTCAGCGGGAATAACCTCAACCACGGATCTCGTGATCTTCCTAGGAAATTCCAAAGAAACTTCGACACCTCGAGATAGCCCAAAGAAAATCAGAGTTCCTCACTCGAGACGTTCGAGAAAGGTAAAACAAATCCAGCAAGGCCGCCCGACGCGCCGACAATCCTGATAGGAGCCACGTATCTCGTTCTCAGGGCACGGTAGATGAGCTACACGTATAGTGGCATGATAGAAATCTCCCGAGTTGCCTCGGGTTGGCCCCACACAGTGCTCTATTTTGGACCAACACTCATGAGGAGCACTGGCCCGGGGGTTGATTAAATTATCCACGGGTGTCGGCGGATCCCTATGCAATTTATTAGTTATTAGGCAAATGTAGTACCAATGTTGGGCCTTGCCAGACAAGTTTTATCCCAAAACGAAAATCAAGAGGGTCCCCATAACAACCCCGAGCATGTTAGGAGCACTCATTTATAGAACATAACACCGGTTCACAAGTAACTAGGGGCGGCAAGAGTGGAACAAAACACCGAGCAAAAGGTCAAGCCTTCCACGTTTACCAAGTATATATGTGCATTAAATTAAATAGCAGCAATATTGAGATATAACAAAAGAATGTTCATTTGAGACATGGAAGCAATTGCACCTGCAACTAGAAACGCTATAAGAAGGGCTGAGCAAGTGGTAACATAGCCAAACAAAGGTTTGCTGGGATATGGAAGGGTTAGAGGCTTTTCATGGCAATGTTGGGAGGCTTGTCAAACAAGTGGTAGGTAGCACGACATAACGACAAAAGACGAGACAACTAGCATGGCAGTGATAGTAATAGTATCCAGGGAAATGTGTCATCTTGCCTGAGATCCCGCTCTGAAGAAAAACGAGTCCATGAAGAAGACGATCCAACGTAGTCGAACGAATCCTCACACTCCGAACACTTTCGGAACTCTATCGAGAAGGAACAATCCGAAACCACAATCAACACACGAGAAACACCACAACATATGCAAGACATGATGTGCAAACAAATATGATGCATGTCCAGTTTAATTATGCAAGGCATGACGAAACTCCACGTTCGAATTATTTAGTTCACCCTCGTTAGGTACTCATCATCATTAAATGTTATTTAACATGGCAAACGGTGAAGCAATAACAAACTACAACATCTAGGCATTTTAAATGAGGCCGGAAACAATATATAGCATTTCTGAAACAACCCCATATGCATATTATGAATTTGGTCCAGATCTGTACTAACCATATTTTAGAGTTGTTAAACAGCAAAATAAATGTCACCATGAGATTCTACATATTTTTCTAGTCAAGTTACATATGTGGAACATTTAATTTAGAGCTACGGTTGAGTAGTTATTGAATAAATCATTTTAACATGGCATTTACGCAAATCAATGCAAACAGCAAGGTTAAACATTTTAAACACATGTGAAAGTTGGATATTGTGAATCTACACGAAATTCTAGTCAATTTTCATATATAAAGTTTTTACATGTGATGCACGGTTATTTATTTATGAGTAATGCAAAGTGGTGGCATTTGTAATTATACAATGCACAAAAAAAACAGCTAAATCCTCATAGCAGAAAAAAAACACCCATGGACCAGCAGCAGCACAGTACAGCAGCCTAGCTGTGGAATTGGCCCATGTGGCCATATGAGCATGATGGAAAAAAATGAACTAAAAAAATGCAAAGACAAATGAAATGGGGCTCCCTGAATCCCAGGATCTCCTCGACTTGGGGGATTGGCTGCACTAGCCAACTCGCCTACAATCGTCCTCATGTCTAAAATAAGTTGCAACGCTAAATAACCTAGATATGCAGGACGGGTCTTGGAAAAAAACAAAGCTTTCGGCCATGGCTGGACGAGCTCACCGTGAGGCAATCGGAGAGGACGGTGAGCAGCGCGATGAACGAAGCGAGGCGGAGGTCCAGCGTGGCCCTGGAGGTCCATTCTGACCGGATCCATCACGTGTTGGCGACCGGCGGCGTCGATCCAAGGCCATGGCGAGCTCCTGCTCGAGCAAGGAAGCAGAGGCGAGGCCATGCAGCAGGAGGCGAGCACGGGAGGGACGGGAATGGAAGCCGGAGGTCGCGAGGATGCCGGATCCGGAGCGCGAGGTGGAGGCCAGCAGGACTTGATGTGGAGCTCCATTGGGTGACCCTGCATCTCCCTAGACATCCAACAGAGAGAGATGTTAGGTGAGGGGAGAGACAAACGAGAAGAAGGAGAGAGCACATGCAGGAGGAGAGAAAAGAGAGAGGAGCGACCTGGCCCTGGAGCAGTTGCTGCAGCGCTCGTCGAGGTTGCCCTCGGCAGCGACGACGCGGAGCTCGGCAAGCGCCACGGCTGCATCTTGTTGCTGCGAGATACAAAGAGATAGGGAGAGATCTTGAGGAAAGGGAGAGAAGACTGAGAGAGAGAGAGAGAGAGAGAGAGAGAGAGAGAGAGAGAGAGAGCTAGGGGCAACGAGGAGGAGGTCCGGTGGCCTGCCGGAGTTACACCATATGCGGGAGGCGGGGTTGCTCTAGTGAGCATCGGCTGGCGGCGTCGGGTTCTCCAGGAGGGAGATGCTCGGGGTGCAGGGTTCCTCCCGTGAAGGCACGAGGAGCTCCCTTGGATCTCCATCCAAGGGTGGAGAAAGAGCTGTGGGTTGGATTGGATCTGGGGAAGGAGGCTGCCGGTTGATGGGTTGGGGAAATCGATGAGGAGAGTGGCGGCGTGAGAATAGGATGGATGGGACAACTCTCCTAGAAGTTAGCGTTGGACTGATTAAATAGGTAGGAATTAGGTTAGGGGGTCTATATATAGTTTCGGGCCAGGGTTTACGGTCGATGTCCGTTTTCGGACCGCCGGATGTTGATTCGACGGTCCAGAAGTGGAGGCTCGGGGCTACGGTGGCTGTGCAGAGGGGCTAGGTGGGGAAGAGAGAGAGAATGGTGGCCCGTGACACGAAGGTTTTAAAATACCGAAACGTCCGATAAATCGATGACCGCACTGCTACAACTGACCGACGGGGTATCAAACGAACTCGGATCGCGACGAAATTCGACAGGCGGTCTACCTATAATATAACAAGACCGCATGCCAAGTTTTAACTCAATCTGAGAAAAATTTTGCGCGCACTTAAAAACGGTTTTATTTTAAATGATGTCGCGGGCGTGTGCGTGTGTGGTTGGTCTCGAAACGAGCAACGACAAGAACGAAGAGAAACGGCGACTACGAACGGATGCAAGTTTCGAAAACGGTTGACGATGCAATGCATATGATGCGAATGATGCGATGATGAATGCAACAACCAAAACGAAACACAAACGAGAACGGAAACACAAAGGGAATCTTCTGGAATCTTCTGGAGCGTCGGTCCCGGGCTGTCACACATACCTTCCTCATATCCATATTACATGTAGTGATAGCTTTAAAACTTGCTTCAATATACATATTTGCAACTCTAGAGTAACTTGGATTGTTCGTCTGAATCACCAGTCATAAGTTGAATGTTCCACATATGTAGCCCCCAAGTACCGGGTTGTCTTGCCTGCAGCAACCTGAGACTTGTAACTGCATTATGCTCATAATACTTCAGCTAGTGTAGCCCCCAAGGGCCGGGACATTTTGCAATAATGAGCAGGGACTTCTGCAGAGCTCATTATATAGACTTGATTAGCAATATGTAGCCCCCAAGGGCCGGCTCACTAAGATAATACTAGGCTGGGACTTAGTAAAAGATAGAAAGGCCGGCCCATCTCCTTGAGATAATAGGGTCTGTTGACAATGTAATGATTTAAAAAAAACACCTTGCATTAGGACCTAAGTTCCGTGGTGCGTGCTTGCAGCGACATGGGACTTGCATACTTGATATAAACTGGCCTTGAATACTGTAGCCCCCAAGTGCGAGTCGTATGCCTACAACGATTCGGGAGTATTCCCTCCATTGTAGAATAAAATCCTATCCACTGTCCAGATGATGTTGCTGAAAGCCTTGCATATCAATGGTGAACCATGCTCCTTGTTGTAAGCTGGTATTTTTTGGACGAAGGAATAATAACCGTTACTCCGAAGGGGCTTTGAAAAACTCAATCAACCAATGATGGTTATGACAATCATAATGAAAATCCAGCCATGTTGGCTATTTTGAATAATATAATCGGTTTGAAAACCTCAATTATTCAATACTGGTTATAACAACCATAATGAAAATCTAGCCATGTTGGCTATCAAGGATTGGAATATGCAACCCGGTTTGAAAACTAGTTCCTGCAATATAAACCAGGGTATCCATGCATATATGATGCATGGTAAGATGATGCAAGGATGATGCAATGTATGATAACATAATATAAAAATGTTGGCTTTAAAAGCACAACCAGAAGAGATCAACTCTTGTTCTTATACTCTTGAGAAAAAACTCAAGTTTTGTTGTTTTCAAAAAAACTTAGGCATGCTGCCATAACCTCATATGTCGGCTCTCACGTGGCACATATTCATCATTTTAACCTTAACTAGTTTAGGGTCTTTAAAAAGATTGACTGTTAAGAGTACGACGAGCCATATAGCGGAGAGACTAAAGCAGGGCATGAGTACCCCCAAACCCATAAGCCAGCTCTCACGTGACATAAATCCGTCGTTTTAACCATAAACAGTTCGGTGTCTTTAAAAAGATTGGCGGAATAAGAGTACGAACGGGCCACATGGCGGAGAGACTACAGTAGATAGGTGAGTTTATCCTAGCTTTCTGTAAGCCGGCCCTCACTTGATATAAACCGTCGTTTTAACCTTAACCAGCATAGGTCTCATGGCAATATTGACTGTCAAGAACACTGATTAGTTCAGGGTCTTTATTTCGAGATTAACTGGTAAGAGTTCGGCGGGTCACCTGCCGGAGTGGCAAGTTCGAAACAGGCAGGTTTAACCCAGTCTGGTTATGGCCTGAAAGCCGGTCAAGAGGATATGAAAGCTAAACCCGGTGAGTTGGAAGCCCCCAAGTGACTCATAATATGATAAGCCAATAAGGCAAGATACCAATGTTTGACCCGCGCATCATAGGAGCTAGTTCTCTTTGACAACCTTTAATTTCCTGAAAACTCGAACTTGCGAGAGATGAATTCCTTTTGAATCAGATGTTGAGCCGGATATCGTGATCTCAAGACTTTGTGAGGGAGAAACTTCTTTTGAGCCGGGTTTTAAACCAGAATCTTTTCTATGTTCCGGAATCCTTCTTTTAAGCTGGAACTCTCAGATTGCTTGGCACTTTTTTAGCTGGAAATTTGCTGACAACTTTTAAACTTTCACCAATGTGGTAGTAGCCTCCGAGTTTGGGAGACCCGGGGTTCTTGGATTCGCTGAAACTAGCAACATTTGTTGAATCATGTCTGTGTAGCCCCTGAGTCTTAAGACGGCTCGAGGAGTTGGCTTGAAATTCTCCACACTTCATCGTGGCACAAACTGGTGAATAGTTGACAGCAGAAGCACTGGAATGTCTTGGAACCGGAGGCAAGGTGGCGAGGTTGATAATCTTCGCAACACTCATTGTATACCCTCGGTGTTGATAACACGATGTGAATCCATGGAATGTTGAGGTTGACCGCAGCAGGTTATAAATCATCCCGTATGAGCTGTGTCAATAACCCGACCAGTGGTTCGTCCCAGCTGGTCGTTTGTAGTTAACCACAGTAGAGACGACTTGTGCGCCTGCCCATAGATCCATCTGATGCAAACAGAAGTTGATAATATATTGTTATTTTCTCTAGAGTTTTTAGAGTAGACCCGACCGCAAGGGCAGCGTGGATGAGAGAGTTGGTCGCGACGTTGATAGCTGATGCAGACACGAGCACGGACGGTAGAGCTGGCCATGCCGTTGGAGGCTGCGCGGGCACACGCGGCAGCTGCGGCGCTGTTGAGGTTGTCCGAGCTGATATTTCTCTTGGATGAACGCGGACGACGTGCAACCTCTGGCATGTCTCATGTCGGCAACACCGACATATGACGAGCTTTGTTCATCGAACAACAATTGATGTGACCTTTTTCTTTGTGAGATGATACGTATTCCCTAGTTGAGGCAGTAGTAGCAGCGGTAGGCACACACACATATGATATAAAGACAGCCACCGCCAACTTCAGCATTGCCCTTGGTGGCCGTGAGCTCCATGTGCCGGGCTGATGCCCCTTTTTATTTGCAGCTCGCCGAGCAAAATTCTTCATTTTCTTCTCGTTTTTCGTATTCCCATTGATAGATGTACTGCATCTTTGTGGCAATCTGTCAAGCATAGCAGCTACAATAGTAGACCGGCTAGTCCGGATGTTGTTTTTATTTTGTTGTTGTTGTTGTTGTCAATGCCTCCATCGTTGGTTGATATTTTTCTTCTCGAGAAGACAACTTTCTTCATATTCGGTGGATTGCTCGATGTCTGTACAATTGTCGACACATCATACTTCATGAACACCGTGAGTTGACAAATCTGCATACACAAAGTAGTGCAAATGGTAGAAAAATTCTTGGTACAATTTAATTTACACGGAGCAAAGAATCAAAACAATAGCACTTGGTAGTACTGGTAGTGGACGTAGCAAGTGAAGATGAAAAAACAAATCTGAACCTCCACGTGAGAAGTATAATACTGGAGCAGCACTTGATGATTCCTTTGATCTTCACATGAGCTAGTGACAGCCGACTGCTGTTTTACCTCGGGATCTCAAGCGACCAGGAAGAGCAACTTGGCGGATCCATGGCGGCTGAAGGGTGTGCAGCCATGGCAGAGGCGAAGGTCACAGCGGCTTCTTGGTAGCGCCGGTGTTACACCCTGTGTTTTGCCTCATGTCTAAGTTAACCTGACTCAAAAATTAGGGCAAATTAAAACTTGTTCTGTGCCTGTGATGCTTGACTTGATTGATGATTGCTTGTTTGCTTGTTGGTGCTCTATATTCACTCCTAATCTCAAAACTCATTTCCTTGATCCAAATATTGGCCCAATGATCATGCCATGTGTATAGGGCATAACACTATTTTTATAAAAATTTATTTTGGCCAAAATGGATTTATTCAAATTAGGTTTTCCAAAACCCCTGAATTGAGGTTTGTACTACAAGTCCTCAAATTGGGTGGATTTTGTTTCCCAAAGGCTTTATTTGAAACCTACTATATATAAGACTTTCCAAAACCACTAAATATTAATTTTAAAGATTATTTTTCTATTTTATTTAAAGGCTTTTTCTTAAGGCCATAAATGGTTTTTCATAGGGGAAAATTATTTAACTACTTTACAAATATTTGAATTTTTTTCGGGAAACTCAGTGGACATATATTCTCCATATATATGAGTTCCAACACATGGTCATGTTCAAAATCATGGGAAAAACTCTTCAAAACCCTTTCTGTCCAAATCAAGCTTCTAAAATATTTCTATAAGAAGTATTCCCAATAAATTCCAGGAATATTCTAGAAAGTCACGCATGACACATGTGATGATCTTGCAAAGTTTCATCTCAATCCCAATTGATTTGCTTCATCAAAATATTCCAAGACCATCTCTGTCCGGATTCAAATTTTAACAAATTTACATTGTGAAGTTTGTCCTATTGACCCCAAACTTTGTGGGCATGTTTTAAGCCCCAAATAATGATACCACACCAAGTTGTGGATTTGGGAGCACAGTATTGCATACCTGGATCTACAGAAGTCTGATTCTGTTGAATTCTAGGGTTTTTCAAGTTTGTACTGTCAACTTTCTTCAAATCTCCTCAAACTTGGTGATCAACCTTGTTTATACCTTCTATGTGATCCGGGTAAATAATATGGCAAGAAAACTCCTTTTACTTGCCCAAATCAACATCAAACACCTTCCAACAGATTGGTAAAATCCTTGTTTAACCCCCTTCCACCATTCTCATTGCCCTCAAATTTTTACTATATTCTCACTTTGATGCATTTCACCTCCAAAAAGGAAAACCCATCTCTGGTTCCATGGTTAAGTGGGGTAAAACCCCATTTTATCCCTCTGGACAGCCCCATTTCCTCTTCCCCTCAACCTCTCCCCTCTTCCTTTGGCCTCACCGGGAATCCAAGGGTCTCCCCACAATGTTTAATTGCCCCCAGACCCTCTAGACACAAATGTCCACGACGATGGCACAAGTGGCCAGGCCATGGCATGCAATGGTCGCGCTCCACAACGCGGTACAGTGCCCGACCGCACTGTAGCCGTCGCCCTATGCATGCCCCCGATAGCCTCGGGCTCCCCTCTCTCGCCACTTGGCTAGCCTCGGCATTCGGGACACGTCGGACGGTCGACCCCCTCCTCTCTCTCCCTCCCGTTGCCTCTCCTCGCACGCACACGTCGTCGCCCATGCGAACCAGTGAGCGTGCTCACACGTGCGAGGACCCAACGCTTCCCGGATCGTTCTCTCCTCCTACCTGGACATAGGCCACGCCCACGAACTCTCTAGACATGCCCCGCAGTCCCCCTTTGGCCCTAGCCTCGCCTGTGACGCGGCCATGGACGCCGTCCATGGTGGGCTCAAGCACAACCCATATAAGCAATCCCGGAGCTCCCCTCTTCCCCTCTCTGGCTCTCTCTCCTTCCCAGGAACCTCCTGGACCGGCCCCCTCGCCCCCTTACCCTCCAACCCTCCCCATGGCCGCCATGGCACCACCTCGGCCCCGGCAAAATTCACCTGTGTCTGGCCCTCTGTAATAGCCCGAGACTGACGCTCCAGAAGATTTCCCTTTTGTTTCCATTCTCGTTTGTGTTTCGTTTGGTTGTTGCATTCATCATAGCATCATTCGCATCATCTGCATAGCATCGTCACTCATTTTCAAAACTTGCATCCGTTTGTGGTCGCCAGTTCTCTCTGTTTGTCGTTGACCGTTTCGAGACCAACCACAGACGCACACGCCCACGACATCGTTAAAAACCGTTTTTAAAGCACGTGAGAAATATTCTTGGATTGGGTCGAAACCTGGCGTGCGGTCTTATTATAGTGTAGGTAAGCCGCCTGCCAAATTTCGTTGCATTCCGAGGTCATTTGATACCCCTTCGGTTAGTCTTAACAGTGCGGTCATTGGGTAATTATCGGGCGTTTTCGGTGTTTGAAAACTCTTGTCACGGGTTGCCATCCATTCCCTCTCATCCCTACCTAGCCCATCTACACAGCCCGCTAGCCCAACCTAGCCCCTTCCTCCGTTAGTGGTCATCGGATCGTGATCGGACGGACAAGGTCCAACCCCTAACCCTAATGCCTTCCCTATTTAAACCCCCATGGAAAGAGAGCCCCTCACTCTTTAGGGTTTCCCCCCATGAAAAATTGCATCCACCACCCTAAAAAAACCACCTGCTAGCTCCACCTCCCTCTTCCCTGAAATCCCATCTCCATGGCCATTTTCAGCCCTTAGATCTTGATCCACGGCCTGTAGTTCGTCCAAAAATCCACCTACCGGACATGTCCGGCGGCCAACCCGGACAATGTCCGGCCAACCGTAGAGCAGCCCCGCTCCCGCTCACCCTCGCCCCCCCCCCCCCCCCCCGCAAACGATGCGCCATGGAGCTGCTACTCGTGCCTAGTGGCCTCCTCCCGCGCCGATCACCGGAGACGCCGCCGCCGGCGAACTGACCCCGCCGGATCTCCCTCTCCCTTACTTCTCTTCCCCCTCTCCTTCTCCTCTCCCTAACCCCCGGCCTCTATTTTCCTTGCCCGCAGGTGCAGCCGCCATGTTCATGGCCGTCGCCCGAACCCGTAGCCCCGCTGCCGGACCTCCGCCGTGCCGCCTAGAACCGGCCGGGGATCACCGGATCTGGCCGTCCCCAGCCCGATCTCGTTGTCCAGCGCCCCCCGGACTCCTCCTACGGCGAGCCCTTGCCGCCGTTGACCCTAACTCCCACTCGGGAACGAGCGAGGAGGAGGACAACGACCGGCCTCCAGCTCGCGTGGGCTGCCAGTGCCAAGGCACGGTGGGCTAAGCCGACCCAGCTCCCGCAGCTCCCGCAGCTCCTGCAGCTCCCGCAGCCTCAAGGCCCAGCCCAGGGTGAGCGTCGTAGCCCTATTCCCCGCTTCATGCGCCGGTTAACTATCCTGCGCCATGTCCTGTTTGGGCCCTATTGCAGATTCGGCCCGTTTTTGTTTTTTTTCTGTGTTGCGAATTTAGCAAATTAACTGGTTATTACAGATTTTTAGAAAAGTCCCTAATGATCATGCATTTAATAACTTCACTTCCGTGCATCGGATTAAAACAAATTATATATGAAACTTGACTAGAATTTCGTGTAGATTCATAATTTCCAACGTTCACACATGTTTAAAATGTTTAACCTTTCTATTTGCATTGATTTGCGTAAATGCATGTTAAAATGATTTATTTCATAACTACTAAACCGTAGCTTCGATAAAAATGTTCCACGTATGTAACTTGACTAGAAAAATGTGTAGAATCACATGGTGACATTTATTTTGCTGTTTAACCACTCTAAAATATGTTTAGTGCAGATCTGGACCAAAATCATAATATGCATATGGGGTTGTTTCAGAAATGATATATATAGCTTCCTGTTGGAAATATGCCCTAGAGGCAATAATAAATTAGTTATTATCATATTTCCTTGTTCATGATAATCGTTTATTATCCATGCTATAATTGTATTGATCGGAGACTTAAATGCATGTGTGGATACATAGACAAAACCATGTCCCTAGTATGCCTCTAATGGACTAGCTCGTTGATCAAAGGATGGTTAAGGTTTCCTAGCCATGGACATGAGATGTCATTTGATAACGGGATCACATCATTAGGAGAATGATGTGATGGATAAGACCCAAACTACAAACATAGCATATGATCGTGTCAGTTTATTGCTACTGTTTTCTGCATGTCAAGTATATGTTCCTATGACCATGAGATCATGCAACTCATGGATATCGGAGGAGTGCCTTGTGTGTATCAAACGTCGCAACGTAACTGGATGACTATAAAGGTGCTCTACAGGTATCTCCGATGGTGTCTGTTGAGTTGGCATGGATCGAGACTGGGATTTGTTACTCCGTGTGACGGAGAGGTATCTCAGGGCCCACTCGGTAATACAACATCACAATGAGCCTTGCAAGCAATGTGACTAATTGCTAGTTGCGGGATCTTGTATTATGGAACGAGTAAAGAGACTTGCCGGTAACGAGGTTGAACTAGGTATGGAGATACCGACGATCGAATCTCGGGCAAGTAACATACCGAAGAACAAAGGGAACGTTATACGGGATTAACTGAATCCTTGATATAGAGGTTCAACCGATAAAGATCTTCGTAGAATATGTGGGAACCAATGTGGACGTCCAGGTCCCTCCATTGGTTATTGACTGTAGAAGTGTCTCAGTCATGTCTACATAGTTCTCGAACCCGCAGGGTCTGCACACTTAAGGTTCGGTGATGTTTCGGTAGTGTAGAGTTATGTATGGTGGTGACCGAAGGTTGTTCGGAGTCCCAGATGAGATCCCGGAAGTCACGAGGAGCTCCGGAATGGTCCGGAGGTAAAGATTCATATATAGGAAGTCCCAGTTTTGTTTCCGGAAAAGTTTTGGGCTCATCGGTAGTGTACCGGGAGTATCGGTAGTGTACCGGGAGTGCCGGTAGTGTACCGGGGGACCTCCGGGAGGGGTATTTCGACCCCAAGAGGTCCATGGGCTGTGGGATAATAATAACCAGCCCTTATTGGGCTGGGAAAACAGCCACAAAGGCCCATGGCGCAGGAGAGAAAGTCCTAAAGCAAAAAGTGGAAAATCAGCCAATAGGAGGCAATCCTACTCCAACTAGGATTGGAGGTGAAGTAGGATTGCTCCCACCTCCTATTTCGGCCGACCCAAAGGCCTTGGATGCCTCTCCTCTCCTCTCCTCCTATATATACTAGTGGATTGGGTGGTTTTTGGACAGAATTTCCGGCCACGTGCTACCCGTTTCACCGGTGCACAGTTTCTCCTCTAGATCGGTTTTCCGCAGCGCTTAGGCGAAGCCCTGCCGGAATCACCCCACCACCATCACCGGAGCGCCGTCACGCTGCCGGTGAACTCTCTCTCCTCTCCACCTCCTCTCGCTGGATCGAGACGGTGGAGATCGTCATCAAGCTGGACGTGTGCTGAACGCGGAGGTGCCGTCCGTTCGGCGCTAGATCGGAAGGACCGTGAACGAGATCGCGAGACAGTTCGTGATGAGATCGCGGAACGGATCGTAATGAGTTCGCGGGATAGATCGTGATCAAGATCGTGAGACGGATCGTGATGAGATCGCGGGACGGATCGTGATGAGTTCACTGGACGGATCGTGATTGGATCGCGGGACGGATCGTGATGAGATCGTGGGACGCTCAGCGATTTGGACCACGAAGATGTTCGACTACACCAACCGCGTTTCTTAACGCTTCCCGCTTAGCGATCTACAAGGGTATGTAGATCCACTCTCCCTCACGTAGATGCTCATCATCATGGATAGGTTTGCGTGTGCGTAGGAAAATTTTAATTTCCCATGCGACGTTCGCCAACAGTGGCATCATGAGCTAGGTTGATGGTTCGATGAGATCTCGAGTAGAACACAAAAGGTTTGTGGGCGTTGATGCTTAGATTGCTTCCTCCCTTGGTCGTATTTTGGTTCAGCGGGATTGTGAGATGAAGCGGCCCGGACCAACATTACTCGTACGCTTACGAGAGACCGGTTCCCTCGACGCAACTTGTTGCCTAGATGGCTTGCGGGTGACAGTTTCTCTCACTTTAGTTGGATCAGATTCGACAAAGGCGGTCCTTGAGAAGGTTGAAAAGCAAACTAGTGTATCACTGTTGTGGTTTATGCGTAGGTGAGAATTGTTCTTGCTAGATACCCATAGCAGCCACGTAAAACATGCAACAACAATTAGAGGACGTCTAACTTGTTTTTGCAGGGTATGTTGTGATATGATATGGCCAATTACATGTTGTGATATATGTGATGTATGAGATGATCATGTGATGTATAGATTATCACGACTTGCATGTCGATGAATACGGCAACCGGCAGGAGCCATAGGGTTGTCTTTAATTATTGTATGACCTGCGTGTCAATCATTAAGCGCTATGTAATGCTTTACTTTATCGCTACGGTAGCAATAGTAGTAGAAGCATGCAGGGCGTGACAACCCCTATGGAGACACGTTGATGGAGATCAAGATGATGGAGATCATGGTGTCATGCCGGTGACGATGGAGATCATGCCGGTGCTTTCTAGATGGAGATCAAAAGCACAAGTTCATGGCCATATCATGTCACTTATGATTTGCATGTGATGTTAATCCTTTTTATGCACCTTGTTTTGCTTAGGACGACGGTAGCATTATAAGGTGATCCCTCACTTAATTTCAAGATAAATTGTGTTCTCCCCGAGTGTGCACCGTTGCGAAAGTTCGTCGTGTTGAGACACCACGTGATGATCGGGTGTGATAGACTCTACGTTCACATACAACGGGTGCAAGCCAGATTTGCACGTGCAGAACACTCGGGTTAAACTTGACGAGCCTAGCATGTACAGACATGGCCTCAGAACACGAGAGACCGAAAGGTCGAACATGAGTCATATAGTAGATATGATCAACATAATGATGTTCACCATTGCAGCCACCTCAACTCACGTGATGATCGGACTTGAGTTGGTGAATTTGGATCATGTATCACTCGAATGATCAGAGGGATGTCAATTTGAGTGGGAGTTCTTAAGTAATATGATTAATTGAACTCATTATCATGAACATAGTCAAAGTGTCTTTGCAAATTATGTTGTAGATTACTAGCTCGCGCTGTAGCTCCCTTGTATTTTTATATGTTCCTAGAGAAATAGAGTTGAAAGATGTTGGTAGCAATATTGCGGACTGGGTCCGTGATCTGAGGATTGTCCTCATTGCTGCACAGAAGGCTTATGTCCTTAATGCACCGCTCGGTGCGCCACCCCCTCTAGCGTCGTCTACAGATGTTGTGAACATCTGACAGGCACGTTTCGATGACTACTTGATAGTTTAGTGCGTCATGCATTACGGCTTAGAATTGAGGCTCGGAAACGTTTTGAAACGTCACGGAACATATGAGATGTTCTAGGAGCAGAGATTGTGATCTCAGGCTCGTGCCTTTGTTGCGAGATATGAGATCTCCAACAAGATTCTTTGCTTGTAAGATGAAGGAGAATAGCTCAATCGTTGAGCATGTACTCAGATTGTCTCGGTACTACAATCGCTTGAATCAAGTGGGAGTTGATCTTCCAGATAAGATAGTGATTGATATAGTTCTCCAAGTCACTGTCACTAAAGCTACTAGAACTTAGTGATGAACTATAATACACCAGGGATAGAAGTATTGATCCCTGAGCTGTTCGCGATGTTTGACACCGCGAAGGTAGAAATCAAGAAGGAGCGTCAAGTGTTGATGGTTAATCAAACCACTAGTTTCGAAAAGGGCAAGAGCAAGGAGGGAAACTTCATGGATAGCAAGTCAGTTGCTGCTCCAGTGAAGCAACCCAAAGTTGAACTCAAACCCGAGACTGAGTGCTTCTATTATGAGGTGAGAGGTCGCTGAAGAGGAACAACCCTAGATACTTGGTAGATAAGAAGGCTGGCAACATCGACAGAAGTATATTTGATATACGAGTTATTGATGTGTACCTTGCTAGTACTCCTAGTAGCACCTGGGTATTGGATACCGGTTCGGTTGCTAAATGTTAGTAACTCGAAATAAAAGCTACGGAATAAACGGAGAACTAGCTAAGGGTGAGGTGACGATGTGTGTTGGAAATGTTTCCAAGGTTGATGTGATCAACATCGCACGCTCTCTCTACCTTCAGGATTAGTGACGAACCTAAATAAATGTTATTTGGTGTTTTGCGTTGAGCATGAACATGATTAGATCATGTTTGTTGCAATACGGCTATTCATTTAAGTCAGAGAATAATAGTTATTCTGGTTACATGAATAATATCTTCAATGGTCATGCACCCAGTGAGAATGGTTTGTTGAAATCTTGATCGTAGTAGTACACATGTTCATAACATTGATGTCAAAAGGTACAAAGTTAATAATGATAGTACCACATACTTGTGGCACTGCCGCTAAATGTCATATTGGTATAAATCGCATGTAGAAACTCCATGCTGATGGATATTTGGACTCATCGATTTCGAATCGGTTGAGACATGCGAACCATGCCTCTTGGGCAAGATGACTAAAGGACCCCGTTGGATGGAGCGGGCAAGTGATTCATTGGAAATGATACATGTTGATGTATGCAATCTAGTGAGTCTTGTAGCGTGCAGTGGATATCGTTATTTTCTTACCTTCACTGATGATTTGAGTAGATATAGTGTATATTTACTTAATGAAACACAAGTCTGAATCGTTTGAATGGTTCAAGCAAATTCAGAGTGAAGTTTAAAGATCATCGTGACAAGAAGATAAAAATGACCGCGATATGATCGTGGAGGTGAATATCTGAGTTACGAGTTTGGCATACAACTTAAGACAACGTGAAATTTGTTTCACAACTAACGCCACCTGGAACACCATGGTGTGATGGTGTGTCCGAACGTCATAGTCATGCTCTATTGATATAGTGCATACTGTGATGTCTCTTATCGTTTTACTACTATAATTTTTGGGGTTATGCATTAGAGACAACTACATTCACTTTAAATAGGGCATCATCTAAATCCGTTGAGATGACACCGTGTGAATTATGGTTTGATAGAAACCTAAGCTGTCATTTCTTAATGTTTGGGGCTGCGATGCTTGTGTGGAAAATGTTTTCACATAATAAGCTAGAACCCAAAGCGGAAAAATGTATCTTCATAGAATACCCTAAGAACAGATGGGTATGCCTTCTATCTCAGATCCGAGTGCAAAGTGTTTGTTGCTAGAACTGGGTCCTTTCTCGAGAAAAAGTTTCTCTTGAAAGAATTGAGTGGGAGGAAGATAGAACTTGATGAGGTTGTTAAACCTTTGTTCAACCAGAGAGTAGCGCAGCGCAGAAAGATGTTTCTATGAAGCCTACGTTAGTTGAAGAGGAAGTTAATGATGATGATCATGAAGCTTCAGGATCAAGTTACTATCGAACTTCGTAGGTCGACAAGGATGTGTACTGCTCCTAAGTGGTACGACAACTCTGTCTTGGAGATCATGTTGTTGGACAACGATGAACCTACGAGCTATGGAGAAGCGTTGATGGGCCCGGATTCCGACAAATGGTTGGAGGCCATGAAATCCGAGATAGGATCCATGTATGAAAACCAAGTGTAGACTTTGGTAGACTTGCTCGTTGGACGGCAGGTCGTTGAGTACAAATGGATCTTTAAAATGAAGACAGACATTGATGGTGAATGTCACTATTTGTAAAGCTCGACTTGTTGCAAAGATGTTTGTGACAAGTTCAAGGAGTTGACTACGATGAGACTTTCTCACTCGTAGTGGTGCTAAAGTCTGTTGGAATTATGTTAGCAGTTGCTGTGTTTTCAATTATGAAATCTAGCAGATGGATGTCAAAACATCGTTTGCTTAACGGTTTACTTGAGGAAAGGTTGTATGTGATACAACGAGAAGGTTTTGTCAGGCCTAAGGATGCTAAAAGGTGTGCAAGCTTCGGTGATCCTTCCATGGACTGAAGCAAGCATCTCGGAGTTGGAATATACGCTTTGATGAGGTGATCAAAGTTTTGATGTTTATACAAAGTTTACGAGAAACTTGTATTTGCAATAAAGTGAGTGGGAGCACTATAGAATTTCTGATAAGTATATGTGGATGACATATTGTTGATCAGAAATAATGTAGAGTTTCTGGAAAGCATAAAACGGTCATTTGGAAAGTGATTTTCAAAGGAAGACCTGGATAAAGCTACCTAATTGTTGAGCATCAAAATCTATAGAGATAGATCAAGATGCTTGATGAGACTTTCAATGAGTGTATACCTTGACAAGATTTTGAAAGAGTTCAAAATGGATCAGCCAGAGAAATAGTTCTCGTCTGATTTGTAAGGTGTGAAGTTGAGTGAGACTCAAAGCTCGACCATGGCAGAAGGAAGAGAAAGGACGAATGTCGTCCCCTATGCCTTAGCCATAGGCTCTATATAGTATGCCATGCTGTATACCGCACCTGTGTGTGCCTTGTCATGAGTCTGTCAAGGGGTACAAGTGTGGTCCAGGAGTGGATCACTGGACAGCGGTCGGAATTATCCTTAGTAACCAGAGGACTAAGGAAATGTTTCTTGATTATGAAGGTGATAAAGAGTTCGTCGTAAAGAGTTACGTCGATGCAAGCTTTAACACCTATCCGAATGACTAGTAGTAGCAATCTGGATACGTATAGTGGAGCAGCCATTTGGAAATAGTACCAAGTGGAGTGTGGTAGCAGTGTTTACGGTTTGACATAGAGATTTGCAAAGTACACACGGATCTGAATATCGCAGACCCGTTGACTATAAGACCTCTCTCACATGCAAAGCATGATCGAGCCCCAGAACTCATTGGGTGTTAGATTCATAACAATGCGAATCACATAGTGATGTGAACTAGATTATTGACTCTAGTGCAAGTGGGAGACTGTTGGAAATATGCCCTAGAGGCAATAATAAATTAGTTATTATCATATTTCCTTGTTCATGATAATCGTTTATTATCCATGCTATAATTGTATTGATCGGAGACTTAAATGCATGTGTGGATACATAGACAAAACCATGTCCATAGGATGGTTAAGGTTTCCTAGCCATGGACATGAGATGTCATTTGATAACGGGATCACATCATTAGGAGAATGATGTGATGGATAAGACCCAAACTACAAACATAGCATATGATCGTGTCAGTTTATTGCTACTGTTTTCTGCATGTCAAGTATATGTTCCTATGACCATGAGATCATGCAACTCATGGATATCGGAGGAGTGCCTTGTGTGTATCAAACGTCGCAACGTAACTGGGTGACTATAAAGGTGCTCTACAGGTATCTCCGATGGTGTCTGTTGAGTTGGCATGGATCGAGACTGGGATTTGTTACTCCGTGTGACGGAGAGGTATCTCAGGGCCCACTCGGTAATACAACATCACAATGAGCCTTGAAAGCAATGTGACTAATTGTTAGTTGCGGGATCTTGTATTATGAAACGAGTAAAGAGACTTGCCGGTAACGAGGTTGAACTAGGTATGGAGATACCGACGATCGAATCTCGGGCAAGTAACATACCGAAGAACAAAGGGAACGTTATACGGGATTAACTGAATCCTTGACATAGAGGTCCGACCGATAAAGATCTTCGTAGAATATGTGGGAACCAATGTGGACGTCCAGGTCCCTCCATTGGTTATTGACTGTAGAGGTGTCTCGGTCATGTCTACATAGTTCTCGAACCCGCAGGGTCTGCACACTTAAGGTTCGGTGACGTTTCGGTAGTGTAGAGTTATGTATGGTGGTGACCGAAGGTTGTTCGGAGTCCCGGATGAGATCCCGGAAGTCACGAGGAGCTCCGGAATGGTCCGGACGTAAAGATTCATATATAGGAAGTCCCAGTTTGGTTTCCGGAAAAGTTTTGGGCTCATCGGTAGTGTACCGGGAGTATCGGTAGTGTACCGGGAGTGCCAGTAGTGTACCGGGGGACCTCCGGGAGGGGTATTTCGACCCCAAGAGGTCCATGGGCTGTGGGAGAATAATAACCAGCCCTTAGTGGGCTGGGAAAACAGCCACAAAGGCCCATGGCGCAGGAGAGAAAGTCCTAAAGCAAAAAGTGGAAAATCAGCCAATAGGAGGCAATCCTACTCCAACTAGGATTGGAGGTGAAGTAGGATTGCTCCCACCTCCTATTTCGGCCGACCCAAAGGCCTTGGATGCCTCTCCTCTCCTCTCCTCCTATATATACTAGTGGATTGGGTGGTTTATGGACAGAATTTCCGGCCACGTGCTACCCGTTTCACCGGTGCACAGTTTCTCCTCTAGATCAGTTTTCCGCAGCGCTTAGGCGAAGCCCTGCCGGAATCACTCCACCACCATCACCCGAGCGCCGTCACGCTGCCGGTGAACTCTCTCTCCTCTCCACCTCCTCTCGCTGGATCGAGACGGTGGAGATCGTCATCAAGCTGCACGTGTGCTGAACGCGGAGGTGCCGTCCGTTCGGCGCTAGATCGGAAGGACCGTGAACGAGATCGCGAGACAGTTCGTGATGAGATCGCGGAACGGATCGTGATGAGTTCGCGGGACAGATCGTGATCAAGATCGTGAGACGGATCGTGATGAGATCGCGGGACGGATCGTGATGAGTTCACGGGACGGATCGTGATTGGATCGCGGGACGGATCGTGATGAGATCGCGGGACGCTCGGCGACTTGGATCGCAAAGATGTTCGACTACACCAACCGCGTTTCTTAACGCTTCCCGATTAGCGATCTACAAGGGTATGTAGATCCATTCTCCCTCACGTAGATGCTCATCACCATGGATAGGTTTGCGTGTGCGTAGGAAATTTTTTGTTTCCCATGCGACGTTCACCAACACTTCCGGCCTCATTTAAAAGGCCCAAATGTTGTAGTTGTTATTGCTTCACCTCTTGCCATGTTTAACAACATTTAAAGTTGCCGAGTAAATAAATGAGAGTGAAATAAATAATCGATCATTGAGTATCGTCAATATGCAACTCGTTGCATATTGAACTTCACTTAATATGTAGTAGTTGTTTGTTGTGATTGTCATGCCTTGCATATTTAAACCAGACATGCATCATATTGGTTTGTGCATCATGTCATGCATATGTTGTGGTGTATCGTGTGTTGATTGTTGTTTCTGGATTGCTTCTTCTTGATAGAGTTCCGAAAGCGTTCGGAGTGTGAGGATTCGTTCGACTACGTTGGCCCGTCTTCTTCATGGAATCGTTCTTCTTTCAAGTGGGATCTCAGGCAAGATGACCCATTTCCTTGGATACCACTACTATCATTTCTATGCTAGTTGTCCCGCTTTTATCGCTATGTCACACTACCTACCACTTGTTTGTCAAGCCTCCCACCATTGCCATGAAAAGCCTCTAACCCCTCCACATCCCAGCAAACCATTGTTTGGCTATGTTACCGCTTGCTCAGCCCTTCTTATAGCATTTCTAGCTGCAGGTGCAATTGCTTCCATGTGAGAACATGGACATTCTATTGTTATCACAATATTATTACTATTTAATTTAATGCACTTATACATTTGGTAAAGGGTGGAAGGCTTGGCCTTTTTCTCGGTGTTCTGTTCCACTCTTGCCGCCCCTAGTTACTTCTGAACCGGTGTTATGTTCCATAATTGAGCCCTCCTAACATGCTCGGGGTTGTTATGGGGACCCCCTTGATCTTTGTTTTAGGATAAAGCTTGTCTGGCAAGGCCCAACATTGGTACTATTTGCTTAATAACAACTAAAATTTGCATATGGCATGATCACCCCGTGGATAATTAATCAACAACTCGAGAAAGTGCTCCTCATGAGTGTTGGTCCAAAAAGGGCTGCCTACGGGGCCGCCTCGAGGAAACTCGGGGATTGGTTTTTTTCCCTGTATCTAGACCCATCTGTCATGTCCTGAGAACGAGATACGCGGCTCTTATCAGGGTTGTCGACACGTCGGGAGGCCTTGCTAGATTTTTTTTGACCTTTCTCGAATGTCTTGCGTGTGGAACTCTGATCTTCTTCGAGCTATCTTGAGGTGTCGGATTTCCTTTGGAATTGCTTATGAAGATCATGAGATCTGTGGTCGAGGTTATTCCCGTGGTGTGTGCTTAATTTGTGATGGATGAGTTGGAGCACCCCTGCAGGGTTAAATCTTTCGGAAAGTTGTGCCCGCGGTTATGTGGCAAACTTGGATACCTTGTTTAACACCCGGTCATAGAAAACTTGAAGTAAACTCTAATAAAATACACCAACTGTGTGCGTAACCGTGACTGTCTCTTCTCGTGAGTCCTTATCTGAGAGAGTACACGGTGGGGTTATGTTTGACGTAAGTAGGTGTTCAGGATCAGTTAGTGATCATTACTAGTTCACGTTCGTTATTCGTAGACCACCATACTTTATTTTCTGTATCCGTAAGTTAGCCACTCAAATAAATGCTTAGCCGCTCGCTACAGCCTCACCACTTAACCATACCTCACCCATTAAGCTTTAATAGTCTTGATACCCTTGGAAATGAGATTGCTGAGTCCCCCGTGGCTCACAGATTACTAGAACAACAGTTGCAGGTGTAGGTAATGCGATGATTCGACGTGAGCGCGTTGCTTGTTTGTTGGAGTTCTTGTTCTACTTCATCAATCTAGGATGGGTTCCAGGCGGCAACCTAGGACAACAAGGATGGATGTCATTTTGTCGTTTGTTTTCGTCCGTAATCGGACCCTGCTCTTCTGTATGATGTTTGAGTATGTTTTTGTATTGATGTGATCTTGTTGTAGCTTGTGACGAGTGTAAGCCAATTCCATATACTCATCTCTTCTGTACATGTACTTGTAATGATATCCATTCCTGCAACACGACGAGATGCACTTCTATCCCTATCGAGGCCCTCGTGCCTAAATAAGGATAGGATCGCATCTTGGGCGTGACAAGTTGGTATCAGAGCCTGTACCGACCTAGGAGCCCCCGTGATTGATCGAACTTGGTTGACTCGAGTCTAGTGAAAAACTATTTTGAGTCTAGTAATATAGGAGAGTAGGATTCTTTTTACTCATGTTCTATGCTCTGATGAGGAATTACGACTTAGGAATTTTGATTCTACTCGTCTTCTCGCTCAATTTTTTTAGGATCACGCAGGTATTTTGGAAACTATATGATGTCGATGTGACGGAGTTCTGTCTTGGTGCCTCATGTCTGACTTGATTTCTTCCGGGGAGTTGAGCTCCAGGGAATTCTTGGCACATCGTCATCATTCATGTTCCTTAGTATCTCAGGACGGAGGGTGTTCGGAATTACTTCAATACTTGAGATAAGGTCAGAGTTACCTAGTATTGGGGAGGCGTCCGGGGTACCACCATGGTTAGTATCGTTGTGCTTTCTAGGATCTGAGTTAGATGGACTTGCGAGAGCCTCTGGTTATGTGTTGAAGGATGGATACAGTTGGGGTGTAGATTTGTTAGTTGTGTGAGATAGTTCCTCCTTGTTTCCCCAACACCGGATTGCATAACCAAGAAAGTTTTCGAAAGTTCTTAGGTGTGAATTCAAGTAGTTACCTAGGCTATGTTCCGACAGATCATGACGTGAGGTTGGGGTTCAACATCTAGTGGATTCGTTTGTTCACGGTCTTTCTTACAGAGGACAATCTTGAATTATGCTTCGTCAAGCCTTTTAGTTTGCTATGCCCAGGGAGCATATTCGAGCGTCATTTCAATATGAAACTCCAATGTACGATCAAGCCCGTGCGAACCTTACCACGAAAATATTGGACGAAATCTCTGTCATGTATTTGTTCTGGCTTGTTTCATAAGTGTTAGTGCATCTAGTGCCCCTTAGTGATTTTGGCGTATTGAAGACTTATAGGTTAAGGTACTAATGTGTTTGTGAGTGTACATAGGCTCTATAAGTCGATGAGGATTTTGATACATTCGGAGATTATCGACCCCTAAAAATGTATGTCTTCACTTGAAGACTTTGGTGAAGACTTTGTGAAAACTTCGTGATTGAAGAAGATGGTGTGACCTTGAAGTTATGAGTGAAGACTATGAAACGTGAAGACTTGTTTTCTTAGTTTCATTTCCTTTAGTTGTATCATAGGGAACACCGTACTGTTAAGGGGGGCCAAGGTAATACTAAGAAAGTTTCCAACTAATGCTCAACTCCAAAATCCTCAACCAATACAATCCTTCGAGTGAAGACTTTGCAAATCTCTTACGGCTTAGTCAAGTTCTTCAGTGACAGAGACGATGTTCTTCTGGTCTCTAAGGAAATTGATCTAACTGAGGAGTTAGGATTTCGCCAGTGCAAATTGCCTACAAGTGAGGAACGTGATATGTTTGAGGACTTTTGCTGTTCGAAAATCTGACCGTTGCTGTGCTTAGCGCCAGCTGTCCCCATTCACAACTATCCACATGACGGTCATATGATTAGGGGCGTTTATGTCATATCATGTGGGGATGCACCCTGGCTATAAATAGCCGACCCCCACAACCACTAGCTGGTTGGCTGCTCCGAGAAAGAACTGACACTTGTCATTTGAGAGTATCCCATCCTCTGAGGACTTTTAGAGAAAAATCACCAGTGAGGAAAAACCCACAACCAAACCACCAAAACCCGTAGTGATTGAGCATCACTAAAGAATTTCCTGTGTGGAACCGACGCTTGTTACCTTTGAGGACTGTGCATCCTCCAGACGGTTAGGCGTCATGGTCTAGTGCTCCTGCAGTCAATTGGGGACCACGAAGTGACCTTGGTCTAGAGCATCCAGTAGTAAGTTGTGGATCACTGGGTGACCTGTTTGTGAGGGTTTTGGAAGTCTACCCTGAAGACTTACCACGAGTGTTGGGCGAGGACTATGTGTCCTTAGCTCAAGGATAATACGGTAAGGAGTGTGTGTCCTGGGACTGTGTGTCCTCTGGTTTAAATACCAGGTTGCTCCAAACCAGACGTACGACCATCACAACAGTTGGAACTGGGTCATCAAATCACTGTCTTCATCGAGTTCACTGGTTCCATTTCCTCAACCCTCTTATTCCTCATAAACTTGTTGATGAAATTGCTTGTTACTGTTTTAAGAATTTGATAGAAGACTTCCACAAATTCCTCATCTCAAATTCTTCAAGTTACCTTGTTCGTCACTACTATCCTGTATCACGCTACTCATAATCTGTGCATGTTTCATTTCACCATGATGACTATGTTGTCACTCCGTCTTACGTGCACTTGATTACTTATTCCGATGTAGTAATTCATCATGTTTCAAATTCCTCAAAGTTGAAATTCCTCAAGTGATGAATTTGTAAAAATCGCCTATTTTCACCCCCCCCTCTAGCCGATATAACGCACTTTCATAAGCCCCATCCTTTGTTTTGTTTTGTCTGTGGTAATTCGAGTTGCTTCGATGTCAAGTGGTGATTTCATATCTTTCCCAAGTGTCCTCATATTTCCGTGGGATTGCTAATTCTTTTGCTCAGTCAAGTTATCATATCAATTCTTTTCCTACCGGTGTGCTTCTCTTCAAGATAATTCTATCATCTTCAATATTGCAAGATCAATCCTCATATTTTGTTCCGGAGTTTGTCTCATCTATTCCAAGTGGTCTTTGTTTTTCCCACCCTCCTGCCTTTTTTCTTGAATGATTAAATCTCATCCAAGTGCTTTCTCTTCATCAATGCTTTCGCTATCATTTCTTCATATTGTATCCGGTGATTCCATGTGGAGATTTTCAATAGTTTTGATTTCAAGGTCTATCCTCATATTCTTTGTTCTTGTTGTTATTCTTCTTCGGTGGATTCAATTCAAGCTTCGGTGCTCATATTATCCTTTCTCATTCGTTCAATGGTTTCCTTGTTAGAAATTCTTTTCAAGCCTCTCTTGTTTATTCGTCTCTCTCTATTCTATCCAGAGTGCTGAAGATATCTCAGAGATTCACGTTTTCTTTCATTCCTTCGAAATTATTTTGAGGGTCTCATATCATCAAGTTCTTAATTTGTACTAGTGCAATATCTCTTTTAATCAATTGTTTAAATGGTGGTTTCTTTTGAGTGGGCCCATAACCCACAATTTTTTTCCTAGGATCCAACCTGACTCTTCTAATCTTTCCGGAGATGTTCTCAAGTTCTCTTCAAATATGACGTAAGAATGAATTTCATCAGTCACATTCCTCCTCCAAGATCACTTCGAATCATTTTCATTGTTGGCTCAACCTTTTCTTTATTCATGGTTCTGGAGTGTCTCAGTAATTCATGGTGTTGTTTCTCGTCATCATTCTCAATATTGTAGACCGTAGTACAATTTCTCTTAATTTTGGTCCATTTGTCTTGGACTTTCATGGTTTAAGATTGCTGGTATCATCTCAAATTGTTTTTGATCATGATTTATTCTTCCCATATCTATCCGGTGCATTTCATAATCGTTTTCATTTCTCGATCCTCCGAAGGCCATCGTTTTAGAAGATTTGTTCATTCTCAGCTTTCAGCTTTCGTTCTCAAATTCTTCTCAATTGTTGTTCCTTCGTTCGTATCTCAATTATTCTGGTGCCTTGTGAAGTTCTCCATTAGGTGGATCATGCTCTCTTCATTCTCATGTTATATCATTCATTTGTATTGTCCTCTTTAGTTTCTAATTCTTTCCGGTGTATCGTTCAGGACCTCTTCAAGTTTGTGCTCTATGTATCTTTCCTATCTTTTCCAAAAGAATAAATTGTGTGCTAAATCCGTTGTTGGTCATCAATTTAACGTGATGAAGGATAGGAATATCATGATTCTTATTCGTGGTTCATCTAAGTGATTTCAATTCTTCTTCCGGAGTTGTGCATGATATCAATTCTGGGTTTCAAGTGTTCTCATCTTTCCTTTTCTGGAGTTCCTAGTTTTTTCTCAAGTATCTTGTCGCTAAGCTTCATCTAATTCATAGCAAGGCCTCAATCTTCTTCTTTTTGCATCCTTCAATTCTTTCTATCATCCTTTCGTTTCAGACTTCTTCCGGAGGTTCTTCATGGTAGTTCATCAAGATTTCTTTCATTTTCAAGTGTTCTTCAAGATTCTTGTTGGAGGTGCTTAAGTGTTCTTTATCTTGGATTTTTAAGTTCAATTCCTTCTCCATTGTCTTTTGAGGTGGTGTTATTAAATTCTTGATTACGAGGAGTCTCGAAGGAAATATTGTCAAGAATAAGATAAGTAAACCCATCATTCCTTTCTTGGAGTTCTCTTGGGTTGGATTTAACCTAAAGCATTTCCTAAGGATTGTTGCTATCATGGTGTTATAAATGATCCAAGTTTTCTCCTTCTCCTCTTGGTGAAAGAAGTTTTGCATATCTTGTTGCTCTCAATCAATCAATTGTTTCTGTTGTGGCAGGTTGTCACCTCATGATTTTGAGATGTTGTTTTTAAGCCCACAACAAGCTTATTGTTTTCATTTTTGATTCTCCATAAAGTTCGTTCAACCATGATTTTCAATTTCATTGCTGGTAGAAGTTGTCATTTTCTTCTCAGTTCTCTTCTCTTCAAAGATCTAGTTTCTATTCTTTTCTTTTGGAGGCGTTTTCTTGTTGCTCTGTTTCAACCATCATCTTGTGTAATCAATATCATGTTCTTTCTTTGCTTATTCATTTCACCGGAGTGCTGTGAAATCTTTTCATGATCCTTCTGTCTTATGAAGTTTTGATTCTAACCGAAGTTTGGTGTATCTCTTTCAATTTCTTTCCATCATATCTAATTTTTCCTCTCTATCCTACCGAAGTGCTGCCAAAATTTCTTGTAAATTCTTGCTTGTTCCTCATTTCATTCTGCTTCCCATTGAACCATCAATGATCATGGGTTTCACTCGTTTGTCAGAGAAGCAACTAAGTTTACCTCTTGCTCTTTCTCTTCCCCTTCTCATTCTAGATCTCGGGACAAGGTCCTCGTGTAGTGGAGGAGAGTTGTAGCAGCCCAGGACCGACGCTCCAGAAGATTCCCCTTTTGTTTCCATTCTCGTCTGTGTTTTGTTTGGTTGTTGCATTCATCATCGCATCCTTCGCATCATCTGCATAGCATCGTCACTCATTTTCAAACTTGCATCCGTTGGAAGTTGCTGGTTCTCTCTGTTTTGTTGTTGACCGTTTCGAGACCAACCACGCACGCACGCGCCCACGACATCGTTAAAAAAGCCGTTTTTAAAGCACGTGAAAAATATTCTTGGATTTGGTCGAAACCTGGCGTGCAATCTTATTATAGTGTAGGTAGGCCGCCTGCCAAATTCGTCGCATTTCGAGTTCGTTTGATACCCCTTCGGTCAGTTTTAGCAGTGCGGTCATCGGGTTATTATCGGGCATTTTCGGTGTTTGAAAACTCTTGTCATGGGCTGTCATCCATTCCCTCTCATCCCCACCTATCCCATTTACACAACCCGCTAGCCCAACCTAGCCCCTTCCTCTGTTCATGGTCATCGAATCATGATCAGACAGACAAGGTCCAACCCCCAACCCTAGTGCCTTCCCTACTTAAACCTCCATGGAGAGAGAGCCCCTCACTCTCTAGGGTTTCGCCGCATGTAAAATTGCAGCCATCCCCCCTAAAAAACCCCACCTACTAGATCCACCTCCCTCTCCCCCGAAATCCCACCTCCATGGCCATTTTCAGCCCTTAGATCTTGATCCAGGGGCTGCGATTCGTCCAAAAATCGACCTATCGGACATGTCCGGCGGCCACCCCGGACAATGTCCGGCCGACCATAGAGCAGCCCCGCTCCCGCTCGCCCTCGCCCCCACAACTGATGCGCCATGGAGCTGCTGCCCGTCCTCGGTGGTCTCTTTCTGCGTCGACCAGCGGAGACGCCGTCGCCGGCGAACCTACCCCGCCGGATCTTCCTCTCCCTTCCTTCTCTTCCAACTCTCCTTCTCCTCTCCCTAACCCCGGCCTCTCTCTGTTTTCCTTGCCTGCAGGTGCAGCCGCCATGGCTGTCGCCGAATCCCGCAGCCCCGCCACACCGCCCAGAACCGGTCGGGGATCGCCGGATCTGGCCGTCCCCAACCCATCCCGTCGTCCAACGCCCCCCATCATCCTCCTACGGCGAGCCCTTGCCGCCTTTGACCCTGCCTCCCGCTCAGGAACGAGTGAGGAGGAGGACGACGACCGGCCTCCCGCTCGCGTGGGCTGCCAGCGCCAAGGCCAGGTGGGCCGAGCCGGCCCAGCTCCCGTAGCCTCAAGGCCCAGCCCAAGGTGAGCGTCGCAGCCCTATTCCCCGCCCCGTGCACCAGTTAACTATCCTGCGCCATGTCCTGTTCGGGCCCTATCGTAGATTCAGCCCGTTTGTGTTTTTTTCCTGCGTTGTGAATTTAGCAATTTAAATGGTTATTACAGATTTGCAGAAAAGTCCCTAATGATCATGCATTTAATAACTCCACTTCCGTGCATCGGATTAAAACAAATTATATATGAAACTTGACCAGAATTTCGTGTAGATTCATAATTTCCAACTTTGGCACATGTTTAAAATGTTTAACCTTGCTGTTTGCATTGATTTGCGTAAATGCATGCTAAAATGATTTATTTCATAACTACCAAACCGTAGCTCCAATAAAAATGTTCCACATATGTAACTTGACTAGAAAAATGTGTAAAATCACATGGTGACATTTATTCTACTGTTTAACCACTCTAAAATATGTTTAGTGCAGATCTGGACCAAAATCATAATATGCATATGGGGTTGTTTTGGAAATGATATATATATATAGCTTCCGGCCTCATTTAAAATGCCTAAATGTTGTAGTTGTTATTGCTTAACCTCTTGCCATGTTTAATAACATTTAACGTTGCCGAGTAAATAAACGAGAGTGAACTAAATAATTGACCGTGGAGTTTCGTCAATATGCAACTCGTTGCTATTGAACTTCACTTTATATGTAGTAGTTGTTTGTTGTGATTGCCATGCCTTCATATTTAAACCGGACATGCATCATATTGGTTTGTGCATCATGTCATGCATATATTGTGGTGTATCGTGTGTTGATTGTTGTTTCTGGATTGCTTCTTCTTGATAGAGTTCCGAAAGCGTTTGGAGTGTGAAGATTCGTTCGACTACGTTGGCCCGTTTTCTTCATGGACTCGTTCTTCTTCCAAGCGGGATCTCAGGCAAGATGACCCATTTCCCTGTATACCACTACTATCATTGCTATGCTAGTTATCCCGCTTTTATCGCTATGTCACGCTACCTACCACTTGTTTGTCAAGCCTCCCACCATTGCCATGAAAAGCCTCTAACCCCTCTACATCCCAGCAAACCATTGTTTGGCTATGTTTCCGCTTGCTCATCCCTTCTTATAGTGTTTTTAGCTGCAGGTGCAATTGCTTCCATGTGACAACATGGAAATTCTTTTGATATCACAATATTATTGCTATTTAATTTAATGAACTTATACACTTGGTAAAGGGTGGAAGGCTTGGCCTTTTGCTCGGTGTTTTGTTTCACTCTTGCCGCCCCTAGTTACTTGTGAACCGGTGTTATATTCCATAATTGAGCGCTCCTAACATGCTCGGGCTTGTTATGGGGACCCCCTTGATCTTCGTTTTAGGATAAAGCTTGTCTGGCAAGGCCCAACATTGGTACTATTTGCTTAATAACAACTAAAATTTGCATAGGGCATGATCACCCCGTGGATAATTAATCAACAACTCGAGAAAGTGCTCCTCATAGTGTTGGTCTAAAAAGGGCTGCCTGCGGGGCCGCCTCGAGGAAACTCGGGGATTGTTTTTTTCCTATAGCTAGACCCATCCGTCGTGTCCTAAGAACGAGATACGCGGCTCTTATCGGGGTTCTCGACACGTCGGGCGGCCTTGCTGGATTTTTTTACCTTTCTCGAATGGCTTGCGTGAGGAACTTTGATCTTCTTCGGGCTATCTCGAGGTGTCGGATTTCCTTCGGAATTGCTTACGAAGATCACGAGATCCGTGGTCTAGGTTAT
This sequence comes from Hordeum marinum, assembly GCA_022496015.1. Classification (NCBI taxonomy): domain Eukaryota; kingdom Viridiplantae; phylum Streptophyta; class Magnoliopsida; order Poales; family Poaceae; genus Hordeum; species Hordeum marinum. The sequence continues at coordinate 516,310,910 of CM039673.1, forward strand.
TCCCGCGACGTGTGGTTAATTTGTGATTGATGAGTTGGAGCACCCCTGCGGGGTTAAATCTTTCGGAAAGCCGTGCCCGCGGTTACGTGGAAAACTTGGATAGTTTGTTTAACACCTGGTCATAGCAAACTTGAAGTAAACTCTAATAAAATACACCAACTGTGTGCATAACCGTGACTGTCTCTTCTCGTGAGTCCTTATCCGAGAGAGAACAAGGTGGGGTCATGTTTGACATAAGTAGGTGTTCAGAATCAGTTAGTGATCATTACTAGTTCACGATCGTTATTCATAGACCACCATACTTTATTTTTTGTATTGTAAGTTAGCCACTCAAATAAATGCTTAGCCGCTTGCTGCAGCCTCACCACTTAACCATACCTCACCCATTAAGCTTTAATAGTCTTGATACCCTTGGAAATTAGATTATCGAGTCCCCTGTGGCTCACAGATTACTACAACAACAGTTCCAGGTGCAGGTAATGCGATGATTTGATGTGAGCGCGTTGCTTGTTTGTTGGAGTTCTTCTTCTTCATCAATCTAGGATGGGTTCCAGGCGGCAGCCTGGGATAGCAAGGATGGATGTCATTTTGTCATTTGTTTTCGTCCGTAGTCGGACCCTGCTCTTGTGTATGATGTTTGAGTATGTTGTTGTATTGATGTGATCTTGTTGTAGCTTGTGGCGAGTGTAAGCCAATTCCATATACTCATATCTTCTGTACATGTACTTGTAATGATATCCATTCTTGCAACACGACGAGATGCGCTTCTATCCCTGTCGAGGCCCTGGTGCCTAAATAAGGATAGGATCGCATCTTGGGCATGACACCCTCTCCTCTCCTAAATATGCTGCCAGGGCAACTCTAGCTCCACCACCACCCTCCCTCGCTCATCATTTCCTCCTCCGATGGTCGGAGTACCGAGCTCCATGGCCGTACTCATAGGAATCCGCCGCGGGTAAGGCCGCGCTCGGACTGGAACTTCCCAGCGAAGGAAAGGACCCCCAGGGGGTGCGGCCCTTCGCCCCAATCTCACCGATGGCCAAGGCGCTGCCGGAGGTGGCCGGAGCCATCCGGGTGGGCGCCGGCCGACGCTCGGCCGGTCTCCTCTGTCCTCCCCTATGCTGGCGGGAGGTGGAGGGAGACCCTGTCAGCGGGGCCCGCTGGTTAGCCTCTAAGGCCCGCCCCTCGCCCGTTTAAGTGGTCGCGCCTTTCGCTAAAGGCGTCTCCCTACCGAGAAGTCATACTCCCTGGAGTATGCAACTGGCGTGGCCATTCCTCCGCCTGGCCGAGCCACTTGGCTGGCCTAATTCCGGCTCTTCACACTATGCACGGTATAATCCAATGTGTATATTCCCCTTTTCCATTTTTTCTTTCTTCGCAGATTTGTAAAAGAAAATTCATATGGCTTCCAAATTTGATGATCCAAATTTTTACATCCTCCTAAAAATGCCAACTATTTACTGGTGCTACTTCCATATTTTTCTACCACAAGATTTTGTGTTGTTCAAATTCAAATTCCGATTTGAACTATTAGAGGCCACTTTATAAAATCCCTAGAGCATTCACTATAGCCCCAAATGGAGTGATTCAAGTTCCTAGGTGCATAAAAAAACATGTCTGAGGATGTGAACATTTTCCCCTTAGACCTATTCTGCTATGTGAAATATTGGACCATTTCTTCATATATGATGCACTTTGCAAACCCCTAGGATATTCATACCGACTCGAAATCCAGTAGAACCAATTCCTAAAATCTTATAAAATCATGCCCTATTTGTTAGGTTCATCCACTAATTTTTTAATATTTTCTGTAGACTTATTATAGGATTATCAATTCCTTCATTTCCACCATTTACCCCACTTCCCCTTCATCCACATCCAATGAAACCTCCTTGGTTATTTTTATGATGACCAAAGGTGTCCAAGAAAAATAAATCTCCTATTCATGTAGCACTTTTATTTTCTGCTTGTTGTGTTGCTTATTGCAGTCACATGCAAATCATAAGTGACATGATATGGCCATGAACTTGTGCTTTTGATCTCCATCTTGAAAGCACCGGCATGATCTCCATCGTCACCGGCACAACACCATGATCTCCATCATCATGATCTCCATCATTGTGTCGCAATCGGGGTTGTGTCGCCCACCATGCTCATACTACTATAGCTACCGTTTAGCAATAAAGTAAAGCATTACATAGCGCTTAATGATTGACACATAGGTCATACAATAAATAAAGACAACCCTATGGCTCCTACCAGTTGCCGTACTCATCGACTTGCAAGTCGTGATATTCTATACAACACATGACCATCTCATACATCACATACATCTCATCATGTAATTGGCCATGTCACATCACAACATACCCTGCAAAAACAAGTTAGGCGTCCTCTAATTGTTGTTGCAAGTTTTACGTGGCTGCTATGGGTATCTAGCAAGAACAATTCTCACCTACGCAAAACCACAACGGTGATACATAAGTTGCTTTTCAACCTTCTCAAGGACCGCCTTTGTCGAATCCGATCCAACTAAAGTAGGAGAAACAGACACCCGCCAGCCATCTTTGTGCAACGAAGTTACATGTCAATCGATGGAACCGGTCTCTTGTAAGCGTACGAGTAAGGTTGGTCCACGCCGCTTAATCCCATAATACCACCGAACCAAAACACGACCAAGGGAGGGAGCAATCTAAGCATCAACGCCCACAAACTCTTTGTGTTCTACTCGATATCTCATCTACACATAGACCTAGCTCATGATGCCACTATTGAGGAACGTTGCATGGGAAACAAAAAATTTCCTACGCTTCACCAAGATCAATCTAGGAGATGAGCATCTACAAGAGGGGAGAGTGGATCTACATACCTTTGTAGATCGCTAAGCGGGAAGCATTAAGAAACGTGGTTGATGTAGTCGAACGTCTTCGCAATCCAAATCGCTGAGCGTCCCGCAACCTAATCACGATCCGTCCCGATCTAGCACCGAACGAACGGCACCTCCGCGTTCAGCACACATACGGCTTGATGACGATCTCCACCTTCTTGATCTAGCAAGAGGGATCGAAGAGGTACACGAGTTCTCTGGCAGCACGATGGCATTGCGACGATGGTGGTGGAGTTATTCCAACAGGGCTTCACCTAAGCACCGCTCAAAAACGATCTAGAGGAGAAACCGCGATCTAGAGGAGAGGTAGCATGTGGCTATTTTCTTTGTACAAAAAACCCTCAAATCTCTAGTATATATAGGAGGGGAGGAGCAGGCTTGCCCCCCAAGGGGTCAGCCCCTAGCTTCGGCCGAAGTGGGAGGGAGGAGTCCTCCTCCACACCTAGTAGGATTAGGACTCCTTCCTTATTTCCAACTTTTTCCTTCTTTCCACCTTGGGTTTTCTTCCCTAGCCGCATGGGCTTCCTGTGGGCCTTCGGCCAGTCCACTAAGGGCTGGTATTCCTTCTCCCACAGCCCATTTAGCCTCTTGAGGCGAAATACCCCTCCCGATGGTCCCCCGGTACCCTCCCGGCACTCCCGGTACACTACCGATGAGCCCGAAACTTTTTCGGTGACCAAAACAGGATTTCCTATATAACAATCTTTACCTCCAGACCATTCCAGAGCTCCTCGTTACATCCGAGATCTCATCCGGGACTCCCAACAATCTTCGGTCACCACCATACATAACTCTATACTATCGAAATGTCACCAAACCTTAAGTGTGCAGACCCTGCTGGTTCGAGAACTATGTAGACATGACCGAGACACCTCCACGGTCAATAACAAATAGCAGGACCTAGATGCCCTTATTGATTCCTACATATTCTACGAAGATATTTATCGGTCGAACCTCTATGTCAAGGAGTCAGTTAATCCTGTATAATGTTCCTTTTGTTCTTCGGTATGTTACTTGCCCAAGATTCGATCGTCGGTATCTCCATACCTAGTTCAATATCGTTGCCGGCAAGTCTCTTTACTCATTCCGTAACACAAGATACCATGGAAAACACTTAGTTACATTGCTTGCAAGGCTTTTTGTGATGTTGTATTATCTCCGTCACACGGAGTAACAAATCCCAGTGTTGATCCATGCCAACCCAGCGGACACCCTCAGAGATACCTGTAGAGCACCATTATAGTCACCCAATTATGTTGCAACATTTGATACACACAAGGCACTCCTCCGATGTCCGTGAGTTGCATGATCTCATGGTCATAGGAACAGATACTTGACATACAGAAAACTGTAGCAATAAACTGACACGATCATATGCTACGTTTATAGTTCGGGTCTTATCCATCCCATCATTCTCCTAATGATGTGATCCCGTTATCAAACGACATCTCATGTTAATGGCTAGGAAACCTTGACCGTCTTTGATCAATGATCTAGTTTACTAGAGGCACACTAGGGACAAAGTGTTGTCTATATATCCACACACGCAATGTGTTTCCAACCAATACAATTATAGCATGGATAATAAACAATTATCATGAACAAGGAAATAGAATAATAACCATTTATTATTGCCTCTAGGGCATATTTCCAACACATAGGCCTTGGATCTAAGCCATTAGACTATGGCCAATACTTCACCTCGGCCACCACCAATCCTGTTCATAAGGAAGGTGGACACGAAGAACTAGAATACGTTGGATCACAAACCCCTGAACCAGTGACAATCCGGAACAAATGCCTGCTCCTCTCACATATCATGAGCAATGTTTATGTGATACTTGGAAAACTAGGTTGTTGTCCTCCGGGATGACATACCTATTTACCCAATGAGAGAAGGAACATCTTAGTCATGTTTGGACCAGCCCCAAGAACACCAATTACCATGCCTCTCAAGTATATGGGTTCACCTTGAAGAAGTTCGACTCCTTGAAGTACCCTCCCTACAGAAGAAGACATTCTTACCCAAGCAAGATGAAGAACCACTACGATCAAGAAAACCGATGAAGAAGAAGAAGCAAGAGAAGTCAACCACCGCTCCTCAGCCGGCTACATCAACTAGAATATAGCAAGAGGCACCAACACCCAAGCACGATGAAGCCCTTGGACATCAAGAGTATTAAGGATCCCCTTATTTTAAGTAGTCACCTATCAGTTCCTGACTAAAAAGGGACCGATAAGTGATAGCACCCCCTCACCGCTTTGATGGTGTACGATGAGCATGACGTCCCTACTCTCTCTAGATGCCGAAAATTAAGTAGAATAACTATCATGACTTCATTATTAGCCCCTTTTTGGTCCAATCAAGGACGCGATCCTGACTGGATCATGGTAAACCACCTGTCAAAGGTAGTTCACTCCGCTTGCCAAGCCTCAGACCTTGGGGATTAGCTGGTTGTTCTACACTTTGGGTAGACAGCTTATTTAGAACCCCTCGGAAACCTTCCAGATGGTGGAACCCATTTTTACACCAAATCTCTAAGCTCAGTCTTAGGGATGAGACTCAACACAGACCTTGCCATGGAGAGACGAGTAGACCAAACACTCAAAGAAACTCTAGAAACGTGCGTCCATGGCGATGAAGCCAAATGACCAAGGAAGAATGAAGAATCTACCTGGGCAACCTACTCAAGCAAAAGGTCTTGACGAGGATGTCACGCCCAAGATGCGCGCCTATCCATATTAAGACACGAGGCCCTCGTGTCTTAACATGGACAGGCACGCATCTTGGGCGTGACAAGTTGGTATTCAGAGCCATACGACCATAGGAGCCTTTGCTTGATCGAACTTGGCCGAGTCGAGTCTAGTAAAACTATTTTGAGTCTATTTATATCGGAGAGTAGATTTCTTTTTACTCCTCTTCTATGCTCTGGTGAGGTATTCGACTTAGGAATTTTTGATTCTACTCCTCTTCTCGCTCAATTTTTTTAGGATCACGCGGGTATTTTGGAGTCTATATGATACTGATGTGACAGGGTTCTGTCTTGGTGCCTCCTGTCTGACTTGATTTCTTCTGGGGAGTTGAGCTCCAGGGAATGTTGGCACATTGTTATCATTCAGCTTCCTTGATATCTCAGGATGGAGAGTGTTCGAAATTACTTCAATACTTATTGTGGTGAGATAAGGTCGGAGTCACCCAGTACTGGGGAGGCATCTGGGGTACCACCATGGTTTAGTATCGTTGTGAGTTTGAGGATTCGAGTTAGATGAATTTGTGAAAGCCTCTGGTTATGTGTTGAAGGATGGGTATAGTTGGGGTGTAGGATTGCTAGTTGTGTGAGATATTTCCTCCTTGTATCCCCCACACTGGATTGCATAACCAAAAAGTTTTCGGAAGTTCTTAGGTGGGAAATCTTGTAGTTATCTAGGATCATCTTCTTCAGATGTATGTGGGCATATACATTGTTCCGAGCAGTTAGCTCAATACTTTTGTGTTATTGCAAGTGGCTTCTAATATCTGATGATGTTACCATGAACCGGAGAAGCATTCTTACTAAGTTTTTAGTAGGAAGGCTGTGATGTTATTTGTTCAATTTCTTTCAAGCATTTGATTCAGCTATTGAATTCATCTTATCAATGAGGTGCTGATGCATATTGTCCATCTTCAGGACAGCTCCACCAACTCGCAACAGTCCAGGTCGTGGTGAGGAGCAGACTGATGTTCCACCACCACCCCCGTCGCCGGCACCTCCTCCTCCTCCAGAAGCTTGGCAAGCTGTGATGGCCCCAACCAATGTGAACACTCAGATGTTGCTCAGGCTATTGCAAGAAAGGGAGCAGGGTCAGCAAGGCTTTCAAGGGAATTTTCAGAATCAACCTCATTTTGCAACGCTCGATCAGTTCCTTGCCAACCAGCCCAAGTCTTTCACCTATTGTGAGTAGCCTTTTGATGTTGATGATTGGCTTCGTGATATGAGTAAGCATTTTGAGTGCAGCAATGTCAGGCTAGAGGACTTTGTCAGATTTGCATCGTTCCAGCTCAAGGGTCAAGCAACTAATTGGTGACAGCAGTAGAAGGATTCCAGGGGCGATCGTATTGTTACTTGGGATGATTTTCGTCGTGATTTCAGGGCTCATTACATTCTGACAAGCTTTGTCGAGGAGATGCGTGAGAAGTTCAGGCACCTGAAGAAGGGAAGCAAGTCTGTCTACTAGTACAACGTCGAGTTCCAGAATCTAGCCCGCTATGCTAAGCAAGATGTTCTAGATGACAAGGCGATGATCTATCGGTTTAGAGGTGGTCTCAAGGATGAGCTTCTGCCAGGCCTAGTTCTTCAAGAGCCTCGTGAGTTTGATTAGTTCTACAACATGGCTTTAAAGGTCGAGGCAACTCAGCTCAAGTTGGAGAACTCAAGGAAGCGTTCAACGGATTCATATTCGTCTTCTTCCACCTCTCAAATGGTTCCTAAGCAGCAGAAGTATTGGGTGCCAAATCCTCCTCTGTTTCGTCCTCCTCAGTAGCAGAAGCAGTTCAGTGGTCGTGGTTCTTCCCACCCACCCAACCCAGGATTTCAGCAGAGACCCCAGGCGTCCAAGGCAGTTCTTGTTCCTCCTCCAGGTAATGTTCATCCGCTTTCTGGGGTGACTGTTCACAAGTGTGGCCAGAAGGGTCACTATGCAAACAAGTGCAACCAACGGCGTCTTCCACCTCCTCCTCTTGTCAAGCCTCCAGGCAAATGCAATGATGAAGCATAATCCCAAGTCAGTCCGGGTGAATATGGTGAATGCAGCTGAAGCAGAGCAGTCTCGTGATGTGATTATGGGTAATCTCTCAGTTAATGATATTCCTGCAAAAGTTTTGTTTGATACTGGTGCATTGCATTCATTCATATCCAAGCCTTTTGTCGTTATGCATGAGTTTTCAGTGGAGCATTTAGCTAGTCCTTTTCGCGTGGTCTCTCCGGGCATGCGCATGAGTTCGCATATGATTGTTCCGGATGCTTCTATCAAGATGGGCAATTATTCTTTTCTGGCTTCTCCAATTGTTCTCGGTAATTCCGATATTGATCTCATTTTGTTCATGGACTTCCTGGCTATGAATATGGCATATGTTGATTGCCAAGCAAAAGAAGTCAATTTGACTCATCCTTCAGAAGATGTGATTATTTTTGCGGCTCGCGATAACACAATCCGTCTCTTTGCTCTTAATGACAAGGGTGAAATCTCGGCGATTTCTCAAATTCCGATGGTGAATGACTATGAAGATGTCTTTCTAGAAGAATTGCCAGGAATGCCTCCGCACCGGCTAGTCGAGTTCGTGATTGATCTTGAGCCCGGAGCTGAACCGGTCTGTAAGCGCCCGTATAAACTTGGCCCCGAAGAGCTGAAAGAGTTGAAGAAGTAGCTAGATGAGCAAGAACGTCTGGGTCTGATCAGACAAAGTTCTTCTCCATGGGGTTGTGGTGTTTTGTTTGTCAAGAAGAAAGATGGCACTGATCATCTTTGTGTCGACTACCGTCCATTGAACAAGAAGACAATTAGAAACAAGTACCCACTTCCCAACATCAATGAGTTGTTTGAACAACTGAAAGGTGCCAAGGTTTTCTCGAAGCTTGATCTTCGCATGGGTTATCATCAGATTCACATTCGCGAAGAACACATTCCTAAGACCGCTTTCAGGACGAGTTTTGGCTCTTATGAGTACACCGTCATGTCGTTTGGTCTTGCTAATGCTCCTCCAACCTTCTGAATAATTATGAACTTCATTTTCTCTCCTTTCAAGAATGAGTTCGTCTTGGTCTATCTAGATGATATCCTTGTGTTCTCGAAGACAGAAGAAGAGTATGCAGAGCATCTCAGCCTTGTGCTTGACAAGTTAAGAGAGCATCGATTCTATGCCAAGTTTTCCAAGTGTGAGTTTTGGCTCAATGAAGTGGTGTACCTTGGGCATGTGATCTCTGCCAAGGGAATTAAAGTGCACCCTGAGAAAGTTGAGGCAATCTTGAAGTGGGAACCTCCTCAGAATCTGAAGCAGCTTCGGAGTTTCCTCGGGCTTGCTAGTTATTGCAGAAGATTCGTGGAGAACTTCTCTCAAATTGCTAAGCCTTTGTCCAATCTCCTCCAGAAGAGTGTCAAGTATGTTTGGTCTCCTCAGTGTGATGTGGCGTTCAATATGCTCAAGCAGAGACTGACTTCAGCTCCAATTCTTGTTCCTCCTGAGTAGTCAAAGCCTTTCCAAGTATTCTGTGATGCTTCTCTCCAAGGTCTTGGTGGTGTTTCCATGCAAGATAAGAAGATTGTTGCTTATACCTCGCGTCAGTTGAAGCCTGCCGTGAAGAACTACCCCACTCATGATCTCGAGGTGGCGGCAGTTGTGCATGCTCTAATGACTTGGAGGCATTTGTTGTTGGATATACCAGTTGAGGTTTACACTGATCACAAGAGCTTGAAGTACATTTTCACTCAACCCAATCTCAATCTTCGACAGTCTCGTTGGGTGGAAATGCTTGAGGACTTCAATCTGAGCATTGAGTATACTCCTGGGAATGCAAATGTCATTGCAGACGTGCTCAGCCGTAAGGCGTACTGCAATAGTCTCATCTTGAAGCCTCTTCAACCTGAGCTTTGTGAAGCCTTCCGCAAGCTCAACCTTCAGATGATTCCACAAGGATTTCTTTCCAATCTTCAAGTCTCTTCGACTCTGGAAGATCTGGTTCACCAAGCGTAGCTTCTTGACGCTATGGTGAAGAACGTGAAGAAAGGTGTGGTCAAGGGCATTCCGAAGCATAAGTGCTTTCACGTTGATGACAAAGATACCTTGTTCTTTGAGGACCGTCTTATGGTTCCAAAAGGTGATCTCAGAAAGGTTATCATGGACGAAGCACACAATTCTCTTCTATCCATTCATCCAGGAAGTTCCAAGATGTATCAGGATCTCAAGCAAACCTTTTGGTGGACTCGCATGAAATGTGAAATTGCTCAGTCGTGAACGAGTGTGATGTTTATCGCAGAGTGAAGGCGGATCATCAACGTCCAGCAGGTCTTGTTCAGGCTTTGCCTATCCCAGAGTGGAAATTCCATCATGTGGAGATGGATTTCGTCACTGGGTTTCCCAAGTCCAAGAGAGGCAATGATGCCATCTTTGTGGTTATCTACAAGCTGTCAAAAGTTGCTCATTTTCTGCCAGTCAAAGAATCTATCTCGACAGCTCAGCTTGCAGAGTTGTATACGTCAGGGATAGTGTCTTTGCATGGTATTCCTCAGCTCATCTCTTCTGACTATGGAAGCCTCTTTACTTCCAAGTTTTGGGAGTCCTTCCAGACTGCTATGGGTACCAAGAACCGTTTCAGCACTGCGTTCCATCCGCAGACAAGTGGTCAAGTTGAGAGAGTCAATCAAATCCTTGAAGATATGCTCAGAGCCTGTGTGATTTCGTTCGGCATGAAATGGGAAGACTGCCTTCCATATGCTGAATTCTCATACAACAATAGCTTTCAAGCCAGCTCAGGCAAGGCCCCTTTCGAGATTCTCTATGGCAGAAAGTGTCGTACCCCGCTTAACTGGTCTGAAACCGGTGAGCGTCAGATATTGGGCAATGACATGATCACTGAAGCAGAAGAAATGTGCCGTGTCATTCGTGAGAACCTCAAAGCTGCTCAGTCCCGACAGAAGAGCTATTACGATAGCAAACATCGGGATATTTCCTTTCAAGTGGATGATCTAGTCTATCTCAGAGTTTCTCCCATGAAGGGCACTCAGCGGTTTGGAATTAAAGGGAAGCTAGCGCCTCGTTTTGTTGGTCCTTTCAAAGTTGTTGGCAAGAGAGGTGGACTTGCATATCAACTAGAGCTTCCTCCAAATTTCGCAAATGTGCATGATGTCTTCCATGTTTCTCAGCTCTGGAGGTGCTTGAAGACTCTTGAGCATACCATTGACCTCCAAGACATTGATCTCCAAGAAGACCTCTCTTATTGTGAGTATCCAATTGCAATTCTCGAAGAAACTAAGCGTAAGACTTGCAACAAGTCTATCAAGTTCCTCAAGGTGAAGTGGTCTCATCATTCTGACAAAGAAGCTACTTGGGAACGTGAGGACCTTCTCCGTTCCAAATTTCCAGACTTCTTTCGTTCCTAGATCTCGGGTCGAGATCCTCTTGTAGTGTGGGAGAGTTGTGACAACCCAAGTGTTGTCCCTACCTCTTATGGCATGTATCTTGTATGAAGCTTGTTGCCATGAGCTTAATGAAATGATTTTGCACCTTGTCATACCATGTCTTGTTCTTGCATTCATGCATCATGCATCATAGCATTCATCATGCCATGCCTTGTTGTGAAGTGACCTTGTATGTGAGCGTGTTCTTGTGTTGTGTGATGTGCATGGGGATTTGTGGTGCAACTCTCCTTCTTCTTCCCCCTCTTTATTCCTTTTCAAACAACCCCACCAAATAACCTTTTATTTCTATGTTGTTTTATCAAAAGATTTAACTTGCAAATTAAATTGGTTAAAAATGTTCAAGAGGTAGCCTAGTATATTTTAATAATTGTGAGTGTGCTTATTTTGTGGTTTTCAGCTATATGATTTTTGGGCTTTAAACAACAGGGGCTGTTATTTTAAAAACTATTAAAATTACTTGTCTTAAAAATCCCCTAGAAAATTTTATTAAATTGTCCTCATATTATTTTAGTGAAAAATATTTTGTCTTTCCAAAAACTCACCTGATTTTTCTCCAGGGTTTTTTCTTTGTCGTCTGGTTTATTTAAAGGGAAACCCCCCTGGTGTTTTTTTGCCTGAGAGACCAGTGGGCCTCAACCTTCCTCTCCGGCCCAGCCCGCAAGGTAGCGGCCACCTGCCCCTTCGTTCTCCGTCAGTGAGCGTGTGAGAGAGAGCAGAGAGAGTGCGGCCGCCGTGCGCTCACGGAAGCCGAGGAACACCGTCTGTCCCCTTCTATTTAGTCCCTCGACGTGCATGTCGTCCCCCTAGGGTTCCTCTTCCTTCTAGCGCCGCTGCAGCTCCCCTTCTCCCTCTTTCTCCTCACTTCTTCCCTCCCCTTCCAGGTAAGGTTCAGAGAGGTTCAGAGAGAAGCAGTGAGGTCGCCATCCGTCGTTGCCGCCGTCCTCGCGTCTCCGGTGGTTCCCCTCTGCATCTAAGATGGCGTGGCAAATGCGGATCGTCCCCGTGTTCCGTTCCCGCTGTTAGGACGCCTTGGGAAGCTCCAAGGCGAGGTCTTCTTCCTCCTCGTCGACGTGTTTCCGAAGGTCACGCCCAGTCTTCTTCCTCCTCGTCGCCGCCGCGTCTTCGACTCTTCTTCCTCGTCATTGCGATCAGGGTCGTCGTCGTCTTCTCTCGGTGAGCCACTATGACTTCCCCTCTCATTGCCATGCTTAGTGCGCCATCTCCGTAGCCGCTCGTCGCTGCTATTCCGCAAGGCAGAGCCTTGAGGGCCTTGCCTCTGTTCCCCTTGTCGCGAGACAAGCCAGGGAACGTCTCCCCGTAGTCCCCTCTTGCGTGAGTGCCCGATTGCATCACCAGAGAAGCCCCGTGCCACTGGGAATTGTCGCCGCTTTGCCTCTGTCGTCGCCGCCGCGGTTAAATTCAGTTTCGGTAGAGATACGCGCATGTGTGTATATTAGAGCAGCCGATGGCCTCCTCTGTTAAGTGCCGCGTCGATAGCAGAGTGGCAACCGGCTCGGGGAAACGACCCTGAGGTTGTGGGTTCGACCCGAACCCCTCCCCCTTTTTTGTTTGTTTTTCTTTTCTTTTGTTTTATTTTGTTTCTCCTTTGCTATATATGTATGTGTAGTGCATGTATGTGTTCATATATGCATGTGTGTATGTGAGTGAGTGTGTGTGTGAGGTGTAGTCATATGCATATGCATATATGCCTTGTGCATATATGTGTGCATATGGGTGTGGATGAGCACGCACACATATGAGCATGTGTGTATGTGAGTGTGTGTGCCCACGTGCACTTGTGCATGTGTGGTGGTGTGTATTTGCCTATATGCATTATGCATATATGGTGCATGTGTGTGTGTGTGTGGATGAACACCCCTCATAGGTGGTGTGTTCATGTGAGTATTTGTGCTCATATGCCTTATGCATATGGAGCCATGTGTGTGCATGCTTGTGTAGTGTGTGTGTGTGTAGAGTGTATGTGTGTGTGGGTGACAAGTGGGTCCTTTCCCCCACTTGTCATACCCCTTGTTGGTATATTCTTGTTTTGTAGGTATTATTAGTTCTTTTCCATGTTAAGCTAAGTTTCCAAATCTGGTTATGTCCAAATATACTCATGTGCATTTTAAGTAAGTTTTGACTTATAAGAGTAGATGATCTTTTGCTAGTATAGTTTGTGCCATGTTGCTTCACATGAACATATGAGTATGACACATGATATTGGGGTAGAAAGAGCCAAGGAATCCATTGGTGCATTCAGATTTCACTTTTGAGCAAGTTTACAAAACTGTCATTTTCTGTTGTGATGCTACTTTTGTCATTTTTGCATGAATTAATCCATGCTTGCTTTGGGGCATGTGCCAACATGGAAGTGCTAGTGTTTTATGTCTATTATGCCATGGTATTTTTGTTTGACATGAAAATCACCCATATAAGTGATAAACTTGCTTCAAAGTAGGTAACTTGATGTTACTGTTTTCACCATGCTAAATATTTCTAAGTCTGAGAATCTGTTGTTATTTTTATGCCATGAAGAGTGGTTGACATCTTGTGAAATGTTGAGAATTAGCTCATGATCATGCTAGTATTTTGAAGTAGATGTTGTCTACTACCATCCTGTTAATTTTCATGCCAAGAGGTGGTCTCTAACACCTTTAACTTATGCTGTCAACATGCTACCAGATTAACTCAGATTCCAGAAAACTGTTATTTTCACTAAGTCCCAGAAATCTATTTCATCATGCCAACTTGTGAGCTTCATGCTTATTGATGTGTGCATCCTTTCCAGTTTGTGTAGTTGGATAAGTTGACAAGCATGTTATGTAGTTTATGTCAATGCCTTGTTTGTGGTCGTCGGATTCCTGTAGCTCATGTTGTGGGCTGTGATAGTTGCTATGTTGCTGTTTTGTGGCAGATTGTTTGTTTCATTGTTTTGTGAGTTGTGGGAGCTATACTCCATGGAATTGCGTGATCTTTGTGTCTATTGTTGTTGGTTTTTCATTGGATATCCAGTAGCTATCTTGGAATACCAAGAAATAGCCCATGGCCTTGTTGTCTTGTGTTTTGCCTTCATAACTTGCCGAGAGCGTAACGTGAGAACCGTAACTCCGTTTATTGCGTTCTTTATATGTATATTTATCGATTTTGCATGATGCATCCATATTTGCCATGTTCATGCATGTCTAAATAACTTAACATGAGGTTCGGTCGAGAATGGAAACTAATTAACCAATGCACATGAAACATGACTAGTTTTGGATTGTCATGTTAAATTCTTCATAAATGAATCATGCATCATCTTGTTTGTGCATTACACATTGGTTGGATGTTTATTGTTGTTGTTTCTCTTGGGTAGGCGCAAGTGTTGATACTGAGTACGAGGACCCATGAGAGTACCACTACGAGGATCCCGTTACTTGTTCCACTGAAAAACCAACATGCAAGATGATCGTACCCGGATCTCGATACTATTTTTTCTTGCTAGTGTGTCGCTCTTATCGTTACAATTGCGCTACTTACCACTTGAATGTGATCCTCCTAATTGGCATGATAGCCACTAACCCACCACATCCTAGCAAACCTTTGATTGGCTAAGTTACCGTTGCTCAGCCCGTCTTATAGCGTTATTAGTTGCAGGTGCAGGTTGTTCCATGTGTCAACATGGTTTTGGCATATCACAATATTTTATTTTATTTAATTTAATGCACATATATATCTTGGTATTGGTGGAAGGCTTGGCCTTTTGCTAGGTGATTTGTTCCGCTATTACCACCATAGTTTCTTGTTACTGGTGTTGTGTTTTCCATACTTTGCACTCCTAACATGCTCGGGGTTGTTATGGGGACCCCCTTGCTTATTCTATTGAGATTAAAACTTGTCTAGCAAGACCCAACATTGGTACTACATTGGCTTAATAACTCAATAAAATTTGCATAGGGCTTTGCAACCCCGTGTATAATTAATCAACCCCCGGGCTAGTGCTCCTCATGAGTGTTGGTCCAACCCAGAGCAGCTTATTAACGCCGCCCGGGGCAACTCGGTGATTGGCGTGGTAACCATCGCTCATCCGTCGTGTCCTGAGAACGAGATACACGGCTCTTATCAGGTTCGTTAACACGTCGGGAGGTCGTGCTGGATTTGTTTTACCTTTATCGAGTGTCTTGCGTGTGGACTCTGACTTTCTTCGAGTTATCTCGAGGTGTTGGAATTCCTTTGGAGTTACCTATGATGATCACGAGATCCGTGGTTGAGGATATTCCCGTGGAGTGTGGTTAATTTGTGATGGACTAGTTGGAGCACCCTTGCAGGGTCAAATCTTTCGAAAAGCCGTGCCCGCGGTTATGTGGCAACTTGGATATTTGTTTAACACCTGGTTATAGTAAACTTGAAGGAAACACTAATAAAATACACCAACTGTGTGAGTAACCGTGATCGTCTCTGCTCATGAACATGATCCGAGAGAGAATACGGTGGGGTTATGATTGACGTAAGTAAGTGTTCAGGGTCTCATTGAGGTCATTCTAGATTCGATCGTTCATTGTAGGCCACTCACATCTATATTCATGTTACGTAAGTTTAGACACCATAAATGCTTAGTGCTGCTTGCAATCTAAATTCACACCCCATCCCAACCTTTAAGCTTGAATAGTCTCGGTACCCGGGCACATGATTGCTGAGTCCTTGTGGCTCATAGATTACTACAACACTCCAGGTGCAGGTACAGATGAGTTCGTGCAGGATGATCTGACGCAGCTCCAGTGGGAATATGATGAGGAAAGAGGCATGATGTACGTGACTTACCCGGATGAGTAGAGGACCATGGTCGTGTTCTTTGGGATAGCGAGATAGTGTCATTTGCATCTGTTTTATCGTTTGATTTCGCCCGTAGTCGGACCCTGTCTTCATCATGATGATTTGAACTCTGTGTGGATTTGTAATTTAGAATGTGGCGAGTGTAAGACAACTTGTATACTCATCTTTTCTGTAATGTATGATGCAATGATGCTATAATTGCGAACGACAAGATGTGCATCTATCCCTTGCGAGGCCCTCGTGTCTTAACATGGATAGGCGTGCATCTTAGGCGTGACAGAGAAGCCCACGATGACGTGCTTCAACACTCTCAAGGATGAAGACCACCTGCGACTAAAGACCTCTTGCTTTGAGGAAGATAAAGACTTCCCCGTCGACGAGGAGCTACACCAAGACTCGACCCTCCTATTCTAATGCAAGACATCTATATGTCCCTAACTAACGTGAGCAGTCCCAGGACAAACGCGCAGACACTTTCTTGCCCCGTATTCTGATTTTGGAGTGAACACGCAAGCCAAGCCCTTGCTCGAACCCCGTCCATCCGGACCTTGACACCTAGTCAGACCTATCTTACTACAAGGACCCGTTCACCTCTCAGGCAAAAACAAATGATGCTATCGAAGCCGTATCATCAAGCACTTCTAGATATAGAAGGACAACCACACCAAAGCAGAAGCAACATGGAACGTAAAGACTACCTCACCTTTGAGTTTCCGCGTCTTTCCCACACATACCCTAGGAATCTCAGGGACGAGATTCTTGTAAGGGGGGGTAGGTCTGTCACACCCTATGTTTCGCCTCATGACTAAGTTAACCTGACAAAAAAATTATGGCCAATTAAAACTTTTTCTGTGCTTGTGATGCTTGACATGATTGATGATTGCTTGTTTGCTTGTTGGTGCTCTATATTCATAAAATCCCTCCTACTCTCAAAACTCATCTCCTTGCTCCAAATATTTGCCCAATGATCATGCCATGTGTATAGGACATACAACTATTTTATAAAATTTTATTTTGGCCAAAATGGATTTATTCAAATTAGGTTTTCCAAAACCCCTGAATTGAGGTTTGTACTACAAGTCTTCAAATTGGATGGCTTTTTGCCACAAAGGCTTTACTTGAAACCTACTATATATAAGACTTTCCAAAACCACAAAATATTATTTTTAAAGATTATTTTGCTATTTTATTCAAAGGCTTTTTCTTAAGGCCAGAAGTGGTTTTTCATAGGGGAAAATTATTTAAATGCTTTACAAATATTTGAGAAACATTAGGGAAACCCAATGGACATATATTTTCCATATATATGAGTTTCAACACATGGTCATGTTCAAAATCAGGGGCAAAACCACTCAAAACCCTTTCTATCCAGATCAAGCTTTTAAAATATTTCTGTAAGAAATATTCACAATAAATTCCAGGAAAATCCTAGAAAGTCACACATGACATATGTGATGATCTTGCAAAGTTTCATCTCAATCCCAATTGATTTACTTCATCAAAATATTCCAAGACCGTCTTTGTCCACATTCAAATTTTAACAACTTACATTGTGAAGTTTGTCCTATTGACCCCAAACTTTGTGGGCATATTCTAAACCCCAAATAATAATACCACACCCATTGCATACCTGGATCTATAGAAATCTGATTCTGTTGAATTCTAGGGTTCTTCAAGTTTGTATTGTCAACTTTCTTCAAATCTCCTCAAACTTGGTGATCAACCTTGTTTATACCTTCTATTTGATCCTCGTAAACGTTATGCAAGAAAACTCCTTTTACTTGCCCAAATCAACATCAAACACCTTCCAATAGATTGGTAAAATCCTTGTTTGCCCCATTTCAACCATTCTCCTTGCCCTCAGATTTTTACCACATTCTCACTTTGATGCATTTCACCTCCAGAAAGGAAAACCTAGCTGTGCTTCCATGGTTAAGTGGGGTAAAACCCCATTTTACCCCTCTGGACAGCCCCATTTCCTCTTCCCCTGAACCTCTCCCCTCTTCCTTTGGCCTTAGAGGGAATCCAAGGGTCTCCCCAAAATGTTTAATTGCCCCCAGACCCTCTGGACACAAATGGCCACGACCAGGGCACAAGTGGCCAAGCCATGGCATGCAATGGCCGCGCTCTAGGGCATGCGACCGTACTGTAGCTGCTGCCCTATGCATGCCCCCAATAGCCTCAGGCCCCCTCTTGCCACTTGGCTGGCCTCGGTGTCCGGGACATGCCGGATGGTCGCCCCCTCCTCTATCTCCCTCCCGTTGCCTCTCCTCGCACGCGCACGTCGCCGCCTGTGTGTACCAGTGAGCGTGCTGACACGCATGAGGACCAACGCTCCCCCGCCCCTTCTCTCCTCCTCCCTGAACATAGGCCACATCCACGAACTACGTAGACATGCCTCGGAGTCCCCCTATGGCCCTAGCCTCGCCCGTGACGCGGCCATGGACGCCGTCCACAGTGGGATCGCACACCAGCCATATAAGCAAGCCCAAAGCTCCCCTCTTGCCCTCTCTTGCTCCCTCCCCTTCCCAGGAACCTCCTGGACCAGCCCCCTTGTCCTCCCTTACCCTCCAACCCTCCCCATGGCTGCCATGGTACCACCTTGGCCTCGGCAAAATTCACCTGGTTCCGGTCCTCCTCTCCTAAAAATGCTGCCAGGAAAACTCTTGATCCACCACCACCCTCCCTCGCTCATCATTTCCCCCTCCGATGGTTGGAGCACCGAGCTCCATGACCGTCCTCGTCGGAATCCGCCGCGGGTAAGTCCACGCTCAGATTGGCACTTCCCGGCGAAGGAAAGGACCCCCAGGGGGTGCGTCCCTTTGCCCTGATCTCACCGGTGGCTGTGGCACCGCCGGAGGTGGCTGGATCCACCGAGGTGGGCGCCGGCCGACGCTTGATCGGGATCCTCTGTCCCCCTGTGTGCTGGCGGGAGGTGGAGGGAGAACCTGCTAGCGGGGCCTGCCGGTCAGCCTCTAAGGCCTGCCCCCCGTTTAAGTGGCCGCGCCTTCCGCTGAAGGCGTCTCCCCACCGAGAAGACGTACTCCCTGGAGTACGAAACCGGCGTGGTCGTTCCTGTGCCAGGCCAAGCCACTGGGCTGACCCAACTCCGGCTCTGCGCACTGTGCGTGGTATAAACCAAAGGGTATATTCCCTTTTTCCATTTTTTTCTTTCTTCGCAGATTTGTAAAAATCCATAGTAAATTCATATGCCTTCCAAATTTGATGATTCAAATTTCTACATCCTCCTAAAAATGCCACCTATTTACTGGTTCCACTTCCATATTTTTCTACGACAAGATTTTGTGCTTTTCAAATTTAAATTCCAATTTGAACTATTAGAGGCCACTTTATAAAATCCCTAGAGCATTCATTATAGCTCCAAATGGAATGATTCAAGTTCCTAGGTGCATATAAAATCATGGCTTAGGATGTGAACATTTTTCCTTAGACCTATTCTGCTATGTGAAATATTGAAACATCTACTACTATTACTCCACACATCGACCGCTATCCAGCATGCATCTAGTGTATTAAGTTCATGATAAACGGAGTAACGCTTTAAGCAAGATGACATGATGTAGAGGGATAAATTCATGCAATATGATATAAACCCCATCTTTTTACCCTTGATGGCAACAACACGATACGTGTCTCGCTACCCCTTCTGTCACCTGGCCAAAACTAAACCTATAACTCGAAGAGAATTACAAGGATACGAAATCATGCATATAAGAATTCAGAGGAGACTCAAATAATATTCATAGATAATCTGATCATAAATCCACAATTCATCAGATCTCAACAAACACACCGCAAAAGAAGATTACATCGGATAGATCACCATGAAGATCATGGAGAACTTTGTATTGAAGATCAAAGAGAGAGAAGAAGCCATGTAGCTACTAGCTATGGATCCGTAGGTCTCAGGTGAACTACTCACACATCATCGAAGAGGCAAAGGAGGCAATGGTGTTGATGAAGATGGCCTCCGGCGATGAATCCCCCTCCGGCAGGATGCTGGAACGGTCTCCGGATTGGTTTTCGGTGGCTCTGGAGGTCTACGGCGGAGGAACTTGCGATCTAGGTTTTTTTCCGTGGGTTTCTGTATTTATAAGGCCATATGGAGTCGGAAACAACTAAAGAGGGGCCACGAGGAGGTCACGAGTCCCCCTAGCCATGGCCAGGGGGGCCCACGCCTCCCAGGCTCGTGACTCCCTCGGGCCACCTCTCCGGTATTTTTTTCTTCAGGTATTTTGATATTTTCCATAAAAAATCACGGCGAAAGTTTTATTCCGTTTGGACTCCGTTTGATATTCCTATCTGAAAAATGTCAAAAACACGGAAAAAACAGGAACTGGCACTGGGCACTGGATTAATAAGTTAGTCCCAAAAATAATATTGAACAGCATATTCATGCATAGAAAACATCCAAAGTTGATAATATAATAGCATGGAACGATAAAAAATTATAGATATGTTGGATACGTATCAAGTATCCCCAAGCTTAATTCCTGCTCGTCCTCGAGTAGGGAAGTGATAAAGAACGAATTTTTGATGTGGAATGCTACCTAACATATTTGTTTTATGTAATCTCTTTATTGTGGCATGAATGTTCAGATCCGTAAGATTCAAAACAATAGTTTAATATTGACATGAAAACGATAATACTTCAAGCATAATAGCAAAGTAATCATGAACTTTCGAAATAACAAGGCCAAAGAAAGTTATCCCTACAAAATCATATAGTCTGGCTATGCTCCATCATCCCCACACAACGAATTTAAATCATGAACAACCCCGGTATTGGCCAAGTAATTTTTTTCGCACTCTTATTTTTTCAAACTTTTTCAACTCTCACGCAATACATGAGCGTGAGCCATGGATATAACACTATAGGTGGAATAGAGTGTGGTGGAGTTTGTGAGACAAAAAGGAGGAGATGGTCACATTGACTCGGCGTATCAATAGGCTATGGAGATGCCCATCAATAGATATCAATGTGAATGAGTAGGGATTTCCATGTAACGGATGCACTAGAGCTATAAGTGTATGAAAGCTCACAAATGAAAACTAGTGGGTGTGCACCCAAATTTCTTGCTCATGAATACCTAGGGCAATTTGAGGAAGCCCATCATTGGAATATACAAGCCAAGTTATATAATGAATATTTCCACTAGCATATGAAAGTGACAAAACAAGAGACTCTCTGTCATGAAGAACATGGTGCTATTTGAAGCACAAGTGTGGAAAAAGATAGTAGCATTGTCCCTCCTCTCTTTTTCTCTCATTTTCATCATTTTTTTGTTTGGGCTCTTTGGCCTCTTTTTATTTGGTGGGCATCTTTGGCCTCTTTTATTTCCTCACATGGGACAATGCTCTAATAATGATGATCATCACACTTTTATTTACTTACAACTCGATACTTAGAACAATAGTGACTTCTATATGAATGCCTCCGATGGTGTACTGGGATGTGCAATGATCTAGCGTAGCAATGACATCAAAAAACGGACAAGCCATGAAAACATCTTGCTAGCTATCTTACGATCATGCAAAGCAATATGACAATGATGGTGCGTGTCATAATAAACGGAACGATGGAATTTGCATGGCAATATATATCTCGGAATGGCTATGAAGATGCCATAATAGGTAGGTATGGTGGCTATTTTGAGGAAGGCATATGGTGGGTTTGTGCACCGGCTAAAGTTGCGCGGCACTAGAGAGGGTAGCAATGGTGGAAGGTGAATGTGCATCTATACCATGGACTCACATTAGTCATGAAGAACTCATATACTTATTGCAAAGGTTTTATTAGTAATCTAAACAAAGTGCTAAACGCATACTCCTAGGGGAAGGTTTGGTAGGAGTTAACCATCACGCGATCCCGACCTCTACACAAAGGATGACAATCAATAAATCAATTATGCTCTGACTTCCTAACATAGCGGTTCACCATACGTGCATGCTACGGGAATCACTAACTTCAACACAAGTATTTCTATATTCACAACACCCTACTAACATAACTCTAATATTACCATATCCATATCTCAAAACTAATTGCGAGGAATCAAACTTATCTTACTTAATCAATGCACTTGAATATGAAAGTTTTTATTATATCCTCTTTGCATGCCTATCATATTTATGAATAATTTCATAACACACGCCAATTACCAAGTTACTTTAGATAGATCACTCTCAAAATGATATAGGTGAAGATTCGAGAGTTTGTATTTCTACAAAATATGACACCGCCGTGCTCTATAAGGATTTAAGTGAAGCACTAGAGAAAAATTACCTAGCTCAAAAGATATAAGTGTAACATCCCAAAATTCCATTTTGGAATGTTATGAATATAGCTATGCATCTATCATCATCATTGCTTGATTGTATGTAATAGTTGAAATGTCTTTTCTGACTTTCTGAAAGTTCTTTCTATCTTTTCCTATATTTGCTTTCACCTATTTGAAATTTTTGTTAAAAGTTCAAATAAGAGAGGAGGAACATGACACTCCACACCAGGGACTAATTGGTGATATATTTGAACAATAATAACCAGGGGTTATTTTGAAAATATTTGCAAAAAGGATTTAAAAACAATTAGGACATTTCTGAAATAATATTTTTTTCAAAGTGTTCAAATGACAGAATAGAAATGTTCATTAAATAGCATTTATTATTCTGTTAATTTTGATATATAATACCCCTATATTTACAAACGATTTGAATGCTTTAAAAGCTTTTGAATGTCTCTGGAAATTAGAAAAACAGTAACGGTAACCGTTTTCGGTATTAAACGGGCCGGCCCACGGGCAATTAATCGCGCATTCACTACGAGCCGGCCGACCGCGCGAACGGTCACTCTCTTCACTCACTGACACCGGGCCCCACCCCCGTCCGACCGTTGCCCGAAACGGTCATCGTTTCCCCCCCCGCGCTCGCCGGACCCGACGCCGGTCGTTACTCCCCCTCGCCGGATCTCTCTCTCCCCTCTTAACTCCCGCACCCCCCCGAGCCTCTATAAGAACCGGACCACTCCCCGCATCCATTCACCCCGAGGCCCCCCTCTCCCCCTCGCCGGAACGCTGCCAATTGCTCGCCGGAGCTACCCAAGCCGAAGCTCGCCGTCGACCGTAGCCACCACCTCCGACCATCATTCGCCTCGCCGTCGCCACCAATCGCCTCCGGAGGACCGTCCCCGTCGCCCGAACCACCTCCCCGTCCTCCCCGACCACCGGAACACCTCGCCGTCGCAATCGCCGCTACCGGACTCGCCGGAGTACCCCGACGCCGGCAACCTCCTCCCTGTAAGCCCCCTCGACCGTCGGATCCCGAATCAACGTCCCAGATTAGAACGGACTTAAGTCCGAACCGTTTTCTTATATCGATCGGTCGCCCGCTCTAATTCACCTACCGCGCACACTCGCTAACCAATCGGATCGCGCCACGTCACCCCCTGGCCGACCGGTAGAATTTCACCTTTTTCTGATTTTATTTAGAAAACAGAACCTATTCTAATTTTGTTTTAGCTATATCTTTTAATCTATTTAGTGTTTTAAGTTGATTTCTTTTTGCATTAGTTCACATTTTTCATGTAGTTTCACCCTGTACTTTTAAATTTCAAATTTGAACTATAAAATTTGAATGTAATCAAATTTGCTCAAAATCTTCAAATCTGAATAACTAGAGTTTGAAAATAGATTTTGACATGATTCTTTTTGCTACTGTTTGGTATTAGTTAGGACTATCTTCATGTATAGTTTGAGGATTTTCATGATCTATTTAATTACTGTTTTATCCAAAAACAGTATCTGCTTATTATTATAATATAATTTTATAAACTTAATTTTAATTAGTTTGATTTAGATGTTGGTTTCATTTGTTTATTAGATTCTGTTAGTAAACATTTAGTGTTTTTACTCACTGTTAATAAAAATATAAATTTGCCTAATTTAATTTCATTTAACATAGGAATCACAAATTCTTTTCAAATAGGCATCATTTGATTAAAACAACTAACTAATGGTTTTGCTTCAAACAAAGTTTTATAATATTTAATTCTGTTTTCTAAGACAGATTTAATAGTAAATTCTTTTCTGTTAAGAACATGTTTTGCTAATAAATAACAAGTTTAGTTTTCATTCTTTTGTTAGTACAACTATAGTTGATTCATATAGTGTTTATCAAAACTTTTATAAACTTTACTAAAGTTTTCCCAACAAACTTAAATTGATTTTCTTTGTTTAATAATAAAATATTCTATTGTTTCCCTTGCTGTCAACAATTGTTTTGCTATTTCAAAATAGTTTTATTATGTAGTAGTGTTTTCATCATCCCCTTTGGAAAAACAAAACTTTGTGTGTTTTACTTGCTAGAGACTTTTGTGCATTGTTTGCATAGTTTGTTTAGTACTTCTTTGCTGAATGTTATGAGTACTTATTATGGTTGTATGCTTATTTGAGTGCATTGTTTGTTTCGTTAGATTATCCGGAGTACGAAGCTTGTTACTTAGAGTCACTCACGTACGAAGATCATCAATCAGGCAAGTCACTTTGATCATGTTTTACCCATGTTTTATATGCATTAGTTCTACCATCTCCCCAGTTGCATAGATAGGTTAGATGGAAACTTGGTTACATTGTAGTAGTATCATGTGGTAGATACCCCTCTCAACCCTCTTTGACAACATTTGGCCCCGGGAAACGTTGTTTTACTTTTGCTATGCTATTAGTAGACGGGGTTGGTTGTGAGAATCATGAGAGTTGAGAGAGTTAATAATTTCAAGACCTGCATAATGATCAAGATTTAAGACTCCAAGTTTTCAACATACCTCTGGGTGGATGATGGTTGAACGGCACCCTGGAGAAACCAGTGGATTTGCCTAGGTGATGCTGGAGATGGCCAGTATTCACGCGGAAAGGTCCAACCAGGCACAAAGAGATGGATGGGTGCTTCAAGACCCAAGGCTTACCTGCACAGCCACAAGTCATTATGGGCTCTGGCTTGGTTGGATATCGTGGTGACTCTGGACAGGCGGTGCTACGAGAGGTAGAAGAACGGTAGGAAAGGATGGGCACCGTCAGAGTCGCAGGGAAACCCTTTGGAAGACCATGTTTTGGTCATCCGTTTCTCAAACGCCCTGAAGTGCGAGAAATCAAACGGAGGCGACCAAATCTTGTGGGGAACGTGTGCAAAACTCTGCAGAGTACTTAAACCTAATCGATTAGCCGTGTCCACGGTTATGGACGACTTGAGCCAAAGGAATTGGAACTTCCGGAACTCTCAACACAAATAATATGATGATGTGGGTATTTAATAATTTTGGGTATGAGAATTGGTTGGTGGAACCATCTCATTAATCAACCAACTTAGTAATATTTTGCTTAACCCCCTTCGATGTAGGAAAAACTTGGCTTTACGCAAAACTTACACCACCACCTGCCATATAAGCATATAGACTAGCTGATTATTTTCACCCCTCTCTTGTGACTTTGCCGGCATATTCCATATGCTGACCTACACGGCTGCAACGTATCATGTTGCAGAGTATTTTTCCGACCAGGAGTGAGGACGTGTTCTATGCTCAGTGAGATGCCCTTGGAGTCAGATGGACTCATCTACCTTCGACGCTTCCGCAAGATTTAGATATTCTCATGAGTTGGCCTTTAGCCACTTTATTGTACTTTTTATTGTAATAAAGGACTCTATATGAGATTGCGATTAATATAATGCTGTGTGATTTCCCTTTGATATATACATTGATGTACCGTGTGTGTACCAGCATGATCTTGGGATGGTACGGAAAACACCGGAGACTTGGCCTTTCAGGTCGGGTCGCTACAGAAATGGTATCAGAGCACACGCTGACCGTAGGACGTAACCTCTAGGATTGGAAAGCCTTAGGATTGTTTCTCTTTGTCTTTAAATATCTTATACTCTCATCTATTCGCTTCTGACTCCTCTCCGATTATTCCAAAATTTATAGATGGCCACCTTCATCCCAGTGTTGATCACGGAGTTTTGCCAGCCTGACGCAACGATGCCCTTTGGTAAGGAGCTGATGAGGATCGTCAAGGACGTAAGGATTGCTTTGCCGAGCATCACCGGGATTCCTATCATGTCATTTCCCCAAGATGGACGCTACAGGATCGAGGTGCATATTCCAGGGAAGACCTTTGGGAATCGGAAGGAACCCATAGATCTCAAGTTCGTGGCACCCAGTTGGATACTTGGAAGAGACATGGCCATTCATCGTGCCCTTGGACGTATTCAGGAGGAATACAGAGGTGGAACCATTTCACCAGGACTCAGCATGGTTTGCCGCAGAGATGCCCATGGCAACATCATCACCAATCCCACTGCAGACACCACTATCTCCTATATCCAGACCTTGGAGACTCACATCAGGACTCTGGAGCTTCGAGTTCGTGCTGACACTAAGACTATCAAGAATCTGATGAATCGCGAGCTGGACCTTGAAGCTGATCTGCGAGAGGCCAACTATGAACACGAGCATGAAGTGAAGGACTTCCTAGAGAGGATTGATGAGCAGAATGCACGCATCACAACTCTGGAGGAGCAGCTAGACATGAGGGAAAACATTCACCCCGAAGGAGACATGGCACCCTTCATCAGAGACGATGAAGACTATGAGGAAAGCACCACCGGAGGACCTACGACTATGCACTTTTGAGGAGAACATTAGTTATGCCCTCCATGTATCTTTTATTCGTTAAAGCGTAGGTCGATGCTTAGTTGTCTGAGATTTGTATTTCCATTGTTTGACATTGATTGAATAAATGAATGAGTGTTTGGTGTGATATGTTTGTTGCATTGCATATGGGTAGTGAATTTCTTCTAGACCCTTGTTCTATTCTAATTCTCATCCCTCTGAAAACAGCAAAATGCCTCCACGACGTGAGACCGATTTCACTTTTCTGCCGGAACTCACTCAACTCCTTCAGCAGCAGAATGCACTGATGCAACTATTGATTCAGAATCAGACCAACAACCAGAACAACAACAACAACCACCATCCACCCCAGACTGACAATCTCACCCGTTTTCTGAGGTTGAACCCTCCAACTTTCTCCAGCAGCACTGAGCCCATTGTGGCAGATGACTGGCTCCGCAAGATGGAGAGAGAACTTGTCACCGCTGGATGCACTGACGCTGAGAAAGTGCGATTTGCCGCACATCAACTGGAAGGACCAGCAGCATCATGGTGGGAGAATTACACCACCACTTATCCTATTGCAGATGTGACTTGGGAGCAGTTCAAGCTTGCTTTCCGCACCGCTCATGTTTCAGCTGGAGCCATGAGTCTAAAGAAGCGCGAGTTTCGCAACTTGCGCCAGGGTAATCGCTTTGTGGCCCAATATGTGGAAGAGTTCAGCATGTTGGCCCGTTATGCCCCAGGAGATGTGGCCGATGATGCGGCCAAGCAAGAAAAGTTTCTGGAAGGACTCAATGATGAGTTGAGCATACAGCTGGTAGTGGCTAATTTCAACAACTACCAAGAGCTGGTGGATAAGGCACTTATTCTGGAAGGTAAACAGCAGCAGATTGAGAACCGCAAGCGGAAGTACACTCAGGGGAAGTTCAACTCTGGAGCTCATCAGAAGCCTCGTTACTCCCCGTACCCCGGGAATACCGGATCAGGAAACAGTAAGTTTGGAAAGCACACTCATGCTGTGCATAACCATGGAGGCCACCATCATGGAGGAAATGGGAACAACCGTCTCAACCATGGTAACTTCAAGACTGACAATGGGAATGGGAGCAACAACCAGCACCGTCAAGTTCCTGCTCAGAAGGATCTGAGTCACATCACCTGTTTCAAGTGCCAGAAGACAGGGCACTATGCTACTAAGTGTCCCCAGAGCAAGCAAGGCAATGGAAACGGCAACAACAACGGCAATGCAGCAGCCAAGAAACCCAATCCGTTTCCCCGTGCTCAAGTGAATCACATCAACGTGGAAGAAGTTTATGATCAACCCGAGACTGTGGTTGGTAAGTTTTTATTGCATTCACGTCCTGTTACAGTACTTTTTGATTCCGGTGCAACTCATTCATTCATATCAAGGGTAGTTGTGGATAAGTATGGTTTGCCCACCAAAACCCTTAGTCAGCCCATTAAGGTTAGTTCTCCAGGAGGTATGATGATGGCAGGGATAGGATGCCATGCCTTGAAACTCAATATAGGGAACCATGTTTTTCCCACCGACCTCATCGTCTTAGAGTCACAAGGATTGGATGTAATCCTAGGCATGGATTGGATGACCAAGTATGAAGGAAATCTTGATTGCCCTAGCAAGTCTGTTTCACTCACCACCCCAGAGAACAAGAGGATTAAGTATGTATCCCGACGCACACGTATGAGTGCTCGGTTAAATTCTCTCACAGGAGTTGTTCAGGAGGAAGTACCTGTGGTAAAAGAATTTCCAGATGTATTTCCGGAAGAATTACCAGGAATGCCACCAGATAGGGAAATTGAGTTCTTAATAGAGCTACAGCCAGGGACAGCTCCAATTTCCAAGAGACCCTATCGGATGCCCGCAAATGATCTGTTGGAAATCAAGAAGCAAATCAAGGAGTTATTGGACAAGGGGTATATTCGCCCAAGTTCTTCACCTTGGGGAGCCCCAGTACTTTTTGTGGAGAAGAAGGATAAATCTTTGAGAATGGTAGTGGACTATCGTGCCTTGAACGAGGTGACTATCAAGAACAAGTACCCTCTACCGATGATTAATGATTTGTTTGATCAGCTCGTAGGAGCCAAAGTATTCTCCAAGATCGATCTTCGATCAGGGTATCACCAGTTGAAAATTCGTGAACAGGATATACCCAAAACAACTTTCACCACGAGGTATGGCTTGTATGAGTATACGGTCATGTCTTTTGGATTGACTAATGCTCCTGCCTACTTCATGAATTTGATGAACAAAGTATTCATGGAATACCTAGACAAGTTTGTTGTGGTGTTCATCGATGACATTCTGATATTCTCCAAGAACGAGGAAGAGCATAAGCAACATCTGCGTTTAGTTCTGGAGAAGCTAAGAGAGCATCAGTTATATGCCAAGTTCAGTAAATGTGAATTTTGGTTGACAGAAGTCGGATTCCTTGGACATGTTATTTCCGGAGATGGAATAGCAGTGGACCCCGCTAAGGTTGAAGCCGTCACAGAGTGGAAGTCACCCACCTCAGTTAAGGAGATCCGCAGTTTCCTTGGACTTGCCGGATATTACCGGAGATTCATTGAGAATTTCTCCAAGGTTGCTAAGCCCATGACAGAGTTGTTGAAGAAAGAATCCAAGTATGTTTGGACTGTGGAATGTGAAGCCAGTTTCCAGGAGTTAAAGGAACGTTTGGTCACAGCCCCAGTGTTGATCTTGCCCGATATTCGGAAGGATTTCCAGGTTTATTGTGATGCTTCACGTCAAGGACTTGGAGGAGTACTTATGCAGGATGGAAAAGTTGTAGCCTATGCTTCCAGACAGCTACGACCTCATGAGTTGAATTATGCCACTCATGATTTGGAACTAGCAGCCGTAGTGCACGCACTCAAGACCTGGAGACATTTCCTTATCGGAAATAGTTGTGATGTTTACACCGACCATAAGAGCCTGAAGTATATCTTCACGCAGAAAGAGTTGAACCTCAGACAGAGGAGATGGTTAGAGTTAATCAAGGACTATGACATGAGATTACACTACCATCCAGGTAAGGCTAATGTTGTAGCCGATGCCTTAAGTCGTAAAACTTATGTGAACACACTCACAGCGGGAGGATTACCTCAAGAGTTAGTCGATGATCTCAGAGAGCTCAAGCTAGAGATAGTTCCAAGAGGATATGTTGCTACACTGGAAATTCAGTCCACCTTGACCGAAAGAATTCGTGAAGCCCAGAAATCAGACAAGGAGATAGTTGAGATTAAACAAAGAATGAAAGATGGAAAAGCTAAAGGTTTTCGTGAGGATGAACACGGAACTCTGTGGTTTGAGAACCGCATCTATGTGCCCAATGACCCAGAGCTCAGGAAGTTGATACTTCAGGAAGCCCACGATTCACCTTACTCGATACACCCAGGCAACACCAAGATGTATTTGGATTTAAAGGAAAGTTATTGGTGGACAGGTATGAAGAAAGATATTGCAGAGCATGTTGCGATATGTGATGTTTGTCAGCGAGTAAAGGCAGAACATCAGAAACCAGCAGGGTTACTCCAACCTTTGCCGATACCCGAGTGGAAATGGGAAAAGCTTGGTATGGATTTCATCACAGGATTGCCCAGGACCCGTTCAGGTTATGATTCCATCTGGGTAGTGGTAGATCGCTTGACCAAGGTAGCTCATTTCATTCCAGTGAAAACCACCTATACCAGTGCTAAGCTAGCCAAGATATATATGACCAGGATCGTATGTCTGCATGGAGTTCCGAGGAGTATCGTGTCAGATAGAGGAACACAGTTTACCTCAAAGTTTTGGCATCAGTTACATGAAACTTTGGGTACAAGGCTAGAGTTTAGTACAGCTTTTCATCCGCAGACAGATGGTCGGACTGAGAGAGTCAACCAGATTCTGGAAGACATGTTGAGAGCTTGTGCGCTAGATTATGGATCTAGTTGGGATGATAACTTGCCTTACGCAGAATTCTCATACAACAACAGTTATCAAACCAGTCTAAAGATGGCCCCTTTCGAAGCTTTATACGGAAGGAGGTGCAGAACACCACTGACGTGGGATGGTGTTGGAGACCGACAACTTTTTGGTCCCGACCTTATTCAAGATTCGGAAGAGAAAGTCAGGTTGATTCGTGACAGACTCAAGATAGCTCAATCTCGACAGAAGAGTTATGCTGACAGCAAGCGCAAAGAAGTGACATATGAAGTGGGAGACAGAGCATATCTTCGTGTATCCCCGCTTCGAGGAACCAAGAGATTTGGTGTTAAAGGAAAATTAGCACCCAGATTCATAGGCCCCTACAAAATTCTTGAACGTAGAGGTGAAGTTGCATACAAACTGGAATTGCCAGAAGGATTATCCGAAGTTCATAATGTGTTCCATGTGTCCCAGCTGAAGAAATGTCATGCTGAGATGGCCGACATCCCTTTGAGAGATACAGTGCCCCTAGAGGCCATACAGCTTGAAAGTGATCTGACTTATGAGGAGAAGCCTGTCAGAATCCTCGAGACATCCAACAGAGTTACCCGCAGCAAGATTATCAAGTTCTGCAAAGTTTTGTGGAGTCACCATACTGAGGAAGAAGCCACCTGGGAACGCGAACAAGATCTTCGTAGAGACCATCCGCACCTATTTTCTAGCCAACCCGAATCTCGAGGGCGAGATTCATCTTAAGGTGGGTAGGTTTGTAACATCCCAAAATTCCATTTTGGAATGTTATGAATATAGCTATGCATCTATCATCATCATTGCTTGATTGTATGTAATAGTTGAAATGTCTTTTCTGACTTTCTGAAAGTTCTTTCTATCTTTTCCTATATTTGCTTTCACCTATTTGAAATTTTTGTTAAAAGTTCAAATAAGAGAGGAGGAACATGACACTCCACACCAGGGACTAATTGGTGATATATTTGAACAATAATAACCAGGGGTTATTTTGAAAATATTTGCAAAAAGGATTTAAAAACAATTAGGACATTTCTGAAATAATATTTTTTTCAAAGTGTTCAAATGACAGAATAGAAATGTTCATTAAATAGAATTTATTATTCTGTTAATTTTGATATATAATACCCCTATATTTACAAACGATTTGAATGCTTTAAAAGCTTTTGAATGTCTCTGGAAATTAGAAAAACAGTAACGGTAACCGTTTTCGGTATTAAACGGGCCGGCCCACGGGCAATTAATCGCGCATTCACTACGAGCCGGCCGACCGCGCGAACGGTCACTCTCTTCACTCACTGACACCGGGCCCCACCCCCGTCCGACCGTTGCCCGAAACGGTCATCGTTTCCCCCCCCCCCGCGCTCGCCGGACCCGACGCCGGTCGTTACTCCCCCTCGCCGGATCTCTCTCTCCCCTCTTAACTCCCGCACCCCCCCGAGCCTCTATAAGAACCGGACCACTCCCCGCATCCATTCACCCCGAGCCCCCCCTCTCCCCCTCGCCGGAACGCTGCCAATTGCTCGCCGGAGCTACCCCAAGCCGAAGCTCGCCGTCGACCGTAGCCACCACCTCCGACCATCATTCGCCTCGCCGTCGCCACCAATCGCCTCCGGAGGACCGTCCCCGTCGCCCGAACCACCTCCCCGTCCTCCCCGACCACCGGAACACCTCGCCGTCGCAATCGCCGCTACCGGACTCGCCGGAGTACCCCGACGCCGGCAACCTCCTCCCTGTAAGCCCCCTCGACCGTCGGATCCCGAATCAACGTCCCAGATTAGAACGGACTTAAGTCCGAACCGTTTTCTTATATCGATCGGTCGCCCGCTCTAATTCACCTACCGCGCACACTCGCTAACCAATCGGATCGCGCCACGTCACCCCCTGGCCGACCGGTAGAATTTCACCTTTTTCTGATTTTATTTAGAAAACAGAACCTATTCTAATTTTGTTTTAGCTATATCTTTTAATCTATTTAGTGTTTTAAGTTGATTTCTTTTTGCATTAGTTCACATTTTTCATGTAGTTTCACCCTGTACTTTTAAATTTCAAATTTGAACTATAAAATTTGAATGTAATCAAATTTGCTCAAAATCTTCAAATCTGAATAACTAGAGTTTGAAAATAGATTTTGACATGATTCTTTTTGCTACTGTTTGGTATTAGTTAGGACTATCTTCATGTATAGTTTGAGGATTTTCATGATCTATTTAATTACTGTTTTATCCAAAAACAGTATCTGCTTATTATTATAATATAATTTTATAAACTTAATTTTAATTAGTTTGATTTAGATGTTGGTTTCATTTGTTTATTAGATTCTGTTAGTAAACATTTAGTGTTTTTACTCACTGTTAATAAAAATATAAATTTGCCTAATTTAATTTCATTTAACATAGGAATCACAAATTCTTTTCAAATAGGCATCATTTGATTAAAACAACTAACTAATGGTTTTGCTTCAAACAAAGTTTTATAATATTTAATTCTGTTTTCTAAGACAGATTTAATAGTAAATTCTTTTCTGTTAAGAACATGTTTTGCTAATAAATAACAAGTTTAGTTTTCATTCTTTTGTTAGTACAACTATAGTTGATTCATATAGTGTTTATCAAAACTTTTATAAACTTTACTAAAGTTTTCCCAACAAACTTAAATTGATTTTCTTTGTTTAATAATAAAATATTCTATTGTTTCCCTTGCTGTCAACAATTGTTTTGCTATTTCAAAATAGTTTTATTATGTAGTAGTGTTTTCATCATCCCCTTTGGAAAAACAAAACTTTGTGTGTTTTACTTGCTAGAGACTTTTGTGCATTGTTTGCATAGTTTGTTTAGTACTTCTTTGCTGAATGTTATGAGTACTTATTATGGTTGTATGCTTATTTGAGTGCATTGTTTGTTTCGTTAGATTATCCGGAGTACGAAGCTTGTTACTTAGAGTCACTCACGTACGAAGATCATCAATCAGGCAAGTCACTTTGATCATGTTTTACCCATGTTTTATATGCATTAGTTCTACCATCTCCCCAGTTGCATAGATAGGTTAGATGGAAACTTGGTTACATTGTAGTAGTATCATGTGGTAGATACCCCTCTCAACCCTCTTTGACAACATTTGGCCCCGGGAAACGTTGTTTTACTTTTGCTATGCTATTAGTAGACGGGGTTGGTTGTGAGAATCATGAGAGTTGAGAGAGTTAATAATTTCAAGACCTGCATAATGATCAAGATTTAAGACTCCAAGTTTTCAACATACCTCTGGGTGGATGATGGTTGAACGGCACCCTGGAGAAACCAGTGGATTTGCCTAGGTGATGCTGGAGATGGCCAGTATTCACGCGGAAAGGTCCACCCAGGCACAAAGAGATGGATGGGTGCTTCAAGACCCAAGGCTTACCTGCACAGCCACAAGTCATTATGGGCTCTGGCTTGGTTGGATATCGTGGTGACTCTGGACAGGCGGTGCTACGAGAGGTAGAAGAACGGTAGGAAAGGATGGGCACCGTCAGAGTCGCAGGGAAACCCTTTGGAAGACCATGTTTTGGTCATCCGTTTCTCAAACGCCCTGAAGTGCGAGAAATCAAACGAAGGCGACCAAATCTTGTGGGGAATGTGTGCAAAACTCTGCAGAGTACTTAAACCTAATCGATTAGCCGTGTCCACGGTTATGGACGACTTGAGCCAAAGGAATTGGAACTTCCGGAACTCTCAACACAAATAATATGATGATGTGGGTATTTAATAATTTTGGGTATGAGAATTGGTTGGTGGAACCATCTCATTAATCAACCAACTTAGTAATATTTTGCTTAACCCCCTTCGATGTAGGAAAAACTTGGCTTTACGCAAAACTTACACCACCACCTGCCATATAAGCATATAGACTAGCTGATTATTTTCACCCCTCTCTTGTGACTTTGCCGGCATATTCCATATGCTGACCTACACGGCTGCAACGTATCATGTTGCAGAGTATTTTTCCGACCAGGAGTGAGGACGCGTTCTATGCTCAGTGAGATGCCCTTGGAGTCAGATGGACTCATCTACCTTCGACGCTTCCGCAAGATTTAGATATTCTCATGAGTTGGCCTTTAGCCACTTTATTGTAATTTTTATTGTAATAAAGGACTCTATATGAGATTGCGATTAATATAATGCTGTGTGATTTCCCTTTGATATATACATTGATGTACCGTGTGTCTACCAGCATGATCTTGGGATGGTACGGAAAACACCGGAGACTTGGCCTTTCAGGTCGGGTCGCTACAATAAGTGAAGCACATGTGAGCAAAATTACCAATCTCAAAATATATAAGTGAAGCACATGGGAGAAAAATTACTAAGCTCAAAAGATATAAGTGAAGCACATGTGAGCAAAATTGCCTAACTCAAAAGATATAAGTGAAGCTCATTGAGTATTCTAACAAATTCATGATGAGTGAATGTCTCTCTCAAAAGGTGTGCAGCAAGGATGATTGTGACAAAACATAAAGCAAATACTCTTATAATACACGACGCTCCAAGAAAAACACATATCATGTGGTGAATAAAAATATAGCTCCAAGTAACGTTATCGATGGATTGAAGAAGAAAGAAGGGATGCCTTCCCGGGGCATCCCCAAGCTTAGGCTTTTTGGTGTCATTGAATTTGGCTTGGGATGCCTTGGGCATCCCCAAGATTTGGCTCTTGCCACTCTTTATTCCATTTTCCATAAGAACATCACCCAAAACTTGAAAACTTCACAACACAAAACTTAAACAGAAACTCGTGATAGCATTAGCATAAGAAAACAAACCACCAACTTTTTAGGTACTGTATTAAAATTTAATTCCATTTAGATTGATGTTATATTACTGTAATATCACTTCTCCATGGCTCGTACCCCCCGATACTACCCATAGCTTCATCAAAATAAGCAATCAACACAACAAAAACAGAATCTGTCAAAAACAGAACAGTATGTAGCAATCTGTATATTTCGTATACCTCTTTTAACTCAAAAATTCTGAACAAATTATGAAAATTAGGGAAATTTGCATATAAATCATCAGAAAGAAGAATCAACTCAAAATCTCTTTCTGGATAGGAATGAAAAATAATTTCTTGAGCAGAAAGTTTCTGTCTTTTTCCAGCATGATTAAACAACTATCACCAAACTAATCATCAAGGTTCTACTTGGCACAAACACTAATTAAAACATAAAAAACACAATCATAACATAATCATGATGGTGTTAACTCAACAAAATAGAAAGTAAAAGAGCAAAAACAAACCTATTCATTGGGTTGCCTCCCAACAAGCGCTATTGTTTAACGCCCTTAGCTAGGCATAAGGCAATAGAATTAAGTATTATCATGTTTAGTGATGAGTGGTGCTCTTAAGATATCAAGATAAGTAGGGTGAACACTCAACATTTTAAGATCTTCATATTTCTTACAAGGTGGTTCACCATTATTTTTAGGAACATAGACAAGCTTAGTGGCCTTATTGTGGGCAAAATTTGGAGTATTCTGAACAGCAGCAAAAGCGGAACCCAAGTTGGTTATAACATCCTCTAGTTTGCCAATTCTAGTGGAATCATGATCTAGCTTTTCGTTAACTATGGGTTCCTTCTCCTTTAATTTTTTTAAAGTCATTCCACCTTGGATCCATATTGAGTGATTTGATTGTGGATCTTTTTGTCTAAATTTTCAATGAGTTCTACCGTGGCAACTTTATTTTCAATAATATCAAGCCTACGTATCACATGTTCCAAAGTTAATGTAGTTCCATTAACCATGAGTCGGGGTGAGCCTACCAAATTTAATAAAGCACCATAAGAATCAACGGTATGGCTACCCAAGAAATTTCCTCCTACGATGGTGTCAAGAACATACATATTCCAAGGGGAGACACCCACATAAAAATAGTGAAGTAGAACGATAGTAGATTGCTTACGAAAAGATCTATTCCGAGCATTGCAAATTCTATACCAAGCGTCTTTTAAGTTTTCTCCCTCATTTTGTTTAAAGTTAAGGACCTCGCTCTCGGGAGTAACGATCATAGCAGTAGGACTAGCCATAAGGGTAAGTAGACTAACACAAGCAAATAAAAAAAGGAAAATATTTTTGTGATTTTTGATTTTTTAGAAGTGGGGGAGAGGAAAACAAGAGGCAAATAGCAAATAATGTAAATACAAGAGTTGGGTTTGTGATAGGTACTTGAGGTGTGCTTCACTTGAATACTCCCTGGCAACGGCGCCAGAAATTCTTCCTGCTACTTCTCTACAACGTCACCTGAAACTGGCTAGTTGATAGACGAATTCTTGTCTTGCGTTGGTTTTCCCTTGAAGAGGAAAGGGTGATGCAGCAAGGTAGCGGTAAGTATTTTCCTCAGTTTGAGAACCAAGGTATCAATCCAGCAGGAGTAACAAGATGGAGCAACAAGGAACCTGCCCAAACACAAACAAACTTGCACCCAACGCGATAAAGAGGTTGTCAATCTCTTCACTATTGCTTGCAAAGTGAGATCTGATAGTAGTAATAGATGAACGTAAATAAGTAAATAAAATTGCAGCAAAGTATTTTTGGTGTTTTTATGTTTAGATATGAATATATAATATGTAAAATAGACCCGGGGGCCATAGTGTTCACTAAAGGCTTCTCTCATGAACGCAAGTATTACGGTGGGTGAACAAATTAATGTTGAGCAATTGATAGAATAGCGCAAAGTCATGCCGATATCTAAGGCAATGATCATACATATAGGCATCACATCCGAGACAAGTAGACCCATACTTTCTGCATTTACTACTATTACTCCAGACATCGACCGCTATCCAGCATGCATCTAGTGTATTAAGTTCATGATAAACGGAGTGACGCTTTAAGCAAGATGACATGATGTAGAGGGATAGATTCATGCAATATGATATAAACCCCATATTTTTACCCTTGATGGCAACAACACGATACGTGCCTCGCTACCCCTTCTGTCACTAGGTGAGGACACCGCGCGGTATGAACCCAAAACCAAGCACTTCTCCTATTGCAAGAACTATAGATCAAGTTGGCCAAACTAAACCTATAACTCGAAGAGAATTACAAGGATACGAAATCATGCATATAAGAATTCAGAGGAGACTCAAATAATATTCATAGATAATCTGATCATAAATCCACAATTCATCGGATCTCAACAAACACACCGCAAAAGAAGATTACATCGGATAGATCACCATGAAGATCATGGAGAACTTTGTATTGAAGGTCAAAGAGAGAGAAGAAGCCATCTAGCTACTAGCTATGGACCCGTAGGTCTGAGGTGAATTACTCACGCATCATCGGAGAGGCAAAGGAGGCAGTGGTATTGATGAAGATGGCCTCCGGCGCTAAATTCCCCTCCGACAGGATGCCGGAACGGTCTCCCGATTGGTTTTTGGTGAATTTGGTGGTCTGCGGCGGTGGAAACTGTGATCTAGGTTTATTTCCGTGGGTTTCTGTATTTATAAGGCCATCTGAAGTCGGAAACAACTAAAGAGGGGCCATGAGGAGGTCACGAGGCCCCTAGCCGCGACCAGGGGCGCCGCGCCTCCCTGGCTCGTGACTCCCTCGGGCCACCTCTCCGGTAATTTTTTCTTCAGGTATTTTTGATATTTTCCATAAAAAATCACGGTGAAAGTTTTATTCCGTTTGGACTCCATTTGATATTCCTATCTGAAAAAGGTCAAAAACATGGAAAAACAAGAACTCGCACTGGGCACTGGATTAATAAGTTAGTCCCAAAAATAGTATAAAACAACATATTCATGCATAAAAAATATCCAAAGTTGATAATATAATAGCATGGAACGATAAAAAATTATAGATATATAAGTTGTAGACGTATCAGGTACTAACATAGAGCCCGCATTACTAGTGGCGGGAGTTACGCGGTTACTCTCGATACGGGGTCGTGCCGGAAAGGACGATCATACGCTGTCTTCGCAGGCACCAGGCACACTGTTGGTCCCTGCGTGGATGTTACTTGTGATGTACATCATGTGGGATGTGTACCAATGGAGTGGACTCTTTGTTTAGTACCGTCAAGGGAAAGACATTGTTCGGGTGCTTACCTCGGGTATGTGATATACCGCGAGTCGTCGATGACAAGTTCACCTAGTCTTGTGGGTAAAGTGTGCAACCTTTGTAGAGTGTAAAACTATTCGAGTAGCTGCTTCCATGGTCAAGGACACTTGGGTGGTACTGATTAAGCCATGTCCATATGTTTTTACAAAACTTGGTGTGTGTGCATGACAGAGAGATGATACTTGAGTTTAGTCAGATGACTTCACGTGATTACTAAACATGAGATGTTCAACCCCCTGTTTATGATGATATCTGTAACTTGTTCATATGGATATCTGTCAACTATTGATGCATGCTTACATAGTTACTTGATCATGTCATTGCACTCAAAATTAGCTTTCTGCAAAATACCTACTTAGTGCTATATCATGCATTGTTATTGCCTTGTTCCAACATGGGTTGCTTGTGAGTACATTCAAAGTACTCATTGGCTTGCCACTGGTTATTTAATTG
Source organism: Hordeum marinum (assembly GCA_022496015.1). NCBI lineage: Eukaryota > Viridiplantae > Streptophyta > Magnoliopsida > Poales > Poaceae > Hordeum > Hordeum marinum. The sequence continues at coordinate 516,349,981 of CM039673.1, forward strand.
GCTAGGCATGGAAGAACATGAATATGGTGAAGACTTCGTTGGTGACGAACATGCGAACTAGGTCGCTTCCCAGTCAGAATGCCTGTAGGTTTAAAGCTGATGGCATGGGTTCACGCTTCCGACCAAGATTTCCGCTGCTTGTTATGTTTAACTGTTTGGCCCTTCCGGCCCTATCTATGTAAGACTTGTCCTAGCTGGCCCTTATTTGTGTAATACGGTATGTAAGGATGTAAGAATCTTGTTATTAAGCTTTTGTGTGTCCAATGAGCATTGATCTCTGGGATCACTATACACATGCACTCAGTGATCATGACTTATGAGTCGGGGTCCCCACAGAGCTAGTATCAGAGCCATCCTAGTTGTAGGAAGCCCTTAGTTAGCATGGACGTTAATTAGGACAAAACTATCTTTCCAGACCCTTCAAAATCACTTATAAAACCTCTATATTTCTCACCTCTCCTATTTTTACAAAGGAAGCAAAGGTTTTTACCTTAGCATTTCCACCATCTTTCTCATAACTCTCCTCGTCTACTTTTTCAGAACTTTGCAAATGGTCGCTACTACCCTTGTGCCCCTGGCCACTAGATTCTTTGTAATCCTCGTGGGTAACCCAGAAGGAAGCCGCCTTGCCACACATTTGCCCACATATACTGGACACAAGTTGGCGACACCAGAAAAGAACATACCAACAGAGGAGACCTTACCGAAGGATAAGGATATCAAGACTTAGAAGATAGTGACACCCTCGACACTGCCCCAGGATGGTACAACCTTAGCCTACGGTGACCACGACACAAGACATGCAATGTCATGATATACATCGCTAATAGAGTAACCCTGTCCTTTTCGTTGTGGTGTCAGAAACCACAGGTGGATGAGAACCTTGCCATTTTTTCCGCCTCATCATAGTGAGCTGGAAAATGGTTCTCTTCATTCCCTGCTTTCGGTGTCGATATTATCAACATGATCGACAAGTTGGAACTCTATCATGCCTTGTGGATGTCATTGCGTTAGGGATTCGTGATACGTCTCAAACGTATCTATAATTTTTGATGATGGCATGCTATTATATTATCTGTTTTGGATGTTTTATATCCATTAATATGCTATTTTATATTATTTTTGGGACTAACCTATTAATCTAGAGCAAAGTCCCAGTTTATGTTTTTCCTTGTTCTTGAGTTTTGCAGATATGGAATATTAAAAGGAGTCCAAACGGAATAAAACCTTCTAAAGGAATTTTTATGGAAGGAAACAAGTCATCTAAGCTTGGAGTGCATGTCAGGGGAGGTTCCAGGGCGCAACAAGCCTGCTAGGTGTGGGCCCCCTGGCTACGCCTAGGAGGCTTGTCGCCTCCTGGCAGGTCTCCTAACCCTAATTCTTGACCTATAAATGGTGGAAATATGGCCTAGAGGCAATAATAAATTAGTTATTATCATATTTCCTTATTCATGATAATCGTTTATTATCCATGCTATAATTGTATTGATCGGAGACTTAGATGCATGTGTGGATACATAGACAAAACCATGTCCCTAGTATGCCTCTAATAGACTAGCTCGTTGATCAAAAGATGGTTAAGGTTTCCTAGCCATGGACATGAGATGTCATTTGATAATGGGGTCACATCATTAGGAGAATGATGTGATGGACAAGACCCAAACTGCAAACGTAGCATATGACCGTGTCAGTTTATTGCTACTGTTTTCCGCATGTCAAGTATATGTTCCTATGACCATGAGATCATGAAACTCACGGATATCGGAGGAGCGCCTTGTGTGTATCAAACGTCGCAACGTGACTGGGTGACTATAAAGGTGCTCTATAAGTATCTCCAATGGTGTCTATTGAGTTGGCATGGATCGAGACTGGGATTTGTTACTTTGTCTAACGGAGAGGTATCTCGGGGCCCACTCGGTAATGCAACATCACAATAAGCCTTGCAAGCAATGTGACTAATTGTTAGTTGTGGTATCTTGTATTACGGAACGAGTAAAGAGACTTGCCGGTAACGAGGTTGAACTAGGTATTGAGATACCGACGATCGAATCTCGGGCAAGTAACATACCGAAGAACAAAGGGAACGTTATACGGGATTAACTGAATCCTTGACATAGAGGTTCGACCGATAAAGATCTTCGTAGAATATGTAGGAACCAATGTGGACGTCTAGGTCCCGCCATTGGTTATTGACCATAGAGGTGTCTCGGTCATGTCTACATAGTTCTCGAACCCGCAGGGTGTGCACACTTAAGGTTCGGTGACGTTTCAGTAGTGTAGAGTTATGTATGGTGGTGACCGAAGTTTGTTCGGAGTCCCGGATGAGATCCCGGACGTCACGAGGAGCTCCGGAATTGTCCGTAGGTAAAGATTCATATATAGGAAGTCCCAGTTTGGTTTTCGGAAAAGTTTCGGGCTCGTCGGTAGTGTACCGGGAGTGCCGGTAGTGTATCGGGAGACCTCCGGGAGGGGTACTTCGACCCCAAGAGGTCCATGGGCTGTGGGAGAGTATTAACCAGCCCTTAGTGGGCTGGGAAAACAGCCACAAAGGCCCATGGCGCAGGAGAGAAAGTCCTAAAGCAAAAGGTGGAAAATCAGCCAATAGGAGGCAATCCTACTCCAACTAGGATTGGAGGTGAAGTAGGATTGCTTCCCACCTCCTATTTCGGCCGACCCAAAGGCCATGGCTGCCTCTCCTCTCCTCTCCTCCTATATATACTAGTGGATTGGGTGGTTTTTGGACAGAATTTCCGGCCACGTGCTACCCGTTTCACCGGTGCACAGTTTCTCCTCTAGATCGGTTTTCCGCAGCGCTTAGGCGAAGCCCTGTCGGAATCACTCCACCACCATCACCGGAGCGCCGTCACGCTGCCGGTGAACTCTCTCTCCTCTCCACCTCCTATTGCTGGATCAAGACGGTGGAGATCGTCATCAAGATGCACGTGTGCTGAACGCGGAGGTGCCGTCCGTTCGGTGCTAGATCGGAAGGACCGTGATCGATATCGCGAGACGGTTCGTGATGAGATCGCGGAACGGATCGTGATGAGTTCGCGGGACAGATCGTGATCAAGATCGTGAGACGGATCGTGATGAGATCGCGGGACGGATCGTGATGAGTTCACGGGATGGATCATGATTGGATCGCGGGACGGATCGTGATGAGATCGCGGGACGCTCGGCGATTTGGATCGCAAAGATGTTCGACTACACCAACCGCGTTTCTTAACGCTTCCCGCTTAGCGATCTACAAGGGTATGTAGATCCACTCTCCCTCTCGTAGATGCTCATCACCATGGATAGGTTTGCGTGTGCGTAGGAAAATTTTTGTTTCCCGTGCGACGTTCCCCAACAATAAATACCCAAATATTCCCCCAACATCAAAACGAGCCACACAAATACTTCTCCGCCACCAGAAGCCTCCGTTCCCGATAGATCCAATCTTGGAGCATTTTTCAGTAATCTGCCGGAGGGGGTTTCGATCATGGAGGGCATCAACATCAACTCCATTGCCCCTCCGATGATGCGTGAGTAGTCCACCACAGACCTACAGGTTCATAGCTAGTAGCTAGATGATTTTCTCTCTCTCTCTTTGATCTTCAATACCATGTTCTTCATGATCTTCGTGAAGATCTATCCGATGTAATCATATTTTCTGGTGTGTTTGTCAACATACAATGAATTGTGAGTTCATGTTCAGATTATCGATGAAGCTTATTCCAATCTCCTTTGATTTCTTATATGCATGATTTCATATCCTTGCAAGTCTCTTTGAGTTATTGGTTTGGTTTGGCCAACTAGATTGGTAATTCTTGCAATGGGAGAAGTGCTTGGTTTTCGGTTCAATCTTGCGGTGTCATCACCCAGTGACATAGTAGGGGTAGCGAGGCACGTATTGTATTGTTGCCAATTAAGCGTAATAAGATGGGGTTTTCATCATATTGCTTGAGTTTATCCCTCTACATCATGTCATATTTCTTAATGCGTTACTCTGTTCTTCATGAACTTAATACTCTAGATGTAGGGAGGAGTCGGTCGATGTGTGGAGTAGTAGTAGTAGATGCATAATCATTTCGGTCTTCTTGTCACGGATGTGATGCCTATATGCATGATCATTTCCTTGGATAACTACATGATTATTCGCTTTCTATCAATTGCTTGACAGTAATTCGTTTACCCACCATGATATTTGCCTTCAAGAGAGAAGCCTCTTGTGAAACCTATGGCCCCCGGGTCTATCTTCCATCATATATTTCCAGTTCTATAGTTTTCTGCAATTTACTGATCTTTTACTTTCTGCACTCGTTTACATCTATCTCTTTCAGATCTAATCCTAGCAAATAACCGTGAAGGGATTGACAACCCCTTTATAGAGTTGGGTGCAAGAGTTTGATTGTTTGTGTAGGTGCATCCATTGGTGACTTGCTTGTTCCTCCTACTAGATTGATACCTTGGTTCTCAACAACTGAGGGAAATACTAACCTACTATGCTGCATCATCGTTTCTTCTTCACGGGAAAACCAACGCATGATCACGAGGTAGCAATAATGATTTCTAGCGCCGTTCCGGGGGAAGGTACACATGAAACCTACAAAGTACCCATCACAAACTCATCTCTTGCATTTACTTTATTTTCCATTTGCCTCTCGTTTTCCTCTCCCCCACTTCTAAAATGATTTTCAGAAAATACCAAAAAGATTTGCCTTTTTTGATTGCCCTTCTTTCATTCGCCTTTCGTTTTCTTGTGTGCTTGATTGCTTGCTTTGTCAAGATGTCTGTGTATACTAAGTTGTGTGAATTTTCCAATACTAATAATAATGATTCTATTAGTAATCCTATTTCTCCCGCCACTAGTGCCGAATCTTATGAAATCAATGCTGCCTTGCTAAATGTTGTTATGAAAGAACAATTTCTGGCCTTCATAGTGAAGATGCCGCATCCCATCTAAATACATTCATTGAGTTGTGTGACACGCAAAAGAAGAAAGTTGTGGACAATGATATTGTTAAATTGAAGCTATTTCCATTCTCGCTACGAGATCGTGCTAAAACTTGGTTTTCATCTTTTCCTAAAAATAGTATTGATTCATGGAATAGGTGTAAAGATGCTCTTATTTCCATGTACTTTCTGCCCGCTAAGATCATCTCCCTTAGGATCGATATAATGAATTTTAAGCAACTTGATCATGAGCATGTTGCACAATCTTGGGAGAGGTTAAATTAATGATTAGGAATTCTCCCGCACATGGTTTGAGTTTATGGATGATTATACAATTTTTTTATGCGGGATTGAATTTTGCATCTAGAAATTTTTTATATTCTACCACGGGTGGTACTTTTATGGAAATCACATTAGGAGAAGCTACTAAACTCCTAGATAATATCATGACAAACTGCTCTCAATGTCGTACCAAAAGATCTCCTACTAGTAAAAAGGTGCATGCTATTGAATAAATAAATACTTTGAGTAAGAATATGGATGAATTGGTTTTTTTGCTAGTAAGAGTGCTCCTATTGATCCTAATGATATTCCATTGTATTCTTTGATTGGAAGGAACTATTTTGGTAACAATGCTTATAAAGGTAATTTCAACCCTAGGCCGTTTCCTAGTAATTCCTCTAATAACTGTGGTAATTCCTACTAAAATTCTTATGGAAGTTAATAAGATGCCCTCTAATCTTGAGAATGTTGTTAAATATTTTATTGGTCACAAAACGTTTTCAATGCTACTATTGAAGAAAAAGTGCTTAAGATTGATGATTTGGCTAGGAAGTTTGATATAATTTCTCTTGATATTGATTCTTTGAAAGCTAGATCTACTCCATCCAAGCATTATATTAAGGAGTCTTTAAAAGCTATGAGAATTTCTATTGATGAAAGTAAGGAAAGAACCGCTAGAATTCGTGCTAAGCGTGAATGGCTTGAAAAAGTGTTTTCTCACGATAATAATGATGAAGACCTTAAAGTGATCAATGTGAGTCCTATTGAACATTTGTTTTCCAATATAAATCTTTATAATTATGGGACTGGATATAAGCCAACTTTAGTTAAAAGGCGTCCCAATGATTCAGAGTCTAAAGATCTTAATGCTAAAATTGATAAAAGTGGGATTGAAGAGGTCAAAACTTTAAATAGCAATGAACCCACTCTTTTGAATTCCAAGGACGTTAATTATCATAGCTGATCTTTGATTGATTTTATTTACTTGCTTCAATCCATGTTGAATTCTCCTCATGCTTACAGTCAAAATAAGGCTTTTACTAAACATATAGTTGACGCTATCATGAAATATTTTGAAGAAAAACTTGAGTTAGAAGTTTCTATCCCTAGAAAGCTTCATGATAAGTGAGAACCTACTATTAAGATTAAAATCAAAGCTTATGAGTACCATGCTTTGTGTGATTTGGGTGCTAGTGTTTCCAAAATTACGAAAACTTTATGTGATGTGCTAGGTTACCATGATCTTGATGATTTCTCTCCAAATTTGCATCTTGCGGATTCCACTATTAAGAAACCTATGGGAAGGATTAATGATGCTCTTATTGTTGCAAATAGGCATTATGTGCCCATATATTTCATTGTTCTTGATATAGATTGCAATCCTACATGTCCTATTATTCTTGGTAGAACTTTCCTTAGAACTATTGGTGCTATTATTGACATGAATGAAGGAAACGTTAGATTTTAATTTCTATTAAGGAAAGGCATGGAACACTTTCCTAGAAATAAAATAAAATTTCCTTATGAATCTATTATTAGAGCTACTTTTGGATTGCATACCGAATATGACAATACCTACATCTTTTGCGTTTTGCCTAGCTAGGGGCGTTAAACAATAGCGCTTGTTGGAAGGCAACCCAATTTTATTTTTGTGTTCTGTTTTTTTCTTATGTTTTCGAGTGTTTACCACATTACTACTTCTTTAGTAATTGTGTTTTGGTGTTTTAATTAGTGTCTGAGCCAAGTAAAACCTTTCGGGTGATCGATGGTAGTTGTTGATTTGATCTTGCTGAAAAACAGAAACTTTTGCGCTGAGTCCAGGAATTGTCTAATTTTTTAAGAGCGTCGACTTGATCTGAACTTGTTACACAAGATTGATATATAAATTACCCAAGTTTTCCTAAGTTTTTAAGAATTGGTTGATTTACATAAGTATACGAAGTTTCCAGGTTGCTACACACTATTCTGTTTTTGACAGATTCTGTTTTCTTTGAGTTATTTCCCTATTTTGATGAATCTATGGGTTGTATCATGTTGTATGAGCCATGGAGAAGTTATATTGCAGTAGGTATAACGCCAATATACATAAATAATGAGTTCACAACAGTACCTAAAGTGGTGATTTTTTTGCTTATACTAACGGATCTCATGAGTTTTCTGTTAAGTTTTGTGTTTTGAAGTTTTCAAGTTTTGGGTTAAGATTTGATGCACTATGGAATAAGGAGTGGAAAGAGCCTAAGATTGGGGATGAACAAGGCACCCCAAGTCATATTAAAGGATGCCAAAGAGCCTAAGCTTGGGGATGCCCCCCAAAGGCATCCCCTCTTTTGTCTTCAATCCATCGGTAAATTTACTTGAGGCTATATTTTTATTCACCACATGATATGTGTTTTGCTTGGAGCCTCTTGTATGATATGAGTCTTTGCTTTTTAGTTTGCCACAATCATCCTTGCTGCACACATATTTTGAGAGAGACACGCTGAACCATGAATTTATTAGAATACTCTATGTGCTTCACTTATATCTTTTGAGTTGGGCAACTTTGCTCTATGTGCTTCACTTATATCTTGTAGAGCATGGTGGTGTTTGCATTTTTATAGAAATACTTGAACTCTCGTACCTCACTTATATTATTTTGAGAGTTTCTAAAACAGCATGGTAATTGGTCTAGGTTATGAATTTTGTCCTAATATGATAGGCATCCAAAAGGCATATAATAAAAACTTCCATATTAAGTGCATTGAGTATTTACGAGTAGTTTGATTCCTTGCATAAAGTTTTTAGATATAAATATGGTAATGTTAAGAGACATGTTAGGAAGTAAATTGTGATTTGGTAAAAATACTTGTGTAAAGGTTTGTGATTCCCGTATCATGCACGTATGGTGAACCGCTATGTAAGGAAGTCGGAGCATGACTTGTTTATAGATTGTCGACCTTTTTGTGAGGGTCGGGGCGCGTGATGGTTAACTCCTACCAACCTCCCCCTAGGAGCATGCGTTTAATGCTTTGATTCAATGAGTAATAGACTTTTGCAATAAGTATGTGAGTTCTTTATGACTAATGTTGAGTCCATGGATTATACACACTCTCACTCTTCCACTTATGCTAGCCTTTGTAGTACCGCGCAACTTTTGCCGGTGCATCAAACACTTTCCTCAAAACAGTCACCATATACCTTCCTCAAAATGGCCATCATATATCTTTCCTCAAAACAACCACCATACCTACCTATTATGGCATTTCCATAGCCATTCCGAGATATATTGTCATGCAAATTCCACCGTTTCCTTTTCTGACAGGCATCATCACTTCGATATTGCATATAGAGTCATATTTTGTCATAGGTATTGAGTTGTAATTTTATTTTGAGATGTAAGTAAATAAAAGTGTGATTACTATCATTATTATAGCATGTCCCATGTGAGGAAAGGATGATGGAAGCTATGATTCTCTCACAAGTGGGGATGAAATTCCGGACTTTATGAAAAATAAAAGAGGCCAGCGAAGCCCAATAAAAAAATGAATAAAAGAGGCCTTAGATGCCCACAAAAAAAATGAGAGAAAAGAGAGAAGGGACATTGCTACTACCTTTTTCAACCCTTGTGCTTCAAAGTTGTTGGGGAACGTTGCATGGGAAACAAAAAATTTCCTACGCACACGCAAGATCTATCCATGGTGATGAGCATCTACGAGAGGGAGAGTGGATCTACATACCCTTGTAGATCGCTAAGCGGGAAGCGTTAAGAAATGCGGTTGGTGTAGTCGAACGTCTTCGCGATCCAAATTCCCGAGCGTCCCGTGATCTCATCACGACCCGTCCCGCGATCCAATCATGATCCATCCCGCAAACTTATCACGATCCATCCCGCGATCACATCACGGTCCTTCCGATCTAGCGCCGAACGGACGACAACTCCGCGTTCAGCACACATACAACTTGATGATGATCTCCGCCTTGTTGATCCAGCAAGAGGGACCGGAGAGGTAGAAGAGTTCTCCGGCAGCGTGAAGGTGCTCCGGCGATGGTGGTGGAGCTATTCCGGCAGGGCTTCGCCTAAGCACTGCAGAAATCCGATCTAGAGGAGAAACTATGCACTACAGGAATGGGTAGCACGTGGCTGATAATCAGGTGCCAAAAACCTAAAACCTCTAGTATATATAATAGGAAGAGAGGAGGAGGCTTGGCCCTCAAGGAACCAGCCCTTGGTTCGGCCGAATCAAGGAGGAGAGGAGGACTCCTCCTCCAATCCTAGTAGGACTAGGATTCCTCCCTATTTTGCCTTTTTCCACCTTTTCTCTTTCGGTTTTCTCTCCCAGCCGCATGGGCCTTGTGTGGAACTTCCAAGATGTGCGCCTATCCGTTTTGAGGCTCAAGGTCCTCGCAAAGGATAGATGCGTATCTTGCCGTTAGCAAGATAAGTATCATCACAACATACATTACAGAATGAGATAAGCATAGAGAATTGGCTTACACTCGCCACATGCTAACTTACAATATCACTCAGTGCATACATCAAGTTTAACACAGGGTCCGGCTACGGACGAAAACAAACGATAAAAGACAGTTGCGATGACACTATCAAGCTGCCCAAGATCACGACCAAGTGCTCTACTCATCGGGGTACGTGACGTACATGCGGCCTCTCTCTTCATCATACTCCCACTAGAGCTGAGTAAGGTCATCCGTCACCTGATCATCTGCACCTGTACCTGGAGTTGGTTGTAGTAAACTGTGAGCCACAGAGGACTCAGCTATCAAGTAACCCGGGTACCGAGACTATTAAAGCTTTAGGTTGGGAATGGTGATGTTTAGTTTTCAGCAGTGGTAAGCATTGTATGGTGGCTAACTTACGCAGCACTAAGTAAACATGAGTGGCCTACGCAATGCGATCGAGTCTAACATAATCTCTAAGAGATCCTGAACACCTTCTTACATCAATCATAACCCCACCGTGTTCTCTCCCGGATCATGTTCACAGGCAGAGACAGTCACGGTTACTCACACAGTTGGTGTATTTTATTAGAGTTTACTTCAAGTTAACTAGAACCGGGTGTTAAACAAAATCCAAGTTGCCACATAACCGCGGGCACGGCTTTCCGAAAGTTTTAACCCTGCAGAGGTGCTCCAAATAGTCCATCACAAATAACCACACTCTGCGGGAATTCCTTGACCACGGATCTCGTGGTCTTCATTGGTAATTCCAAAGGAATTCCAACACTTCGAGAAACCCGAAGAAAGTCAGAGTCCACACGCAAGATACTCGATAAAGGTAAAGAAAGTCCAGCAAGAACACCCAACGTGTCGACAACCCGATAGGAGCCGCGTATCTCGTTTTCAGGACACGACAGATGAGCGATGGTTACCACGCCAATCACCGAGTTGCCCCGGGCGGCATTAATAAGCTGCTCTGGTTTGGACCAACACTCATGCAGAACACTGGCCCAGGGGTTGATTAAATTATCCATGGGGTTGCAAAGCCCTATGCAAGTTGGCATGATGAAAACAGATTTCAGGGACTTAGTGAAAATTCCAGTTTTCTGGAATCTGTGATTATAAAGTAGCAAGTTGACAACATTGATTAAACATGTTAGACAGCTCCTGTTGACATGAAAATTAACAGGATGGTAGATGGCAATGTCTACTCCAAATAGCTATCACTGAGCATGAGCAAATACCCAACATATCACTAGCTACAACCCACTCTTCAAGGCATAAAAATAACAGCAGATTCTCAGACTTAGAAAAAATCAGCATGTTGAAATCAGCAACATTTTAGTAGCTACTTTAGAGCATGGTTCCCACTCATATGAAAGTTTAACATGACAAAAATAAATACCATGGCATTCTAATCATCATAGACTACCACATTCATGTTGGCACAAATATTATAGCATGCATGGATTAAATGTAACAAAAATGACAAAATGGCATTTTGAGAAAAAATGACATTTTGTCCAACTTGCACAAAAGACCAAAGCAATTTCACCAATGGATTCCTGAGATTATTCTACTCCAAAATCATGTATTACACCCCTATACTTCTATGGAGCATCAAGCCACAACACTAGATAGAAAAACAACACCCCTTCCTATAAGTGAAAGCATACCAAAAATGCACATAATTAAACCAACATAACCAGCATTGGAACTACTACTCTAATTGGAAATGATCTAATAACATCAAAACAACAACACCTAAATAAAACAACTAGAGTATGACAAGTGGGGCATGGCCCACTTGCCACACACACACACAACCACTACACCTATACACACACACAAACCACATGTGTGTATGCCTAAGCACACACACACACAAGCACATGCATGTGCATGCTCACATGCACATATACATAAACTCAAAAGCACACACATATGTGTGTATGCAAGAGCACACACACATACACACATAACACTAAGACACACACCACAAGTATATGTATGTATTCATACATACACACACACTACGCCACTACACCATCACTATACCTACATACACACAACGTACATAAATACACCCTATACACTACACATACATGTGTGTATGCAAAACATACACACACACAAATACACCACTCACACACACATGCACATAAGTGCACCACACACACAACACTGCCACACACACAAGCACACACACCAGCTCACACACACACACCGCCTCTTCGGATCTGGCTATAGCCGCACCAGATCCGGCCCAACACACACACGCGCGCACGAGATCCGGTCCACACACACCGGATCCACACACACAACACCTAGACGAGCCAGTCCACAAAAACGAAAACAAAAGGGGGGGGGTGAAGCGGGCTCGAACCCGCGACCTTGCGGTCTTCCCCCGAGCCGGACACCACTGCGCTACGCGATCGGTTCTTACTAGTATAGGGGCCTCGCACCACTTAATCTGACTCTGCGCTGCTAACTGAACTGACTGAAAAACAGGCACTTTAACTGAAGAAGATTCAGGGCTCCACGATCACCTACTGGACATGCTTACTGCACTGACTACACAAGGATGAACCGCTGCAAAAGGGGCGGGAATGAAACGGCTAGTCAAGCACCTACTCTACGGGCACGAACCGCACGCTCTTAAGCCACTGGACACACACGCATGTCGCCATGGCGGAACTGAGCTCACGACTCGACAGGATCTACGCATGCACGAAACATAGAAGGCACAAAGGGCTTGGGTCGATGCAAGCTCACCTAGGGGAACGCACAGGAGACAACGGAGCCGAAGAGGAAGCAGATCGCGCGCGGGAGGAGGAAGAAGATGTCAGAGCAGAGATTCTGCACCCGAACGAGGATGTGGATGAAGAAGACGAAGCAGGGGACCTTCCAGTCCCCTAGCGCCGGGAATGGGGAGCGGGATCCATCCACTTGCCCTTGGACACGGCCGCGATGACTTGCCTGCGCCCGAGACTTGCCGGAGCCGACGAGCCCTTCGATGTCGCTCTCTGAACCTCGTTCACACTTACCCGACAGAGGAGGAAGAACAGAGGAGAAGAAAGGGGAAATAGGAGCGGCGGCAGCAAGGAGGAACCCTAGAGAAGCGGCACGGACGCCAAGGGGGATATATGCGCGCCGAAACAGACGGCAACGCGACGGAAAGGGGACGGCGGAGCATCTCCTTTCTCTGAACCTGACGGTAGCGTCGACGCGACAGGTAGCCGTTAGGTTCGGCTGGGCCACTTGGACCGGAAGCCCACATACACACACTCTCACTCATACCAAATAAACAGAAGGGTTTTCCCTTTTTAAATAATCAGACACACTGAAAATAACCCCCCAAGCAATAAAAGTTTTTTTAGAGTAAAACAAAAATAGTTTTGTAGAGAAAATAATATGCTCTAGTTAATAAAAATGTTAAATGGAGTTATTTAACAAGATAATTTTTAATATATTAATAAAACAGCCCCTGTTTTAAATAGATACAAAAATCCAAACACTCCAAATAGCAAAAGTTTCGCTCCCACTATTCATAAGAACATAAGGGCCACCTCTTGAACATTTTTAAAAGATTTTTGAAACAACTTAAAATCTACCAAGAATCATATTGGAATAAAGGCAATGAGAGGGGTTTTAGAGAAGAAGAAAAGAGAGGAAGAAATGGGAGATATTGCACACATGGAATCCACCACACTCAAGCCAAAACCACACATGGCACCTCACATACATGACACCAACACAGACACACAACACAAGAAAACAACATGATAGGCATGATGATGAAATGATGGATGACATGATGCATGAATGCAAAACACCATGAAGACAAAGGTGCAAATCATCTCATAGCTCATGACACAAGGTTCATACATATGGTTACATGCCAAATAAGGTAGGGACATCACTTGGGATGTCATAGTATCCCACAGCCCATGTAGCCTCTTGGGTCGAAATACCCCTCCCGATGGTCTCCCGGTACACTACCGACACTCCCTAGTACACTACCGATGAGCCCGAAACTTTTCCGATGGCCAAAATAGGACTTCCCATATATCAATCTTTACCTCCGGACCATTTCGGAGCTCCTCGTGATGTACGGGTTCTCATCCGGGACTCCGAACAACCTTCGGTCACCACCATACATAACTCTATACTACCGAAACATCACCAAACCTTAAGTGTGCAGACCCTCCGGGTTCGAGAACTATGTAGAGATGACCGAGACACCTCCATGGTCAATAACCAATAGCGGGACCTGGATGCCCATATCGGTTCCTACATATTCTATGAAGATCTTTATCGGCCGAACCTCTATGTCAAGGATTCAGTTAATCACGTATGATGTTCCCTTTGTTCTTCGGTATGTTACTTGCCCGAGATTCGATCGTCGGTATCTCCATACCTAGTTCAACCTCGTTACCGGCAAGTCTCTTTACTCGTTCCACAATACAAGATCCCGTGACTAACACTTAGTCACATTGCTTGCAAGGATTATTGTGATGTTGTATTACCGAGTGGGCCCTAAGATACCTCTCCATCACATGGAGTAACAAATCCCAGTCTTGATCCATGCCAACCCAGAAGACACCCTCAAAGATACCTGTAGAGCACCTTCATAGTCACCGAGTTATGTTGCGGCGTTTGATACACACAAGGCACTCCTCCGGTGTCCGTGAGTTGCATGATCTCATGGTCATAGGAACATATACTTGACATGTAGAAAATAGTAGCAATAAACTGACACGATCATATGCTACGTTTGTAGTTTCGGTCTTGTCTATCACACCATTCTCCTAATGATTTGATCCCATTATCAAATGACATATCATGTCCATGGCTAGGAAACCTTAACCATCTTTGATCAACGAGCTAGTTTATTAGAGGCACACTAGGGACATGGTTTTGTCTATGTATCCACACATGTATGTGAGTTTCCGATCAACATAATTATCGCATGGATAATAAAAGATTATCATGAGCAAGGAAATATGATAATAACCAATTTATTTTTGCCTCTAGGGCATATTTACAACAAAAGTAGCACCATGATCTTCATGATAGAGAGTCTCCTATTTTGTCACTTTCATATAGCTGGTGGATTTTATCTTCATGATGCACGTCCACTTAGTTTCCTTTTGAGCTTTCATACACTTATCGCTCTAGTGCATCTGTTGCATGGCAATCCCTACTCACTCACATTGATATCTATTGATGGGCATCTCCATAGACCATTGATATGACTAGTTGATGTGAGAACATATTCTATTCCACCTATAGTGCTATATCCATGGATCACGCTCATGTATTGCGTGAGAGTTGAAAAAGTTTGAGAAAATAAACGTGTGAAAACAATTACTTGACTTTTCATCGGGGATGTGCACGATATAAATATTTTGTGTGGGGAAGATGGAGCATAGCCAGACCGTATGATATTGTAGGGATAACTTTCTTTTGCCATTATATTTTGAAGAGATACAATTGCTTTGCTAGTATGCTTGAAATGTTATTGTTTCTATATAAACATTAAGTTTTTGTTTTGAGTCTTATGGATCTGAACATTCATGCCACATAAAGCATATTACTTGGATAAATATGTTAGGTAGCACTCCACATCAAAAATTCTGTTTTTATCATTTACCTACTCGAGGACGAGCAGGAATTAAGCTTGAGGATGTTGATACGTCTCCAACGTATCTATAACTTTTTATGATGGCATGCTATTATATTATCTATTTTGGATGTTTTATATACATTAATATGCTATTTTATATTATTTTTGGGACAAGCCTATTAATCTAGAGCCTAGTGCCAGTTTCTGTTTTTTTCCTTATTTTTTAGTTTTGCAGATACAGAATATTAAATGGAGTCCAAACGGAATGAAACCTTCGGAAGGAATTTTTCTGGACGGAAGCAAGTCATCCAAGCTTGGAGTGCACGTTAGGGGAGCTACCAGGGCGCCACAGGCCTGCTAGGCTTGTCACCTCCTGGAAGGTCTCCTAACCGTAATTCTTGGCCTATAAATATCCAAATATTCCCCCAACATCAAAACGAGCCACTCAAATACTTGTCCGCCGCCGGAAGCCTCTGTTCCCGAGAGATCCAATCTTGGAGCCTTTTCCTATAATCTACCGGAGGGGGTTTCAATCATGGAGGGCATCTACATCAACTCCATTGCCCCTCCGATGATGCGTGAGTAGTCCACCACACACCTACGGGTCCATAGCTAGTAGCTAGATGGCTTCTTCTCTCTCTTTGATCTTCAATACCATGTTCTTCAAGATCTTCATGGAGATCTATCCGATGTAATCCTCTTTTGTGGTGTGTTTGTCAAGATCCGATGAATTGTGAGTTTATGTTCAGATTATCCGTGAATCTTATTTGAATCTCCTTTGATTTCTTATATCATTATATGCATGATTTAATATCCTTGCAAGTCTCTTCGAGTTATTGGTTTGGTTTGGCCAACTAGATTGGTAATTCTTGCAATGGGAGAAGTGCTTGGTTTTGGGTTCAATCTGCGGTGTCCTCATCTAGTGACATAGTAGGGGTAGCAAGGCAGGTATTGTATTTTTGCCATCAAAGGTAACAAGATGGGTTTTCATCATATTGCTTGAGTTTATCCCTCCAAATAAAGTTATCTTTCTTAATGCGTTACTATGTTCTTCATGAACTTAATACTCTAGATGCAGGCATGAGTCGGTCGATGTGTGGAGTAATAGTAGTAGATGGAGAATCGTTTTCGGTCTACTTGTCACGGATGTGATGCCTGTATGCATGATCATTGCCTTGGATAACTACATGATTATTCGTTTTTCTATCAATTGCTTGACAGTAATTTGTTTATCCACCATGATATTTTCCTTCAAGAGAGAAGCCTCTAGTGAAACCTATGTCCCCTAGGTCTATCTTCCATCATATATTTTGAGATCTACACTTTGATGCAATTTACTTATCTTTTACTTTCCGCACTCGTTTATATCTATCAATTTCAGATCCAATCCTTGCAAATAACCGTGAAGGGATTGACAACCCCTTTATAGCGTTGGGTGCAAGAGTTTGATTGTTTGTGTAGGTGCATCCATTGGAGACTTGCTTGTTCCTCCTGTTGGATTGATACCTTGGTTCTCAACAACTGAGGAAAATACTTACCTACTTCGCTACATCACCCTTTCCTCTTCAAGGGAAAACCAACGCATGCTCAAGAGGTAGCAATTGCCCACTTGGAACTCTCGACGCCTTGAAGGACAAGAAGGAATTGGCACGATTACGAAGACAACAGAAGACCCGTCAATGACAGCCATGAGGAACCACCTTTGTCATCAACTCACCAGACGCAAAGTTGTCCGAGACTCTTTATGAACAACCCAGATCGTTTCGATGAACAACAACAAGAGACATGGCGACACCTGCAGAAGACCCAGAAGACCAACCAGACTCCTCTCCAAGACAAGAAGCAAGAACGACTACTGAGTCCAAGAACCCCTAGGGTAGGATAGGTCGTGTGTTCCCTATGCGAAGTCGAGTCCATATGATGGTTCAGATAGAACCATAATTGTGTGTTGCTTGTTTTTGCATGTTTGTGCTTTGGTGTAAGTCACACTTTTGCCCCACGCAATAAGTACCCGACTAAGAACCCACCTTATCTTAATATGTGTGTCGAGAGGCCGGGTCGCACGCGTAGCAAAGGCATGCGAGGCTTGGCCGGCAAGATGAAGCACGGCGGCGGAGCCCGCGTAGTAGGTCGGCGAGCCGGGGGGTAGAGCGGAGGCGGCTCCGGAACGAGTGGAGGCCAGTAGGCGAAGCGAGCGGCAACAGTTTAAGGCGATGCGGCTCATAGCGCAGCAGCAACTCGAGGCGCAGGCGGCAGCTCAAATAGTGTCGGCGCACGAGGTGCACCAGAACCGACCATGGCATGGACACGCGAGGCTGACGCAAAGAGGTGCCAGCATAGGAGGAGCGCGTTCGAAGCGAAGCCGAGTCGGAGAGGTGATCATGATGGGGTCGGCTTGAGATGCAGCCACAAGGTGGTGGAGGAGAGACCGGCTCGAGGGTGAGCAGAGCAACGGGCGAAATGAGGCGGGTCGGAGGCGCAACGGCAAGGTGAAGCTTTGGCGGAGGAGGCGGGCTTGGGGCGGAGCCAGGGAGGCGCAGCAGAGCCGACAGGCCTAGCGCGGGGAGGTGAAAATGCTCGGAGTAGCTGCACGCGAGGGCAACTGGAGGCGAGGCAGGGTGGCTCTGGGCGAGGTCATGCAACATAGTCGAGTCGGCTCGTGGTGAGGGGGAGCCAACCGGCATGGTCGATGCGGATGTGAGGTGGAGTTGGTCGGGGCAGGTCGACGCGGAGGTGAGGTGGAGGCAGAGCGAGGCAGCTGTGTCGGGTCGATGCAGAGCTGAGGCAGAGGCAGAGCGATGCGGCCGGGGCGGGTCGACGCAGTGGTGAGGCGGAGGCACAGCCAGTGTGGGCGACTCGAGGCGGAGGCGAATCTCACGTGAGAGCACGGCCGCAGCGGTGAATCCGGGTGTGCCCGTACCTGCTTCCGTATCATAGCCCCATCCTCTTTTTAGGGACTCTTGGGTCGTTGTAGTACATGGAGAAGAAAATGTAGCTTTGTAGCCTCCATGCCAATAGCAGAAGCAACAACTTCGGTTGCCTTTAGCAGTAGTGCACGATTTAAAATTTGATGAGAAGCTTAACAGCAACAGAAATCTCCTCAGGACTTGGCCCTATACATGGATAGGAAGACATGGCCACGATGGTACCCAAGTAGCGGGACAACTGCTGCCTCAAAATACTGATTGCACGTGTACATGCAGTACACGTTGCTCTTTTTATGCCTAGCGTACCGATTCGATGGCGGCTTAGTGAAAATTGCATCAGATTCGGTAAACCATTGCAGCGAAAAATCTTGTCGATCTCGATCGGCGACTTTGCGGCGGCGCACCAACACCAACCCTAATTCTCGTCTTGATCTCCCGTCTCAACTCTGCCACCTCCAAATATGATTCTAATTATGACTATAAAAGGATTAATTTGCCTGCCCTGCGCAAGGTTATCCTAGTGTGATTGTTTCGTGTCGGGTCTTCTTCATCTGGTCAATCACAAACTTCTTGATCCCTAGAAGAAATACCTTCAAGAACACATCACCATTGTGTGTGGGCCCCATGGTGGGCGCCAATTGTCGTGCATTTGTCACGGTAAGATGTCCTCGTGAGAGAACTTAGGTATGAGGCCATTGTAACTATGTGGCGGCTTGAGAGGGGTTGGTCAGAATCGAGTGACGTGAGTTTACCTAGGCTCGGCCCCTCCGATGAAGGTAAAAGCCTACATCCTACTTTGGGTCTATATTGATGATGATGAGGATGATCTTGATTACAAGGGAGCGAAATTGCTAGCTCTAGTCTTGAGAGCCTCTAATCACTTGAACTTGTCTAAGACCTGTCTATTGAGACATCTAAAAACTTGACCCTCTGGGGGCGACCTGCCCCTTCTTATATAATGTGAAGGGGCGGTTTACATGTAGAGTCTAAGTCGGAATGAGACTTAACTTATTATGACTTCCCATCGCAGGTTTCTCTTCATGGGCTTCTGAGTCCCGGGCTTCTTATCTCCAGCGCGCGGCTTATAACCGGATGGCTTACGCTGGGCGGCTTATAACCGGGCTTATTTTCAAGACTCATCTTCAGCGAGTCATCTCCAGGACTTATCTTTAGGGACTCATCTGTCTGCCGGGTCATAACTGCCTGCCGAGTCATAACTATTTGCCGGGTTATAACTGTCTGTTGGGTCGTAGCTGTCTGTCGGTTATAACTGTCTGATGGGTCATAACTGTCTACCGGGTCATAACTGTCTGTCGGGTTATAACTGTGTGCCGGGTCATAACTATCTACCAAGTCATAACTGTTTGCCGGGTCTTAACTGTCTACTAGGTCATAACTGTCTGCCGGGTCTCAACAGGGATGCTTAAGTCCAAAGATGACATAATGTCAGGTCAACTTAAACCCAGAAATGAATTCATCCTTAGGGAGGATTATCCTTATGAGTCGGGTCTTGGTCGTGGGGAATATCCCTGACACTTCCTGATGGGAATAATGGTAGCGCACCTACGAGCGCGTTTGGTGTCAAGAAGCGCGATGAGAAAAAAGTAAGTTGCACAAACACTTCAAAAAAATTCGAGCCTTTCCTTGTTTGTGTCGGAAAACTTCCGCTCTAAGGACCCTTGTCAGATTCGTTGCGTGCTTGGGTGTTAGAAGCATGCCCGACACTTAAGGTTGCCGCGATGAGGACGATAAGGCGGCCTTGCTGAAAGCAACATCTCTATTAGGGTGCTCAGGATTTATCCTTAGAAGCATCCGAAGGGAGGAACGGAAATGAACATTCATAAAACACATAGCGGGCTCATTGCCGTTTTTAAGCTACCCATTATTCTCCCTTCATTTCCTCACAGGGTTATATTAGGTACGATTTAAATACAAAAGGAGAACGTCGATGTCAGCCTAAATCCAAAAGGAGGATGCCAAGCTCGGCGACGGGGTCAGGACGGTGTATGATTTACTCTAACGCCCCCTTCAGCCTCCGGAGGGAGATCTGCCACTACGATGTGGCAATTGATCTGGAAAAAGGGTCTCATGGATGGAGCATCAGTCCTGGATCCTAAAACCCTAGATATGATGCCATGCGTGCCTAGCCAGACTCCTCTTTTTTTATGTCAAAGGTGCTGCCGTCGTCGTCGTTATCGCTGGAGGAGTCATAGTCTCTGCCGCTAGAGCTCTTCACGCAACACTCTAGGCACACGTCGGACACCCCAAAGATCTTCACAACGAGGGTGGTGGAGCCGTCAAAGTTGAAGTGAAGGAGATGCCCGGGGCCCAGACCATGGGATCGGGTGAGGGAGTCCTAGATTAAGGGGTCCTCGGGAGGCCGACCTGTATCTTATGGGCTGGACTATATGGGCCACTTACCGAGCATTGGATCGATCGAAGGTCCTGCCTCCAGGAAACAAGCTTCGGGAATCGTGGCTTCTCCTCCACACATTATGTAGCGCATAGGCATGTTTATCCTTTTGGCATGTTAGCGACCATGTGTAAACCCTAGGTACCCTTAGAGTCTATATAAGCCAGAGGGTTTTAGGTTGTAGAAGGAAGACAACTCATCTAGGGGTTAGCTATTCGATCTCATGGTAGATCAACTCTGTAACCTACATATCATCAATACAACCAAGAAGGACGTAGGGTATTACCTCCATAGGAGAGCCCAAACCTAGGTAAACATCATCTCCTTCGTCTCCTGTTACCATCGATGGTAGTCTCACAGCTCGGGACCCCCTAACCGAGATCCGCTGGTTTTGACACCGACATTGGTGGTTTCATTGAGAGTTCCGCTGTGATCGCCCAAGGAATCGATGGCTCGCCTTGTTATCAATGAAGAAGTCTGCAACATGGACACTTTCGTCCCCGGACAGATCTACCCTTCGACAGCATTGTGCTACATGCCGACCCCACCGGCCATCTAGGCCGTGTTGGAAGTTTCGCCCCTGATCAGGCGGTCAGATTCGGGAACCTAGAGTTCTCCATAGACTCTCGGGGCGACCTGTCATTAACCGGGCTCGCAGTCTTGCCAGCTATGCTGAAGACTCTAAGGCTTTAACCTCGGATCCGTCTTTCGGTCCCGCCCATGGAATCTACCCCGGGGACGACCAGACCCCTAGCCCGGATCTGGCCATAGTGCCAGATGTCTGGGTACCCGTTCTTTCCGAACACTCCCCTCGCCCGGACGCATCGGAGGTCAACTCTGAAAGTCCCGAACAGATTGACCCGATCGAGCTCTCGACACTTAACGAGGCCCTAGATCTGATCTCGTCAATGAACATTACCGACGATCCAACCCCGATCCATGCTCAGATCGGTTACAAGGCGAGTCAGGACGAATTTTTGGTCCCGCCCACCACCCACTTGGTAGCCACCGTCGACGACTTAACTAACATGCTGGACTATGCCTCCGAGGAGGTAGAATACATGGATGAGGAGGATTGCGCTCCCACCCCCATTAACACCGAGCGATGGGCCGCCACCTCCACATACGACGTCTACATGGTGGACACTCCTGGCGCTAATGGCGAGAACACGCCTAAAACGATGGCGACAAGTCAGGCGAAGCGTCGTCAAGGCGTTGTAAGCCGCATAAATGGTCAAAAAGGAAAAAGGGGAGGAAAGCTATCATCGGCACTGGGGACGAAGATACCCTGAGAGACCTCGACGATCCACACAGAAGGTTGCTGCCGCAATTTGATGACGAGCTCACTGATAGTCCATCTCCCAAACATATCCCATATGATAAGCCAGACTGACCACCTCGAGGACGAGACAAGATGGCCGAGGACACCAGTTATAGGCCGGTAATGCACCTAAGATGAGGAAAGGAGCCACTAGATCCCGATGATAGGTTGGACCTACGACACGACCTCGACCACACAGCAGGTCGTATGAGATCCATCTACGGATCCAGAGGGTATTCACCCGATAGACGGGGCGGGCACATGCCCTGGCTAGACCGTAACAATAGAGGCCGAGAATACAACTGGACTAGAACAGATGCCGAATACCGGCACGACATAGCTCGGGTCAGAGGCTCCAACCACCACTATGTTTCACCGATGAGGTGATGCGGCATCAGTTCCAAGAGGGGTTTAAACCCGTGAACATAGAGCAGTACGATGGGATAACTGACCCAACTGTATGGATTGAGGACTTCCTCCTCCACATCCACATGGCACGAGGAGATGATCTCCACGCCATCAAATATCTCCCCCAAAAACTCAAGGGGCCAGCTCGACACTGCTTAAACAGCCTCCCCGAAAACTCCATTGGATACTGGGAAGATCTAGAGGATGCATTTTGATCTAACTTCCAGGGCACCTATGTTCGGCCGCCGGATTCCTCCAACCTAAGCCACATCGTTCAGAATCCCAGAGAGTCTGTGCGACAATTCTGGAATCAGTTCTTGACCAAGAAAAACCAGATTGTTGACTGCCCGGACGCCGAGGGAATAGCCTCCTTCCGACACAATATTCTGAATGAATGGTTGGCCCGCAGCTCGGCCAGGATAAACCTCGGACCATGTCCGCCCTTACGTCACTCATGACCTGCTTTTGCACGGGCGAGGATAATTGGCTAGCAAGACGTAGCCACAACTCCGAAGATCCCGGAACATCCGAAGTTCGGGATGGCAACGGGAAACAAAAGCGCAACTAGAACAAGCGAAGGCACAACAATAGTGATGCCGATGACACGACCGTTGACGCCGGCATCCGCAATTCCCAACCTGGGCAATAGAAGAAGCCTCCTAAAGGCAATCGCGACGGACCAACCCCGGAGAAGATCATGGAAAGGCCTTGCCAAATCCATGACACTCAAGAGAAGCCCGCCAACCACACGCACTCTTGGGGATATAACCCCGTGGTCTGACCCACCCTGAGGGCTCCGGGGCATACCTGACGGCTCGTGCGCCGGCCCAAGAGTGAGCCATAAAGACTTAAAGCCCAGGATGCTTGGCAGCTCATAGGATGGACCGGAGAGTGGCCCGGACGAAGAAGACCGAGCATGTAAGACGCAGGGGGACATCTTGAACAGGAAAGGGAAGAGAAGATATAGGTAGACTCGGATAGATGAGGAGAGTTGGTTAGAACTTGTACGACCCGTGGTCTTGGCTTCCTATATAAACGCAGACCCGGGGCGACTAAGAGATCAGGTTACTGAGAACTAGGTCAAACTTTAGCTCCCTTGTAATCGATACATCAAGCAATACAAGCATAAGCAGGACGTAGGCTATTACCTCAACTTGAGGGGCCGAACCTAGGTAAACTCGTGTCCTTCGTCCCAAGCAAACCCTTTGAGTCCATCGCATTAGCAATGGCCTCTAACCCAAGTCCGTTCACCCAGACATCTTTCGTGATAAAACCACGACAGTTGGCGCCCACCGTGGGGCCCGCGCTCGGTGGTGTTGAGTTCTCAAAGGGCTCTCTCTTGGGGCTCGAGGGATACGTAGTTGGAAGGATGAGTAAGAGTCGCCGCGGCCGGCTCTACATCAATGATGCCAGCTGGGGGCTTGACGCTGGCTCTACGGAGTATGGTTTCCGGGTTCCGTTCGGCGGGATCCATGTTTTCATCGGTAGGGTTGACGGATCTACACACGGGTCGGACGTCTGCACCAACATCATCGAGCCGGCTCGGCGTACGCAACCTGCCCGTAATGTGCAACCCGCCCGCATTAACCCGGGTCGGAAGCATGTCTTCATGGGCTTCACTCAAGGTATGGATCTGGAGGCTTTCGAATCGCAGGAAACTCTTGTTTATTCAGAGGACGAATCTTCGAGCGAAGAAACAGAGTCAATTTACCAGCTTCACAATGGTGGTCTCGGGGGCTACGACGAGCTTTGCCCTGAGTCGGATCACTCTGAGTCGGAGGATGTGAGGCCGGCGGTTCATGCTGCCGTGTTCATGGCGGGGTCAGCCCCTGGCACGAGTAGTACGACCGCGGGAGCAGCAACCTCGGGTGCTAACCCACCGCCGCCGGCTCAAGTTCTTCTAGATTCGATGAACGAACTCGCGGCCTTAATGGCTACTGAAGTCACACCAGATAACCAGGCAGCTCGGAACTTAAAGATTGTGAGGATCAAGGACCGGATGGCAGAGGAGCAGCAGAGGATGACTAAGCTAAAAGTCCAGATGGAGGAAGAGGCAGAACGTATCAAGACAGACGCCTTCCGCCTTAGGCTGGAGCAACAGTCGACAGCTGTGGTGCATCGGATGAGGCATCAATCCCCTTTGCCGAACTTTATGAGGCTAGGAACCTCTTCAATACGCCAGGGAGCGGGCAAGCAACAGATGCACCTGGGAGCCGCCCGGCGGCTCGACCGGCATCTCATCTGGCCGGACAAAACCAGGCCTCACTAGTGGTCTTTCCAACACCGGCGGGTCATTATTCTAACCCGGCCGACAATATGGTGGCGGCTGCCACCCGGCTTGAGACAATTCCCATTCTGGATGAAGCGCCCTTTGCGGAAGATGTGCGGAACGCCATTGGATACCTGCAGATGGCGATGGCCCAGCAGGAGAAGTATACTCACAGCTAGAGCCGTGTTCATTCAACCCCTCTCCCCAGCCGAAGCTTTAGCCGGCGCTACGAGTCACCAGTGGTTTCCAGCAGCATCTGACACAGAGAGATTCCGGCGGGTGATCAGCCGGGTATGGATACGCAGGCATTTGTGAACTGGGCGAGAAGCTAGAAAGAGGCGGCAGCTTTAGCCACGACGGCTCACCAGGAGCGCGCGCCCTCAGTTTCAGTAGGAGTGGGAGTGACCACCAGGGCTGTGGGAGTGCCATGTTTATCACCAGCTCTACGGAGTGAGCGGTTGCCAAAGGATTTCAAAGGACCCCGCAAGGTCCCAAATTATACCGCTGATCTACCCCCGGAGGCCTGGGTGGAAAGTTATGAGCTAGCCATGGAGATGTTGGATGTCAATGAGGCGGTTTGTGCCAAGTACTTCATGATGGTGCTTGAAGGCCCGGCTCGCACGTGGTTAAAGGGATTGCCACCCAATACCATCAATTCATGGGCGGAGCTGAGAGCCGGGTTCATCAAAAACTTTCAAGGAACATGCAAACAGTCTATGACCATCGTGGATCTTGATCACTGTGTTCAACAGGAGAACGAGTCGGCTCACCATTGGGTTCGGCGGTTCTCAACAATCATCCACTCCTCGGAGTAGATCACGGCGGCTCAGACAGTGCTGATCTTAGAAAAGAACTACCACTTTGTCCCTCTAAAGCAGAAACTTGGCCGACTCAAGCGTATGTTTCAGGATATGGGAGAGCTCATGATGGGTCTCACAAAATATGCCGACTCTGACAATACGAAAGATCGGGCTCCGATGAGGAGAAGGCCAGCCAAGGCAAGAAGAACAGTCATATCAAGGGTGCAGCAAATAATGGTAGCCAGAGTAAGCGCAAGAATCTAGAGGCCAGGTCAGAACTGGTGGCCAATGCAAGCATCGGCTAGAATCATCCTAAGGGTAATGGGAGGTTCAGGCCGCCCTTTAACAAGAGCATGCCTTCCTTTAATTTGGAGGAGGCGCTTAAGAGGCCCTGTCCGGATCATAGTCAACCTGATAAGCCGGCGAACCACACATGGGGTGATTGCCGTTTCATGCAGAAACTCAAGAATCACTTTACACGACCCAACAATCAGGATAGTGGCCCGCCAAGCGGCTCAGGACACGGCGGGTCAGGGGCCGGATTTGGATCCGGCGGCTCAGGGTTCGGTCATCAAGGTAATCAAGGAAAACACCAGCAGCATTCTAGTAACAACAATTAGCAACAGTGTAATCAATCTGGTTATCAGAGTAATCCGAAGCAGCTCTATTCCGCATAGTATCATGTTTTCACGACCAGCCTCAACAAGCGGGACCAGAAGTTGCGCAAGCGGGCGGTCAATGCGGTTGCGCGGGCTCTGTCGCAGTAGTTAAAATGGTCCGAATATGACATAACGTGGAGCCGGGAGGATCACCCGCTGCGTGTCGATGACCCGGGGCGGCTGGCTTTGGTTGTGCCCCCCCCCCAAGTGGGAGGGTATATGGTGAATAAGGTGCTGATGGATGGAGGCAGTAGCATCAACATCCTTTACTATGATTCCTTTCGGCGGATGAAATTGCTTGACAAGGATCTAAAACCCTCATCCACCATTTTTCATGGTGTGGTGCCACGCAAGTCGGCATATCCGGTGGGCAGTATTTCTTTGGAAGTGGCTTTTGGTGACGAATATAATTACAGGGTAGAGCCCTTGTGGTTTGAAGTGGTCAAGATTAAGAGCCCTTACCATGCATTGTTTGGGCGGCAGGCTTATGCTAAGTTCATGGCTAGGCCCTTCTATGTCTACTTACAGCTCAAGATGCCCGGTTTAAATGGTACCATTACCATTCATGGTGACCGGAATACGGCTATTGAGTGCGAGGAAGGGGATGCGTCTTACACAGAATCCAGTTGTGCTCAGGAGGAGCTTAATTTTTATAAGGAGAATGTTGACCCGGAGGATATGACCCGCTGAAAAAGCCCACAACAGAGGTTGAGCCGCCCCTCCAGTTTTCAGCGAATGATACTAAGGCAGTAGATTTCACTCCGGGCGACTCATCCAAACAGTTCACCATTGGGGCTCACATGGATCCCAAATAGGAAAGCACGCTCATCGAATTCATCCCTAAGAACCGGGACATCTTCGCATGGAAACCTTCTGACATGCCGGGTGTACCGAGAGAGTTTTTTGAGCACAACCTTAATGTGGATCCTAAATTTAAGCCGATTAAGCAATTTCTACGATGGTTTAATGAGGAGAGACGCAAGGCTATTAGGGAAGAAGTTTCCCGGCTCTTAGCGGCGGGTTTCATTGCTGAGGTTTTCATCCAGAGTGGTTGGCTAACCCGGTGCTGGTGCTCAAGAAGAACGGCACGTGGCGTATGTGTGTGGACTACACAGACTTTAATAAAGCTTGTCCGGTGATCCGTTTGCCCTCCCTCGTATTGATCAAATCATTGATGCTACGGCGGGTTGTGAAAGCCTTTGCTTCCTGGATGCATACTAAGGGTATCATCAAATCAAAATGGTGGTTAAAGATCAGGAGAAGACGGCTTTTATTACACCTTTTGGGGCTTTCTGTTATGTATCTATGCCTTTCGAGCTCAAGAGTGCATAGGCGACTTATCAGCGATGTGTGCAGAATTGCCTTCACAGTCAGATCGGCCACAATGTCCATGCTTACGTAGATGATATTGTGATTAAATCAAGGAAGAAGGAGACTCTTTTGGATGACTTAAGAGAAAACTTTGACAATCTCCAGGTCTATAAGATGATGCTTAACCCGGCTAAGTGCGTTTTTGGTGTTCCGGCTGGCAAGCTCCTAGGATTTCTGGTTTCTGAGCTTGGCATTGAGGCTAACCCGGACAAAATCAAAGCTATCACTTCTCTGGCAAATCTAACATGTATTAATGATGTCCAGCACCTCGCAGGGCGGATTGCTGCGTTGATCCGGTTCATAAGCCACTTTGGTGAAAAAGCTATTCCCCTATATCAGATGATGAAAAAGATGCACAATTTTGTCTTGAGCAAGGTGGTGGGTGAAGCACTGGAGGCGCTCAAAAAACAGCTTACTGAGATGCTGGTGCTGGCTGCTCCCGCTGATAAAGAACCTTTACTTCTATACGTGGCGGCTAATAACCGGGACGTAAGCGCTGCAATTGTGGTCGAGCGCAAGGAAGGTGAGAAGGAATATCCGGTTCAAAGGCCGGTTTATTATATAAGTGAGGTCCTGACGGAGTCCAAGCAGAGGTATCCACATTGGCAGAAGCTAGTATATGGGGTCTTCATGGCCAACCGCAAGTTAAAGCACAATTTCTTAGGGCACCAGATAACCGTGGTCAGTTTTGCTCCGTTGGGGGATATAATTCAGAACAGAGAAGCTACTAGTAGGATTGCCAAGTGGGCATTGGAGCTGGGACCTCTCAATTTGAAATTTGTGTCGCGTACGGCCATCAAATCCCAAGCTCATGTGGATTTTATAAATGATTGGACGCAATGTCAAGCTCCCGAGAAAAAGCCGGATGACACATACTAGACTATACACTTTGACGGATCCAAGCAGTTAGAAGGATCAGGGGCAAGAGTTGTTTTGACATCTCCCAAATGTGATAAGTTTTGTTATGTGCTCCAGCTGATGTTCCCTTGCACTAACAATGTGGCTGAGTACGAGGCTCTACTTCACGGTCTCAGAATGGCCAAAGAGATGAATTTAAGCCGGGTAAGGTGTTTGGGCGACTCAGATCTGGTGGCTTAGGAAGTTTCGGGTACTTGGGATTCCAAAAACCCGCGGATGGCGGCTTATCGTCAGGCGGTTGATATTATGGCTGGTCACTTCAAAGGTTATCAGGTAGATCACATTGACCGTCGCAGGAAAGAGGCGGCTGATGCCCTATCACGGTTAGGTTCTCAACAATAGCCGGTGCCGCCCAATGTTTTTCTGGACGTCTAGCATCATCCGACTGCCAAGATGCCTTCGGAAGATGATTTGGTTGTTCTTGACCCGGAGGGGCAATTGGTGGCGGCTCTACATGATATTCCGGATTGGACTGTGCCCTACCTAGCCTATTTGACTTGGGGCGAGTTACCTGATGATGAAAATCTATCCAGACAGATCACCCGACGTTCTAAATCCATGACACTAGTTAATGGTGAGTTGCACAAGTGCAGCGTGACTGGGGTTTTTCAACGTTGTGTTTCACCAGAAGAGGGTCATCAAATCTTGAATGAAATTCATGCTGGAGATTGCGGACACCACATCGGCTCAAAATCTCTAGTGGCCAAGGCCTTCCGGCACGGTTTCTTCTGGTTGACGGCTCACAGAGATGCAGAGGACCTGGTCTGCAAGTGCGACGACTATCAAATGTTCGGCCGGCGTGCTCATGTTCCGGCTCAAGAGTTGAGGATGATACCAATTACTTGGCCGTTTGCGGTCTAGGGGCTTGACATGGTGGGACCATTCAAGAGATCCAATGATAAGAAAGCGCACCGCTTGGTGACGGTTGATAAGTTCACCAAATGGGTAGAGGCGGAGCCGATCAGCAAGTGTGACCCGGCTACGGTGGTTCAATTTGTTAAAAAGTTGATCTACCATTTTGGTTACCCCCACAGCATCATCACTGATAATGGCACAAATCTGTCCAAGGGGGCTATGAAAAAATTCTGCGACGAGGAGCACATCCGGCTTGATGTTTCACAGTGGCGCATCCACAGTCCAATGGTCAGGCTGAGTATGCCAATCAAGAAATTTTAAGGGGCATCAAGCCGCAGCTTATGGTTCCTTTGCAACGAATGCCCGGGTGTTGGGTAGAAGAGTTGCCTTCCGTTTTGTGGAGCATCAGAACCACCCCAAACAGATCTACACGTTATACACCTTTCTTCTTGGTGTACGGTGCCGAGGCAGTGTTACCAAACGACATCCGGCATGACTCGCCACGAGTGGCGGCTTATGTTGAGACGGACAATGAGACGGCATGTCAAGATGCGTTGGACGCTTTGGAGGAAGCACGAGAGCTGGTGGCTTCTCGGTCAGCGATTTATCAACAAGATCTGCGCCGCTATCATAGCCGCAGGGTCAAGACCCGGACGTTTCAAGAAGGTGACTTAGTGCTCCGGCTGATTCAAGACCAGACATATATGCATAAGTTATCTCCTCCATGGGAAGGGCCTTTCATGGTCAGCAGAAATCTCGACAACGGGTCATATTACCTCATCGATATCTGGGATGACTTAGATACGGCGGGTCAGGAGACCCGCCGGCCGTGGAACATAGTGCATTTATGGCCTTATTACACTTAAAGATGTTGAGACTCGCCATTGTACACTATCATTGTACATATCATATTTATATATGAATAAAGTAGCATCCCTGCAAGACGGGCCTCTGCTGTTTCACACATCTTCGCTCAGGCAAGAAGAATTCATAAATATTCCATTGACATATCAACTGCGACTGTCGAAGGGGGTTTCTTACCTCCGGGTATCACTTCTAACACCCTATTGGCTGGCTTTATGCCATCTCTGGCCAACATGATTAGCCGCGATTGTAGGGGGCTTCTTACCTTCGGGTATCGCTTCTAACACCCTAACAATCGGCGTTTACGCCATATTGTCGAAGGGGGCTTCTTACCTACGGGTATCGCTTCTAACACCCTATCGGCCGGCTTTATGCCATCTCCGGCTAACATGATTAGCCGCGGTTGTAGGGGGCTTCTTACCTCCGGGTATCGCTTCTAACACCCTAACAGCCGACGTTTACGCCATATTGTCGAAGGGGGCTTCTTACCGACGGGCATCGCTTCTAACACCCTATCGGCCGACTTCATGCCATCTTCGGCTAACATGATTAGCCGCGGTTGTAGGGGGCTTCTTACCGACGGGTATCGCTTCTAACACCCTAACAACCGGCGTTTATGCCATATTGTCGAAGGGGGCTTCTTACCAACAGGTATCGCTTCTAACACCCTATCGGCCGACTTTATGCCATTTCCGGCTAACATGATTAGCCGCGGTTGTCAAAGGGGGCTTCCCACCTTTGGGTGTAGCTTATCTAACCCTAACAACCGGCGTTCACGCCAAAAATGTTGACAAGTCAGCATAGTTATACAGGGGGTTTCCTGCCCTACGGGCGAAGCTTCTCAAGCCTTCTCGACCGGCTCTCGATCCAAACAAAGGATTCCTGTCAACATGTCGAGAAGACACGACATCTTCGGGTTGCGCTTTTAAGCCGGCTTCCCAACGGTGTAAAGATGTATTTACGCATACAGGGAGTTATGCTATGAAGAGTCAAAAAGGTATGCAAAGGGAAGGACAATGAAGATGACAGATTTAAAGCCGGATTTTTCATATGAGCACGATGGCACAAGTTCAACAAAAGCAAAAAATTACGGCTAGTCTATTACAGACGCTCTCTACGGCGCCCAAAATATCAATCAAGTTTTTACATCACCGCATGGCGGGTCATGGAGAGCCGACTATTACAAGTTTTCTATAAAAATGATCAGCTGTCTGGCGGGTCATCCTGCTCCAGCTCTTCGCTTGCCTTGATCTGGAGATTGTCCAAGTCCTAGTTGCAGTCGGTTAGAGCTGCAAAAGTTCCATCTTCAAATAAAGGGGACGGGTCAAGATCAGAGGCGAAGAGGTTCTTACTGCGGGCGGGTGTCAAATCTCTACACTCAAAGGGCGAGCCACGGATCCTCTTTTGATCAGCGCCATAAGCCACCTGGTAAGTCACCAGGTTAACCTCTTCTGCTAAAACGGAGGCTAGAACCTTGGAGTCCTTCACGCACCGGGTGTAATCAGCCTCTGTGAAATCAGAGCTGTCGTCCTTCTTGGAGGGAAACCCGTCCATCATGTCAGCCGGAGTAAGCTCTGGGGCGAAGGCTAGGGCCCGGCTTATGGCTGCAATTGCCCCTTGGCAGGCGGCTGATTTCTTCAACTGCCCAATTTGTTTTGGCATTGTGGACAGAAGTTCCAGGACCCCTTTGAGAGCCGAAGGGATGTTCTCTTTGTATTGCACAACCTTGATCGTGCAGACTGCCCTGCAGTACAATTGCTCGGTCAGAGTATATATCGCCTTCAAAGGCAGCAGGTTATCAGAGGCGACTTGACGGCTCCTGGGACCTGCATGAGACGGAGGCTATGTGATAAGTCACCGACATAAGTATAATACCTGGATTGAGCCAAGCTGCTAGAAAACTTACCAAAGAGAGCGGCTGCCATTTTTGAGATGTGGCACTTCAACGACTGCAACTCATCAGATACGATCATCAACCGCTGATCAACATCATCTGCCTGCTTAGTGAACGTAGCTTTTTCAGAGCCGGCGGCCTCTTTAAAGGCGGAGAACTCGGTTATGATCTTAGCCAACTCCTTGGAAAGCATCCGGCTTTTCTCATGAGCGGCACTCCGGGTTGCTTGCTGCGTAGCCAAGTTGGCTTTTTAGCTGGCCAGTTGTGACCCGTCTTCAGTTAAAGCCTCCTGTGACATATCAAAGCGTAAAGTAAACAGGCAAGTCTCAAACAGATTGCAATCAATATGCATGACCCTTGGGGGCTAATGTTTGTTTTCAGAAGTTCAGCATGAAAGTCCTGACTCAACTTTGAGAAGGATTGAGCCGGCCCTTGGGGGCTAATATTGGCTCTCTTATTTATGTTCTAAGAAATTCCGGTTCAAAATTATCAATTATTGAGGCGGCCCTTGGGGGCTACGTACTGACTTTCTAAGGAGGATCATGAGGAAAGTCCCGGCTCAACTTCCGAAAAGATTGACCCAGCCCTTGGGGGCTACATACTGGTTTTCTAAGGAGGATCATGAGGAAAGTCCCGGCTCAACTTCCGAAAAGATTGACCCGGCTCTTGGGGGCTACGTACTGGTTTTCTAAGGAGGATCCTCGGGAAAGTCCCGGCTCAACTTTTGGGAAAATTAAGCCGGCCCTTGGGGGCTACGTAAGGGTATAAGAAGGAAAAGGAATACCTCATATTTTGTCTTCATCAAGTTAACCAGCTTGAGCTCCAAATCTCGGCTTGTAGACAACTGGTTCATGTAGCCAGCGTGAAGTTCTTTAGCTGTCATTTTTTCCAAGGTAGGAAGCTCACACTCTAGCTTCCTAGAAGCTTCGGCCGTCTCGCTATGATTGGTCAGCACGTGAGGGGAAGGAGACTGCGAGCCGGTGCCAGTAATCACGACGTTCGGGACAACAATTTCGTCAGCAGCTTTGGCAGGGCTCAGTGGCTTGGGACAGTCCCTCTGCGGACTCTCAGGAATGATATCATCAACAGTCGGTTCGACAAAAGTAGCCGGCGGGTCCGGCTTAGCAAGCTCTGGCTCGGTGGCAGCAGTGCCAGGGGAGGACTTGTTGGTTTTCCTCCGCTTAGCTTGAGCCCTAGGAAAACATGAAGGTCAGAATTCAAGGATTACAACCGCCAAAGATCCGGGAGTAAAAGCTGGAAAATACTTATAGCGGTTTAATCTTGCGAGGCGGCAGAGCGGTTGTCGTAGAGTCGGCGGAGGAAGGTGATCCCTGAGAGACAATTCAGAAAAGATAAGACAACGTTGAGATTACAAAGGAAAAGCTAATCAAACGG
The DNA here is from genome assembly GCA_022496015.1 of Hordeum marinum. NCBI lineage: Eukaryota > Viridiplantae > Streptophyta > Magnoliopsida > Poales > Poaceae > Hordeum > Hordeum marinum. Next base: position 516,383,355 of record CM039673.1, read on the forward strand.
AGATACATACCTCTGCGGGGCGCTTCTTCTGAGCCGGAGAATTCGGTAAGCCGGACATAAGATCAGTGGAGCCGGCGCTCCGGGTCTGATGACGCTTGGCATGTTGTTGCTTTTTCAAAAGAAATTGGGGATCCAGATAAGCAAGAGGCTGAGAAAGATGAACTTTTCCAATAACCCGCCGTGTCTTCCGGGGGACAAAATATTCTGAGCCGGAAGAAACATAGATTATCTCAGGGGCGTTGGCGCGACTTGTCTCCACATCATCCTGTGAGTAAAGCGGGTGTTAGTAAAATGAAAGAACGAAGTCGCAGAAAGTAGCCAAGATTTTACCTCTGAGCCAGACGACTGTGTGGTTCAAAACATTCTTCTTGCAGGGTGGTCTTCTTTGGCCTCTTATCTAGGGCCTTCTTCTTGGTCTTCTTCAAAGGAGGGACATACTCCTTCTTCCAGAAATCAGAGTCAACCTGAAAAAGTAAGCTAGTTAACGGTAATAAATCAGTAAAACATAAGTGAAACAAGAGAAAAAAATGTGAAGAGTCGCCTTACATCTGGGGCCGGATTAATGGCACTAAAAGGCGCTAGCCCAATAGCGATGCAAGATCCGGATGTCTCATGGACAAGACTCTGGATAACGGTAGTAATGACGTCTTCGGTTAATGTTGTCCAGCTGAAGCACAAGGAACCATCATACTGGACCGTGTATTCACACATGAGGTGGCTTCTCTGGCTCAAAGGCATAATCCGCTAGGAGATCCAGCAGCGGATCAAGTCCAGTCCAGTTAAACCATTGGCCATGAGGGATTTTATCTTGGCATGAGCCGGCTCGAGCCTTATACGTACTGAAATCGACAGACGGCTAGGAAGCTCAGAAGTTGTCTTGAGCCGTGAGGGATGATAACCCGGTAGTGGATTTTCACCCTCCGGAGAAGTATCCTTATAATAGAACCAGGTCTTGTTCCTGTCCTTCGGATGACTCCGCATCTGCATAGCCAGAAAAGTAATATCCCTGCGCCTCTGGATAGAAATCCCACCAAGCTCTAGACTCGGACCGGCTTTCATCTCCGTTTGCCGGTTCACATAAAAGAATTCTCGGAACAGGCCCATAGATGTCTTGGTTTGTAGATAGACCTCACTGAGCACTTGAAAGTTGCATATATTTGAGACAGAATTGGGAGCAAGGTCTTGAGGATGGAGCTTATAGAAGTGAAGGACGTCACATAAGAACTTTGAGACGGGGGCACGAACCCATGTTCAATATGATCAGAAAAAACAACCACCTCACCTTCCTGTGGAATGGGCCTCAATTCATCACCCATGACCTGCCAATGGATGAACTCTTTGGAAGGAAGAGTACCCGCGTGTACAAAATCCATCAGGAACTCCTCCGGAATGCAAGACCCGACCTAGTTGCAGGAATTGGATGCACGAGACATCACGGCGGTTTAAGACTATGCAAGTCAAACACGGCGAGTCAAGAGAAGGCAAGTATCTACGGGCGACTTACGAGCTTAAAACTCTACAGATGAGACGCCATGATCCGCCTGATGAGAGCCGGAATGGTGTGGCGGGTCAATATAGCAAGAAGACGGAGTAAAATTCGGCTAAGTCCTAAAAACAGGTTTCGCAAAGTGCCGCTATGATCTTCGATCTACAAAATCAAGGAATAACTTCTATTTGCAAACCTAAGGATGAACTGGCAAAAACAAAGAAAACCTAAAATGACGAACGGAGCCACGATGAATGTATGCAGTATTGAGAACCGCCCAATACATAGCGGCACAGTGGGTCGAGCTATCGTTCAATGTTCATGCGCAAGACATGGCCGACATTGATGGAGCCCAGATTTCAAAATGGCGGCGGCGGAGCTTCCGCGAAAACCCTACCGGAGCCATTACGGATCTAAGGGGAGAAGAGTTTACCAGCGACGATACGATGAACACGGAGGGCAGTCTGGTTCGCAACAGGTTGATGCAGCGGCCTGTCGATGGCAAGGCAGAGACGGCGCCGGAGCAGGAGGCAATAGAAATTGCAGCGTCGGGAGGAAGAAGACGAGGAGCGATCGGGAGAAAGAAATGCTGCCCAGGGCAGTCCAATTGAATAGGGAAAAAGGCGGAATGGGCGTGAAAATCCAGGCGCCGGATGTCGTCCGACCGAGGCGGACGCCTCGACTTTCAGGCTGTTCGTTTAATGAGAAGGTTTGGTGTGTACGTTAGCGAATCTTTTTTGCAGGTCGACATGACGTCACGGCGGTTCATTTCTGGGCGACTTGCCGAGGAGTAAAAAGGAAAGGCTGAAGTGAGCTAGCTCAAATCAACCTGGGGCCTAATGTTGGGGATATAACCCCGTGGTGTGACTCGCCCTGAGGGCTCCGGGTCATACCTGACGGCTCGTGCGCCGGCCCAAGAGTGATCCATAAAGACTTAAAGCCCAGGATGCTTGGCGGCTCATAGGATGGGCCGGAGAGTGGCCCGGACGAAGAAGACCCGGGCATGTAAGCCACCCGGGGACAACTTGGACAGGAAAGGGAAGAGAAGATATAGGTAGACTCGGATAGATGAGGAGAGTCGGTTACAACTTGTACGACCTGTGGTCTTGGCTTCCTATATAAAGGCAGACTCGGGGCGACTTAGAGATCAGGTTATCGAGAACTAGGTCAAGCTTTAGCTCCCTTGTAATCAATACATCAAGCAATACAAGCACAGGCAGGACGTAGCTATTACCTCGACTTCAGGGGCCGAACCTGGGTAAACTCGTGTCCTTCGTCCCAAGCAACCCCGTTGAGTCCATCATGTTAGCAATGGCCTCGAACCCAAGTCCGCTCACCCGGACATATGCCGTGATAAAACCACGACACGCACGGTAACTGTTGGGTGTTCAAACAGGCTGGCAAACTCGCGCCCGAGGATCAAGGCAAGAGCCCTCGCAGCGAGGATGAGGATGAACCTCGGGGTCCGATGGGTGGTGGAAAGAAGAAATTCCTCCAAAGGTTAAAATAGTAAATATGATATTGTTGGAAATATGCCCTAGAGGCAATAATAAATTAGTTATTATTATATTTCCTTGTTCATGATAATCGTTTATTGTCCATGCTAGAATTGTATTGATTGGAAACATGGATACATGTGTGGATACATAGACAACCCAGTGTCCCTAGTATGCCTCTAGTGAACTAGCTTGTTTATCAAAGATGGTTATGGTTTCCTGACCATGGACATAAGATGTCATTTGATAAGAGGATCACATCATTGGGAGAATGATGTGATGGAGAACACCCAAACTACAAACGTAGCATATGATCGTATCAGTTTATTGCTACTGTTTTCTGCATGTCAAGTATGTGTTCCTATGACCATGATTTCATGCAACTCATGGACATCGGAGGAGTGCCTTGTGTGTATGAAACGTTGCAACGTAACTGGGTGACTATAAAGGTGTTCTACATGTGTCTCCGAGGGTATCTGTTGAGTTGGCATGGATCAAGACTGGGATTTGTTGCTCCGTGTAACAGAGAGGTATCTCGGGGCCCACTCGGTAATACAACATCACAATGAGCCTTTCAAGCAATGTGACTAAGTGTTAGTTGCGGGGTATTGTATTATGGAACGAGTAAAGAGACTTGCCGGTAACGAGGTTGAAGTAGGTATGGAGATACCGACGATCGAATCTCGGGCAAGTAACATACCGAAGAACAAAGGGAACATCATACGGGATTAACTAAATCCTTGACATAGAGATTCGACCGATAAAGATCTTCGTAGAATATGTAGGAACCAATCTGGACATCCAGGTCCCACCTTTGGTTATTGACCGTAGAGGTGTCTCGGTCATGTCTACATAGTTCTCGAACCCGGAGGGTCTGCACACTTAAGGTTTGGTGACGTTTCGGTAGTATAGAGTTATGTATGGTGGTGACCAAAGTTTTTTTGGAGTCCCGGATGAGATCCTGGATGTCACGAGGAGCTCCGGAATGGTCCGGAGGTAAAGATTTATATATAGGAAGTCCTGTTTTGGTCGCCGGAAAAGTTCCTGGCTCATCGGTAGTGTACCGGGAGTGCCGGTAGTGTACCGGGAGACCATCGGGAGGGGTATTCCGACCCAAGAGGATTCATGGGCTGTGGGAGGGTGCATACCAGCCCTTAGTGGGCTGGTGGAATTCGCACACAAGGCCCATGCAGCTGGGAAGAAAATACCAAAAGGAAAAAGGTGGAAAAAGGCAAAAAGGGGCTATATAAGGAAGGAGTCCTAATCCTACTTGGAGTAGGAGGAGGAGGACTCCTCCCTCCTAGCCGTCCAAAGCTTGGAGGGCTTGGCCTTGCGCCAGCCCTCTCCTCCTCCTCTCCTCCTATATATACTAGAGGGTTTTAGGGTTTTTGCACAAGTCCTTCTTCCACGTGCAACCCTAACCTCGAATGCGTAGTTTCTCCTCTAGATCGGATTTCTGCAGTGCTTAGGCGAAGCCCTGTAGGAATAGCTTCACCACCATCGTCGGAGCGCCGTCACACTGCCGGAGAACTCTTCCCTATCCGCTCCCTCCTGCTGGATCAAGAAGACGGAGATCATCATCAAGCTGCACGTGTGCTGAACGTGGAGGTGTCGTCCGTTCAGTACTTGATCGGGACGGATCATGTTCGTGATTGGATCGTGGGACGCTCGGCGATTTGGATCGCAAAGATGTTCGACTACACCAACCGTGTTTCTTAATGCTTCCGCTTAGCGATCTACAAGGGTACCTAGATCCACTCTCCCTCTCGTAGATGCTCATCACCATGGATAGATCTGCGTGTGCGTACGAATTTTTTTGTTTCCCATGCGACGTTCCCCAACAGTGGTATCAGAGCTAGGTCTATGTGTAGATGAGATCTTGAGTAGAACACAAAAGGTTTGTGGGCGTTGATGCTTAGATTGCTTCTTCCCTTGGTCGTGTTTTGGTTCAGAGGTATTGTGGGATGAAGCAGCCCGGACCAACGTTACTCGTTTGCTTACGAGAGACCGGTTCCCTCAACTGCACTTGTTGCAAAAGATGGCTAGCGGGTGTAAGTTTCTCCTACTTTAGTTGGATCGTATTCGACAAAGGCGGTCCTTGAGAAGGTTGAAAAGCAACTAATGTATCATAGTTGTGGTTTATGCGTACGTGAGAATTGTTCTTGCTAGATACCCGTAGCAGCCACGTAAAACATGCAACAACAATTAGAGGATGTCTAACTTGTTTTTGCAGGGTATGTTGTGATGTGATATGGCCAATTACATGATGTGATATATGTGATGTATGAGATGATCATGTGATGTATAAATTATCACGACTTGCATGTCGATGAGTACGACAACCGGCAGGAGCCATAGGGTTGTCTTTAATTATTGTATGACCTGCGTGTCAATCATTAAGCGCTATGTAATGCCTTACTTTATTGCTAAACGGTATCAATAGTAGTAGAAGCATGTTGGGCGCGACAACCCAGATGGCGACACGTTGATGGAGATCAAGATGATGGAGATCATGGTGTCATGCCGATGACGATGGAGATCGTGCCGGTGCTTTCTAGATGGAGATCAAGAGCACAAGTTGATGGCCATATCATGTCAATTATGATTTGCATGTGATGTTAATCCTTTTATTCACCTTGTTTTGCTTAGGATGACGGTAGCATTATAAGGTGATCCCTCACTTAATTTCAAGATAAATTGTGTTCTCCCCGAGTGTGCACCGTTGCGAAAGTTCGTCGTGTCGAGACACCACGTGATGATCGGGTGTGATAGACTCTACGTTCACATACAACGGGTGCAAGCTAATGTTGCACATGCAGAACACTCAGGTTAAACTTGACGAGCCTAGCATGTACAGACATGACCTTGGAACACAAGAGACCGAAAGGTCAAACATGAGTCATATAGTAGATATGATTAACATGATGATGTTCACCATTGAAACCACCTCAACTCACATGATGATCGGACTTGAGTTGGTGAATTTGGATCATGTATCACTCGAATGACCGGAGGGATGTCAATTTGAGTGGGAGTTCTTAAGTAATATGATTAATTGAACTCATTGTCCTGAACCTAGTCAGTAGTGCCTTTGCAAATTATGTTGTAGATTACTAGCTCGCGCTGTAGCTTCCTTGTATTTTTATATGTTCCTAGAGAAATAGAGTTGAAAGATGATGGTAGCAATATTGCGGACTGGGTCCATGATCTGAGGATTGTCCTCATTGCTGCACAGAAGGCTTATGTCCTTAATGCACCGCTCGGTGTGCCAACCCCTCTAGCGTCGTCTGTAGATGTTGTGAACATCTGACAGACACGTTCTGATGACTACTTGATAGTTTAGTGCGTCATGCATTACGGCTTAGAATTGAGGCTCCGAAACGTTTTGAATGTCACGGAACATATGAGATGTTTCTAAGAGCTGAAATTAGGTTCTCAGGCTCGTACCCGTGTTGCGAGACATGAGATCTACAACAAGATTCTTTGCCTGCAAGATGAAAGAGAATATCTCAATCGTTGAGCATGTGCTCAGATTGTCTGGGTGCTACAATTGCTTGAATCGAGTGGGAGTTGATCTTCCAGATAAGATAGTGATTGATATAGTTCTCCAAGTCACTGTCACTAAGCTACTAGAACTTGGTGCTGAACTATAAAATGTCAGGGATAGTAATAATGATCCCTGAGTTGTTCGCGATGTTTGACACCGTGAAGGTAGAAGTCAAGAAGGAGCATCAAGTGTTGATGGTTAGTAAAACCACTAGTTTCGAGAAGGGCAAGGGTAAGGAGGGAAACTTCATGGATGACAAGTCAGTTGCTGCTCCAGTGAAGCAACCCAAAGTTAAACCCGAACCCGAGACTTAAGTGCTTCGATTATGAGGAGAGCGGTCGCTAAAGCGGAACAACCCTGGATACTTGGTAGATAAAAAGGCTGGCAATGTCGATAGAAGTATATTTGATATACATGTTATTGATGTGTACCTTGCTAGTACTCCTAGTAGCACCTGGGTATTGGATACCGGTTCGGGTGCTAAATGTTAGTAACTCGAAATAAAAGCTACGGAACAAACGGAGACTAGCTAAGGGTGAGGTGACGATGTGTGTTGGAAATGTTTCCAAGGTTGATGTGATCAACATCGCACGCTCTCCCTACCTTCGAGATTAGTGGTGAACCTAAATAAATGTTATTTGGTGTTTTGCGTTGAGCATGAACATGATTAGATCGTGTTTTTGGCAAACACGGTTATTCATTTAAGTTAGAGAACAATGGTTATTCTATTTACATGAATAATACCTTCAATGGTCATGCACCCAGTGAGAATGGTTTGTTGAAATCTTGATCGTAGTAATACACTTGTTCATAACATTGATGCCAAAAGATACAAAGTTAATAATGATAATACCACATATTTGTGACACTGCCACTAAATGTCATATTGGTATAAAGCGCATGAAGAAACTCCATGCTGATGGATCTTTGGACTCATTTGATTTCGAATCGGTTGAGATATGCGAACCATGCCTCTTGGGCAAGATGACTAAGGACCCCGTTTTCCGGATTGATGGAGCGGGCAAGTGATTTATTGGAAATGATACATGAGTGATGTATGCAATCCAATGAGTCTTGTAGCGTGCGGTGGATATCGTTATTTTCTTATCTTCACTGATGATTTGAGTAGATATAGTGTATATTTACTTAATGAAACACAAGTCTGAATCGTTTGAAAAGGTTCAAGCAAATTCAGAGTGAAGTTTAAGATCATCGTGACAAGAAGATAAAAATGTCTGCGATATGATCGTGGAGATGAATATCTGAGTTACGAGTTTGGCATACAACTTTAGACAATGTGAAAGTTGTTTCACAACTCACGCCACTAGGAACACCATAGTGTGGTGGTGTGTCCGAACATCATAGTCGTGCTCTATTGGATATGGTACATGCTATGATGTCTCTTATCGTTTTGTTACTGATTTTGGGGTTATGCATTAGAGACAACTACATTCACTTTAAAATAGGGCACCATCTAAATCTGTTGAGATGACACCATGTGAATTATGGTTTGATAGAAACCGAAGTTGTCATTTCTTAATGTTTGGGGCAGTGACGCTCATGTGGAAAACGTTTTCACCTAATGAGCTCGAACCCAAAGCGGACAAATGCATCTTCATAGAATAACCTACGAATAGTTAGGTAAACCTTCTATCTCAGATCCAGGCATAAAATGTTTGTTGCTAAAACTAGGTCCTTTCTCGAGAAAAAGTTTCTCTCAAAAGAATTAAGTGGGAGGAAGATAGAACTTGATGAGGTTGTTGAACCTTTGTTACAACCAGAGAGTAGCGTAGCGCAGGAAGTTGTTTCTGTCAAGCCTACGTTAGTTGAAGAGGAAGTTAATGATGATTATCATGAAGCTTCAGATCAAGTTACTATCGAACCTCGTAGGTCAAACAGGACGTGTACTGCTCCTGAGTGGTGCGGCAACCCTGTCTTAGAGGTCATGTTGTTGGATAACGATGAACCTACGAACTATGGAGAAGCGATGATGGGCCCGGATTTCGACAAATGGTTAGAGGCCATTAAATCCGAGAAAGGATCCATGTATGAAAACCAAGTATATACTTTGGTAGACTTGCTCGTTGGACGGCAGGTCATTGAGTACAAATGGATCTTTAAAATGAAGACAGACGCAGATGGTAAATGTCACCATTTGTAAAGCTCGACTTGTTGCAAAGATGTTTGTGACAAGTTCAAGGAGTTGACTGCGGTGAGACTTTCTCACTCGTAAAAATGCAAAAGTCTGTTGGAATTATGTTAGCAGTTGCTGCATTTTTCAATTATGAAATCTGGCAGATGGATGTCAAAACATCTTTTCCTTAACGGTTTACTTGAGGAAAGGTTGTATGTGATACAACCAGAAGGTTTTGTCAGTCCTAAGGATGCTAAAAAGTGTGCAAGCTTCAGTGATCCTTCTATGGACTGAAGCAAGCATCTCGGAGTTGGAATATACACTTTGATGAGGTGATCAAAGTTTTGTAGTTCATAAAAAGTTTACGAGAAACTTGTATTTACAATAAAGTGAGTGGGAGCACTATAGAATTTCTGATAAGTATATGCGGATGACATATTGTTGATCGGAAATGATGTAGAATTTCTGGAAAGCGTAAAGGGCTGTTTGAAAAGTGTTCTTCAAAGGAAGACCGGTATGAAGCTACCTAAATTGTTGAGAATCAAGATCTATAGTGATAGATCAAGATGCTTGATGAGACTTTCAATGAGTACATACCTTGACAAGATTTTGAAAGATTTCAAAATGGATCAGTCAGAGAAAGAGTTCTCACCTGATTTGTAAGGTGTGAAGTTGAGTGAGACTCAAATGTCGACAAACGGCAGAATAAAGAGAAAGGGCGAACGTCGTCCCCTATGCCTTAGACATAGGCTCTGTATAGTATGCCATGCTGTGTACTGCACCTGGTGTGTGCCTTGCCATGAGTATGTCAAGGGGTACAAGAGTGATCCAGGAGTGGATCACTAGACAACGGTCAAGATTATCTTTAGTAAGTAGAGGACTAAGGAGATGTTTCTCGATTATGGAAGTGATAAAGAGTTCGTCGTAAATAGTTACGTCGATGCAAGCTTTAACACCAAACCGGATGACTCGTAGTAGCAATCTGGATATGTATAGTGGATCAGCCATTTGGAGTAGTACCGAGTGGAAGTGTAGTAGCAGTGTTTACAGTTTGACATAGAGATTTGCAAAGTACACACGAATCTGAATGTCGCAGACCCGTTGACTATAAGACCTCTCTCACATGCAATGCATGATCGAGCCCTAGAACTCATTGGGTGTTAGATTCATAACAATGTGAATCACATGGTGATGTGAACTAGATTATTGACTCTAGTGCAAGTGGGAGACTATTCGAAATATGCCCTAGAGGCAATAATAAATTAGTTAATATTATATTTCCTTGTTCATGATAATCGTTTATTGTCCATGCTAGAATTGTATTGATTGGAAACATGGATACATGTGTGGATACATAGACAACCCAGTGTCCCTAGTATGCCTCTAGTGAACTAGCTTGTTTATCAAAGATGGTTATGGTTTCCTGACCATGGACATAAGATGTCATTTGATAACAAGATCACATCATTGGGAGAATGATGTGATGGACAACACCCAAACTACAAACGTAGCATATGATCGTGTCAGTTTATTGCTACTGTTTTCTACATGTCAAGTATGTGTTCCTATGACCATGAGATCATGCAACTCACAGACATCGGAGGCGTGCCTTGTGTGTATAAAATGTCGCAACGTAACTGGGTGACTATAAAGGTGATCTACAGGTGTCACCGAGGGTATCTGTTCAGTTGGCATGGATCAAGACGGGGATTTGTTTCTCCGTGTAACGGAGAGGTATCTCGGGGCCCACTCGATAATACAACATCACAATGAGCCTTGCAAGCAATGTGACTAAGTGTTAGTTGTGGGATATTGTATTACGAAACGAGTAAAGAGACTTGCTGGTAACGAGGTTGAACTAGGTATGGAGATACCGATGATCGAATCTCGGGCAAGTAACATACCGAAGAACAAAGGGAACATCATACGGGATTAACTTAATCGTTGACATAGAGGTTCGTTCGATAAAGATCTTCGTAGAATATGTAGGAACCAATGTGGACATCAAGGTCCTGCCATTGGTTATTGACCGTAGAGCTGTCTCGGTCATGTCTACATAGTTCTCGAACCCACAGGGTCTGCACACTTAAGGTTTGGTGACGTTTTTGTAGTATAGAGTTATGTATGGTGGTGACCGAAGTTTATTCGGAGTCCCGGATAAGATCCTGGACATCATGAGGAGCTCCGGAATGGTCCGGAGGTAAAGATTTATATATAGGAAGTCCTGTTTTGGTCTCCGGAAAAGTTCCGGGCTCATCGGTAGTGTACCGGGAGTGCCGGTAGTGTACCGGGAGACCACCGGGAGGGGTATTTCGACCCAAGAGGCTTCATGGTCTGTGGGAGGGTGAATACCAACCCTTAGTGGGCTGGTGGAAGTCCCACACAAGGGCCATGCGATTGGGAAGAAAATACCAAAAGGCGAAAGGTGGAAAAAGGCAAAAAGGGGCTATATAAGGATGGAGTCGTAATCCTACTTGGAGTAGGAGGAGGACTCCTCCCTCCTAGCCGGCCGAAGCTTGGAGGGCTTGGCCCTTGCGCCAGCCCTCTCCTCCTCCTCTCCTCCTATATATACTAGAGGGTTTTAGGGTTTTTGCACAAGTCCTTCTTCCAAGTGCAACCCTAACCTCCAGCGCATAGTTTCACCTCTAGATCGGATTTCTGCAGTGCTTAGGCGAAGCCCTACAGGAATAGCTCCACCACCATCACCAGAGAGCCGTCACGCTGCCGGAGAACTCTTCCACCTCTCCACTCCCTCCTGCTGGATCAAGAAGACGGAGATCGTCATCAAGCTGCACGTGTGCTGAACGCGGAGGTGCCGCCCGTTTGGTACTTGATCGGGATGGATCGTGTTCGTGATTGGATTGCGGGACGCTCGGCGATTTGGATCACGAAGACGTTCGAATACACCAACCGTGTTTCTTAACGCTTCCGTTTAGCGATCTACAAGGGTACCTAGATCCACTCTCCCACTCGTAGATGCTCATCACCGTGGATAGATCTACGTGTGCGTAGGAATTTTTTTGTTTTCCATGCGACGTTCCCCAACAGATATACACCACCCATATACCCAAGAAGGAGAGGAAGCGTGCCCTTCGAGAGGTCTATGCTATAGAGCCTGTATCCCCGAAGTATAACCCATGGTCGGCATACCCGATCACCTTTGATCGACGTGATCACCCGACCAATATTCGTCATGGGGCTTCGGCCGCCCTCGTCCTAGACCCCATTATAGACGGGTATCACCTCACAAAAGTCCTAATGGATGGAGGAAGTAGCCTTAATCTGATTTACTCAGACACTGAAAAATATTGGTATAGATCCGTCAAAGATCAAATGTAGCACCACTACCTTTAAAGGAGTGATTCCAGGCGTCGAGGCCCGGTGCATGGGCTCCGTAAGCCTGGAAGTAGTGTTCGGCTCGCCAGACAACTTTCGAACCAAAGACTTGATCTTCGACATTGTACCCTTCCATAACGGCTATCATGCCCTGCTTGGCCGAACGGCATTCGCTCGCTTTAACGCTGTCCCGCACTATGCATACCTCAAGCCCAAGATGGTCGGTCCCAAGGGGGTCATTACTGTCAACGGCAATATAGAGTACTCTCTCCAAATTGAGGAACTTGCGTTGGCCTTGGCAGCTGAATTCAATTACAAGGATGCTCGGCAAACGCCGACATCTACCGTAAAGGCACGCAAGATTGGGAAGCGAGCACGGCTTTAGCCCGAGCTGTCAGAACCCTCCTCTCCCCGTAAATATGGACTCACCCCCCATTGGACAACCCTGGGACCAGCAAAGCACGTGTCGAGGAGGAACAACTTTGGTCTGAAAATTCCATGGGCGCCGGTGGGGAAAAAATTGTAAGAGTTCGGCTGAACCGAACTACTACCATCAAAATGTCTTTGGACATAATGCATGTACCATCAAAGGGCCTGCCAAAGGCGTAAAGCTCATCCACACTTCGGCGACTTCTCAAGGCCTTGTTTGCAAGATCCGCTCGCCGAACAGTACCACCCATTGAAGCGCACCACTCCCTAGGAGACGCAGGAATAGACAAGCGACAAGGGCACATCGAGGAAGTAAGGTCACCAATTGAAGACCCCTGGTACAACTAGTCCTGCAAAATTTCTTTTTTCTTTTCAATTACCTGTAAACAGTTGCTTTGACAGTCCAAGCAATAAGAGTTGTTGAGAAAACACAAAATCACTATATGTGTTTGTCTCGTGGTCCTTTTCAGCACATATTTTATTTTCTTACTCTTGCGAATCTGTTGAGGTATATGATGATGCAACTGGCTAATAGACCGGGGGCTTGATTTTCAAAAAAGAAAAAATCACCTTATGTACGATTTATTATGCGTTCAGCGTCTTGGAATTCACTTAACATGCATTGGTTTCGAACTATGTCTTGGGTCAATAGTTAGGTTGCCTGGCTCCCGTGCTTGCCCCTTTATGTTCTGCTCGTTCGGCTAAAAGGGTAAAGGGAGAACCCCTGCGATTGTGTTTCTAGCTAACCTGGTCAAGCACCTTAGGGGAGAAAGCTGAAAGCTAACTGTCATAGTATGCGAGAACCAGTCTGTGAATCTGAGCTTAAGTGTTATACTGAAATCCTTGTGAGAGGATATTCCATGTCATACGAGGGGTTTGTTCTTCATACAAACCATGTGATATTGCCTTTAGCCGCGGTTCATACGAACATCACAAAACATCGGGGGCTAGTCATCAGCCCCCCGCAGTCCCTTTAACACCCCTACGGCTAAGTGAAAGCAATAAAGCATTATGGTCTGAGTGCCTGGTCCACCGCACTCCACCGCCTTTGGGTTCCGATAGCTCGGCTAAGAGACATAGTGCATTCGTAGAGACACCCCAAGTAGTATCTACGTGGGGGCTTAAGCCGATGACTCACAACTTTCAGTTTCAACAGCCACATAGGAGTCATAAGGAACGCAAAACATTGAAAGCATGATAAATTACAACCCTAAAACGCTAAAATGTCTTCGCCCACACTACGACCTACTCATACATGTTCTCTTTCGAACATTGTGACTCTATCGCCCGAGGACCCTCCATTACTCTGGAGAATTATAGCTCAGGGCACCTATGTTCCTTTCCATGAGGCAAAGCAGCGGTGGCTATCTTCATCGGATCAAGCCCCGGCCAATGCACCTTGGCCTTCGCAAAGGCCATCCGAGCTCCCTCGATGCAGGAGGAGTGCCTCAGTGCATCAAGATGGGGCGAGGCGTCGATCAGCTTCTGCACCAGGCCGAAGTAGCTGCCTGGAAGTGGCTCATTGGGCCATAGCCGGATGTAGAGATCTTTCAAAGCTAGCTCTGCCATCCGGTGCAGCTCCATCAGCTGCTTCAGTTGCTCAATAAGGAGAGGAGAGCGCTCGAGGGCTTCGAACTACGCCCAATATAGACGAGCTTCTGCTGCGCTCTTCTGGAGGTCAGAGCAGGGGCCTGAGGAACTCCACACCTTGGTAAGCAAATCGAACTTGCTATCCCCAAAGACACACTGCAATAAGTACGGCTTACCATCTGTGATAACCTTCCCTTGGGAGACTTGCTCCTCAAAGAACCGCCTATCCACCTGCTCCTTTTGGAGATCGGTTGTCAGGGTGGATAGTTTGGCAGCGTGCTACTTGCTTTTCTGCTCAAGGTCCTCGCACTTCCGGCTCGCGTCTTTGAGCTCCTACTGGATCTCCTCCACTTGAGCCTCATGCTTATCGCTGGTGTCTCTTAGGGAGGAAAGTGCGGTAGCCGCTTGTTTGGCCGCCACCCTCTCAACCGCCGCCACATCCTTTGCTTGCGGTAGCTCGGCCTTGAGCTTCTACGTCTCCTTCGCCGAGGGTGTATAAGAATCAACAATATGAATAACTGCATTGACAATATTATGACGGATGTTTCCAGATATTGACTTAATCTTACCTTGCGCCTCGTCGAATCTCTTGTTAAGAGCATTAAGCTCGTCTTCAGAGCTTTTGAGCTTCCAATTCAGCTCTTCCAGCTCGGTGGCATTCATAGCCGCCGCCAACGACGAAGCCTGTAAAAACCAAATCATAATCAGGATACATGGGTTCTAAACTCCCGAACGGTCTTGAACCGGATCCTATATCCGGTCCTATTAAGGGCTATTATAACATTTAGAAAATATTGTTCAGTATATAGTACGGATAATGATCCATGATTGACCCCTCAGTGAGTTTTTTTCAAATTCACTTAGCGATCGAGGGCTTCCATATATATAATGATAACACAAAAAATAATATTTTATGGATAGAGCATCGCATGGCTCACCCGAAAGCCCGTCAGGAGACCCTTAAAGGCCTCCTTCAGTCCGTTGTCGATAGATTGAATGCTCTGCAATACCAGACCCATAAGGGTGCGGTGCACCTCGGATATGGAGGCGCTTGATAGAGCCTCCCCCATCACTGGCCACCCACTGGTCGGTGGCGCCGGTGGTGATCAGTTAATCCGATCTCCAACTAGGGATTGAACCTGTGCCTCTGGAGACGTTGTGCACTCCGGAGATGTTCTCGGAGGGGACTGGACGTCCATTCGTCCGGTCTCCTCTATATTCGGGTGGGGTTCCGCCCCGGTCTTTTTGGTGGCCGAGGCTTTAGCCTCTGCCATGACGTCATCTCCCCACCGCTAGTGCCCGACTTCATAGGAGCATGCTGGGACAACACCTTCGTGGTGTCCTTCGCGACACCCGAAGGAGCGGGATGCGACGCATTCCCACTCTCCGCTAGCTCGGCGGGAGGGGTCCCCCCATTCAAAACTTGGTTGGTGGGGAGGACGCATGGTGGGCTGCAAAATCAGTAAGCGCTCGTAGGTTAGTGACCTTTAAAACCTATAAATGATATCGAAGGAAGTCTTTGGATCCTTACCTTCGAGCTGGGGGCTTGAACCTTAGGTTCCTTCGTGGAACCCCCTCGAAGTCATCGGACTCAGTATCCGAGTCCAAACTGTCCTCGGACAGGGTTACCTGTGTCTGACGTGCTTTCTTCTGGGCAGGAGGAGGTACTTCCTCCATGGTGTCCGATGATGTCGCCCTCTTTCTTGCAAGGGGGAATCTCCCTCCCCCTCGTCATTGTCCTCATCTTCATGCTCCTCCTGATTTGAGGAGGCATGGCTTTCCTCGGACATAGCCTCTAGCTGGTCCCTGATGCAAAGGCATTCTCGGCCTAGTTTGTTCTTCTTCTCCACTTTTGCAGGCGCCTCGTAAGGCGCCTCGACGAGCATCTCCGCCAACAGCCGAGACCTAATATCTTCGGGATGAGGCGCCGAGCAGTCGATGCCTATCGCTTTGCTCCACCATTTCTATAAAAAATGATTGGAAGGATGTTTTAGATTTTCCTTAGGGAAGATAGAGCCGATCAAACAAAGCTATGATCTATCTGGGTAGGAGGCTTATCAGCGTGTAGGCCCTGATCCTCCTCCTGGGCTAGCCAATCGTTCTGCGCCTTGAAAAGCGCCTTCCACAACTTGTGTCGAGTAGTATGAAAGAGGTGGCGAATCGTGGGCTCATCGTCGAGCCAACGAGCCCACAGGGGAGAATCCCGGTGCTGGCATGGGAGGATGCGCCGCCGGAGCATAATCTGGACCACATTGACCAGCATGATGTTGCCTTTTATCATTGCGGCGAATGCTCTTCTGGAGGCAGGCCACCTCCTTATCCAACCATAGTCGAGGCCCTTGTGGAGCCATGAAGTCAATCTCATGGGGGGTCCGGATCTAAACTCGGCTAGAGCAACTTGACCTTCCTCTCTTGGCTAAGTGATGTAAAGCCACTCCTTTTGCGAGATCTTGATGGTGTCGATGAAAGTGCCGGATGGCCATCCGATGCGGGGGAGTTTGCTGATGACAGCACCGCCACAGTCTGCGTGTTTCCGTGTGACACACTTTGGTTTGATGTTGAACACCTTGAGCCAAAGTCCGAAGTGTGGCTCGACCTACAAAAAGGCCTCGCAAACAAGGATAAAGGCCGATATATGCATGAAGGAGTTCGGTGGGTGGTCGTGGAAGTCGAGGCCGTAGAAGAACTTGAGCCCCCTGATGAAGGGGTGGGGCGGGAAGCTCAGTCCCCGGATGAAGTGGGGAAGAAACACAACCCTTTTTCCTGGCTTGGGAGTCGGGATCACCTGGCCCTTCTTCGGTGCACGATGGACGATGTTGGCAGGAAGGTAGCCGGCGTCCTTGAGGTCCCGGATGTCCCGGTCGGTGACCGTGGAAGCCAACCATTTGGCACTGGAGCCGGTACCCACCATGGATAAGCTCGGCGGAGGTGCGGCAGAAAACCTAGATCTGCACTTTGGAGGTTCAGAAGATTGGGTAAGTAGATGATGTGAATTTGAAGTGGGTTTAGGCCTTGGGGTTTTCTTCCCCTTTTATGAGGCTTATTGCTATTTGGCCTCCCATTGCCGCGCCATGAATCCCTCTGCTTCCCGAGACGTGCATGCCATTGCACGGACATGATTAAACATATCCCATATAAAACGGGGCACGATCTGTGCATTGATGGATCGTGCTGATGAAAACGGCCTCGAACCATGAATCGAGTTTTTGCGACTGGCTTCGCCGTCATGGTGGGTTGTGAACTTTCATTAGAAGGGTCGTCAGGGGACGTTATTTTACCCCTTGACATTTGGCCTTCAGGGCCAACCTATTCGTGGTGTTCGTACATGCCTCTATTCGGAAAACTACATGTCATCGGAGCCGAACTCAACTCGGAGGGAAGAACTCACCTCGCATGCCGAAGCCTCTGATCATACAAAGCAACTGAAGCTAAAAGACCCTTGGCGTTGGAGGCAAGTTCAGGGGCTACTGAGGGAGTCCTGGATTAAGGGGTCCTCGGGAGGCCGACTTGTATCTTATGGGCCGGACTGTATCGGCCGCTTACCGAGCATTGGATCGATCGAAGACCCTGCCTCTAGGAAGAAAGCTTGAGGAATCATGGCTTGTCCTCCACGTATGATGTAGCGCATAGACATGTGCTACTTCTCTACAACGTCACCAGAAATTGGCTAGTTGATAGACGAATTCTTGTCTTGCGTTGGTTTTCCCTTGAAGAGGAAAGGGTGATGCAGCAAGGTAGCAGTAAGTATTTCCCTCAGTTTGAGAACCAAGGTATCAATCCAGTAGGAGTAACAAGATGGAGCAACAAGGAACCTGCACAAACACAAACAAACTTACACCCAACGCGATAAAGAGGTTATCAATCTCTTCACGATTGCTTGCAAGGTGAGATCTAATAGTGGTAATAGATGAAAGTAAATAAGTAAATAAAATTGAAGCAAGGTATTTTTAGTGTTTTTGTGTTTAGATCTGAATATATAATTTGTAAAATACACCCGGGGTCCATAGTGTTCACTTGAGGCTTCTGTCATGAAAGCAAGTCTTACGGTGGGTGAACAAATTACTGTTGAGCAATTGATAGAATAGCGCAAAGTCATGACGATATCTAAGGCAATGATCATACATATAGGCAATCCATCCGAGACAAGTAGATCGATACTTTCTACATCTACTACTATTACTCCACACATCGACCGCTATCCAGCATGCATCTAGTGTCTTAAGTTCATGATAAACGGAGTAATGCTTTAAGCAAGATGACATGATGTAGAGGGATAGATTCATGCAATATGATATAAAGCCCATCTTTTTACCCTTGATGGCAACAACACGATACGTGCCTCGCCACCCCTTCTGTCACTAGGTGAGGATACCGCACGTTATGAACCCAAAACCAAGCACCTCTCCTATTGCAAGAACTATAGATCAAGTTGGCCAAACTAAACCTATAACTCGAAGAGAATTACAAGGATACGGAATCATGCATATAAGAAATCAGAGGTGACTCGAATAATATTCATAGATAATCTGATCATCAATCCACAATTCATCGGATCTCAACAAACACACCGCAAAAGAAGATTACATCGGATAGATCACCATGAAGATCATGGAGAACTTTGTATTGAAGATCAAATAGAGAGAAGAAGCCATCTAGCTACTAGCTATGGACCCGTAGGTCTGAGGTGAACTTCTCACACATCATCCGAGAGGCAAAGGAGGCAATGGTGTTGATGAAGATGGCCTCCGGCGATGAATTCCCCTCCGGCAGGATGCCGGAATGGTCTCCCGATTGGTTTTTGGTGGATGTGGAGGTATGCGGCGGCGGTTCTTGTGATCTTGGTTTATTTCCGTGGGTTTCTGTATTTATAAGGCCATCTGGAGTCGGAAATAACTAAAGAGGGGCCATGAGGAGGTCACGAGCCCCCTAGCCATGGCCAGGGGGGCCCGCGCCTCCCAGGCTCGTGACTCCCTCGGGCCACCTCTCCGGTATTTTTCCCTTCAGGTATTTTTGATACTTTCCATAAAAAATCATGGCGAAATTTTTATTCCGTTTAGACTCCGTTTGATATTCCTATCTGAAAAAGGTCAAAAACACGGAAAAAACAGGAATTGGCACTGGGCACTGGATTAGTAAGTTAGTCCCAAAAATAATATAAAACAACATATTCATGCATAGAAAACATCCAAAGTTGACAATATAATAGCATGGAACGATCAAAAATTATAGATATGTTGGAGACATATCAAGCATCCCCAAGCTTAACTCCTGCTCATCCTCAGGTAGGGAAGTGATAAAGAACAAACTTTTGATGTGGAATGCTACCTAACATATTTGTTTTATGTAATCTCTTTATTGTGGCATGAATGTTCAGATCTGTAAGATTCAAAACAATAGTTTAATATTGACATGAAAACGATAATACTTCAAGCATAATAGCAAAGTAATCATAAACTTTCGAAATAACAAGGCCAAAGAAAGTTTTCCCTACAAAATCATATAGTGTGGCTATGCTCCGTCATCCCCACACAACGAATTTAAATCGTGAACAACCCAGGTATTGGCCAAGTAATTGTTTTCACACTCTTATTTTTTCAAAGTTTTTCAACTCTCACGCAATACATGAGCGTGAGCCTTGGATATAGCACTATTGGTGGAATAGAGTGTGGTGGAGGTTGTGAGACAAAAAGGAGGAGATGGTCACATTGACTCGGCGTATCAATAGGCTATGGAGATGCCCATCAACAGATATCAATGTGAATGAGTAGGGGTTGCCATGTAACGGATGCACCAGAGCTATAAGTGTATGAAAGCTCACAAATGAAAACTAGTGGGTGTGCACCCAACTTGCTTGCTCACGAAGACCTAGGGCAATTTGGGGAACCCCATCATTGGAATATACAAGCCAAGTTATATAATGAAAAATTCCACTAGCATATGAAAGTGACACAACAAGAGACTCTCTGTCATGAAGAACATGGTGCTATTTGAAGCACAAGTGTGGAAAAAGATAGTATCATTGTCCCTTCTCTCTTTTTCTCTCATTTTCATCAAAAAAAATTGTTTGGGCTCTTCGGCCTCTTTTTATTTGGTGGGCATCTTTGACCTCTTTTATTTCCTCACATGGGACAATGCTATAATAATGATGATCATCACACTATTATTTATTTACAACTCAATACTTAGAACAATAATGACTTCTATATGAATGCCTCCGGCGGTGTACCGGGATGTGCAATGATCTAGAATAGCAATTACATCAAAAAACGGACAAGCCATGAAAACATCATGCTAGCTATCTTACGATCATGCAAAGCAATATAACAATGATGGTGCGTGGCATAACAAACGGAACGATGGAAGTTGCATGGCAATATATCTCGGAATGGTTATGAAAATGCCCTAATAGGTAGGTATGGTGGCTGTTTTGAGGAAGGCATATGGTGGGTTTGTGCACCGGCGAAGGTTGCGCAGCACTAGAGAGGGTAGCAATGGTGGAAGGTGAAAGTGCATCTATACCATGGACTCACATTAGTCATGAATAACTCATATACTTATTGCAAAAGTTTTATTATTAATCGAAACAAAGTGATAAACGCATACTCCTAGGGGAAGGGTTGGTAGGAGTTAACCATGACGCGATCCCGACCTCTACACAAAGGATGGCAATCAATAAATAAATTATGCTCCGACTTCCTAACATAGAGGTTCACCATACGTGCATGCTACAGGAATCACTAACTTGAACGCAAGTATTTCTAGATTCACAACACCCTACTAACATAACTCTAATATTATCATATCCATATCTCAAAACTAATTGCGAGGAATCAAACTTATCTTACTTAATTAATGCACTTGAATATGAAAGTTTTTATTATATCCTCTTTGGATGCCTATCATATTTAGGACTAATTTCATAACACACGCCAATTACCAAGTTACTTTAGATAGATCACTCTCAAAATGATATAAGTGAAGATTCGAGAGTTTGTATTTCTACAAAATATGACACCGCCATGCTCTACAAGAATTTAAGTGAAGCACTAGAGCAAAATTACCTAGCTCAAAAGATATAAGTGAAGCACATGTGAGAAAAATTACCAATCTCAAAAGATATAAGTGAAGCACATGGGAGCAAAATTACTAAGCTCAAAATATATAAGTGAAGCACATGTGAGCAAAATTGCCTAACTCAAAAGATATAAGTGAAGCTCATTGAGTATTCTAACAAATTCATGATGAGTGCACGTCTCTCTCAAAAGGTGTGCAGCAAGGACGATTGTGAAAAAACAGAAAGCAAAGACTCTTATAATACACGACGCTCCAAGCAAAACACATATCATGTGGTGAATAAAAATATAGCTCCAAGTAAAGTTACCGATGGATTGAACACGAAAGAGGGGATGCCTTCCCGGGGCATCCCCAAGCTTAGGCTTTTTGGTGTCCTTGAATTTGGCTTGGCATTCCTTGGGCATCCCAAAGCTTAGGCTCTTGCCACTCTTTATTCCATTGTCCATAAGAACATCACCCAAAACTGGAAAACTTCACAACACAAAACTTAAACAGAAACTCGTGATAGCATTAGCATAAGAAAACAAACCACCAGCTTTTTAGGTACTGTAGTAAACTTTAATTACATTTATATTGATGTTATATTACTGTATTATCACTTCTCGATGGCTCGTACCCCCCGATACTACCCATAATTTCATCGAAATAAGCAATCAACTCAACAAAAACAGAATCTGTCAAAAACAGCACAGTCTGTAGCAATCTGTATATTTCGTATACCTCTGTTAACTCAAAAATTCTGAGAAAATTATGACAGTGAGGGAAATTTGCATATCAATCAGAATAAAAAATAATCAACTCAAAATCTCTTTCTGGATAGGAACTAAAAACAATTTCGTGAGCAGAAAGTTTCTGTCTTTTTCCAGCATGATTAAACAACTATCACCAAAACTAATCATAAAGGTTCTACTTGGCACAAACACTAATTAAAACATAAAAAACACAATCATAACAGAATCATTATGGTTTTGACTCAACAAAATAGAAAGTAAAAGCGCAAAAATAAACCTATTCATTGGGTTGCCTCCCAACAAGCGCTATTGTTTAACGCCCTTAGCTAGGCATAAGGCAATATAATCAAGTATTATCATCTTTAGTGATGATTGGTGCTCTTAAGATATCAAGATAAGTAGGGTGAACACTCAAAATTGTAAGATATTCATATTTCTTACTAGGTGGTTCACCATTATTTTTAGGAACATAAACAAGCCCAGTGGCCTTATTGTGTGCAAAATTTGGAGTATTCTGAACGGCAGCAAAAGTGGAACCCAAGTTGGTTATAACATCCTTTAGTTTGCCAATTCTAGCGGAATCATGATCTAGCTTTTTGTTAACTAGGGGTTCCTTCTCCTTTAAATTTTTTAAAGTCATTCCCACCTTGGATCCATATTGAGTGATTTGATTGTGGATATTTCTATCTAAATTTTCAATGAGTTCTATCATAGCAACTTTATTTTCAATAATATCAAGCCTACGCATCACATGTTCCAAAGTTAAAGTAGTTACATTAACCATGAGTGGGGCTGATCCTACCAAATTCAATAAAGCACCATAAGAATCAACGGTATGGCTACCCAAGAAATTTCCTCCTACTATGGTGTCAAGAACATACCTATTCCAAGGGGAGACACCCACATAAAAATTGCGAAGTAGAACGGTAGTAGATTGCTTACGAGTAGATATATTCTGAGCATTGCAAATTCTATAACAAGCATCTTTTAAGTTTTCTCCCTCATTTTGTTTAAATTTAAGGACCTCGCTCTCTGGAGTAACGATCATAGCGATAGGGCTAGCCATAAGGGTAAGTAGAGTAAGACAAGCAAATAAAGAAAGGCAAATATTTTTGTAATTTTTGTTTTTTTTAGAAGTGTGGGAGAGGAAAACAAGAGGCAAATAGCAAATAATGTAAATTCAAGAGATGGGCTTGTGATAGGTACTTGTAGGTGAGCTTCACTTGAATACTCCTTGGCAATGGCGCCAGAAATTCTTCCTGCTACTTCTCTACAACGTCACCAGAAATTGGCTACTTGATAGACGAATTCTTGTGTTGCGTTGGTTTTTCCCTTGAAGAGGAAAGGGTGATGCAGCAAGGTAGCGGTAAGTATTTCCCTCAGTTTGAGAACCAAGGTATCAATCCAGTAGGAGTAACAAGATGGAGCAACAAGGAACCTGCACAAACACAAACAAACTTGCACCCAACGCGATAAAGAGGTTGTCAATCTCTTCACGATTGCTTGCAAGGTGAGATCTGATAGTGGTAATAGATGGATGTAAATAAGTAAATAAAATTGCAGCAAGCTATTTTTAGTGTTTTTGTGTTTAGATCTGAATATATAATTTGTAAAATAGACCCGGGGGCCATAGTGTTCACTAGAGGCTTCTCTCATGAAAGCAAGTATTACGGTGAGTGAACAAATTACTGTTGAGCAATTGATAGAATAGCGCAAAGTCATGACCATGCATGATATCTAAGGGAATGATCATACATATAGGCATCACGTTCGAGACAAGTAGACCGATACTTTCTGCATCTACTACTATTACTCCACACATCGACCGCTATCCAGCATGCATCTAGTGTATTAAGTTCATGATAAACGGAGTAACGCTTTAAGCAAGATGACATGATGTAGAGGGATAGATTCATGCAATATGATATAAACCCCATCTTTTTACCCTTGATGGAAACAACATGATACGTGCCTCGCTACCCCTTCTGTCACTAGGTGAGGACACCGCACGGTATGAACCCAAAACCAAGCACTTCTCCTATTGAAAGAACTATAGATCAAGTTGGCCAAACTAAACCTATAACTCGAAGAGAATTACAAGGATACGAAATCATGCATATAAGAAATCAGAGGTGACTCAAATAATATTCATAGATAATCTGATCATAAATCCACAATCCATCGGATTTCATAAAACACACCGCAAAAGAAGATTACAACGAATATATCACCATGAAGATCATGGAGAACTTTGTATTGAAGATCAAAGAGAGAGAACAAGCCATCTAGCTACTAGCTATGGACCCGTAGGTCTGAGGTGAACTACTCACGCATCATCGAAGAGGCAAAAGAGGCACTGGTGTTGATGAAGATGGCCTCCGGCGATGAATTCCCCTCCGGCAGGATGCCAGAACGGTCTCACGATTGGTTTTTGGTGGATCTGGAGGTCTGCGGCGGTGGAACTTGCGATGTAGGTTTATTTCCGTGGGTTTCTGTATTTGTAAGGCCATTTGGAGTCGGAAACAACTAAAGAGGAGCCACGAGGATGTCACGAGCCCCCTAGCCGCGGCCAGGGGGGCCGCGCCTCCCAGGCTCGTGACTCCCTCGGGCCACCTCTCCGGTATTTTTTCCTTCAGGTATTTTTGATATTTTCCATAAAAAATCATGGCGAAAGGACTTATTCCGTTTGGACTCCGTTTGTTATTCCTATCTGAAAAAGGTCAAAAATACGGAAAAAAACAGGAACTGGCACTGGATTAATAAGTTAGTCCCAAAAATAATATAAAATAGCATATTCATGCATAGAAAACATCCAAAGTTGATAATATAATAGCATGGAACGATCAAAAATTATAGATATGTTGGAGACGTATCAACATGTTTATCCTTTCAGCGTGTAACTGACCATGTGTAAACCCTAGGTACCCTCGGCGTCTATATAAGCCGGAGGGTTTTAGGTTGTAGATGGAAAACAACTCATCTAGCGTTTAGCTACTCGATCTCGAGGTAGATCAACTCTGTAACCTACATATCATCAATACAATCAAGAAGGACTTAGGGTATTACCTCCATAGGAGGGCCCAAACCTGGGTAAACATCGTCTCCTTCATCTCTTGTTACGATCGATTCTAGTCTCACAGCTCGTGACCCCCCTACCCAAGATCCGCCGGTTTTGACACCGACATCGGGTGAACGACTTCCACCCCCACGTCAGGACCTGATACGTCTCGAATGTATCTATAATTTTTGATTGTTCCATGCTGTTATATTATCAATCTTGGATGTTTAATAATCATTTTATAGTCATTTTATATCATTTTTTGGTACTAACCTATTGACATAGTGCCAAGTGCCAATTGCTGTTTTCCCATCTTTTTTCCATCGCAGAAAATCAATACCAGACGAAGTCCAAATGCCACGAAACTTCATAATGATTTTTTATGGGCCAGAAGGAACACAACGGGCACTGGCTGCGCCTGGGGCGTGCCCCGAGGGGGCACAACCCACCAGGGCGCGCCAGGAGGCCCAGGCGCGCCCTGGTGGGTTGTGCCCACCTCATGTGCCCCCCCGGACCGCCTCTTTGCTCTATAAATACCCCAATATTCCAAAAACCCTAAGGGAAGAGATGAAATATTCATCCAGCCACCGTAGAGTCCAGAACCACCAGATCCAATCTAGACACCATCTCGGATGGGGTTCACCACCTCCATTGGTGCCTCTCCGATGATGCGTGAGTAGTTCTTTGTAGACCTTCGGGTCCATAGTTAGTCGCTAGATGGCTTTCTCTCTCTGGCAGAATTCTCAATAAAATGGTCTCTTGGACATCCATATGATGTAACTCTTTTGCAGTGTGTTTGTTGGGATCGATGAACTTTGAGTTTATGATCAGATCTATCTTTTTATATCCATGAAATTTATTTGAGTTTCTTTGATCTCCTATATGCATGATTGCTTATAGCCTTGTATTTCTTCTCCAATATTTGGGTGTTTTTTGGCGAACTTGATCTATTTATCTTGCAATGGGAAGAGGTGCTTTGTAGTGGGTTTGATCTTACGGTGCTTGATCCCAGTGACAGAACGGAAAATGACATGTATGTATCATTGCTACTAAGGAGAAAACGATGGGGTCTATCTCTATTTATTTTATTTGTGATCTATCTATCAAATTACTACAAATCTTTCTCCTGGCCACATGCCTTTCTTGCGTCGTTACCCCAAAAGGGATTGACAACCCCTTTAACACGTTGGGTTGCGAGTATTTTTAATTTGTGTGCAGGGGCTATTTACGTTTTGTTTCTTGGTTCTTCTACTGGTTCGATAACCTTGCTTTCATATCTGAGGGAAATACCTACCGCCGTTGTGCTGCATCATCCCTTCCTCTTCGGGGAAATACCGACGTAGCTTCGAGCGACATCAAAATGAATTTCTGGCGTCGTTGCCGGGGAAGATCTTCAACTTATACCAGGTTCCTAATCACAAATCTCATCTCCTTGCAATTTTCATTATTTGCCATTTGCCTCTTGTTTTCCTCTCCCCCACTTCACAAAAATTTGCCATTTTATTCACCTTCTTTCTGTTTGCCTTTTTTGTTTCTAGTCTCTTGTTTGCTTGTGTTGCCATGTGTCTCTTATTTGCTTGCATCTTCGCTTGCTAAAAATCTATTGATATGGAGCCTCATCCACTTGCTAATCTTTTTAAAAGACTAAACTATGATGAACTAATTGATAGTAAGTTGATTGCGTGAGATTATCTTTATGTAGTTTTGCTTGAGATTCATGAATCTGAAAATTGTGATGAAGTGTTAAAAGAAGGAATTTATAAAGTGATTCATGATAGCTCCTTGAATGAAAAGCATGGTTGCACTGATGTTATTATAAATTTTATTAATGTCAATTTTGTTAATAATATGCAAAACCCCAAGCTTGGGGATGCTAATTTTGATATGTCCACTACTTATTGCAATGATCATGATTGGGGTGATTTTTCTTATGACCTTGAAAATTTATTTAATCCTCATGACGAATATGTTTGCGATAATATTGAAAGTTGGTTTGGAAGAGTGTCAACTCTAGTTAATAATGATCCCACTACTTTGGAGCATGATCAATCTTATGAAATTTTTGATAAAGGTGGGCTTGGAGAGGTCATGACTTTATTTGATGATCCCACTATTTTGGAAGAGAGTCAACTTTGCATGTATGTGGATCTTGAAGAGAATATTTTATGTGATAGTTATATTGTTGAATTTGATTAGGATTGTACATGTATTATTATGAGAGAGGAAAATATGGTTGTAGAAATTTCCATGTTACTAAATTACCTCTCGTTATGTTGAGACCGTCAATGTTTTATTCCTCTTCTTTGCATATCTTAGAAGTTTCTTGTCTTGATAATTTGTTTCCTTATAAACTTCCTATGCATAGGAAGTATGTTAGACTTAAATGTGTTTGCCATATGTTTCATGATGCTCTTTTTGTGTTGCAATTCTTATCTTTCATGTGAGCATCATTGAAATCTCAAAGCCTATTTTAATGGCTATAAAAAAGAGCTTATTGGGAGGCAACCAATGAATAAATTATATTTTGTCTTTTTATTTATGGTCTTGAGTGTTTGCACAATTATGCCTCTGTTATGATTTTGTTTTTTGTGTTTTAATTAGTGTTTGTGCCAAGCAAAGTCTTTAGGATCATGTTGGGTGATAGTTGCTTTGATCTTGTTGAAAAACAGAAACTTTGTGCGCCAGTCACAGAATTATTAAAAATCACAGAAGAGTGATAAAATTCTGAATTTCTTACACAAGATTGATATACAAATTTCTCACGTTGTCCTAACTTTTAGAGTTTTTTGAGTTACAAAGGTATTCGAACAAATCATATTACTACAGACTGTTCTGCTTTGAGAGATTCTGTTTTCTTTGTGTTGTGTGCTTATTTTGATGGCTCTATGGTTTTCGTTGATGAGTTTTTGCCATAGAAAAGTTGGAATAAAGTAGGTATAATGCAAGAACAGAATATGAATTGGTTTAATACAGTACTTATAGTAGTGATTTATTTTTCTTATACTAACGGATCTCACGAAGGTTTTGTTGAGTTTTGTGTGATTGAAGTTTTCAAGTTTTGGGTTATCTTACGATGGATGAATGAAGGATGGCAGAGCCTAAGCTTGGGGATGCCCTGGCATCCCAAGCTATTATCCAAAAATGAGCAATGAACTAAGCTTGCGGATGCCCCTGAATCGCATCCCCGCTTTCTTCAAATGATCATCGGTATTTTCCTCGAAACTATATTTTTATTCGTCACATGATATGTGTTTTGCTTGGAGCGTCTTGTATCATATGAGTCTTTGCTTGTTTTATTTTGTGTTTTAAGTCTTTATCCCTTGCTGGACACACCTATTTGAGAGAGCCAAAATTATGTCACGACTTGTTAGAATTGCTCTCTATGCTTCACTTAAATTTTTTATGAGCAATGGACTTGCTCTAGTGCTTCACTTATATCATTTTGAGCATGGTGTGCTTAGTATTTTTGAAGAAATGATCTGTTACTTCACTTAGATTTATTTGAGAGTTATTAAAATTTTCAAAAAATTATCTCTTGCTTCACTTAAATTATTTGAGATAAACAAGAAAAATTATGCTCTTGATCGTCACTTATATTTGTTTGAGCTTATGAAAAGCAACACATGAAAATTAGTCCCAAAGTGATAGATACCCAAGAAGGATATAATAAAAACTTTCATGAAGATCATTGGACAAAATAAACTTGATCCTTAGTAATAGTTGGGAGATATGATCATGTGATATGTGAGTTATGTTGTTGAGTAATTATGCTTTAGTAAGAATATTGGCGTTAAGGTTTGTGATTCCCTATGCAAGTACGAAAGTTAATAGTCATGCAATAGAAATTATATCCTACTTGTGGTGCATTATTCGGTGTTATTTATGCTTAATGCTTGCTTATGAGATTATCCGTTTCTTGGTTGGTCGCTTCTGAATCTTTTGCTAGCCTTCATTTTGCACCAAGTATGAGCTCTACTTGTGCTTCCAAATCCTTAAACCCAGTTTTTGCCACATGAGTCCACTATACCTACCTATATGCGGTATTTATGTGCCATTCTAAGCAAATTTGTATGTGCCATCTCTAATTATCGAAATAAACTTCTCTTTTGTGTGTTTGTTTCGCTCGCGAAGCGGTGAGGGTGGCTAATATTTTCCATGATAGATGTGTTATTCTCACGATGAGTGTTTACACTTCTCATAGCACGAGAGTAAGGAAAAGGTATTAGGGATGCCCAGTCCCGAAATGCAAAAATGAATTTACTTTATGTTGTCAAATAATAAATTCCTTGGAAGTGTTGGTATGGAGGGCAACCGTGATACGGTTAGCCATGGAAAGTTAAAGTATGGTGGAAAAATGAATAAACATTATTTTTTGTTTGGGAACCGCCAATGATATATCTAGCATGGAAAGTGTTCGGAACTCTAAGTCATTTTCGTTGGTGGGATGGATACCCCTCCCAAAATGTTTTTATCTCTAAGCATTTCGCTTTGAGCTCTTGCACCTCTACAAATCCCTACTTCCCTCTGCCAAGGGCCTTTCTTTTACTTTCTGCAATTTTTATTTTTGAATTTGAGTCTCCATCTTCTCTTACCAAAGCACCAACTAGGAGGCAATATGATCGTACTTAAGTATTGGGTGTAGCTAATATTCGAGTGTGTTTCATGAATGGATCAATGTTTGAGCATGATGGGCTAGGGATAACTTATTTTAGCGTTGATATTTTGAAAGACATGGTTGCTTGTTGATATGCTTGAGTATCTAAATTATTATGTCAAAACTAGACTATTGGTTTGAACAACTAAAAGTCCAAATGTCCATGCTACGCGGAAAAGAATATGATACGACATGTTAGGCAGCATTCCACATCAAAAATTCTGTTTTTATCACTTACCTACTCGAGGACGAGTAGGAGTTAAGCTTGGGGATGCTGATACATCTCCAACTTTTCTATAATTTTTGATTGTTCCATGCTATAATATTATCAATCTTAGATGTTTTGTAATTATTTTATAGTTATTTTATATCATTTTTTGGTACTAACCTATTGACATAGTGCCAAGTGCCAGTTGTTGTTTTTTCCATGTTTTTTACATCGTAGAAAATCAATACCAGACGAAGTCCAAATGCCACGAAACCTCACGATGATTTTTATGGGCCAAGAGGGACACAACGGGCCCTAGCTGCGCCTGGGGAGTGCCCCGAGAGGGGCACAACCCACCAGGGCATTCTAGGAGGCCTAGGCGCGCCCTGGTGGGTTGTGCCTACCTCGGGTGCCCCCCGAACTGCCTATTTGCTCTATTAATATCCCAATATTCCAGAAACCCTATGGGAAGTGATGAAATATTCATCCAGCCGCCGCAGAGTCCGGAACCACTAGATCCAATCTAGACACCATCTCGGATGGGGTTCACCACCTCCATTGGTGCCTCTCCGATGATGCGCGAGTAGTTCTTTGTAGACCTTCGGGTCCGCAGTAGTAGCTATATGGCTTTCTCTCTCTCACTGAATTCTCAATACAATGGTCTCTTGTTGATCCATATGATGTAACTCTTTTGCGGTGTGTTTGTTGGGATTGATGAACTTTGAGTTTATGATCAGATCTATCTTTTTATATCCATGAAAGTTATTTGAGGTTCATTGATCTCTTATATGCATCATTGCTTATAGCCTCGTATTTTTCTCAGATATTTGGGTTTTGTTTGGCCAACTTGATCTATTTACCTTGCAATGGGAAGAGGTGCCTTGTAGTGGGTTCGATCTTACAGTGCTTGATCCCAGTGACTGAAAGGGAAACAACACGTATGTATCATTGCTACTAAGGATAAAACGATGGGGTCTATCTCTACATAGATAGATCTTGTCTACATCATGTTATCGTTCTTATTGCATTACTCCTTTTCTCCATGAACTTAATACACTAGATGCATGCTGGATAGCGGTTGATGTGTGGAGTAATAGTAGTAGATGCAGGCAGGAGTCGGTCTACTAATCTTGGACGTGATGCCTATCTAATGATCATTGCCTGGATATTGTCATGAGTATTTGAAGTTCTATCAATTGCCCAACAGTAATTTGTTCACCCACCATTCGCTATTTTTTCTCGAGAGAAGCCACTAGTGAAATCTACGCCCCCGGGTCTTTCTTCTCATATATTTGCCTTTGCGGTCTATTTTTCCTTTGCTTTTATTTTCAGATCTATTAAACCAAAAATACAAAAATACCTTGTTGTGTTTTGTTTCTATTTATTTCACTTGCGATCTATCTATCAAATTACTACAAATCTTTCTCCCGGCCACGTGCCTTCCTGGCGTCGTTACCCGAAAGAAAACCCCTTTGACATGTCCGGTTGCGAGTATTTGTTATTTGTGTGTAGGGGCTATTTACGTTGTGTTGCTTGGTTCGATAACCTTGCTTTCATATCTGAGGGAAATACCTACCGCCACTATGCTACATCATCCCTTCCTCTTTGGGGAAATACCGACGTAGCTTCAAGCGACATCAGGACCATGGCGCTTCCGGGGGAGAGGTCGACGGCCACCCAGGCAGGGCCATTGCAGCAACCATCCGCCTGTAGCTATAGCCCTTCCATGGCCCAAGTAAACAGGTCGGAGAGGTGCAGTCAGCTGCAATGGCGGTAAGGTACCGCCATAATGAACTCCGGCACCTCCTCCCCCACATGGATTCCCGAGTGATGTTGGGGAAGAGGTACGGCACCGCGGCTACCGCCCCGGCCACCAAGGGTCAACGAAGCCGCCCGACCATCATGACACCCATGGTTTGACGGAACTGCCTGCCCATGAACCATGGACGCCGACCGTCCGCGGGAGATGGGCCCGACCTCCGCCGGCATCACCTAGGCTAGACACGCACTTGATCTTAGTTAGCTCCCGTGACCACCCCCCTCAACCAATGCCAAACCTTGCATATGGCATGCGTCATGCGGGACATGATAGGGGGGAGTACAGAGGCTCAAGCGATGTTGGAGGGCTTGGGAGTCGACTGTTCGGTACCAAGCGTGATGCTTGAGAGACCGTCTCCCTTCCCCTTGCATGACCCCACGTGGGAACACGTGGCATGAAGGGAGCATCGCTCCCTGTCCAGCACGACACGACTTTTTGGGAGCCCCCCTTTAGGACACTGCCCCGCTCTACCACTCCCGCGACCTGCAGTTACCGCGCATCATGGTAAAGGTCAGTAAAAATCATCATAGACATATAAAATTGCGGCCACATGCATCAGTGCACTGTTTTTGGGCCTAGCCCAACAATGTCATGGATGCATGTGTGGCCTAGGCCCGGGGGCTCCTGTCGGTGTACTAAGAAACAGGGCCCTTAGCACTCTGACTTGTTCACTAGACACCCGCATCCTCGAGACCGACGAGATCATGCTGGGCAGAAGCATTCCTCCAACTACACCAAGCAAAGGACCAAGTAACCTGGCAAGACGCCTTGTCGAGACTCAAGGGCAAGCGCACCCATCAAGGACTCCACCCGCCAAAGGCCTAACTCCACGTCACCGAGCTGGTTGTCTAGATCGGCTAGGTGGCGAGCAGGCATGCGGTTAGGTGGAGCCGGTGGGGGAGCATGGCAGCATGGAGGAATTTACGACAGCTTTAACGACACCCGTCCCACGGTGTGGCGAAAGAATAGAAGGTAGCTAGGCAGACGACATAGAAGGAGATGGAGTCCTTGTTTGGAGACATCGCTAGCTTGACACCTCACGACGCATTGAATGCGCCTGTGCTACTCCGTCGGGGATGGATATTTACCACTACCACCTCTACTGACACTCTGGCAGAGGGAAGTATCGACTGTTTACCAGATGTAAAGACCATTTTGCCACTGTGGTAACCCCTTGCCTATAAAAGGAGACCCATGGATAACTTTACAAAGGTCGACACAATGTTCATTCTACACACGTAGCTGCACTCCTGAGGCACCTTTTGCTGGGGTTGTTGCGCCCTGTACTGTGAACCCTCATCAACCACCAGAACACATGATGTAGGGTTTTATGCTCCTATGGCCCGAACTTGTCTAAACCCTCGTGTATGTAGGAATAAGTGATGCTCTCTGCATGTTAGAGCCCTCACTACATAACCATGAAGGGGCCTTGCCGGTCCCATAGATCGTCATAGCCCAACAGTGGGCAGCAGGAGTGGTAGTGAGAAACCGCGAGAAGCCGCACCGGCGGTGTCGTGGATTTATCACGGCAGATGTCCGGGTTAACGGACTTGGATTCGAGGCCATCACCATTGTGGTGGACTCAAAGGGGTTGATTGGGACAAGGGACGCGAGTTTACCCAGGTTCGGCCCCTCAAGTCGAGGTAATAGCCTACGTCCTTCTTGTGTTGTTATTGCTTGTTGTATCGATTACAAGGGAGCTAAAAGATTGACCTAGTTCTCGATAACCTGTCCTCTAAGCCGCCCCGGGTCTACCTTTATATAGGAGGTAAAGACCCCGGGTCCTACAAGTACAAACCAACTCTCTCTCTCTCTACCTATCAGAGTCTTTCTCGATCTTCCTTGCCAACTTACCTCCGGGTGACTTACACACCCGGGTCTTCTTGTTCGGGTTATCTTGCGGCCCACCATACTGAGCCGCCTATCCTCTTGGGCCGTTGGTCTCACAGCTTATTCTTGGGCCGGCTTACGAGCCGTCTGGTGTAACCCAGAGCCCTTTGGGTGGGTCACACCGTGGGGTTATATCCCCAACATTAGGCCCAGGTTGATTTGAGCTTGCTCACTTCATCCTCTTCTTTCACTCCTCTGAGAGTCGCCCGGTGATGACCCGCCGTGACGTCACGTGGCCCCTGGAAGAAAGATCCGCTGACATACCACCGAATCTTTTATTAAATGGTCAGCCCAAAAATCGAGGCGTCTGCCTCGGTCAAATGGTTTCTGTCACCTTGATTTTCGCGCCTGCCCCACTATCCTTTTAAATAGGACCGCGGCGGAAGGCACTTTTTCATCCTCCCGCTCACTCTTCATCTTCCTCCTGTCGACTCCACCACTCCAACGTGCTTTGCTCCAGCACCGTCCGCACGTCGTCACCAGCCAGGCCGCTGCATCACCCTAAACGTTTCTAGAGGTTCCTCCGCCTCCGTCGCGACATCTCCGGTAAGTCTTTCTTCCCTCAGATCCGTACCTGCTTTCCGGTAGGGTTTCACGGGACCTCCTCCATTGTCGTCGTTCAAAGTTCAACTCCATCGCCGCCGGCCGCATCTTAATACACGAACTCTAGGCTGTCATTTCGACCTCGCAGCGCCACCACGTAATAGGCAGTAGCTAGCAACACACAGATCGGTTTCTGCTTGGCCCGTCATTTGAACTCCGTCCGCTCCCGCCAGTTCATCGCTAGGTCTAGGAATATAGTTATTTTCCCCTGTTTTGTAGATCCGTAACGTTAGCTAAATCTTATGAAATCTGTTTTCCTAGGACCTAGCCGATTTTCGCTCCTCTTTTATTTGTTGACCCGCCAGGCCTCTCCGGCTCTTATCAGCCAGATCTTGCCACATTATCCGTAGAGCCCTTAAATTAGTAAGCCATCATAGATATTTGCTTGCACTTGACTCGTCGTACTCTTTAACTTGCACAGTATTTAAGCCGCCACCATATCCCGTGCTTCCAACTCCTGTAATTGGGTCGGCTCTTGCATCACGGCCGAGTTTCTTATGGACTTTGTTCATGCGGGGACTCTTCCTTCCAAATAAATCCTCCACTGGCGAGTTCCGTGTGATAGTCGCGGCCCAATCCGCAAGAAGGCAAAGTTGTGGTTTTCTCAGATCACGTCGGGCGAGGTTTTGTGCCTCCCATCTCAAAATTCTTTCATGACGTCCTTCATTTCTACAAGCTTCACCCCCAAGACTTGGCCCCCAATTCCATCTCCAGTATCTGTATTTTCCAAGTACTCTGCGAGGTTTACCTACAGGTTAAACCATCGGTGGGGTTGTTCCGAGAGTTCTTCTATGCCAAACGGCAAACTGAGGTGAAAAGCGGCCCGAGTTTGGAGCTTGGAGGGATTTCTATTCAGCGACGCAGAGACATCATCTTTTCGGCTATGCAAATGCCGACTCACCCAAAGGACTGGAATAAAACCTGGTTCTACTGCAAAGGTACCTCTCCTGAGAATGAGCGGCAACTGTCGGGTTACCATCCCTCCCGGCTCACGTCAACCTTAGAACTTCCTGGCCGGCTGTCTGCTTCCGAACATGCAAGGTACGAGCCGGCTCATGCTAAGATTAGGGCCCTCATGGCCAATGGATTAACAGGTCTAGACTTGATCCGCTGCTGGATTTCCTGGCAGATCATGCCTCTAAGTCATAGGAGTCGGCTCATGTGCGAATATGAAGGCCAATAAGATAGCTCCTTATGCTTCAGCTAATCAACCCTGACGGAAGATGACATCACCACTGTCATCCGGAGCATGGTTCATGAAGCATCCGGATCATGCTGTGCCATTGGTTTGGCGCCTTTCTACACCAAAAACCTAGCTCCAGAAGTAAGACAACTCTTCACCTCTTGTTCTCCTTGTCACTCATACCTTTCTGATTCGTCACCACTTAAATGACTATCTTTTTAAGCCGGCTCGGACTTCTGGAAGAAGGAATACATTCCTCCATCGAGGAAGCTCAAAAAGAGAGCGTCGAGCAAAAAGTCCAAGAAGGTCGCCCCACAAGAGGGGTGGTTTGACCCGCCACAATCGTTTGGCTCTGAGGTAAACCTTGACTATTTTCTGCTATTTTATGATCTTATTTTACTTATGCCTGTTTGCTCACAGGATGAGGTCGAGACAAGCCGTGCCAATGCCCCTGAGGTAACCTATATTTCTTCCGGCTCAGAGTACTTTGCCCCCCAAAAGCCGCAGCGGGTTACTGGAAAAGTTCCTCTCTCTCATCCTCTTGCTTACCTAGCCCCGGACTTTCTTTTGAAAAAGCAACAACAGGCTGAGCATCGACAGACTCGGAGCATCGGCTCTATTGTGCTCATGTCTGGTTTACCAAATTCTTCGGCTCCAAAGAAACGCCCCGCAGAGGTCTTGTGTCACCTACTTTTCTTTAACATTCCTTTGTAATGCTGATGCTTTCTCATGTTTCCTTTTTTATTCCTTAGAAATCTCCTTCTTCCGGCGACTCTTCGGCGACCGCTCTACCGCCGCCCAAGATCAACCCGCTGTAAGTATTTCCTTACTATGACATCCGGTTCTTGATATGATAGTAACATCCTTTAAATGCTAATCCTTCCATTTTGCAGTGCTCAAGCGAAGCGTCATAAGACCAATAGGTACTCCCACGGCCCTGCTTCTCAAGAGCTGAAACCTTCAAAGCCGGACGATTCATGGCCGACTGATGATGTCCCAGCGGCTTCTGCAGAGCCGGCCACGGATGACATGATTCCGGATAGTCCACCGAAGAACCCCTCTAAGCCACCAAGTCCTGCTTGGGTGGCTAAGGACCCAACCGGCCCAGACGTCGAAATCACTGGCACCGGCCTGCATTCTTCTCCGGCTCATGCACTGACCAAGCAGGGCGACATAGCTGAAGCTTCTAGGAAACTGGTGTTTGAACCCTCTGCGCTGGAGAAGATGTCGGCTGAAGAACTTCATGCAGGCTATATGACCCGGCTATCCACCAGCCGGGACCTGGAGCTTCAATGGGCTAATCTCATGAATAAGAAATATGAGGTAAACTTCTCACTCTTATACCCTTACGTAGCCCCCAAGTGCCGGTATAGCCTCGACCAGGGGTTAGGTCGGGACTTTTCTTAAGTACTTTTTCTTTAGAGAAGATTCTTGTGTAAAAGGTCAAAAGAGCCAATAGTAGCCCCCAAGGGCCGGCTCAAATTTACTAAAAGTTGAGCCAGAACCTTCTAGAAGATAACTTTAAAGAGCTGATAGTAGCCCCCAAGGCCCGTCTCAAACTTGTTCAAAGTTGAGTCGGGACTTCTTTCTTGAAGATAGCTTAGAAGAGCTAATAGTAGCCCCCAAGTGCCGGCTCAAACTTGTTCAAAGTTGATTTGAGGCTTCTGTATGTTGTATCTTTAGAGAAATAGACATTTGCCCCCAAGTGTCATGTATATTCCTTGCAATCTCCTTGAGACTTGTCTGATTTTATTCTGTTCTTTTGAACACTTTGCAGAAATCTTTGACTGAAGCCGGGTCACAGTTGACCGGTTTAAAAACTACTCTAGCTGATCAGCAAGCCTCCCAAAGCATGACTAATGAAAACTGTCGGTTGTTGGTTGAAGAGCTCGTCAAAGTTAAGGCGAAGTTCGCCGCTTTCAAGGAATCTCCCTTGTCTGAAAAGGCACAACTTATCAAGCGGGCGGATGATGCTGAGCAAGGGGTAAAAGCCGTGTCTGACGAATTGCAAACCATCAAGCAGCACATCTCAAAGATGACAGCCGCCCTCTTTGGTAAGGTCTTGATCTTCCCCTCTTACTTTCTTCATAACTTCTAAGTTTGGCGACTCACTATGAACATCTCCGTCTTATACAGGTTCTAGGAGCCGGCAACTGGCCTCTGATAGTCTCCTGCCCCTGAAGGCTATTTATACCTTGGCGGAGCAACTTTACTGTGGCGCCATGTTCACCATCAAGACGGTGCAATACAAGGATAAGATCCCTTCAGCTCTGAAAGGGGTCTTGGATCTTTTCTCAACCATGCCCAAGCAAATTGAGGAGTTAAAGAAATCAGCCTTCCGCCAAGGAGCAGTCGCAGGTCTAAGCCGGGCTCTGGCCTTTGACCCGGAGCTCGCGCCGGCTGACATGATGGACGGCTACCCCTCAAACAAGGACGACGGCTCAGAGTTCATGGAAGATTACTACATCCGGTGTGTCAAGGACTCTCGCTACTTGGCCTCCGTTTTAGCAGAAGAAGCTGACTTGGGGTCCTACCAGGCGGCTTACGATGCCGAGAAGAAGAGAATCCACGGGCCTCTCTACGAGTGGAAGGATCTAACACCCGCCCGCAGTAAGGATCTCTTTTCTTGTGATCTTGACACGTCTCCCTTTTTTGAAGAAGGGGACTTTGTAGCTCTGGCTGACTGCAATTGGGATTTGGACAATCTCCAGATCAAGCCAGCAGAAGAGCCGGAGCAGGATGAGCCGCCCACCAATTAATTAACTTGTAACTCTTTGTAGTAACCGGCTGTTCTTGACCCGCCGAGCTTTGAACTAATGTGATAGTCAATTTTGGGGCTCCTCAGAGGGCTTTTGTAATATATTACCCATAACATTTGCCATGAATGAGAAATGCCGGCTTTTCGCTTGTCTTGTATGCCATTGATTGTCTTAATATTCTTCCTCCACTGCCGATTATGTCAGCCGGAGCGTTGTAGCATAAATCCGTTTCATCAGCATGATAAGCTGTTTCCCAAAGGTAATTTTATGACGTTTTAAAGCGCCGGCGAACTAGTCGTTAGAAGCTGTACCAGAAGTTAAGAAGCCGACTCACCGCAACTCATTTTCCTTAGCCGGATTTTTGTGCCTCTATGACCAGCAAATAGGCGTTAGAAGCTGTACCCAAAGGTAAGAAGCCGCTCTTCGCTGCTGCTGATTTACCTCGGCCGTTTTTACGTGGCATAACACCGGCTCCGGGCGTTAGAAGCTATACCCGAAGGTAGGAAGCCGCCCTTCACCGATCATGAGGTGTTCGCTACCCGTCGGTAAAAAAACTCCTCACGGCCGCGGTTTAACATGTTTAACCGGAATTTTGGCATAAAGCCGGCCTTAGGGTGTTAGAAGCGATACCCGTCGATAAGAAGCCCCCTTCAGCAATACGGCGTAACCCGCCGGCGGTAAGGCGTTAGAAGTTGTACCCGGAGGTAAGAAGCAGCCCCCACCATGACTAATTTACCTTAGTCGGTTTTGTTTTTGATGTGGCATAAATGCCGGCTTACTAAGCATCTACTGTTGTTTAGCAATACGGCGTAACCCGCCGGCTGTAAGGCGTTAGAAGCTATACCCGACGGTAAGAAGCCGCGCCCACCACGACTAATTTAGTCGGTTTTGTTTTTGATCTCATAGGAGGATGTATGAAACAACAGAGGCTTCTCTTTTTTGCAGTGATGCTGCATTATTTATATAACTCTAATAAGTACAACGATGATGTACAATGAAGGGTCTCTATTCCCTTAAGTGAAGTAAGGCCGGAGATGCTCGATGCTCCAGAGTCGGCAGGTCTCCTGACCCGCCGTATCTGAGTCATCCCTAATGTCGATGAGGTAGTATGACCTGTTGTTAAGGTTTCTGCTGACCAAAAAGGGTCCTTCCCATGGAGGAGATAATTTATGCATATTTGTCTGATCCTGAATCAGCCGGAGCACCAAATCGCCTTCCTGCAATGTCCGGGTCTTCACCCTGCGGCTATGATAGCGTC
Source organism: Hordeum marinum (assembly GCA_022496015.1). Classification (NCBI taxonomy): domain Eukaryota; kingdom Viridiplantae; phylum Streptophyta; class Magnoliopsida; order Poales; family Poaceae; genus Hordeum; species Hordeum marinum. The sequence continues at coordinate 516,422,610 of CM039673.1, forward strand.
GCAGGTCTTGTTGATAAATCGCCGATCTAGCCGCTGCTAGCTCTCGAGCCTCTTCCAAAGCGTCCAATGCATCTTGACGTGCTGGTTCATTGTCCTTCTCAATGTAAGCCGCCACCCTTGGTGAGTCATGCTGGATGTCGCTGGGCAAAACTGCCTCAGCACCGTACAACATGAAGAAAGGCGTGAAGCCCGTAGATCTGTTAGGGGTGGTTATGATGCTCCATAAGAGAGAGGGTAACTCTTCAACCCAACACCCGGGCGTTTGTTGTAGAGGAACCATAAGCCGCGGTTCAATCCCTCTCAAAATTTCCTGATTAGCACGCTCCGCCTGACCATTGGACTGTGGATGTGCCACGACTGAAACATCAAGCCGGATATGCTCCTTATCACACAACGCTTTCATATCCCCCTTGGATAGATTTGTTCCATTATCAGTAATGATGCTGTGCGGGTAACCAAAGCGGTAAATCAGCTTATTAATGAATAGAACCGCCGTAGCCGCAACACACTTGTTGACCGGCTCTGCCTCTACCCACTTAGTAAACTAGTCAACCACCACAAGGAGGTGTGTTTTCTTATCCTTAGACCTCTTGAAAGGTCCTACCATGTCAAGCCCCCAAACCACAAATGGCCAAGTGATTGGTATCATCCTCAACTCTTGAGCCGGAACGTGAGCAGGCCGGCCAAACTTCTGACAGCCGTCACACTTGCGGACTAAGTCCTCTGCATCCTTCTGAGCCGTCAACCAGAAAAACCCATGCCGGAAAGCCTTGGCCACCAAATATTTTGACCCGACATGGTGTCTACAATCACCAGCATGAATTTCGTTCAAGATCTGCCGGCCCTCTTCTAGTGAGACGCAACGCTGAAAGACACCTGTCTCACTACATTTATGTAAATCACCATTGATTATTGTCATAGACTTAGAACGCCGGGTGATCTTCCTGGCCAGATCCTCATCTTCAGGTAACTCGCCCCATGTCAAATACGCCAAATAGGGAATAGTACAGTCTGGAGTAGCATGTAGAGCCGCTACCAATTCTGCCTCCGGGTCAGGAACAGCCAAATCCTCCTCAGAAGGTAGTTTGACAGTCGGATGATGCAAGACGTCTAGAAAGACATTAGGCGGTACCGGCTTTCATTGAGAACCTAACCGCGATAAGGCATCAGCCGCCTAGTTCCTGCGACGATCAATATGATCTACCTAATATCCCTTGAAGTGACCTGCAATAATATCCACCGCCTGTCGATAAGCCGCCATCCTCGGATCCTTGGAGTCCTAGGTACCTGAAACTTGCTGAGCCACAAGATCCGAGTCGCCCAGACATCTGACCCGTCTTAAATTCATCTCCTTGGAGACTCTGAGACCATGAAGCAGAGCCTCATATTCAGCCGCATTGTTAGTGCAAGGAAACATCAGCCGGAGTACATAGCAGAATTTGTCACCCTTGGGGGATGTAAGAACGACTCCTGCTCCTGACCCCTCTAACTGCTTAGAGCCATCAAAGTGTATAGTCCACTATGTGTCATCCAGCTTTTCCTCAGGAGCTTCACATTCCGTCCAATCATTTATGAAATCCACAAAGGCCTCGGACTTGATAGCTGTGCGGGGGAACATAAGTTAAATTGAGAGGTCCCAGCTCCAATGCCCACTTAGTAATCCTTCCTGTGGCTTCTCTATTCTAAATGATATCCCCCAATGGAGCAGAGCTAACCACCGTTATCTGGTGCCCTAAGAAGTAGTGTTTTCACTTGCGGTTGGCCATAAAAACTCCATATACCAGCTTCTGCCAATGCGGATATCTTTGCTTAGACTCCGTTAAAACCTCGCTGGTATAATAAACCAGCCTCTGCACTGGATACTCTTTTCCTGCCTCCTTACGCTCAACCACAATTGCAGCACTCACTGCCCGGTTGTTAGCCGCCACATAAAGGAGTAAGGGTTCCTTCTCAACGGGAGCGGCTAATACTGGCGGCTCAGTAAGCTGTTTTTTAAGTGCCTCAAGTGCTTCACCCGCCACCTTGCTCCAAACAAATTTGTCTGTATTCTTCATCATATGATAAGGGATGGCCTTCTCTCCAAGACGGCTTATGAACCGGCTCAACGCTGCAATTCGTCCCGCCAAGCACTGAACATCATTAATACAAGCCGGCTCTCCCAGGGAGGTAATAGCCTTGATTTTATCCGGGTTAGCCTCAATGCCACGCTCAGAGACTAAGAAACCCAAGAGCTTGCCTGCCGGCACACCAAAGACGCATTTGGTCAGGTTAAGATTCATCTTGTAGACCCGGAGATTGTCAAAGGTCTATCTCAAATCCTCCAAGAGAGTATCCTTCCTTTTGGATTTAATCACGATATAATCTACATAAGCATGAACATTACGGCCGATCTGACTGTGAAGACAATTCTGCACACACCGCTGGTAAGTCGCCTGGGCAATCTTGAGCCCAAAAGGCATAGAGACATAACAAAAGGCCCCAAAAGGTGTAATGAAAGACGTCTTCTCCTGGTCTTTAACCGCCATCTTCATCTGATGATAACCTGAATAAGCATCCAGAAAACACAAACTTTCACAGCCCGCCGTCGCATCAATGATTTGATCGATACGAGGGAGCACAAACGGGTCAGCCGGACAAGCCTTGTTAAGATCCGTGTAGTCCACACACATACGCCATGTGCCGTTCTTCTTAACCACCAGCACCGGGTTAGCTAACCACTCCGGGTGAAAGACTTCAACGATGAAACCTGCTGCCAAGAGCCGGGCAACTTCCTCTCCAATAGCCTTGCGTTCTCTTCATTGAACCGCCATAGAAACTGCTTAATTGGCTTAAACTTCGGATCCACATTAAGGTTGTGCTCAGCGAACTCTCTCGGTACACCCGGCGTGTCAGACGGTTTCCATGCGAAGATGTCCCGATTCTCAGGGATGAATTCGATGAGCGCGTTTTCCTATTTGGGATCCATGTGAGCTCAAATGATGAACTTTTTAGATGAGTCGCCTCGAGTGAAGTCTACTGCCTTGGTATCATCCGCCGAAAACATGAGGGGCGGCTCAACCTCTGTAGTAGGTTTCTTAAACGGGGTCATATCCTCCGGGTCAACATTCTCCTTATAATACTTAAGCTCCTCCTGGGCGCAACTGGACTCTGCATAAGCCACATCTCCTTCTTCACACTCAATAGCCCTATTCCGATCACCATGAACGGTAATGGTACCGTTTAAACCGGGCATCTTGAGCTGTAATTCAACATAGCAAGGCATAGCCATGAATTTAGCATAAGCCGGCCGTCCAAACAACGCATGATAGGGGCTCTTGATCTTAACCACCTCAAACCACAAGGACTTAACCCTGTAATTGTACTCACCACCAAAAGCCACTTCCAAAGAATCCTGCCCACCGGATATGCCAACTTGCCCGGGACCACACCATGAAAAACGGTGGACGACGGTTTTAAGTCCTTGTCAAGCAACTTCATCCGCCGAAAGGTGTCATAATAAAGGATGTTTATACTACTACCGCCATCCATGAGCACCTTTTTCACCATATATCCATTTACCTGGGGGGCCACAACCAAAGCCAGCCGGCCCGGGTCATCAACCCGCGGCGGGTGATCCTCCCGGCTCCATGTTATATCATATTCGGACCACTTCAAGTACTGTGGGAGAGCCGGCGCAATTGCATTGACCGCTCGCTTCCGCAACTTCTGGTCCCATTTATTGAAACTGGTCATGAAAACATGGTACTGCCCGGAACTGAGCTGCTTCGGATTACTCTGATACCCGGACTGATTACGCTGCTGCTGCTGATTGTTGTTGTTGTGGTTGCCAGAATGCTGCTGGTGTCCCCCTTGGTTATTCTGACCCGGATGTCCAGATCCTGAGCCGCCAGAGCCAAATCCAGCTCCTGACCCGCCATGTCTTGAGCCGCCTGGCGGGCCGTCATCTCTATGGTTAGACTATGTAAAATATCGCTTGTACTTCTGCGTGAAATGACAGTCCTCCCATGCATCAGCGCCAGCTTATCAGGCAGACTGTGGTTCGGATAGGGTCGCTTAAGTAACTCCTCCATGTTCGAGAGGGAGTTATCCTTGTTAAAGCGCGGTCTAAACCTCCTATTGCCTTGGGGGTACTTCTGCTGGGCGTTTGCGTTAGCCACCAGCTCTGATCCGTCCTCTGAATTCTTGAGCTTGCCCTGGCCACCATTGTTTGCCACGCCTTTACTTTGATTACCCCTCTTACCTTGGCCAGCCTTCTCATCATCAGAACCCGGATCCTTTGTGCTGTCAGAGTCGGCGTATTTCGTGAGAGCCGTCATGAGCTCTCTCACGTCCTAACACGTACGCTTGAGCCGGCCAAGCTTTTGCTTTAGAGGAACAAAGTGACAATTCTTCTCCAAGATCAACACCGCCTGAGCCACCGTGATCTGCTCCGATGAGTGGATAATCGTTGAGACTCGCCGTACCCAATGATGGGCCGACTCATGGTCATATGTTGTTTACACATCCCTTGAAAGTTTTTGATGAACCGAGCCCGGAGCTCTGCCCATGAATTGATGGTATTAGGCGGTAACCCCTTTAACCATGTGCGGGCCGGACCTTCCAGCATCATGATGAAGTATTTTGCGCAAACCGCCTCACTGACGTCCAACATCTCCATGGCCAGCTCATAATTCTCCACCCAGGCCTCCGGGGGTAAATCAGCAGTATAGTTTGGGACCTTGCGGGGCCCTTTGAAATCCTTTGGCAACCGTTCACTCCGCAGAGCTGGTGACAAACACGGCAGCCCTACTGCCCTGGAGTTCACCCCTGCTCCTACTGAAACAGAAGGCACGGGTTACTGGTAAACTGGCCTAGCTGGCGCCTCTTGCGGACTCCCCGCCTAATTCACAAGTGCTTGCGTGTCTCTACCCGGCCGGTGACCCGTCGGAATCTCTCTGTGGCGGCTACTGCTAGAACCCGCCGGCGACTCATAGTGCTGACTGAAGATGCGGCTAGGGAGAGGGGTTGAATGAACATGGCTCCGGCTGTGAGTATATTTTTCCTGCTGTGCCATGGTCGTCTGCAGATATCCAATGGCATTCTGCACATCCTCCGCAAAGGGCGCCCCATCTGGGATGGGAATCGTCTCGAGCCGGGTGGCCGCCGCCACCATATTCTCGGACTGGTTAGAATAATGACCCGCCGATGTTGAGAAACCTCTGGGCAGAGCTTGATCACGGCGGGCCGGGTGAGCCGCCGGCTGCTCTATCTCAGGCGCAGCTATTGCTCTTCCCGAGCCAGGAGTGTTGAAAAGGTTCCTCGCTTCGTAGCGCTCCGGCAGACGGGATTGGTGCCTCCTACGATGTACAGCCACCGCTGATACCTGTTCTAGCCCTAGACGGAAAGCATCGGTCTTGATACATGCCGCCTCTTCTTCCATCTGGGTCTTTAGCTCAGCCATCCTTTGCCGTTCCTCCGTCATCCGGCCCTTGATCCTTGCGATCTCCCAATTCCGAGCTGCTTGATTGTCCGGGGTTACCTCCATAGTCATCAAAGCCTCAAGCTCGTCCATCAACTCCACAAGAACTTGAGCCGGCGGCGGTGGGTTATCGCCCGAGGTGGCGGCTCCTGACCCCTCCATGAACATAGCAGCATGAACTGGCGGTCCAAGATCATCCGACTTAGAGCGATCCGACTCAGGGCAGACATCGCCATAGCCCCCAAGGCCACCATTGCTTAGCCGGTACACTGATTCTGTCTCTCCACTTGAAGATTCATCCTCCGAGTAAACGAGAGTTTCCTGTGACCCGGAAGCTTCCAGAGCCATACCTTGAGTGAAGCCCACGAAGATATGCTTCTGACCCGAATTAACACGGGTAGGGCACATGTTACGCGTAGGCTGCAGGTGCCAAGCCGGCTCGACGATGTCGGTGCAGATGTTCGTCCCGGGTGTAGAATCGTCGATGTAGAGCCGGCCACGACGACTCTTTCTCATCCTTCCGACCACGTATCCCTCGAGCCCCGAAAGCGAGCCCTTTGAGAACTCAACACCACCAAGCGATAGCCCCATGGTGGGCGCCAAATGTCGTGGATTTATCACGGCAGATGTCCGGGTTAACGGACTTGGATTCGAGGCCATCGCCATTATGGTGGAATCAAAGGGGTTGATTGGGACAAGGGACGTGAGTTTACCTAGGTTCGGCCCCTCAAGTCGAGTTAATAGCCTACGTCCTACTTTTGTTGTTATTGCTTGTTGTATCGATTACAAGGGAGCTAAAAGCTTGACCTAGTTCTTGATAACCTGTCCTCTAAGCCGCCCCAGGTCTACCTTTATATAGGAGGTAAAGACCCCGGGTCCTACAAGTACAAACCGACTCTCTCTCTACCTATCCGAGTCTTCCTTGATTTTCCTTGCCAAGTTACCTCCGGGTGGCTTACACACCCGGGTCTTCTTGTTTGGGTTATCTTGCGGCCCACCATACTGAGCCGCCTATCCTCTTGGGTCGTCGGTCTCACGGCTTATTCTTGGGTCGGCTTATGAGCTGTCTGGTGTAACCCGGAGCCCTTTGGGCTGGTTACACCGTGGGGTTATATCCCCAACAGGCGGCGAGCAACAGCATGCATTAGAAGGATCACATGGACTCTGGCCCGGTGGATCCCGTGCTCAGCAGCACGGGCTTCAACTCCGTCGTTGACGACACGAGGTAGCACCCCGAGCTGCACTTGTTGGAAAGATGCCCTAGATGCAATAATAAATTGGTTATTATTATATTTTTCCTGTTCATGATAAACATCTATTATCCATGCTATAATTGTATTGATCGGAAACTGAAAAACATGTGTGGATACATAGACAACACCATGTCCCTCGTGAGCCTCTACTAGACTAGATCGTTGGTCAAATATGGGTCAAGTTTCCTAACCATAGACATGAGGTGTCATTTGATAACGAGGTCATATCATTAGGAGAATGATGTGATGGACAACACCCAATCATAAGCATATCATTTGGTTGTATTTGTTTATTGCTACTGCTTTCTTCATGTCAAGTATTTGTTCCTAAGACCATGAGATCTTGCAACTTCCTGGCACTGGAGGAATGCCTTATGTGTATCAAACGTCACATCAAAACTGGGTGATCATAAAGGCACTCTACAGGTATCTCCAAGGGTGACTATTGGGTTGGCATAAAGGCACTCTACAGGTATCTCCAATATGGTTATCTAGGTCCTGCTATTGGTTATTGACTAGCGAGGTGTCTCGGTGATATCCACATGATTCTCAAACCCGTAGGGTCCGCACGCTTAACGTTCGGTGACGATGTATTATGATTGGGTCATGTATGTTGGTGGCCGAATGTTGTTCGATGTCCCGTATGAGATCCTGGATGTCATGAGGAGCTCCGGAATGATCCAGAGGTAAATATTTATATAAGAGAAATCGTATTTTGGCTAACGAAAAAGTTTCTGTTTTCCAGTATTGTATTGAGAAGCTTCTAGAAGGTTCCAGAAACTTTGGTAGGAGTCCGGTGATACGCATGCAACGTATCTATAATTTATGAAGTATTCATGCCATGTTTACAATAATTCTATATGATTTTGGTATGATTCTATTAGAACTAACCCAAATTGATGCTGTTTTCAGTAGAACTACCATGGTGTCTTTTTTGGTAGAAATAAAAGTTCATAGAATGGGATGAAAATTTACAAATAATATTTTTGGAAAATATAAAAAATAATGGAGGAGAAATATACCGGAGAGGAATCCCGAGGCATCCACACGCCTAGGGCCCGCCCCCTTAGGGCGTGCCCCTAGCTTGTGGACCCCTCGGGAGTCCCCTTGAGATGAGACCGGTGCCAAAAAATCCTATAAATACCAAAACCCCCAAAAAGAAACCTAGATCGGGAGTTCCGCCACCGCAAGACTCTATAGCCATGAAAAACCAATCGGGATCCCGGTCCGGCACCTTGCCGGAGGGGGAAACCATCACCGGTGGCCAGCTTCATCATCCCGGCGGTCTCCATGAGGATGAGGGAGTAGTTCACCCTCGGGGCTGAGGGTATGTACCAGTAGCTATGTGTTTGATCTCTCTCTCTCTCGTGTTCTTGAGATGACACGGTCTTGATGTACCGCGAGCTTTATGAATATAGATGAATCATATGGGGTTTCCCCCTCTCTATCTTCTTGTGATGAATTGACTTTTCCCTTTGAACTTTTCTTATCGGATTGAGTCTTTAAAAGATTTGAGAACACTTGATGTATACCTTCCAATGGTATATCCATGGTGACAATGGGATGTTCTATTGATCCGCTTGATGTATGTTTTGATGATCAACTTGTGGGTTCCGTGACCTTGGGAATCTATGCATAGGGGTTGGCACACATTTTCGTCTTGAATCTTTGGTAGAAACTTTGGGGCACTCTTTGAAATTCTTCGTGTTGGATTGAACATGATGAATCTGAAATTGTGTGATGCATATCATATAATCAAGCCCATTGTTACTCGTGGTGACATTGGAGAATCTAGGTGACATTAGGGTTTTGGTTGATGTGTATCTTAAGGTCCTATTTTAGTACAAACTCTAGGGATGTTCGTGACACTTATGGGGACATCTCATACGATTGATCGAAAAAGATAACTTTGAGGTGGTTTCATACCCTACAATAATTTCTTCATTTGATCTCCTCTATTTGTGACTTTGGAGTGAATTCTTTGTCGCCCGTGAGGGATTTACATATGATTCAACTATGTCAGTATTGTTGAGAGAACTTGCACTAGTGAAAGTATGAAACCTAGGCCTTGTTTGTAAGCATTGCAATACCATTTGTGCTCTCTTTTATCATTAGTTACCTTGATGTTTTAATTTTTTCAGATTACAAAAACCTATATCTACCATCCATATTACACTTGTATCACCATCTCTTCGCCAAACTAGTGCGCCATTGTATTGGGTGTGTTGGGGACACAAGATACTTTTTGCAATTTGGTTGTAGGGTTGTTTGAGAGAGACCATCTTCATCCTGCACCTACCACAGATAGCGTCGTGGTTTTGTCATGGCAGATGCCATGGGACGGCTAATCGAGAGGGGCCGAGAGGACGCCAGTGGACTCCGGGAACGAGGTTGGCACACACGGCGATTGACACGCGATGTACCCAGGTTCAGGGCCCTCCGTGGGAGGTAAAACCCCTAGTCCTGCTTGGTCTCGTTGAGACTATGGTGGAGGTTACAATGGTGCTCCTTGAGCTGTACGAATCGAGGAGGAAGCTAAGCGTTCCGGCTCGAGGGGCTCTCCGTGGCAGGGCGTGCGTGCTGAGCTAGAAGTCGTGCCCCCTTTTTCATGGGAGAGGCTGGGGTTTTTATAGGCCAAGCCCCCCGGCTTACAATATGAGTATAACGGTCGTGGGGGGACCCAGCCAGCAGCCTCTTAGGCCAGCTGTGGGGACCACCAGCTTCGGTCTTGTCATGGCGGACCCCGAGCTCGGTCACGTCGCAGCACGGGGCGCCCTGGCGGCGTCGTCTTGCGGCAGCCGGCCGGAGTCAGTGGCCAGCCAGCCATCCTGTAGCCATGCTAGGGTTGGTGGCGGAGTGATTGGGCACAGGCCGCCACTGTTGAAGGGTCGGTCGCCGTCCAACAATGGCAAGAGGCCATTGTGGCCATGCGGGCACTAACCCCCGACGGGATGAGGGTCACTCTGGCCATCGGGCGCTGACCCCTGATTGGTCGGGGCCACTGTTGCCACGCAGGGCCCGTCAAGAGCATCCAACGCTGGGCCGGCTGGGGAAGGAGCCGGGCGGTGAAGCCCCAGCCGGCAAGTTCGCCGAAGTCGACGAAGGAGCGGCCGGCACGCCAAGACCGGGAGGTCGCTGCCGGCGGGGCATAGGCCGGTCGGCTCCTCGAAAGCGGCCCGCCCATTAGCCTCATAGGCAGGCCCGAAGCTTTAGGGGCGTTTGAGGCTACTCGGGGGTCATCCCCTCGTCAGTAGTCCCCGAAGCCGGGGAGGCCCGTCGACGCAGGACGGCGGACCTCGCCAGCTTGTAGATTGCTCGAGCACCGGGAGCGTCTGGGGAGCCGAATGGTGCCGGCTCCGCAGCCGGCCGGGGCCACCCGTGCCGCTCGCGCCGTCCCGTCAGACAGGGAAAACGCGCCATGCGGAGGTTGGAGTAGACCAGGCGACGGTTCAGACTTGGCGACTGGGCGGGGCCGCCACGATGGGGGTCCTGAACCGCCCGCGGGGTTTCCGCGTGTACATGGGAGGACGTTTGGCATTTCGGAGCGCCATGATGGCCTCCCCACGCGCATCGGGGATCATGGGGATCGTGTGCGCGTGGGGTGCGCCTACCTCCCCTGCCTGCGCAGGGTATAAATGGGAGGGAGAGGCGTAGGGAAGAACCCGTTTGCTCTCCTCGCCTCCGTCGCTTCGCACTCCCTCCCGTCCCCTTCATCGAGCGAAAGAGAGAGAGAGAGATAAAGGAAGGGAGCGTTTTGTGAGGGTCGGCGAACTCGCGCCGCCGCCCACCGTCATGAGGAGAGCAGTCCGCCGGCCGGTCCCCGCACCGCCGTCACGCCCGCGTGCCGCCACCATGCAGGAGATAGTGACCAAGGGCGCCTCGAACGGCAGTAACGTCGACGAGGCGTACATCGAGTACCTCCATGCACGCCGCAAGCTCCCATCGACGGAGTTCTTGGAGGCCCGCCCGCCGGGGTCGGAGAACACCCCGACGCCACGGCAGGGCGAGATTGTGGTCTTCTCCGACCACTTTCACCATGGGTTGGGGCTGCCGGCAAGCGATTTATTCCGGCGGTTCCTGACGAACTTCGGCTTGCAGCCGCACCACCTCGCCCCCAACTCTATCCTGTAGCTGGCGGCGTTCGTCGTCCTCTGCGAGGGATATCTGGGCGTCGAGCCCAGAATCGACTTCTGGTGTCGGCTGTTCAATTTCAAGAAGCAGACGGTGAAGGACCCGGAGACCAAGCGGATGGTGATGACCGCCTGTGGGGGCGCCTCCATCCAGATTCGCCAGGGGACCAGCCTTCCCAAAATCCCGCTGCAGGAGTTGGTGAAGCGGTGGCAGCAGGGATTCTTCTACGTGAGGAACGTGAAGCCGGAGGAGGACTACATTAACGTCCCCGACATCGTCAACTGCCCCCCACACGCCATGCAGAACTGGTGGGCGACGCCGGCCACGGTGCCCGAGACGGCCGACCGGCTCACCGCCCGCCTCCGCGAGCTAACCGAGACGGAGGGGCTTACGGCCACGGACTTGCTGACGGTGATGGTGGCACGCTAGGTGCTGCCGCTGCAGCACTGGCCGCACCTCATCTGCCAGATGGGAGGGCGCCGTGACCCTTGCCAGCTCTCCACCAAGGAGCTGAGGCCGTTCATGTGGCGATGAAGGTCAACACCGTGTCAATGGAGAAGATGAACGAGGGGGAGTGGCAGTGGGGGAAGGTCCCCTATAGCCGGAGTCATCCGGCGCTGCGGGTAAGCAAACTGCCGGCACCATCCTTTGGTTTGTTGCCTCCGGGTCGTGCCCCCCTTGGTCTGACAGCGCCGCCCGGTCTGCCTGCAGAAGTTCTTGCACCTGGAGGACCACGCGAAGCCGGCGCCGGACCTGACGGAGCTAGACCCGAAAGAGATTGAAGATGCCGATGACGTGGAGCCAGCCGTCTTCGAGCGACCCGGCAAGGCGGAGGCCGATGACGAGGCGGGCGAGGATGAGGACGACGAGGCCGAGCAGCCGGGTGAGTCCTCTTTCCGGGCACCATTGAGGGATTGGCCCGACGACGATGCTAAGCGGGGGCCGGCTCTTGCTGCAGAAGATCCAACGAGCTTCTCGGAGGGGGAGGACACGGCGCGGCGGGGGCGCCGGCCACAAAACGCCAGCGGCCTAGCCGCGGCGGACAAGGGAAAGGGGGCGGCTGCCTCCAAGCCGGTGCCCAAGCGCGCAGCCGTCGCGCCGTCGGGTGGTAGCCGTGCAGGGGGCACCAAGAGGCACAGGGGGAACCCGACCGGGCCCTGGAGGTGGGCGATGCCGGTCGTGATCGGGTAAGTTTGTCGATGTTTTGTTGAATATTTCTTCGGTTTGCCCCCCTCCTTGTCTAACGCCCCGCCGCCACCAGGGAGGCTCGCTCGCTGGGAGGAGGGCCAGGCGGCGGGACGGCGAAGGTGACACCGCCGTCGACGGCTGAGGAGAGGGAGCAGCAAGCATGGCGTGACATCAACAAGGCCGAGCAGGAGCGGTGGGAGGAGGAGCGCCGCCGGTGGGAGGAAGCGGCGGTGAAGGCGGGGATGGCCAGCGGGGAGGCCGCTTGCCAAACGTGGGAGGCGTTCCCCCGCGGCCCGGAGGAGAGGTCGCCGGCCTGCCATGGCGCCGACCGGCCCGCGAGAGACGGTGGGGAGGCCGCGGAGGACCTGTCGGGGAAGAGCCGCTCGGCTCCCCAGCCGGTGGGCGTGGTGGTGGTGGACTTGGAGGCGCTGACGCCAGAGGTGCTGGCCTCGGAGGCGCCGGCATCCGTAATGCCGGACTAGGAGGCGCCGGCAACGGAGGCGCCAACCTCTAGCATGCCGGCATAGGGGACGCCGGCACCAGATGCGAGCCGGCCAGGGGGCGCCGGTGGAGGATCCGGGACGGGGACCACGACCACCGAGGGGGCGGCCGTGGCGAGCTCGTCGTCGACAGCCCCTGGAATGACGACGACGGGAACCAACGCCGTCATCGTTTCCCGCAAAGGGGGGCCCGCAAACGGAGGCCGGCCCCAGCAGCTGTGGGCGGTGGCCGGGAGCGCAGCCCCTGGGGAGCCGACGAGTGCCCTTGGGACTGCGGTATCCGCCGCCGTCGAATCCTTCGCGGCCAGCTGCGCCGAGGTGATGGCGGACGCCCGGGCCGCCAATGAGCGGTTGCTGAGCTTGGAGCGGTTGGTTGCAGTAAGCGCCCTGCTCCTTCTTTTTCTTTCCTTCTCCAGTGGGGGCGAGCTAGCGCACCCACTGGGTGTAGCCCCCGAGGCTCGAGCCGGCTGGGCAGCACGCGGGTGGAGCCTAAACAGCTGTCTCCTTTTTGTTCTTTCAGGCGGCCCATGATAGCCGGGCGACAACATACAACACCCTGCTGGGGTTGTATAGGGGGGCGGAGAGCCGGCTCGCCACCGCGACCACAGACCTGCAAGGTTTGTGTCCCTATGTCCTTAGCGGGGGGAGCCCCCGAGAGTCGAGCCGGCCGCCCTGGAGGCGGGCCAGGTTTCCTTATCCGTCCCTTCTTCTAACGGCGATCGATTTTTCGCGCAGCCGCCCACAAGGATGCGGTCACCCTCCGATAGCAGGTGGTCCGGCTCCTCGGGGAGCGGGACACCGTGGCGACGGAGTGCCGCAAGTTCCGCGAGAAGGCGGAGGCGCTAAGGGCGGACCCAAACAAGCTCGAGGAGGCCCATAGCCAGCAACTGGCGGACCGGTAGGCGGTGCTCCGCAAGGAGGCGGAGGAGCGGGAGAAGGTGCTCCGCGACAAGCTGGAGGCCTAGGAAGTCGCGCTGGCGAAGGCGATGAAGGAGGCGCTCGAGGCTCAGGTCGAGGCTGAGCACGCTCGCCAGGAAGCAGCGGACCGGGAGGTAGCCCTAACAGAGCAGGGTTACGTGGTGGACCGGATGTTGCGCCGTACGTTCCCGGCCCTTCTTTTCCTTTTTCCCTTAAGCGTCCTCTTCTCATTTCTTGTCTTTTCTCTAGGACTCTTCCCTGCTACCCAGGAGGATGCAGAGGCGGCCGGGGAGTCCGACCGCGAGGATCGGCGGGCCCGGGGGGAGGTCATCGAGCCGGACGCCCCTTGGACCTTGGCCGAGGTGGGGGTTTCCTCCGAGGTGCGCCTGGAGGACATCATCCCCACCCTGACGCTATTTTGGAGCATCGGCTTGGAGTTGGTCCAGACCTTCTGGCCTCGGGCCGTGAGTCTGGGCTCCCTGACCTGGCTTGCCCGGTGGCTGGTGACTGGGACTGCGCGGGTGAATGCTTGGAGAGCCTCTGCGGCACGTGCCGGCGCGGAGATTGCACTCCGCGTTGCCAGGTCGTGGTATCCTGGGCTTGACATGGGGCTGCTCACGGCCCAGCGTGCCGGCACCGAGGCGGAGCTGGCGACGGTGGCGGAGGAGCTACAGAGGCAGGCAAGCGAGCTCGCGTCCTTCGCCGCGTGGGACGAGTACGTTCCGGAGCGTGGTGAAGACGGCGCGGCCCTCCCGGAGGACTCGTACAGGCTGGCCCTCGACGACCCGGAGGGGAGCGAGTGCGAGACGGTCGACGGGGAGTCTGAAACCAAGGACTATGATCCGTCCGAGCCGGCTAGAGACGCGGGGGCCTCCACCTCGGCCGTGCCGGGAATGCTGTCCTCGAAGGCGCCAGCGCCGCCGGCATAAACGCCGCCGGCCTTAGAGGTGCCGGCGCCGGGGGCGGCCCGGCTCGAGACCGCCCTTGCTTGGGTCCTTCCTCCTTGTGTATATTTCTTTTTTTGTCTGCATGTTTATCTTTAGTGCCGTAGTTCCACCCACTGGGGTGTATTGTAAGATATATTTTGTAATGAACCTGCGGCCGTGGGCCTTTTGTTATGCTTAATGATATCTCATCATTAGCAATGAAAAAGGAGTGTGTGCCGGCTCTACCTTCCCCTTTTGCTTGCTGGCTTGCGCGCGCTAGGATTCCTTCCGGCTTCTACCCCGCCTGCCGGCCAGCCGGGAGCCGGTCTGGGACAGGGACGGGGCTTCACCCTTAGGGAAAAGTAGCGAGCTCTTAGAGTCAGCCGGCTAGGGCTAGGTCGAGCAGGCAGAGGCCGGCCACGAAAAGTGACGTAGCGTGGTTGGGCTAGCCCGGTTACCGCGCATTGGCGGACCTTTGTGTGAGAAGCTCCTTCGTACCCCGCGGTCCCTTCAGCCGGACAGCTGGGGGCCGGTCTGTAGCCGGTTAGGGCGGGGCAGGCGAAGGGCCGGTTGCTCACACTTATGCGTCCGCCTCGGAGGGAAGCTGGGCGAGCCCACGGGTCCGCGATCCGGATCCGTGCCTCAGAAGGTAAGGGGAAATCATGGAGAAATCGAAAAGGGGTGAGCCTCAAGCGTCGGCTTGAGGTCCCCTTTGCATTTATGGGCCCTAAGGGGCAAAAGTACGGGGTACATACACTGGCTTTTGAGCAGTAAAAGGGGCGGAGGAGCACCGCGTTCCACGGGCGCTCCGTTTCTTCGCCGGATGCGTCTCTCTTGCGTTTCTACGGCTTCTGGGCGTCTATCAGGTAGTAGGCGTTGTTGTGCAGCGCCCGGCTGATGATGAAGGGGCCCTCCCATGGGGAGGACAGCTTGTGCCGGACGGTCGTTCGCTGAACCCGCCGGAGCACCAGGTCTCCTTCGTGGAAGGAGAGCAGCCAGATTCGCTTGCTGTGGTAGTGCTAGAGCTTTTGCTGATAGATGGCCGTCCGGCTCAGAGCTAGCTCACGGGCTTCTTCGAGGAGGTCGACACCGTCCTCACTTGCCTCTTTCGCATCCTTCTCGGTGTACAGGGTGACCCGAGGCGAATCGAACTCGATGTCGCTGGGGATGATCGCGTCGGACCCGTAAACAAGAAAGAACGGGGTGAAGCCGGTCGACCGGTTGGGCGTGGTGCGGAGGCTCCACAGGACGGTCGGCATCTCCTCGATCAAGGAGCCGGCCGACCGGGTCAGTGGTGTGATGAGTCGAGGCTTGATGCCGGCCAGGAGTAGGCCGTTCGCCCTTTTGACCTGGCCGTTGGATTGGGGGTGGGCAACGGATGCCAGGTCGAGCCGAATGCCCTGACGCGAGCAAAAACACGCCAGTGCACCCTTGGCGAAGTTCATGCCATTGTTGGTGATGATGCTGTGGGGGACACCATAGCGAACTGTGATGTCTTCGATGAACCGGACGGCAGTGGGACCGTCTAGCTTCTTGATGGGCCGCGCCTCGATCCACTTGGTGAATTTGTCGACGGCGACCAACAGGTGTGTCATGCCATGGGATGCCTAATCGAGAGGGGCCGAGAGGACGTCGGTCGACTCCGGGAACGAGGTTGGCACAAACGGCGATTGACACGCGATGTACCCAGGTTCAGGGCCCTCCGTGGGAGGTAAAACCCTAGTCCTGCTTGGTCTCGTTGAGACTATGGTGGAGGTTACAATGGTGCTCCTTGATCTGTACGAATCGAGGAGGAAGCTAAGCATTCCGGCTCGAGGGGCTCTCCATGGGAGGGCGTGCGTGCTGAGCTAGAAGTCATGCCCCCTTTTGCATGGGGGAGGTCGGGGGGTTTTATAGGCCAACCCCCCGGTTTACAATATGAGTATAAAAGTCGTGAGGGGACACAGCCGGCAGCCTCTTAGGCCGGCTGTGGGGACCACCAGCTTCGGTCTTCTCGTGGCGAACCCCGAGCCCGGTCACGTCGGAGCACGGGGCGCCCTGGCGGCGGTGTCTTGCGGCAGCCGGCCGGAGTCAGCGGCTGGCGAGCCATCCTATAGCCATGCTGGGGTTGGTGGCGGAGTGGTTGGGTGCAGGCCGCCACTGTTGGAGGCTCGGTCGCCGACCAACAGTGGCAAGAGGCCACTATGGCCATGCGGGCGCTGACCCCCGACGGGATGAGGGTCACTGTGGCCATCGGGCACCGACCCCCGATGGGTCGGGGCCACTGTTGCCATGCCGGGCCCGTCAAGAGCATCCAACGCTGGGCCGGCTGGGGGAAGGAGCCGGGCGGCAAAGCCCCAGCCGGCAAGTTTGCCAAAGCCAGCGAAGGAGCAGCCGGCATGCCAAGACCAGGAGGTCGCTGCTCGCGGGGCATAGCACGGCCGGCTCCTCGAAGGCGGCCCACCCATTAGTCTCATAGGCGGGCCCGAAGCTTTAGGGGCATTTGAGGCTACCCGGGGGTCATCCCCCCGTCAGATAGATATCCTTAGGTCATCCACTTGAGGGAAATTCGCTACTGTCCTACAAAACTCTGCGCTTGGAGGCCCAACACGAGTCTACAAGAAGAAGGTTACGTAGTAGACATCAAACTCTTTTTTGGCGTCGTTGCCAAGGAGATGAGTGCTTGAAGGTATATCTTTAGATCTGGCAATCAAATATTTATTAGTTTCTTGTTCTATCACTAGGTTGGTTTTATAAAAGAAAACTAGAAAAATTGGAGTTTAGGTTGTATCATTTGTTTCGTCTTTATAATGTCATTCGTGAAAATAAGGATTCAGAAAATTGTGCTCAGTTGGTAGAAGAAGAAATTATGAAAATACTTGATGATAATTGCTTGAATGATGAGCATGATAGAAATATTGCTAGTATGAACTCTCCGAATATTCATGATTCTAATGATATGCAAATCCACAATCTTGGGGATGCTATGTTTGATGAAGAAGATATTTTTAGACCCCCAAGTTTTGATGAGAAAAACTATTACGATGATGGCATGCCTCCTATATATGATGATTATTGTGATGACACGTATGCTATTATCATGATTTTAATATTCAATGTGGTTATGTCAATCAAGTTTCACATGATTATTATTTTATTGAGTTTGCTCCCACTACTTTGCATGAGAAGAATTTTGGTTGTGTGGGTTTAATAAAAATTCTATGCTTGTGCATCATGAAAATAATGTTGTATGTGATAGTTATATTGTTGAATTTCTTCATGATGCTACTAAAATTATTATGAGGGTGGAACATATGCTTGTAGGAATTGCAATAATATCAAGTTTCCTCTCTCTATGTGTTCAAAGTTTTGAAGTTATGCTTGTTTTGCCTTCCTATGCTAGTTCATTCTTGCTCCCATAAATTGTTTGATCACAAAATCTCAATGCATAGGAAGTGGGTTAGACTTAAATGTGCTTCTCATGAGATTCATGATGCTCTTTTGCATGTTTCAATTATTATTCCTATGTGAGCATCATTGAAATAATCATGCCTAGCTAAAAGGCATTAAAGAAAAGTGCTTGTTGGGAGACAACCCAACACGTTTACTTTCTATTCTTGAGTGTTCACATGATTAAGCTACTATAGTAATAATTTTTTGTGTCTTTTTTTCAATAAAGTGCCAAGTAAAGCCTTTGGGATGACTCACAAGATGAGTAGAATTGATGTTGAACCAAAACATAATCTTTTGACTCTAGTACAGGAATATTCAATTTCTACTGGAGCGTGATAATGATCTGAAACTTTTACAGTCTTTATATACGAATTCTTCAGGTTCTCCTAATGTTTCAGAATGTTTCGAGACATGGAAGTATGGTAACACTATAGATCTTCACAGACTGTTCTGCTTTTGACTGATTTTGTTTTGCATGCCTAGTTTGCTTGTTTTAGTGTTTCCATAGCTTATATTTAGCAGTATAAATTATGGTAATGTTAGAATACACTGGGTATCATGTGTGAACAATTAGGAATCTTATCTTGACAGTACCTAAGCGAATGATTTATCTTTATTACACTAATCCTTCTCACGAAGTTTCATTAAGTTTCGTGTGATTAAAGTTTTCAAGTTTTAGGTGAGACACCGATATGAGAAGAATAAGGAGTGACAAGAACCTAATCTTGGGGATTCCCAAGGCACCCCGAAGGTAACATTCATGGAATACTCAGGTGTCTAAGCTTGGGGATGCCCCGGAAGGCATCCCCTCTTTCGTCTTCAACATTATTGGTATATCTTACTTGGAGCTATATTTTTATTCGTCACATAATATGATTTTTTCTTGGATAATCATTTTATTTTGTTATTCTATGTTAGGTGTTATTTATAATCTCGTTTTTCAATAAAAGTTCCAAGAATTGTCTAAGGATGCTTGCATTGTATGTTTTGATTTGTGCTATGTAAAAACAGAAACTTTTACTGTAGTGTTCGAATTTTCATATTTTACCGGAACGTGTAAAGTTTCTGAAACTTTTTCACAGTATTTTCATATAAATTATTTAGCATGTCCTAATTTTTCATAACTTTTAGAGTTACATAAGTACACTGGTTTAATAAATTGCTACAGACTGTTCTGTTTAGAGAGATTGCTGTCAAAGTTTTGTTATCTACTTATCCGATAGTTTCCATAGCCTATATCGGTCGATATAAATTGTGGAAATGATAATATACAATACCTAATGTTTGAAAATTATTGTGAAACTTGTATTGTCAGTACATGAAGTATTGATTTGTTCTTATGGATAATAACCTATCTCACGAGTTCTTTTTGAGTTTTGTGTGGATGAAGTTTTTAAGAATAGGTGAATCCGGGATATGAGAGGATTGAACAAGATACGAAAGCTCAAGATTGGGGATTCCCAAGGCACCCCAAGTAAATATTTCAAGAACTCGCAAGCATCTAAGCTTGGGGATGCTATGCATCCCACCTCTCTTCGTAAACTATCGATTAGCCTATATTGAGCCTAAATTTTTATTCGTTTACATAATGCGTCCTATTCTTTGAGTGTTATTTTTATTTTGCTTGATGTTTAAATAAAGTAATCATATCAGAAAATATTTATTGAGAGAGAGAGAGAAAGTCCTCACATAGCTACTTAATTGTTTGACTACTCATTGATCTTCACTTATATGTTTTGGAGTAGTTTTCTCATTTACTCTCGTGCTTCACTTATAACCTATGAGTAAATGGTTGAATGAATCGAATATCATAAATCCGAAATTATATACTCCCTCCGTTCCTTTATATAAGGTGTGTAGTTTTTTGAGAAAAAATCCGAAATATAAGGTGTATTGCATTGCACCACTCATTTGGATAATGTTTTTAGGGATTTGATTACATTTCCTTATATCAGGACAGCTCCTGTATTTCCTGATGTCAATTAGTCATGTGTAAACTCGCCCAAAACTTGTGAAATTTTCCCTCCACTTTTGTTCTTTAATTTTCGTGCCAAAAACTATACACCCTATATTTAGGAACGGAGGGAGCATCTTTTATATGCTTATCCCATGGGGAGTAATGACTTCACATATAAGAAGTATAGGTGGTAAACTTTATTGAAAGTTAGCAAACACCGCACTGGTCACTTGAGTAATTCATGAAACAAAATTGAAGGAAGAGATATTTCACATATAAATATACTATCTTGGACATCTTCTATGATTGTGAGCCCCATTAATTATTTTCAAACTCAAGGACATTAGTTGAAGTTGGACAAGGAAGACAACATAACGAGTCATGCTCGGGTATATATTGTTATGAATCCTCCAACATGTGGTCCTGGTTTAGGATCTTTTGATAGCCAAAAATTTGTACGAAGTAGAGATACTATTTGTGCATCCAAAACCCTTTAACTCGGTTTCTTGCTATGAGTGTCCACCATATCTACCTATGGATGGAATAAGATCCTTCAAGTAAGTTGTCATCAATGCAAAAAGCAATAAAAATTGCTCCTAAATATGTATGATCTTTTATTGTAAGGGAAAATAAGCGTTGTACGATCTTGTGATGGTAAAGAAATAAACGCAACAGACTCCATAATAAAGGTTGCAATCACAAAGGGCAATACAACGTGGCATTCCTTTACATTAAGGGTTTGCACATCCAAAATTAAAAAGCGCATGACAACCTATGCTTCCCTCTGCGAAGGGCCTATCTTTTAGTTTCATGTATCTAGTGTTATGCAAGAGTCAATAGTATTCCTTCATAGTTCAACCTCTTCTTTAGTTGGCAAGCATCATGTGGTGGGAAATATCCAAGCATATATGGCCATTCAATTATATCTGATCATGAATTATTATTGTTGACAATTATCTATATGATAAATAAGTTGGGAGGCAAAACTTTAAGCCCCTATCTTTCTATGTGTTCGACGGATGTCATTTGCTCTAAAAATATGCTTTGAGTGTTAGCAATCATGGAAGAATATATGATAGTTGAGTACGTGGAATTTTCTAAATCAAAGCTCTTACATAGACCCTTCCTGAAAATAAGATGAATTGCAATTGTTTGGTGACTAAAAGCATAGTTTGTTAGTTTTCAAGAAACTTTGTGGCATATACTTTAACATGTGAATAGCTTGTTACTTCATCATGAGAAGTTTTATGAGATGAGCTACTATTTATGATATATAATGATGCTATAAGAAGTGTTTGGAATTATCATTGAACAAATTTATGCGCTATGCTAGCATTCACACTTCATAATTTTCTTTATGGTTTACCTAGTCGAGGACGAGTAGGAATTAAGCTTGGGGATGCTGATACATCTCCAACATATCTATAAATTATGAAGTATTCATGCCATGTTGACAATAATTCTATATGATTTTGGTATGATTTTATTAGAACTAACCCGGACTGACGTTGTTTCTAGCAGAACTACCATGGTGTCATTTTTTGTGCAGAAATAGAAGTTCTTGAAATGGGCTGAAAATTTATGGAGAATATTTCTGGAAAATATTAAAAATACTAGAGAAAAAAGATACTAGAGAGGAGTCCCGAGGCAGCCACAAGCCTAGGGGGAGCCACCCTAGGGAGCGCCCCTGGCTTGTGGGCCCCTCAGGAGACCCTTGATGTGAGACTGACGCCAAAAATTCCTATACATACCAAAACCCCTAGAAAGGAACCTAGATCAGGAGTTTCGCCGCCACAAGCCTCTGTAGCCAAGAAAAATAAATCGGAAGCCCATTCCGGCACCCTGCTGGAGGGGGAAACCATCACCGGAGGCCATCTTCATCATTCCATCGGTCTCCATGATGATGAGGGAGTAGTTAACCCTCGGGGCTGAGGGTATGTACCAGTAGCTATGTGTTTTATCTCTCTCTCTCTCATGTTCTTGAGATGACACGGTCTTGATGTACCGCGATCTTTATTAATATAGATGAATCTTATGGGGTTTTCCCCTCTCTATCTTCTTGTGATGAATTGAGTTTTCCCTTCGAAGTTTTCTTATCGGATTGAGTCTTTAAAGGATTTGAGAACACTTGATGTATGTCTTGTGATGGGATATCCGTGGTGATGATGGGATGTTCTAATGATCCACTTGATGTATATTTTCGTGATCAACTTGCGGGTTTCGTGACCTTAGGAATCGATGCATAGGGGTTGGCACACGTTGTCATCTTGACTCTCCGGTAGAAACTTTGGGGCACTCTTTGGAGTTCTGTGTGTTGGATTGAACATGATGAATCTGAAATTGTGCAATGCATATCGTATAATCAAGCCCATAGGTACCCGTGGTGTTATTGGAGTATCTAGGTGACATTAGGGTTTTGGTTGATGTGTATATTAAGGTGTTATTTTAGTACGAACTCTAGGGCTGTTCGTGACACTTATAGGGATAGCTCATATGATTGATCAGAAAAGATAACTTTGAGGTGGTTTCGTACCCTAAAATAATTTCTTTGTTTGTTCTCCTCTATTTGTGACTTTGGGGGGAACTCTTTGTCGCACGTGAGGGATTTACATATGATTCAACTATGTCAATATTTGTTCAGGGAACTTGCACTAGTGAAAGTATGAACACTAGGCCATGTTTCTAAGCATTGCAATACCGTTTGTGGTCACTTTTATCATTATTTACCTTGGTATTTTTAAATTTTCAGATTACAAAAACCTATATCTACCATCCATATTACACTTGTATCACCATCTCTTCACCGAACTAGTGCACCTATACAATTTACCATTGTATTGGGTGTGTTGGGGAGGCAAGAGACTTTTTGTTATTTGGTTGCAGGGTTGTCTGAGAGAGACCATCTTCATCCTATGCCTCCCACGGATTGATAAATCCACTTGAGGCAAATTTGCTACTGTCCTGCAAAACTCTGCGCTTGGAGGCCCAACACGAGTCTACAAGAAGAAGCTTGCGTAGTAGACATCATCCGGAAGTCCACCAAGGGTTCCAAAACGTCACAAGGGTTCCTATGGGCTGAGGGGAGGCTGCCTGGCCTTATTGGGCCAGGCGCACAAGTCCCTCAAGGCCCATGTGTCTTGGGAGAGGTGGAATGTCCACCTGTGTATGGAAAGGGAGGGGATGGGACTAGGAGTCCAACTCCTCCACCTTGGCTGCACCCTCGGTCTTGGAGGGGTTGTTCCCCACACCCCTCCACCTATATATGGAGGGGAGGGCGCTCCAAGAGGACACACCAAGCCGTTGGTGCCCCTCTGTTTCCCTAGATCATTTTCTCCTCCGTTCGCGGTTTCGGTGGCGCTCGGCATAGCCCTGTCGGGAGTGCTCAACCACTTTGTCATGCTGGTTGAGAACCCATCTACTACTTCTCCCTCGCTCGCTGGATCGAGGAGGTGGAGTCGTCATCGCGTCGCACGTGTGGTGAACGCGGAGGTGCCATCCATTCAGCGCTAGATGGATCTCGACTGGATCGTGAAGGCGTACGACTACATCAACCATGTTATATATGCTTTCGCTTAGCAATCTAGAATGGTATGCAGATACACTCCCCCTCTCGTATCTATGCATCTCCATGGATAGATCTTGCGTGTGCATAGAATTTTTTTTGTTTCCCATGCAACGTTCCCCAACAGTGGTATCAGAGCTAGGTCCTTGCGTAGATGATTTGCACGAGTAGAACAGAAAGTGTTTGTGGGCGTTGATGTTTAGATTGCTAACCTCCTTAGTCTTATTTTTATTCAGAGGTATTGTGGGATGAAGCATCTCGGACCAACCTTTCTTGTCCTTGCACAAGAGACCGGTTCCACCGACTGACATGTAGCTTAGTTTCATAAAGGCGGCTGGCGGGTGTCTGTCTCTCCCACTGTAGTTGAATTGGATTCCATAGAGGCAGTGCTTGTGGAAGGTTAAAAGGGAACTTGATTATCATTGTTTTGGCTTTGCATAGGTAAGAAGGGTTCTTACTAGTTGCCCATAGCAGCCATGTAAAACTTGCAACAACAAACCAGAGGACGTCTAACTTGTTTTTGTAGGGCATGTTGTGATGTGATATGGCAAAGACATGATATGATATATGTGATGTATGAGGTGATCCTATTTTTGCATAGTTATTGAAACTTGCATGTCAATGGGTACGACAATCGACAGGAGCCATAGGGTTGTCTGTAATTTATTTGTGCCATTTGCTTTACTTTATCGCTATGAGTTAGCAATAGTTGTAGAAGCAATAGTTGGCACGACAACCACATGACGACACGATGATGGAGATCAGGGTGTCATGCCAGTGACGATGGTGTCAGGGCATGATGCACTCGATCACCTATGGGCCTGCAAGCCCCTTTGTGCTTCGGCGGGGGCGTGGTCAGATGCACAAAGAGCGCAAGTAGTGAGATAGCGCGGCGATCATGACACTGGAGTTTTACCCAGGCTTGGGCCGCTTTGAAGCGTAAAACCTTACTCTTGCTTTGCTAGTTTGATCAGAGGAACACGAAGAACATGCAATGCTCGAGCCTGACAAGGGTTGTCTTTCGGGGAGATCCTACGTGAGTACAAGTGTCCAAAAGTCCGAATCCTGAGCTAGGTTGCCTCGGGCCTCCTTTTATAGCACAAGGGGCAACCATAGTGGCAAAACCGATGTTATCTATTGATTAGATAGCTAGAAGTGATATCATACCTAAGTTTGGCATTAAGGACAAAATGCCATAAATGCTATCCTAGGTGGCGTGAGGGGATGCATTCCCGACAAGATCCTACCACCGCTCTAGCTAAATATTGCACCACAACTTGACACACCTCCGTACAGGTGTCAAAGGGGCATAATCTGTCTTCCAGCATGTCGCCACGTGCTTAGCGAGAGCCACTTAGCCACCTGAGATCTCGACACCACATCGACAAGTGTCTACCATTGTCATGCGGGGAGCGGTGGCCGATCGGCTCGCGCCTGACGGGGACGGCTTGTCGGGACATCTTGAAGGTGGGTGCGCCTTGGTACCCGGCAAGCAATGGGGCATGCTTGGCGCGTCTTGGGCCTGTCCTTGGCTGTTGCATCAGTCCTACCTATTGGGAATATAACCCCATGGTAAGACTCGCCCAGGTGGGGCCGGGTCATACCTCGCGGCTCGTGCTCCAGACTAATGAAGTGGGCCTGGCCGTGTGGCGGCTTACCAAGATGGGCCAAGATGAATGCCCAAACGGAAGATGGTATAAACACCCGGGCGGTTAAGCCGCCCGGAGATAGCATGCCCAAGATGGCAAGGTGGCGTAGAGACAGAGTCAGATACGTTGTAAGAGTCGGTATCAGACTTGTGTAACCCGTTGTCTTGACCTCTTATATAAAGGCGAGACCCGGCCGACTTAGACAGAGACCAATCAATCGAGAGCTAGGTCAAGCGAATCCGCTCCCTCGTAATCGATACTCCAATCAATACAACACAAGAAGGACGTAGGATTTTACCTCTTCTAGAGGGGCCGAACCTGGGTCAACTCATGTCCCTCGTCTCAACCAACCCCTTTGAGTCCATCATCTTAGCAATGGCCTCGAACCCAACTCTTCGGACATCAGTCGTGACAAAACCACGACAGTTGGCGCCCATCATGGGGCTAGAGCTTGACGGTGTTGAGTTCTCAAAGGGCTCTCTCTCAGGGATCGATGGGTACATTGTTGGCAGGATGGGAGTCATCGTGGCCGTCTCTACATCGACGATGCCAGGTGGGGCCTCGAGGCCGACTCAATCGAGTATGGTTTCCGGATCCCCATCGGCGGGATCCAAATCTTCGTCGACAAAGATTGGCGGCTCTGAACCCGGGCTAGACGTCTGCACCGACATCGTCGAGCCGGCCCAGCACGCGCAACCCGCCCCACACGTGCAACCCACCCGTGCTAACCCGCGCAGGAAGCATGTCTTTGTCGGCTTTACTCAGGGCATGGATGTTGGGGATTCCATGTCACAGAAAATTCTTGTCTGTTCGAACAATGGATCTTCGAGCAGAGAGATGGAATCAATCTACCAGCTTCAAGATGGCAGGCTCGGGGGCTATGTCGAGTCTTACCCCGAGTCAGAGTGCCATGAGTTAGATGATTATGAGCCGCCAAGCCGTGTCATCATCTTCATGACACCTTCAGCACCCGCCTCGAGCAGTACAGGCGCTGGGGCAGCAGGATCGGGGGCTGATAGGCCGTCGGCTCAGGTTCTTCTAGATCTGATGAATGAGCTTACCACCTTGATGTCCATGGAGTTCATAGCTGAAAATCAAGCAGCCCGGAACATGGAGATCGCGAGGCTGAAAGACCAGATGACCGAGGTTCAACAAGAGATAAATGCGCTGAAAGATCGGATGGATGCAGAGGTGGAGCGCCTTAGGGCGGAAGCTTTCCGCCTTGAGCTAGATCAGCTGTCTGCGGCGGCGGTTCGGCGGATGAGGCATCAGTCCCGCTTGCCGGATCAGTATGAGACAAGAAATCTTTTTAACACGCTAGGAACGAGACGAACAACATAAGTACCTGGAAGCCGACCAGCGGTTCAGCAGATCAAACCGCCCCAACGGAATCAGACCTCACCAACGTCATTTCCACGCCGGCGGGTTATTATTCCAACACGGCAAAAAAATGGTGGCGGTGGCAACCCGGCTTGGTACAATCCCCATCCTAGACGAGGCGCCTTTTGCAGAGGAAGTGCGGAACGCTATTGGATACCTTCAAACGGCGATGGCCCAACAAGAGAAGTATACTTACAGCCGGAGCTGCGTGCATTTAACCCCCATCCCCAGCCGCAGCTACAGCCGGCGTTATGAGTCGGCGGCGGTTTCTAGCAGTGACCAACACCGGGACCATCGCGAGATGATCGGGCGGCTCTGGATGCTCAGGCACCGGTGGACCGGGCGAGAGCAGAGCGAGAGGCGGTGGCTCTGGTGGCGGCAGCTCATCAAGAACGCGCACCTTCCATCTTGGTATGAGCAGGAATAACCTCTAGGGTTGTGGGGGTGCCGTTCTTAGCGCCGGCTTTGCGGAACGAGCGTTTGCCGAAATATTTCAAGGGCCCTCGCTAGGTCCCAAATTACACTACTAACCTGCCTCCGGAGGCTTGGATTGAAAGCTATGAGCTGGCCATGGAGATGTTAGACATCAACGACATGGTATGTGCCAAATATTTCATCATGATGCTAGAAGGGCCGGCTCGCACGTGGTTGAAGGACTTGCCACCCAACACCATTAATTCCTGGGGCCGAGTTGAAGGCGAAGTTCATCAAAAATTTCCAAGGAACGTGCAAGCATCCCATGACGATTGTGGATTTGGATCATTATGTGCAATAGGAGGATGAGTCGGCTCATCATTGGGTCTGGTGGGTCTCAACTATCAACCACTCATCTGAGCGGATTACGGCGGCTCAAGCGGTTTTTATTCTGGAGAAGAATTGCCACTTTACGCCTCTCAAGCAGAAGCTTGGCCAGCTCAAACGCTCGTGTCAAGATATGGGGGAGCTCATGGCAGCTCACACGAAGTACGCCGACTCTGATAATACGAAGGACCCAAGCTCTGATGAGGAGAAGCCTGGTCAGGGTAAGAAGAGTAACAATGGCAAGGGTGAGGCAGGCAGTGGTAACCATGGTAAGAGGAAGAATCCAGAAGGCAGGTCAGAGTTGGTAGCTAACACCAGCGCAGGGAACAATCATGCTAAGGGCAACGGGAATTTCAGAAATCCCTTTAATAAGGGTAAAACTCCTTTCAACTTGGAGGAGATGCTCAATAAACCTTGTCCAGAGCACAGCCGGCCCGATAGTGTGGCGGGTCATACATGGAGGAATTGCCACATTATTTGACAGTTTCAGGATTACAGCTTGCGGCAGCATCACAACAATGGTGGTGGCCTGCCAGGCGGCTCAGGACCAGGGGGTCAGGCGCCGGTCTAGGCTCTAGCGGCTCAGGATCCGATTATCAGGGTCACGGCAATCAAGGAGGTCATCATCACCAATCTGGTAGCAGTAATCAGCAGCAGAGTAACCAATACGGGTATCACAGTAACCCGAAGCAGCTCAGCTTAGGTCAGTATCTTGTCTTTACAACCTGCCTTTACAGGCGGGACCAGAAGGTCCGCAAGAGGGCGGTTAATGCAATCACGCCGGCTCTCCCACAATATTTGAAGTGGTCTGAGTATGACATAACTTGGAGTAGAGAGGATCACCTGCCGCGTTGACGACCCGGGGCGGCTGGCTCTGGTAGTTGTCACCCCCCAAGTGGGAGGATACTGGTTCACTAAGGTACTTATGGATGGTGGCAGCAGCATCGATATCCTATACTATGACACTTTCCGCTGGTGCCTGGCAAGTCTTTCATGGTGAGGTGCCTGGCAAGTCGGCTTATCCAGTGGGTAAGATATCCTTGGAAGTTGCTTTTGGTGACGAATACAACTATAGGGAGGAATCCTTGTGGTTTGAAGTGGTGAAAATTAAAAGTCTATATCATGCTTTGTTTGGACGATCGGCTTACGCCAAGTTCATGCCTAGGCCTTGCTATGTTTACTTATAGCTCAAAATGCCCGGGTTGATCGGGACGATTATCGTGCATGGTGATCGGAAGACGGCTATTGAGTGTGAGGATGGAGACGCAGCTTATGCAGAGTCAAGTTGCGCCGAAGCGGAGCTCAAGTTCTATAAGGAAAATGTTGACCCGGAGGACATGACTCCACTCAAAAAGCCTACCACAGAATATGAGCCGCCCCTCAAGTTTTAAGCGGATGATACTAAATTGGTGGAATTCACTCCGGGCGACACGTCACAACAGTTCACTATTGGGGCCAATATTGATCCCAAATAGGAAAGTGCGCTCATCGAATTCATCCGTGAGAATTGGGACATCTTTGCATGGAAGCCTTCTGACATGTCGGGTGTACCGAGGGAGTTCGCTGAGCACCAACTTAATGTGGATCCTAAATTTAAACCGGTCAAACAGTTCCTTCGACGGTTCAATGAAGAGAGGCGCAAGGCCAATGGGGAAGTTGTGGCCCGGCTTCTGGCGGCGGGGTTCATTGTTGAAGTGTTTCATCCAGAGTGGCTTGCTAACCCAGTGCTAGTGCTTAAGAAGAACGGCACGTGGCGTATGTGTGTGGATTACACGGATCTTAACAAGGCCTGTCCGGTTGACCCGTTTGCTCTCCTCCGTATCGACCAGATTATTGATGCAACGGTGGGTTGCAAGAGCTTATGCTTCCTGGATGCTTATTCTGGTTATCATCAGATCAAGATGGCAGTCAAGGACCAAGAGAAGACGGCTTTCATCATGCCTTTCACGGCCTTCTGCTATGTCTCTATGTCTTTCGGGCTCAAGAGTGCCCAGGCGACTTACCAGCGTTGTGTACAGAACTATCTTCACAGTCAAATTGGATGCAATGTTCATGCATATGTGGATGATATTGTGATCAAGACAAGGAAGAAGGAGACTTTACTTGACAACATGAAAGAAACTTTTGACAACTTACGGGTCTACAAGATGAAGCTTAACCCGGTTAAGTGTGTTTTTGGAGTTCCTGTAGGCAAACTTTTGGGTTTTCTAGTCTCTGAACACGGCACTGAGGCTAATCCAAACAAGATAAAGGCTACCACTTCTCTATCTGAGTCGGCGTGCATCAATGATATTTAGCGCCTGGCGGGTTGAATCGCTGCGGTAAGCCGGTTCATAAGCCGCCTTGGTGAGAAGGCTATCCGTTTATAGCAGATGATGAAGAAGACAAACAACTTTGCCTGGAGTACGCCGGCAGGTGAGGCATTTGAGGCACTCAAGAAATAACTCACTGATCCGCCGGTCTTAGCTGCTCCGACCGAGAAGGAACGTTTGCTCTTATACGTGGTGGCTAATAACAGGGAGGTCGGGGCCGCGATCATTGTTGAGCGTAAGGAAGCAAGGAAAGAATATCCGGTTCAGAGGCCGGTTTACTACAACAATGAAGTCCTGACAAAGTCAAAGCACAGGTACCCACATTGGCAGAAGCTAATATATGGGGTGTTCATGGCAAATTGTAAGCTAAATCGTTATTTCCTGGGACGCCAGATCACAGTGGTTAGCTCTGCCCCGTTGGGAGACATAAATCAAAATAGAGAAGCCACTGGCAGGATTCCTAAATGAGCATTTGAGCTTGACCCTCTTAATCTGAAATACGTGCCTCGCACGGCGGTCAAGTCTCAAGCTTTGGTGGATTTCATAAATGACTGGATAGAGTGTTAGGCGCCTGAGGAGAAGCCAGATAACACGTACTAGATGATTCACTTTCACGGCTCCAAGCAGCTGGAAGGATCAGGAGCTGGGGTTATCTTAACCTCCCCTAAAGGTGACAAGTTCTGTTATGTGTTAAGGTTGATGTTTCCTTGTATTAACAATGTAGCCGAGTATGAAGCTCTGTTTCATGGCCTCCGGGTGGCTAAGGAGATGAACCTGAGCTGGGTTAGATGTCTTGGCGACTCAGACCTCGTAGCCTAGCAAGTTTTAGGCACATGGGATTCCAAGGATCCAACGATGGCGGATTATCGACAGGCGGTGGATGTCATCGCTAGTCACTTCAAGGGTTATCGGGTGGATCATATTGATTGTAATAGGAACGAGGCGAATCATGCACTATCAAGGTTGGGCTCTCAGCATAAGCCGGTGCCTCCTAACATTTTCTTAGACGTACTAGATCACCCGTTAGTTAAGTTACCTTCAGAGGAAGATTTGGCTATACCTGACCCAGAGGGGCAGCTGGTGGTGGCTTTGCATGCTATCCCTGACTGGACACTGCCTTACCTAGCATACTTGACTCGTGGTGAGTAACTGAGGATGAGAACTTGGCAAGAAAGATCATCAGGCGATCTAAGTCTATGACAATTAATAGTGGTGAGTTACATAAGTGCAGCATTACTGGCGTCTTTCAACGTTTTGTCTCGCCTGATGAAGGCAAAGAAATCTTGCGTGAAATTCACGCTGGTGATTGCGGTCGTCATGCCGGTTCAAAATCTCAGGTAGCCAAGTCTTTTCGACATGGTTTCTTCTGGCTGACGACTTATAAAGATGCAGAAGAATTGGTTCGCAAGTGTGATGGATGTCAGAAGTTCGGCCAGCGTACTCACGTGCCTGCTTAGGAATTGCGAATGATTCCATTCACCTGGCCTTTTGCAGTCTGGGGGCTTGATATGGTCGGTCCCTTTAAGAGATCCAAGGACAAGAATACCCACCTCTTGGTGGCAGTGGATAGGTTTACCAAGTGGGTAGAAGCTGAGCCGGTCAGCAAGTGTGACGCGGCGACAGCAGTTCAGTTTGTTAAAAAGTTGATCTACCGCTTTGTTTACCCTCATAGTATCATCAGAGATAATGGTACGAACCTATCCAAGGGGGCTATGGAATCGTTTGGTGAAAGTGCGCACATCCAACTCGATGTCTCTGCGGTTGCTCATCCACAATCCAATGGTCAGGAAGAGTGTGCTAACCAGGAAATTTTGAGAGGCATCATGGTTCCCTTACAACACACGCCGGGTTGTTGGGTAGAGAAGTTTCCATCAGTCTTATGGAGTATTAGAACTACTCCCAACAGATCGACATGCTATACGCCTTTCTTCATGGTTTATGGCGCAGAATCCGTGTTACCAAGTGATATATGTCACGACTCTCCACGGGTGGCGGCTTACGTTGAGGCGGATAATGGGACGGCTTGTCAAGACACGTTGGATGCTTTGGATGAAGAGCGCGATCTAGCGGCAGCTCGATCGGCGATTTATCAACAAGACCTGTGTTGCTATCATAGCCGCAGAGTTAAGACATGGACGTTTCAAGAAGGCGACTTGGTGTTGCGGTTCATTCAAGATCATACAGATGCACACAAGTTATCCCCTCCATGGGAAGGACCTTTCGTGGTCAGCAGAAATCTCAACAACGGGTCGCATTACCTCATTGATATACGAGACGAGTCAAGCACTTCTGGGCAGGAGACCCGTCGATCGTGGAATATAGCTCATCTTCGTCCTTAATATACTTGAGTCATCAACACTCAACCTTGTACACCATCATTGTACATATCATATATATACTTAGATCACTTGGGGGCTTCCAACTGACCGGGTTTAGCTTATCACACCATTTTGATCAGACTCTTAAGCCATAGTTAGGCGGGTTATATATCCAAAAGTTGACCCCGTCAACAAGACCACTTCAGGGCTTCCAACCCACCGGGTTTAGCTTATCACACCCTTTTGATCAGGCTCTTAAGCCACAGCCAGACGGGTTATATACCCAAAAGTTGACTCCATTAACAAGGTTATTTGGAGGCTTCCAACACACCGGGTTTAGCTTACATACCCTCTTGATCGGCTCTTAAGCCGCCGTAAGTTTGAGTTAAACCTGCCTGTAAGCTGATGCTGCTCCGCTATGTGACCCGCCGAACTCTTACCAGTTAATCTCGCCTAGAGACCCTGAGCCGGTTCAAAGAAGTTGACGGCCAATCTTGACAGAGACCCTATACTGGTTAAGGTTAAACCGGTGGCTCTTGTCACGTGAGGGCCGGTTTACGGAAAGCAAGGACAAACTCACTCATCGACTGCCGACTCTCCGCTATGTGGCCCGTTTCATACTCTTAGACAGTTAATCTTTTAAAGACCCTACGCCGTTTAAGGTTAAAACAACGGATTTATGTCATGTGAGAGGCAGTTTATGGGTTACCCGAGTACTCATGCCCTACTGTGTCTCTTTTTGGTTCGTTATGCTCCTATTAGTTAATCTCGCTTACAGACCCTGAGCTGTTCAAAGACGTGGACAGCCAATCTCGACAAAGACCCTGTACTGGTAAAGAGTTCTAGTAGTGAGTCCACCCAGAAGAACCGGCACATGAGTTACTGAATCAACAAGGTCAGGAAAGATTTAACATCTCCGGGTTGTGCTATTCTAAGCCGCCCTCGCAGCACTGCAGAAAATATTCTGCTGTTTATTCTTACAGGCTGACTCTTAAGATAAGTCGCCATGAAATTGGATATGATTGAAGCACAAAGGCAGATAAATAGATATATTAAGCCGTGTGGTCTCCTATGTGCATGATGGCACAATTCAGGCAAGACAATGTTTTTTCTAAGCCTATTATAAAGCTCTCTACAGAGCCCCAAAAGCAAGACAAGGTTTTTTACACATGTCAAATTTTGGCGGGTCAAGAAGCCGGATTATACCATTGAAAGATCAACTTGCTCAGCTTGACGACGGGTCATCCCACGGCGGGTCTTCGACATCCTCGATCTGAAGATTGTCCACGTTCCAGTTGTAGTTCATTAAAGCTTCAAAGTTGGCCTCTTTAAAGAGGGGAGACTGGTCAATGTCAGGTTCAACGAGATCCTTACGGCGTGCAGGAGTTAAGTCCCTGGCCTCGAAGGTTGGTCCACGCACTCGCTTGTTCTGAGCGTTTTAGCCGCCTGATATGTCGACAGATTAACCTCTTCCGCTAGAACTGATGCAAGGACCCTGGAGGCTTTCATGCAACGGGCGTAGTCGGCTTCTGTGAATTCTGAGCCGTCGTCCTTCTTGGACTGAAAACCATCCATCATCTCTTAAGCGGTTAGCTCCGGGGCAAAAGCCAAAGCCCGGCTTACCGCATCAATGGCTCCCTTCCGGGCGGCTGATTGATTGAGCTCTTGAATTTTCTTCGGCAGGGTGCATAACACATCTATGACCCCTTTCATTGACTTGGGGATGCTCTCTTTGTTCAACATAGCTTTGATGGTGCAAAGAGTCCCACGGTACAACTGCTCTGATAAAGTGTAGATGGCTTTCAAATGTAGTAAACTGTCGGCACCAAGCTGGCGGCTTCTTTGACCTGCAAAGAAAAGTATTGCGTTATAAGCTGCCCACACAATTTTTTGAAGTATGAATATTGGCTGAGAATTCAGTGCTTACCAAAGATAGCAGCAGTCATCTTTGAAATATGGACCTTCAAGCCTTGCAACTCGTGTGGTACGAGCTTGAGCCGCTGGTCAGCATTGTCTGCACGTTTGGCCAGAGCAGCTTGTTCCGCATTAGCAGCTTTCTTGAAAGCAGCAAACACATATTTCACTTTCATAAGATCTTTGGCGACAAGCCACCACTTCTACTCTATTTCACTTCGGGCGGCTTGCTGAGAGGCAAGATTGCCTCTAAAGCCGGTCAGATCAGTCTCGACATTGCTCAAAGCTTCCCGTGACATATAAAAGCAAAAGAGGGGAAAGTTGCCAGATGGTCACTTAAGGGAATATAATACAGGTCTTGAGCAGACCTCAAGAAATATACTTGACACTTGGGGGCTAATGTCTGTTTGCTCCCCAAGACTACAAGTAAAGTTCCGGCTCATCTTCATCAAGGTAAGCCGGCACTTGGGGGCTACGACGATGCTTTCCAAGTTTAAAATGAAGTTCTGGCTCATATTTGTCAAGATAAGCCGACACTTGGGGGCTACATCGGCGCTCTCTAAGTCTACAGGGAAGTTCTGGCCCATTATTTCTATACTGACCCGGACATGGGGGCTACATTTGATCAACTCATTAACTTTGAGTTCCAGCTCAACATATACATATTAAGCCGGTACTTGGGGGTTACAGGCTAAGTTGTTCTACTTGTGACATGGATTGGAAGTCCCATTTACCATTGGCAAATATTAAACCAGCTCTTGGGGGCTACATAAGGGTATAAGGGAAGATAGGAGTACCTCATATTTTTTCTTCATTAAGCCGACAAGTTTGAGCTCCATGTTTCTGCTTGTGGAGAGGCAGTTCAGATAACTAGCATGTAATTCATCAGCAGTTAACTTCTTCGGCATGGGGAACTCAAAGTCCAGCTTGTCAGAAGCTTCAGCCTTATTAGTGTGTTTGGTCAGTACATGGGGTTGGGGAGGTTGAAAGCCGCTCCCAGTGATGATGACGTCCGGAAGAATTGGATCTTCGACGACTGTTGTAGGGCTGGGCGGCTTAGAGTTGGTCCTTGGAGGACTGTCAGTTGCCGTCTCATGGGCCGCCGGCTCGACAGAACGACGAGCGTCTACAGGCGCATCCTTTGAGGCAGCAGACGGATCAGCGTGTGCAGAAGGAGAGTCCGACTTGGGAGGCTACGGCTCTTGGGTAGTGGGGGCAGAGGTAGACCCGCCGGTTTTCCTTTGTTTTTCCTGGGCCCTGGAAAGCACAGAAGGTTATTGTATAAAGTTCAAGGATGACAAAGGATATGATGCAAACATGAAAGCACGTACTCTGGGTTGATCTTCAGGGGCGGTAGCTTAGTCGCTGGAGAGTCGCCTGACGATGGGGGCGATTCTTGGAATAGTTAAGGCAATATAAGGATGGAGTAAAGTTATAAGGCAAGGTTAAAAAACTAAACCAAGTTAAACAAATACCTCAGTCGGTCTCTTCCGCTGAACCGCAGAGTTGGACAACCCGGCCATAAGATCTTCAGAGCCGGCGCTCCGGGTTTGGCGTTGGGAGGGGTGCCGTTGCTTTTTCAAAAGAAAGTTGTGGTCTAAATAAGCAAGAGGATGAGAAAATGGAACTTTTCGGACGACCCGTCGTATCTTCTTTGGTGGAAGATGTTCTGAGTCAGATGAAACCTAGGTTACCTCAGGAACATTGGCATGGCTTGTCTCCATTTCATCCTGTGAGTTATTACTGTCAGTAAGGTGCATAGTAAGATGGTCAAGAGAGTCAAATTCTACCTCTGAGTCGTCAACCTCAGGGTGCTCTTGAGCAACAGTTTTCTTCTTTCGGCCGCCAGCCTTTTCCTTAGACTTCTTCGGAGGGGGATATATTTTTTCTTCCAGAAGACGGAGTTAGCCTGAAAGCATAAGCCGCCGAACAAGGTTAAAGGTTGCAACATACATGGACAGTTAACACGGAGGTAAGGAGATGAAAGCCGTCTTTACATTTGGGGCTAGGTTTGTGGCACAAAATGGTGGTAATCCGATGGTGTGACAAGATTTTTGGGACTCATGGATAAGTCCCTTGATGGCGGTGACGATGTTCTCTTCTATTAAAGCGGTATGATTAAAGCAGAGGGGGTCATTGGCCTCACCCGTATATTCACACATGAGACGGTCCCGCCGGCTCAGAGGCATGACCTTCCAGGAGATCCAGCAGCAGGTCAGATCAATCCCTGTTAGACCATTGGCCATGAGGGCTCTAATCTTGGCGAAAGCCGGAGCATACTTCGCCCATTCGGAGGCTGACATCCGGTCAGGGAGTTCAATTGTGGTGCGGAACCGGGTAGGATGATAACCTGGCAATGGACGTTCTCCCTCTGGAGAAGTTTCCTTGCAGTAAAACCAAGTTCTATTCCAATCCTTGGTGTGACTTGGCATTCGAAAAGCTGGAAAGGTCGTATCCCGTCTTCTTTGGATGGAGACTCCTCCAAGCTCTAAACTTGGGCCAGCCACCACTTCCGTCTAGCGGTTTACATAAAATAACTCTCAAAAGAGGTCAACTGACGGCTCTTCTTGCAAGTAGGCTTCATAGAGGATTTGGAAGTTGCACATGTTTGAGACAGTGTTGGGCGCAATATCCTGAGGGTGCAACTTGAAGAAATGGAGGACGTCTCGGAAGAACTTAGAGCTGGGCGGACTGAAACCACGCGCAAGGTGGTCAGCAAATATAACTACTTTGCCCTCTTGGGGGATGGGTTTCTTTTCCTTGCTTGGAACCCGCCAATTGATGACATCTTTGGCTGGCAAAGTTCCTGCGTCTACAAAATCTTGCAGGAACTCCTCAGAGACCGCAGAACCAACCCAATTGCAGGAAGAGGATGCGCATGGCATAGTGGCGTCTTATGGCTATGAAAATTAACAGTATGCGATGAGTTAGAAAGTAATAGACAACTAAGGGAGGCGGATGATTTTACACACTGTGAAGCTAAAGACGCCGGTACAGGTTATTACAAGGGCCAGAGTTTTTGTGGCGGGTTAAGATGGACAAAGTCGTGGTGCAAAAGTCACCAAGGACCTATAACAGGTTTCACATAGTAAACTGAAACTACAAGATCTACGGGCAGAGGAAAAATCAAGTATATTCTAGACCTAGCGATGAACTGAGTGAGACTAACAAAGATTAAACAAGGAGGATTAGCTATGGATCTACACCAGGTCGTTGATGATTCTACACGATCTACCGCCGCGGGAAGATGAACACTACAAGATCTATAGGGCTACTTGTCGTTTGGCATTGCGGAGAAGACTTGCGCTCTAATGGGGCCGACGAACTCGATGGATTCGAAGTTCTAAGCTGCGGATCTAGGGGAGAAAGAAAGACTTACCAGAGGTGATGCGGCAGACGCGGGCAAGGTTCTGGTCTATTTCAGGTCGATCCAGCGGCCTGGGTTGGCAACGGCGATGGAGCTTCACCGGCGCGATGGATCTCGGGGGCGATGGTGTCGAGAGGAATAGGAAGAAGTGGAGGTAGCGGAGGAAATGAGATGACTCTTCACAGTCCTATTTAAGAGGCTAGAAGGCCGAACGGGCACGGGAATCAAGGCAGCGAAAACTGACCGACCGAGACGAACGCCTCGATTTTCGGGCCGAGAGTTTTAATGAAAGATCCGTTGTGGTCGTCATGGAATCTTTTTAGCATATTCGAGGTGACGTCACGATAGGTTATGTATCTTATTTTCAGGTGATGGAGAGTGAGACTCGCCGCCAAGTAAGCTTGAAGATCGACATGAGCAAGCTCAAACCTACCCGGGGCCTAATGTTGGGGATATAACCCCATGGTAAGACCCACCCAGGTGGGGCCGGGTCATACCTGGCAGCACATGCTCCGGACTAATGAAGTGGGCCGAAAGACACGGGCCTGGCCATGTGGCGGCTTACCAAGATGGGCCAAGGGGAAGGCCCATACGGAAGATGGTATGAAGACCCAGACGATTAAGCCGCCCGGAGATGGCTTGCCCAAGATGGCAAGGCGGCGTACAGACAGAGTCAGATACGTTGTAAGAGTCGGTATGATACTTGTGTAACCCGTGGTATTGACCTCTTATATAAAGGCGAGACCCGGGGCGACTTATACAGAGACCAATCAATCAAGAGCTAGGTCAAGCGAATCCACTCCCTTCTAATCGATACTCCAACCAATACAACACAAGCAGGACGTAGGCTTTTACCTCTTCTGGCGGGGCCGAACCTGGGTAAACTCGTGTCCCTCGTCTATTTTTAAGTTGTCAACTATTTTTAAATAAACAATATAAATTACTTAATAAATATGGTCGAGAAACTCACATAATGGTAGAAATGGAGGCGTCTGCAAATTGACCCAGATGTCGATATCACCTTCTATTTCATCTTTTGGACGAATATCGAAGGTGATAAGCATATTAGGCTCAAATGCATAAGCCTTGCATAGCGCTTGCCAATTTTTGCATTCAAAATAGCAATAGGTGTCTGATGGAACAATTTTACCGCAAAAGTAAAACCATGCTCGGTCCTCAAGTGAACTATCTTTACCTCCATTCTTTTTTAGTATTGAAACCAATCTTATCCAAGACAACAATTCTTGCATGGCATGGGATACGCTAGTAGAACGGTAAAAAATTAAAATTAATTATAAGTTGAAGCAAAAGAGGCAGAAGTCATGCTTAATCACGAAAAATACTTATCATTGTGACATACTGTATCCACTTCGAAGTTCTCATCCAGCATGATGCTGAAGCGTCTACCATCAACTAGGAAAGTCTTGTCACAGAGGCCGCGCTCGTCTTCGCAGTATTCGCACATACCAAATTCACTTTCATCGTCAGACATTTCCTATGTTCCTAGTTGAAACATTTAAAACCGATCGAAAGAAACTACGAGAAAACTGATCAACACACAGATCACTATTACTCAATATGCAACAGGTTGACTTTAGGTCTGTCGAGTCTTTCCTTACCAAACTCTCATCTCACGCATATGGTGGGCACTCTCCTGATATTGCAACAGTCAGTGATGGTGGCTCCTCCATTCGTCCCCGAGTGCATTACACTAAAATGTCTAGCACACGGGAACGAAGGAGAAGCAACCCCCACGACAACAGTCGGTATTCTTCCTCTCTCATATTTATATATGGTGGACACTCTCCCTCAGTGAAAGACACTCTCCATCAAGAACACACATGAAAGTTATTTAAGGAAAGCCTTGACGGACCGAAAGTCACACACGCATTATACCTATAAAATATCACTAATACATTAATATTTATAATGACCTCGAATATAATATCACTAATACATCATACCAAATAATCTAGTTAATGCATCATCAAATATCAAAATGTCGTTTAATTCTCTTTCTAGCAAATCTGGGTCACTCGATATTTCCTACATATTCTAGCACAAGTCATGCTAAAATTCATGAAAAAATCTGGCATGACCTTGCTAAAATAGGACATATTGAGCGCCTGAAATTTATCGGAACGGAAACGAATCAACACTCCGGCAAAACATAGGCCACTATGAGGTGCTCCCTGCAAACATAGGCCACTTGGGCAAGCACTAGTACTACAGAACACTACATATCACATATTCCATGAAAATTGTCACAACTACTCATGTAGCTACTACTCTACTACAACTATCGAAACATCTACATGGTCATCGACATGGGGATTTGGCTGGTCTCACCTCAAGGTGAGAGGTGGTCGGTGACGGGGACAACAGCGGGGATGATGCAGGGGCTCCTTGATTTATGCAAACACAAAATATAAAGAAAACATTATTATCCTCATCTTAGGACTTACTATAAATAAAAACAAAATTTCAACTAGATCATCAAATCTCATATACCTAATTTTTGTTACTAAAAATAAACTAGTTTATTAATTCAACTAGTTCAAATAAGCACTTACTATAAATAAAATAAACTAGTACTTACTAAAAATAAACTAGTTTAACTAGTTATATTAATTTTCTAACTAATTCTATTAAACACTTACTAAAAAACAGTAAAAAAACTATATTGATTTTTCTATAAACTAAACACTACTGCCCTAAATTAACATCTACTTAGTTACCTAACCTACTTCCCTAACTAAAAAACATCTAATTAACAGTACCACTACTGCCCTAACCTAATTAACATCTACTAAGTAACCAAATTAGTTAACCAAACATCTATTTAACCTAGTTAGTAAACCAAATTAACCTAGAGGGAGAAGGAGGGAGGAGGGAGGAGTACCTCTCGGTGAAGGACGGACGGCGCGAGGGGGTGCCGACGGGGGAGGAGGGACGGCGCGGGAGGTTGGCTGGTGGGGGAGGAGGCCGGTGCGGGG
Organism: Hordeum marinum; assembly: GCA_022496015.1. NCBI lineage: Eukaryota > Viridiplantae > Streptophyta > Magnoliopsida > Poales > Poaceae > Hordeum > Hordeum marinum. The sequence continues at coordinate 516,462,672 of CM039673.1, forward strand.
GAGGGTGGCCGGCGAGGGAGAGAAAACTCGGCGCAGGAGAGGGCGGTCGGTGGGAGAAGAGCTGGCGCGGGCGAGGGCGGTGGGCCGACAGGGCCGAGGGCGGTCAGGCGGGGAGCGCGAGGGGGACGACGCCACGCGGGGGATGGCGCCGCGCGGGGGAGGGCGACAGTGATCGAAAGTGAGAGTGTGTGAGGGGGGACTGAGGTTGAGCGCGAGCGTTGGTGTGGATAAGGAGCCCATAGTAGTAGTGCTTTTATTTATGAAGTGCTACTGCTACGTTCAGTAGAAATAGCGCTTCCTATATAAAAGCACTACTACTACGCCCGGCCTGCCGGCAACGGCCCGACAATTTTACTAGTAGCGTATTTTATGAAAACAGCGCTACTAGTAAGTTCATAGTAGCAGCGGTTGCCATGCGCAAGCACGACTGATAAGTAATAGTAGCGTTTTCTTATAAAAATCATTACTACTAATCTCCTGTGTATAGGCATTTCCCTAGTAGTGTGTCCCGCATCTCAACCAACCCCTTTGAGTCCATCATCTTAGCAATGGCCTCGAACCCAATTCTTTGGACATCTACTGTGACAATATCACGACACTACCGGTGTTGCATAGCGAGCATAGGTTGATGTTGCCAGAGTCTTGTCCTTGGATGCTTGCTTGGTTGAGGCAGAGGCTTTACCCGATAGGCTCGGTCCATTGGGTCGGAGGCTTATCTTCCATGCACAAGTGAGGGGAAAACAAATACCCCTTTTTGTATACCCCGATAGATGGAGATCATGCGAGTGCTTTGGAGATGTAGATCAAAATCACAAGACGATGATGGCCATATCATGACACTTATATGATTTGCATGTGATTTTTATCCTTTTATGCATCTTATTTTTCTTAGGACGATGATAGCATTATAATATGATCTCTCACTAAATTTTTAAGATAAAATTGTGCTCTCCCCAAGTATGCACCGTTGCAAAGGTTTGTTGTTTCGAAGCACCTCGTGATGATCGGGTGTGATAGACTCTACGTTCGCATACAACGGTCGTAAGCCAGTTTTACACATGTGGAATACTTGGGTTAAACTTGACGAGCGTAGCATGTACAGACATGGCCTCGGAACATAGGAGACCGAAAGGTCGAACATTAGTCATATAGTACATATGATCAACATGTAGATGTTCACCATTGAAACCACCTCATCCCACACGATGATCGGACTTGGGTTGGTTGATTTGGATCATATCACACTTAGACAACCTGAGGGATGTTGATTTGAGTGGGAGTTCATTAGTAATTTGATTAACTAAACTAATTATCATGAACGTAGTCCAAATGACTTTGCAAATTATGTTGTAGATCAATAGATCGCGTTGTTGGTCCCCTTTATTTTGATAAGTTCCTAGAGAAAATTAAGTCGAAAAATGATGGTAGCAATTATGCCGATTAGGTCCGTCATCTGAGGATTGTCCTCATTGCTGCTCATAAGGCTTATATCCTCGATGCATAGCTCGGTGTGCCACCCCCTCAAGCGCCGTCTGTGGATGTTGTGAACTGCTGAGATAAATGTTCTAATGACTACTCGATAGTTTAGTGCGCCATGCTTTACGACTTAGAATCGGGGCTCCAAAGACGTTTTGAACGCCATGGATCATATGAGACGTTCCAGGAGCTGAAATTGGAATCTCAGCCTCTGACAAGTTCTTTGCCTACAAGATGGAGGAGAATAGCTCAATCGGCAAGCATGTGATGAAAATGTCTGGGTGATACAATCACTTGAATCAAGTGGGAGTTAATCTTCCTAGATATGATAGTGATTGAAAGAGTTCTCCACGTCACTGCCACCAAGCTACTAGAACTTCGTGCTGAACTATAACATGCAAGGGATAGAGAAGATAATCCTTGATCTATTCACGATGTTTTATGCCACGAAGGTAGAAATCAAGAAGGAGCATCAAGTGTTGATGGTAAGACCACTAGTTTCAACAAGGGCAAGAGCAAGAAGGGAAACTTCAAGAATGGAAAACCAGTTGCCGCTCCAGTGAAGAAAGCCAAGGTTGATCCCAAACCCGAGACTAAGTGCTTCTATTATGAGGGGAACGGTCGGTGAAGCAGAACTGCCCCAAATATTTGGCAGATAAGAAGGCCGACAATGTCAACAAATGTATACACTAGTGCAAAACTAGCCTATAGTCGCGGGTCGTAAGGGCCTTTAGTGTCGATTCTCGAACCGGCACTAAAGGGTGGGGACTAAAGCCTACCCCCCTTTAGTCTCGGTTCAACATGGCCCGACACCAAAGGCCCTCCACGTGGCATTCGAATTGCTAATACGACGACCATTCGCATACATATTTATATATATTTTTTCTCCTACAATTTGAGGATCATTACATATATATATGCACGCATTACTGCTTCTTGTTCTTGATCTTGTAATGGTATTCTCCTTTGAGATCTATGACCTGGTCGACCAGAAATCCAGCTAATTCCTCTTGAATTGCTCGTACCCGAGCCTCTTGTATGAGCTGGCCCCACATCTCCGTCACCTACAAGATGAAGATCAAGATGAATATGTTAGTAGTGTGTATATATATTAACTAGATCATGATAAAAAAATTATGGATAGTGTTCTGGCAAACGTATCCAAAGATTTCTTTCGTTTCTGCTCCTTTCAGACGTGATCATGCGAATGTTCTCTTAAACGTAGTATGCACATAAACTAGTCTCCTGCTCCTGCCTCATGCACTTTACGAGAATAAAATTCAATCAAATAATAATTAATCAAGCATGATAATGGTATTGAAACTAGAATTAAAGAGATGCACAGACGTAGCTAGCTAGCTAGTTGTCACGTCCAAGATGCGCGTCTATCCATATTTTGGCACGAGGGCCTCGACAAGGATAGAAGGGCATCTCGTCGTGTTGCAAGAATGGATATCATTACAAGTACATGTACAGAAGAGGTGAGTATATGGAATTGGCTTACACTCGCCACAAGCTACATCAAGATCACATCAATACAACAACATACTCAAACATCAAACATAAGAGCAGGGTCTAACTACGGACAAAAACAAACGACAAAATGACATCCATCCTTGCTATCCCAGGCTGCCGCCTGGAACCCATCCTAGATCGATGAAGAAGAACTCCAAATCAAATCAAGCAACGCGCTCATGTCAAATCATCGCATTACCTGTACCTGCAACTGTTGTTGTAGTAATCTGTGAGCCACAGGGACTCAACAATCTCATTTCAAGGGGTATCAGGACTATTAAAGCTTAATGGGTGAGGTATGGTTAAGTGGTGAGGCTGCAGCAAGCGACTAAGAGTATATTTGAGTGGCTAACTTAGAGTACAGAAAGTAAAGTATGGTGGTCTACGCATAACGGACGTGAACTAGCAATGATCACTAACTGATCCTGAACACCTACTTACGTCAATCATAACCCCACCGTTTTCTCTTTCGATAAGAACTCAAGAAAAGAGACAGTCACGGTTACGCACACAGTTGGTGTATTTTATTAGAGTTTACTTCAAGTTTGCTATGACCGGGTGTTAAATAAAATATCCAAGTTTGCCACATAACCGCAGGCGCGGCTTCTCGAAAAGATTTAACTCTACCGGGGTGCTCCAACTCATCCATCATAAATTAACCACACGCAGCTGGAATAACCTCGACCACGGATCTCGTGATCTTCGTAGCAATTCCAAAGCAAATCTGACACCTCGAGATAGCCGAAGAAGATCAGAGTTCCTCATTCAAGACGTTTGAGAAAGGTAAAACAAATCCAGCAAGGCCTCCTGGTGAGCCAGATTCGCAGCTAGAGCCGTGCACTCTCTAGCCACGAGCATCATCCGTCTATGCGAAGTGGACGGTATCCTGAAAATGCCTCGAGTTGCCCCGAGGTGGCACCGCCGACTGCTAGGTAGGTGGACCAACACTCCTGCGGAGCACTGGCCTGGGGGTTGATTAAGATCCGCGCGTGCCGGTGGGTCCCTATGCAATTTTATTAATTATTAGGCAAATGTAGTACCAATGTTAGGAACATAACACCGGTTCACAAGTAACTAGGGGCGGCAAGAGCAGAACAAAACACTGAACAAAAGGCCAAGCCATCCACCCTTTACCAGCTATATATGTGCATTAAATTAAATAGCAATAATATTGTGATATAACAAAAGAATGTCCATGTTGACACATGGAAGCAATGCACCTGCAGCTAGAAAGGCTATAAGAAGGGCTGAGCAAGCGAGAACATAGCCAAACAAAGGTTTGCTGGGATGTGGAGGGGTTAGAGGCTTATCATGGCAATGTTGGGAGGCTTGACAAACGAGTGGTAGGTAGCGTGACATAGCGATAAAAACGGGACATCTAGCATGGCAATGATAGTAATGGTATCAAGGGAAATCTGTCATCTTGCCTGAGATCCTGCTCGGAAGAAGAACGAGTCCAAGAAGAAGACGGGCCAACGTAGTCGAATGAATCCTCACACTCCGAATGCTTTCGGAACTCTATCGAGAAGAAACAATCCAAAAACAACAATCAACACACGACAACACCACAAACATATGCATGACATCATGCGCAAAAAAATATGATGCATGTCCGGTCTAATATGCAAGGCATGACAATTCACATCAAACAACTTCTACACATTAAAGTGAAGCTCAATATGTAACGAGTTGCATATTGACAAAACTTCACATTCGAATTATTTAGTTCATTCCCGTTTAGGTACACATCAATGTTAAACGTTGTTAGGCATGGCAAGAGGTGAAGCATAAGTAAACTACATTATCTAGGAATCTTAAATGAGGCCGGAAACAACTTATAGTATTTCCGAAACGACCTCATATGTTAATTTCGAAATTGGTCCATATATGAACTAATCATATTTTATATTTGTTAAACAACAGAATAAAGTATATCATGTCATTCTACATGTCATTCTAGTCGATTTACATATATGGAACATCTCAAACGGAGCTACGGCCTAAAAGATATGAGCAACACAAGATGCACATGTCATGAATGCAAATGCATGGAAAATACAATCACAAACATTTCAAATAATGAATGCAGCAAGTTATTATGAAACTACATGAGATTCTAAGCGAGTTTCATATCCAACATGTTCAAAACGGAGCTACGGTTCAACAAATACAACCAACACAAGTTTTAGTTAAAATCTGCCCAAAACAGCAACTTAGCATATTGCACGCATAAAAACAACGAGCTACAAGATTTTAACATGCACAAACTAGGCATGGGGCAGTAGTATATAACACACACTTCATTTCATCTTCACATATCATAACCAAAACATGCATAGGTCACACGGTAGGAAGCTCACAAGGTGGCTACTTGAAAACAATTTCAGACTTAGTGAAAATAGCAGTTTTTGACAGTGCAGTTTTTATCACGAAGGCATATTAACAACAGTAAAACTATATGCTATAGGTCATATTATGGCATGAAACTTAACAGCATACTAAAGGACGACATCAACTACAGATAACTCCATTACACCTACCACAAAAGGGTTCTAGACCACTAGCAAAACACATGGCAAGACAGCAACAAAATATTACAGATTCCAGACTTAAAAATATTTTAGCATCTCAAAACATCAGTATTTTTATAGCATGTTGACAACAACAAAATAACACCTATACATGCATTTCTCTGACAAGCAAAATGTCCAGGAGCTAGGACACAGATCAAAAGGCACATCTCATGTTGAAACTAATTACAAGTCATGCATGTATTTAATCACACGAAAATGACAAAAGGGCATCTTAGCAAAAATCACATGCACACAAAAATGATCAAATGATCAAATGAAAAAACTAAATACAAAGATAAATTGCATGGATTATTCTACCCCGAAAACATATATAAAATGCATAGGTTCATGTCGAAAAAAATAATCACAATTAATTATGCAAGTATATGGCATAATTTATTAGCAAGGTCATATATGCAAATTAGATGCAAACATCATGCCAACATTTTTATCATGCAAGAAAATGTGATATTAAAAATCTATACAAAACTCTACACATTTTACATATATAACACACGTTGATGCAATGCACGGTTTAATAATTATAGACATGCAAATTAATGGCAATTATGCAAAATGATGCAAACATCGAACTTAGGTATCTTTATCATGGATGAAAATGGCATATTGTTAATCTACACATTTTTCTACGGATTTTTATATATAAAATATTTTTCTACGACGTACGGTTTTGTAAGTATTAACGTTTTAAAAAAATGCACCAGGGCCTACACACTATAAAAATAAAAGAAATGCGCGGGGGGGGACTGGGCTCACCATGGGCCTTGGCCCATTCGGTGGCACGGGAGGTAGCTGGGCCTGGCAGAGGGAGCTGGCCCATGCGGGCGCTGGCGGCAGGAGGCTTCTCCGTCCTCGTGCTCCGGCACGAATAGGAGGGGCACTCCCATGGCGTTGGTCAACACCGGTGAGGGAAGGCGGCAGCCGAGGCGTATAGGGGCGGAGCCGGGCCAGGGTCAACGAATCTGGTGGCGGTCGGCCCATTCACGGCGACGGCGAGGTCAGGCGCGAGGTGGCCATGGCGGCGGGAGCCTGCGGGAACAAAGAGAGAGACCGGGGGATTAGGGCGAGGGGAGAGGAGGAAGAAGGAAAGGAAGGGAGAGGAGGCCCTGCTCCGACGGCGTCCCTGTTGGAAATATGCCCTAGAGGCAATAATAAATTAGTTATTATCATATTTCCTTGTTCATGATAATCGTTTATTATCCATGCTATAATTGTATTGATCGGAGACTTAAATGCATGTGTGGATACATAGACAAAACCATGTCCCTAGTATGCCTCTAATGGACTAGCTCGTGGATCAAAGGATGGTTAAGGTTTCCTAGCCATGGACATGAGATGTCATTTGATAACGGGATCACATCATTAGGAGAATGATGTGATGGACAAGACCCAAACTGCAAACGTAGCATATGATCGTGTCAGTTTATTGCTATTGTTTTCCGCATGTCAAGTATGTGTTCCTATGACCATGAGATCATGCAACTCACAGATATTGGAGGAGTGCCTTGTGTGTATCAAACGTCGCAACGTAACTGGGTGACTATAAAGTTGCTCTACAGGTATCTCCGATGGTGTCTGTTGAGTTGGCATGGATCGAGACTGGGATTTGTTACTCCGTGTGACGGAGAGGTATCTCGGGGCCCACTCGGTAATGCAACATCACAATAAGACTTGCAAGCAATGTGACTAATTGTTAGTTGCGGGATCTTGTATTACGGAACGAGTAAAGAGACTTGCCGGTAATGAGGTTGAACTAGGTATGGAGATACCGACGATCGAATCTCGGGCAAGTAACATACCGAAGAACAAAGGGAACGTTATACGGGATTAACTGAATCCTTGACATAGAGGTTCGACCGATAAAGACCTTCGTAGAATATGTAGGAACCAATGTGGACGTCTAGGTCCCGCCATTGGTTATTGACCGTAGAGGTGTCTCGGTCATGTCTACATAGTTCTCGAACCCGCAGGGTCTGCACACTTAAGGTTCGGTGATGTTTCGGTAGTGTAGAGTTATGTATGCTGGTGACCGAAGTTTGTTCGGAGTCCCGGATGAGATCCCAGACGTCACGAGGAGCTCCGGAATGGTCCGGAGGTAAAGATTCATATATAGGAAGTCCCAGTTTGGTTTCCGGAAAAGTTTCGGGCTCATCGGTAGTGTACCGGGAGTATCGGTAGTGTACCGGGGGACCTCCGGGAGGGGTATTTCGACCCCAAGAGGTCCATGGGCTGTTGGAGAATAATAACCAGCCCTTAGTGGGCTGGGAAAACAGCCACAAAGGCCCATGGCGCAGGAGAGAAAGTCCTAAAGCAAAAAGTGGAAAATCAGCCAATAGGAGGCAATCCTACTCCAACTAGGATTGGAGGTGAAGTAGGATTGCTTCCCACCTCCTATTTCGGCCGACCCAAAGGCCTTGGCTGCCTCTCCTCTCCTCTCCTCCTATATATACTAGTGGATTGGGTGGTTTTTGGACAGAATTTCCGGCCACGTGCTACCCGTTCCACCGGTGCATAGTTTCTCCTCTAGATCGTAGTTCCGCAGCGCTTAGGCGAAGCCCTGCCGGAATTGCTCCACCACCATCACCGGAGCGCCGTCACGCTGCCGGTGAACTCTCTCTCCTCTCCACCTCCTCTTGATGGATCAAGACGGTGGAGATCGTCATCAAGCTGCACGTGTGTTGAACGCGGAGGTGCCGTCCGTTCGGCGCTAGATCGGAAGGACCGTGATCGAGATCGCGAGACGGTTCATGATGAGATCGCGGAACGGATCGTGATGAGTTCGCGGGACAGATCATGATCAAGATCGTGAGACGGATCGTGATGAGATCGCGGGACGGATCGTGATGAGTTCACGGGACGTATCGTGATTGGATCGCGGGACGGATCGTGATGAGATCGCGGGACGCTCGGCGATTTGGATCGCGAAGATGTTCGACTACACCAACCACGTTTCTTAACGCTTCCCGCTTAGCGATCTACAAGGTTATGTAGATCCACTCTCCCTCTCGTAGATGCTCATCATCATGGATAGGTTTGCGTGTGCGTAGGAAAATTTTTGTTTCCCATGCGACGTTCCCCAACAGTGGTATCAGAGCTAGGTTGATGGTTCGATGTGATCTCGAGTAGAACACAAAAGGTTTGTGGGCGTTGATGCTTAGATTGCTTCCTCCCTTGGTCGTATTTTGGTTCAGCGGGATTGTGAGATGAAGCGGCCGGACCAACATTACTCATACGCTTACGAGAGACCGGTTCCCTCGACGCAACTTGTTGCTTAGATGGCTTGCGGGTGACAGTTTCTCTCACTTTAGTTGGATCGGATCTGACAAAGGCGGTCCTTGAGAAGGTTGAAAAGCAATCTATGTATCACCGTTGTGGTTTATGCGTAGGTGAGAATCGTTCTTGCTAGATACCCGTAGCAGCCACGTAAAACATGCAACAACAATTAGAGGACGTCTAACTTGTTTTTGCAGGGTATGTTGTGATATGATATTGCCAATTACATGATGTGATATATGTGATGTATGAGATGATCATGTGATGTATAGATTATCACGACTTGCATGTCGATGAGTACGGCAACCGGCAGGAGCCATAGGGTTGTCTTTAATTATTGTATGACCTGTGTGTCAATCATTAAGCGCTATGTAATGCTTTACTTTATCGCTACGGTAGCAATAGTAGTAGAAGCATGCAGGGCATGACAACCCCGATGGCGACACGTTGATGGAGATCAAGATGATGGAGATCATGGTGTCATGCCGGTGACGATGGAGATCATGCCGGTGCTTTCTAGATGGAGATCAAAAGCACAAGTTCATGGCCATATCATGTCACTTATGATTTGCATGTGATGTTAATCCATTTTATGCACCTTGTTTTGCTTAGGACGACGGTAGCATTATAAGGTGATCCCTCACTTAATTTCAAGATAAATTGTGTTCTCCCCGAGTGTGCACCGTTGCGAAAGTTCGTCGTGTTGAGACACCACGTGATGATCGGGTGTGATAGACTCTACGTTCACATACAATGGGTGCAAGCCAGATTTGCACATGCAGAACACTCGGGTTAAACTTGACGAGCCTAGCATGTACAGACATGGCCTCGGAACACAAGAGACCGAAAGGTCGAACATGAGTCATATAGTAGATATGATCAACATGATGATGTTCACCATTGTAGCCACCTCAACTCACGTGATGATCGGACTTGAGTTGGTGAATTTGGATCATGTATCACTCGAATGATCGGAGGAATGTCAATTTGAGTGGGAGTTCTTAAGTAATATGATTAATTGAACTCATTATCATGAACATAGTCAAAGTGTCTTTGCAAATTATGTTGTAGATTACTAGCTCGCGCTGTAGCTCCCTTAAATTTTTATATGTTCCTAGAGAAATAGAGTTGAAAGATGTTGGTAGCAATATTGCGGACTGGGTCCGTGATCTGAGGATTGTCCTCATTGCTGCACAGAAGGCTTATGTCCTTAATGCACCGCTCGGTGCGCCACCCCGTCTAGCGTCATCTATAGATGTTGTGAACATCTGACAGGCACGTTTCGATGACTACTTGATAGTTTAGTGCATCATGCATTACGGCTTAGAATTGAGGCTCCGAAACGTTTTAAACGTCATGGAACATATGAGATGTTCTAGGAGCAGAGATTGTGATCTCAGGCTCGTGCCTGTGTTGCGAGATGTGAGATCTCCAACAAGATTCTTTGCCTGTCAGATGAAGGAGAATAGCTCAATCGTTGAGCATGTACTCAAATTGTCTGGGTACTACAATCGCTTGAATCAAGTGGGAGTTGATCTTCCAGATAAGATAGTGATTGATATAGTTCTCCAAGTCACTGTCACTAAAGGTACTAGAACTTAGTGATGAACTATAATACACCAGGGATAGAAGTATTGATCCCTGAGCTGTTCGCGATGTTTGACACCGCGAAGGTAGAAATCAAGAAGGAGCGTCAAGTGTTGATGGTTAATCAAACCACTAGTTTCGAAAAGGGCAAGAGCAAGGAGGGAAACTTCAAGGATAGCAAGTCAGTTGCTGCTCCAGTGAAGCAACCAAAGTTGAACTCAAACCTGAGACTAAGTGCTTCTATTATGAGGTGAGAGGTCGCTGAAGCGGAACAACCCTAGATACTTGGTAGATAAGAAGGCTGGCAACATCGACAGAAGTATATTTGATATACGAGTTATTGATGTGTACCTTGCTAGTACTCTTAGTAGCACCTGGGTATTGGATACCAGTTCGGTTGCTAAATGTTAGTAACTCGAAATAAAAGCTACGGAATAAACGGAGAACTAGCTAAGGGTGAGGTGACGATATGTGTTGGAAGTGTTTCCAAGGTTGATGTGATCAACATCGCATGCTCTCTCTACCTTCAGGATTAGTGACGAACCTAAATAAATGTTATTTGGTGTTTTGCGTTGAGCATGAACATGATTAGATCATGTTTATTGCAATACGGTTATTCATTTAAGTTAGAGAATAACGGTTATTCTGTTTACATGAATAATACCTTCAATGGTCATGCACCCAGTGAGAATGGTTTGTTGAAATCTTGATCGTAGTATTACACATGTTCATAACATTGATGTCAAAAGACACAAAGTTAATAATGATAGTACCACATACTTGTGGCACTGCCGCTAAATGTCATATTGGTATAAAGTGCATGTAGAAACTCCATGCTGATGGATATTTGGACTCATTCGATTTCGAATCGGTTGAGACATGCGAACCATGCCTCTTGGGCAAGATGACTAAAGGACCCCGTTGGATGGAGCGGGCAAGTGATTCATTGTAAATGATACATGTTGATGTATGCAATCCAGTGAGTCTTGTAGCGTGCAGTGGATATCGTTATTTTCTTACCTTCACTGATGATTTGAGTAGATATAGTGTATATTTACTTAATGAAACACAAGTCTGAATCGTTTGAAAGGTTCAAGCAAATTCAGAGTGAAGTTTAAAGATCATCGTGACAAGAAGATAAAAATGATTGCGATATGATCGTGAAGGTGAATATCTGAGTCATGAGTTTGGCATACAACTTAAGACAATGTGAAAGTTGTTTCACAACTAAACGCCACCTGGAACACCATAGTGTGATGGTGTGTCCGAACATCATAGTTATGCTCTATTGGACATGGTGCGTAATATGATGTCTCTTGTCATTTTACTACTATAATTTTGGGGTTATGCATTAGAGACAACTACATTCACTTTAAATATGGCACCATCTAAGTCCGTTGAGATGACACCATGTGAATTATGGTTTGACAGAAACCTAAGCTGTCATTTCTTAATATTTTGGGATGTGACACTTGTGTGGAAAATGTTTTCACCTAATGAGGTCGAACCCAAGGCGGACAAATTGCATCTTCATAGAATACCCTAAGATCAGTTGGGTGAACCTTTAATCTCAGATCCTAGTGCAAAATGTTTGTTGCTAGAACTGGGTCCTTTCTCGAGAAAAAGTTTCTCTCGAAAGAATTGAGTGGGAGGAAGATAGAACTTGATGAGGTTGTTAAACCTTTGTTCAACCAGAGAGTAGCGCAGCGCAGAAAGATGTTTCTGTGAAGTCTACGTTAGTTGAAGAGGAAGTTAATGATCATGATCATGAAACTTCAGGATCAAGTTACTATCGAACTTCGTAGGTCGACAAGGATGTGTACTGCTCCTAAGCGGTATGACAACCCTCTCTTGGAGGTCATGTTGTTGGACAACGATGAACCTACGAGCTATGGAGAAGCGATGATGGGCCCGGATTCCGACAAATGGTTGGAGGCCATGAAATCCGAGATAGGATCCATGTATTAAAACCAAGTGTAGACTTTGGTAGACTTGCTCAATGGACGGCAGGTCGTTGAGTACAAATGGATCTTTAAAATGAAGACAGACACTGATGGTGAATGTCACTATTTGTAAAGCTCGACTTGTTGCAAAGATGTTTGTGACAAGTTCAAGGAGTTGACTACGATGAGAATTTCTCACTCGTAGCGATGCTAAAAGTCTGTTGGAATTATGTTAGCAGTTGCTGTGTTTTCAAGTATGAAATCTGGCAGATGGATGTCAAAACATCGTTTCCTTAATGGTTTACTTGAGGAAAGGTTGTATGTGATACAACCAGAAGGTTTTGTCTGGCCTAAGGATGCTAAAAGGTGTGCAAGCTTCGGTGATCCTTCCATGGACTGAAGCAAGCATCTCGGAGTTGGAATATACGCTTTGATGAGCTGATCAAAGTTTTGATGTTTATACAAAGTTTACGAGAAACTTGTATTTGCAATAAAGTGAGTGGGAGCACTATAGAATTTCTGATAAGTATATGTGGATGACATATTGTTGATCAGAAATAATGTAGAGTTTCTAGAAAGCATAAAACGGTTATTTGGAAAGTGATTTTCAAAGGAAGACCTGGATAAAGCTACCTAATTGTTGAGCATCAAAATCTATAGAGATAGATCAAGATGTTGATGAGACTTTCAATGAGTGCATACCTTCACAAGATTTTGAAAGAGTTCAAAATGGATCAGCCAGAGAAATAGTTCTCGTCTGATTTGTAAGGTGTGAAGTTGAGTAAGACTCAAAGCTCAACAACGGCAGAAGAAAGAGAAAGGACGAACGTCGTCCCCTATGCCTTAGCCATAGGCTCTATATTATGCCATGTTGTGTACCGCACCTATGTGTGCCTTGCCATGAGTCTGTCAAGGGGTACAAGAGTGGTCCAGGAGTGGATCACTGGACAGCGGTCGGAATTATCCTTAGTAACCAGAGGACTAAGGAAATGTTTCTTGATTGTGGAGGTGATAAAGAGTTCGTCGTAAAGAGTTACGTCGATGCAAGCTTTAACACCTATCCGGATGACTAGTAGTAGCAATCTGGATACGTATAGTGGAGCAGCCATTTGGAAATAGTACCAAGTGGAGTGTGGTAGCAGTGTTTACGGTTTGACATAGAGATTTGCAAAGTACACATGGATCTGAATATCGCAGACCCGTTGACTATAAGACCTCTCTCACATGCAAAGCATGATCGAGCCCCAAAACTCATTGGGTGTTAGATTCATAACAATGCGAATCACATGGTGATGTGAACTAGATTATTGACTCTAGTGCAAGTGGGAGACTGTTGGAAATATGCCCTAGAGGCAATAATAAATTAGTTATTATCATATTTCCTTGTTCATGATAATCGTTTATTATCCATGCTATAATTGTATTGATCAGAGACTTAAATGCATGTGTGGATACATAGACAAAACCATGTCCCTAGTATGCCTCTAATGGACTAGCTCGTTGATCAAAGGATGGTTAAGGTTTCCTAGCCATGGACATGAGATGTCATTTGATAACGGGATCACATCATTAGGAGAATGATGTGATGGACAAGACCCAAACTGCAAACGTAGCATATGATCGTGTCAGTTTATTGCTACTGTTTTCCGCATGTCAAGTATGTGTTCCTATGACCATGAGATCATGCAACTCACAGATATTGGAGGAGTGCCTTGTGTGTATCAAACGTCGCAACGTAACTGGGTGACTATAAAGGTGCTCTACAGGTATCTCCGATGGTGTCTGTTGAGTTGGCATGGATCGAGACTGGGATTTGTTACTCCGTGTGACGGAGAGGTATCTCGGGGCCCACTCGGTAATGCAACATCACAATAAGACTTGCAAGCAATGTGACTAATTGTTAGTTGCGGGATCTTGTATTACGGAACGAGTAAAGAGACTTGCCGGTAATGAGGTTGAACTAGGTATGGAGATACCGACGATCGAATCTCGGGCAAGTAACATACCGAAGAACAAAGGGAACGTTATACGGGATTAACTGAATCCTTGACATAGAGGTTCGACCGATAAAGATCTTCGTAGAATATGTAGGAACCAATGTGGACGTCCAGGTCCCGCCATTGGTTATTGACCGTAGAGGTGTCTCGGTCATGTCTACATAGTTCTCGAACCCGCAGGGTCTACACACTTAAGGTTCGGTGACGTTTCGGTAGTGTAGAGTTATGTATGGTGGTGACCGAAGTTTGTTCAGAGTCCTGGATGAGATCCCAGACGTCACGAGGAGCTCCGGAATGGTCCGGAGGTAAAGATTCATATATAGGAAGTCCCAGTTTGGTTTCCGGAAAAGTTTCGGGCTCATCGGTAGTGTACCGGGAGTATCGGTAGTGTACCGGGAGTGCCGGTAGTGTACCGGGGGACCTCCGGGAGGGGTATTTCGACCCCAAGAGGTCCATGGGCTGTGGGAGAATAATAACCAGCCCTTAGTGGGCTGGGAAAACAGCCACAAAGGCCCATGGCGCAGGAGAGAAAGTCCTAAAGCAAAAAGTGGAAAATCAGCCGATAGGAGGCAATCCTACTCCAACTAGGATTGGAGGTGAAGTAGGATTGCTTCCCACCTCCTATTTCGGCCGACCCAAAGGCCTTGGCTGCCTCTCCTCTCCTCTCCTCCTATATATACTAGTGGATTGGGTGGTTTTTGGACAGAATTTCCGGCCACGTGCTACCCGTTCCACCGGTGCATAGTTTCTCCTCTAGATCGTAGTTCCGCAGCGCTTAGGCGAAGCCCTGCCGGAATTGCTCCACCACCATCACCGGAGCGCCGTCACGCTGCCGGTGAACTCTCTCTCCTCTCCACCTCCTCTTGCTGGATCAAGACGGTGGAGATCGTCATCAAGCTGCACGTGTGCTGAACGCGGAGGTGCCGTCCGTTCGGCGCTAGATCGGAAGGACCGTGATCAAGATCGCGAGACGGTTCGTGATGAGATCGAGGAACGGATCGTGATGAGTTCGCGGGACAGATCGTGATCAAGATCGTGAGACGGATCGTGATGAGATCGCGGGACGGATCGTGATGAGTTCACGGGACGTATCGTGATTGGATCGCGGGACGGATCGTGATGAGATCGCGGGACGCTCGGCGATTTGGATCGCGAAGATGTTCGACTACACCAACCACGTTTCTTAACGCTTCCCGCTTAGCAATCTACAAGGGTATGTAGATCCACTCTCCCTCTCGTAGATGCTCATCACCATGGATAGGTTTGCGTGTGCGTAGGAAAATTTTTGTTTCCCATGCGACGTTCCCCAACAGTCCCACGGCGGCGGCTCCGGCGAGGGCCGGCCGGTGAGGCTGCTCGTCCCTGGCGGCTACGGGCTGCGGGAGCTGCGGGCTGCATTGCGGTTGTTGGACACGTCCGGGTTGGCCGCCGTACATGTCCGGTTGATGGGATTTTGGGCGATTTTCAGCCTCTAGATCGTGATCCAAGGGCCAAGAATGGGCAGATGGTCATGGCTGCAGGATCTGGAGGACGAGGGCTAGCAGGTGGGATTTTTTCTAGGGGTGTGGCTGCAATTTTACATGGGGGAAACCCTAGAGAGTGAGCGGCTCTCTCTCCATGGGGTTTAAATAGGGAAGGCACTAAGGTTGGGGGTTGGACCTTGTCCGTCCGATCACGATCCGATGACCGGGAATGGAGGAAGGGCTAGGTTGAGCTAGCGGGCTACGTAGATGGGCTAGGGGAAGATGAGAGGGAGGTTTGCGAACCGTGTCACGAAGTTTTAAAACACCGAAAACGTCCGACGAATAACCGATGACCGCACTGCTACGGATGACCGACGGGGTATCAAACGAACTCGGAACGCGACGAAATTTGATGGGAGGTCTACCTACAATATAACAAGACCGCACGCCAAGTTTCGACCCAATCCAAGAATATTTTTAGCGCGCCTTTTAAAACTTTTTTTAAACGATGTCGCGGGCACGTGCGTATGTGGTCGGTCTCGAAACGGGCAACAGCAAGAATGAAGAGAACCGGCGACTACGAACGGATGCAAGTTTTGAAAATGAGTGATGATGCTATGCATATGATGTGAATTATGTGATGATGAATGCAACAATAAAATGAATCACAGACGAGAACGGAAATAAAAGGGGAATCTTCTGGAGCGTCGGTCCCGGGCTGTTACAACTCTCCTCCACTACATGAGGATCTCGTCCCGAGATGTAAGAATGAGAAGGGAAAGAGAAAGAGCAAGAGGTAAAGTTAGGTGGTTCTCTAACAAACAAGTGAAACCAATGATCATCAAGGTTGGAAAGAGATGAAGAATCACATGAGGAACAAGCAAGAATTCACAAGAAATTTCAGCAACACTTTGGTAGGAAAGAGAGGAAAAATTTGATATGATGGAAACAAATTGAAAGAGAGGCACCATACTTTGGCTGGAATAAATATCAAAACTTCATAAGATGGAAGGAACATGAAAAGATTTGACAGCACTCCGGTTAAATGAATAAGCAAGAAAGAACATGATCTTGATAAAACTAAATGCGAGATGAAAAGGGCAACACCAGAATGCCTCCGGAACAAAATAATAGAGGCTAGATCTTTGAAGAGAAGAGAACTGAGAAGAAAATGACAACTTCTAGCACAAATGGATTTGAAAGCATATTTAGGAAGAAGAGATTGAACGGTGTTGTTGGAACACCAACAACGAAAAGAACAAGCTTATTGTGGACTTATGGAAAACATCTCAAAATTATGAGGTGACAACCTACCACAACAGAAACAATTGATTGATTAAGAGCAACAAGATATGCAAAGCTTCTTTCACCAAGAAGAGGAGGAGAAAACTTGAATCATTTATGAGACCATGATAGCAACAATCCTTAGGAAATGCTTTAGGTGAAATCCTTCGAGACCATGATAACACCGGTTCACAAGTAACTAGGGGCGGCAAGAGCGAAACAAAACACTGAGCAAAAGGCCAAGCCTTCCACCCTTTACCAAGTATATATGTGCATTAAATTAAATAACAATAATATTGTGATATAACAAAAGAATGTCCATGTTGACACATGGAAGCAATGCACCTGCAGCTAGAAACGCTAAAAGAAGGGCTGAGCAAGCGATAACATAGCCAAACAAAGGTTTGTTGGGATGTGGAGGGGTTAGAGGCTTATCATGGCAATGTTGGGAGGCTTGACAAACAAGAGGTAGGTAGCGTGACATAGCGATAAAAATAGGACATCTAGCATGGCAATGATAGTAATGGTATCCAGGGAAATGTGTCATGTTGCCTGAGATCCCGCTCGAAAGAGGAACGAGTCCAAGAAGAAGACGGGCCAACGTAGTCGAACGAATCCTCACACTCCTAATGCTTTCGAAATTCCATCGATAAGAAACAATCCAAAAACAACAATCAACACACGACAACACCACAAACATATGCATGACATGACGCGCAAACAAATATGATGCATGTCCGGTTTAATATGCAAGGCATGACAATTCACATCAAACAACTTCTACACATTAAAGTGAAGCTCAATATGCAACGCATTCAAATTATTTAGTTCATTCCATTTAGATACACATCAATGTTAAATGTTGTTAGGCATGGCAAGAGGTTAAGCATAAGTAAACTACACTATCTAGGCATCTTAAATGAGGCCGGAAACAACTTATAGTATTTCCGAAACGACCGCATATGTTAATTTCGAAATTGATCCAGATCTGAACTAATCATATTTTATATTTGTTAAACAACAGAATAAAGTATACCATGTCATTCTACACGTCATTCTAGTGGATTTACATACATGAAACATCTCAAACGGAGCTACGGCCTAAAAGATATGAGCAACACAAGATGCACATGTCATGAATGCAAATGCATGGAAAATACAATCACAAACATTTCAAATCATCAATGCAGAAATTTATTATGAAACTACATGAGATTCTAAGCGAGTTTCATATGCAACATGTTCCAAACGGAGCTACGGTTCAACAAATACAACCAACACAAGTTTTAGTTGAAATCTACCCAAAATGGCAACTTAGCATATTGCACGCATGAAAAAAACAAGCTAGAAGATTCTAACATGCACAAACTAAGCATGGGGCAGTAGTATATAACACATACTTCATTTCATCTTCACATATCATAATCAAAACATGCATGGATCACATGGTAGGAAGATCACAAGGCGGCTACTTGAAAACAGTGTTTCAGACATTGTGAAAATAGCAGTTTTTGATAGTGCAGTTTTTATCACGAAGGCCTATTAACAGCAGTAAAACTATATGCTATAGGCACTAGTAGAAAACAGGGCTTTGGTTCAGGCCTGGCCAGCCCATTAGTCCCGGTTCAGTCACGAACCGGGACTCATGGGGGCATACGTCCCGGTTCGTGCGCCCAGGGGGCCGGCCGGGCCTCGTGGGGCATTGGTCCCGGTTCGTCTGGACCCATTAGTCCCGGTTCTAGACACGAACTGGGACCAACGCGCCTCGCTCCTGGCCCACAACCATTGGTCCCGGTTCGTAGCTGGAACCGGGACTAAAGGATGGCCTTTAGTCCCGGTTCCAGAAACGAACCGGGACCAATGAATTGGCTATATATACCCCTCGCCCGTGAGCCACTGCTTTGTTTTTTCCTGGCCGACGAGGAGAGGGCTTTGTGGTGCTCTAGCTCACCTCTTATGCACATGAGGCGTTCGATGAAATGCCCGAGCCACACTACTTAAGCTTTCTCCTCTCCAAACTCGACCTCCAAGCTCCATTTTCCTCAAGATTTGTCCAGATTTAGCGGTCCGTCACGTCCCATCCCCGTCTTCACCGCCGTTGATCGCCCGCGCCGATCTCATCGCTGGCACCAGCGTGGTGAGCCTCTTGTTCTTATCTTCTTTATAAAAGAAAAAAAAATCTTACTTGTATGATTAGATAGATAATTGTCTAATTTTCTTACCCTTATTATTGCTTGTTCTTATATAGTGCAATGGTTTTGGTATCCGCCCCCATCGGCCCTCGTCCTGTCTATGATTCGGATGTGGTATATATTATCTTTTATAACTATTTGTTTCATTTAGTGTTTATGATAATTATGTCGACACCAACTTGACATAGATGTCTTTATCTAGGAGGTATGTGAACCGGATATTACATACGACCCTCTTGTCGAGAGGTTAAATTTAGTTGAAGAAGAAAACAAGTATTTAAAAGAAAAATTAAAAAGAGTTGAAGAAGAGAAGAAAAGAGTTGAAGAAGAGAAGATGATATTGGAGTTGCATGTTGCGGATGTCGTAGATGGTCACAAGATCAAGATGGATGCAATGCACTTGAAGATTAGAAAGATTAGAAAATATGCCATTCATAGCGAGGCTTGGTATCATTATGCCGTTGGATCAATTGTTACCTTGGTTGCGATTATGATTGTATTTGTTGTTGCATTGAAATGTTTTACATAGTTTCAATGTATGGTTTAATTAGATGCTCTGGAGAGCTATATGTTGTTCAATGAGAACTATGTATGTACTTTGGTTTTAATGTGATGATGAACTTCTATTAATTTGGTCACTTATCTATTCATGATGTTCTGTAATGGTTTTTGACACACTTAATGCACGCAGATGAACCGACAATGGATGTACGGTGACAGACACACCTCCAAGTACATTGAGGGCGTGCATGATTTTCTCGAAGTGGCTGAGGCAAACAAGCAGAATGGTTTTATGTGTTGTCCATGCTCTATATGTGGGAATACGAAGTCTTACTCTGACCAGAAAACCATTCACGCCCACCTGCTTTATAAGGGATTCATGCCACACTATAATGTTTGGACCAAGCACGGAGAAATAGGGGTTACGATGGAAGACAACGAAGAAGAAGAGTACGATAACAACTATGTGCCCCCTGAATACGGTGATGCTGCAACGGGGGAAGCTGAAGATCAAGAGGAACCGGACGATGTGCCCGATGATGATCTCCGCCGGGTCATTGTTGATGCAAGGAGACAGTGTGAAAGTGAAAAGGAGAAGCTGAAGTTCGATCGGATGTTAGAGGATCACAAAAAAGGGTTGTACCCCAATTGCAAAGATGGCAACACAAAGCTCGATACCGTACTGGAATTGATGCAGTGGAAGGCAAAGTATGGTATACCTAACAAGGGATTTGAGGATGTACTGAAAATATTTAAGAAGAGGCTTCCAAAGGATAACGAATTGCCCGACAGTACGTACGCATCAAAGAAGGTCGTATGCCCTCTAGGATTGGAGGTGCAGAAGATACATGCATGCCCTAATGACTGGATCCTCTATCGCGGTGAATACGAGAATTTGAACGTATGCCCGGTATGCGGTGCATTGCGGTATAAGATCAGACGAGATGACCCTGGTGATGTTGACAGTGAGCCCCCCAGGAAGAGGGTTCCTGCCGAAGTGATGTGGTATGCTACTATAATACCACGGTTGAAACGTCTGTTCAGGAACAAAGAGCATGCCAAGTTGATGCGATGGCACAATGAAGACCGTAAGAAAGACGGGAATTTGAGACACATCGCTGATGGGTCGCAGTGGAGAAAAATCGAGAGAAAGTACCGGGCTGAGTTTGGAGATGACCCAAGGAACGTATGGTTTGGTTTAAGCGCGGATGGCATTAATCCTTTCGGGGAGCAGAGGAGCAATCACAGCACCTGGCCCGTGACTCTATGTATGTATAACCTTCCTCCTTGGGTGTGCATGAAGCGGAAGTTCATTATGATGCCAGTTCTCATCGAAGGCCCTAAGCAACCCGGCAACGACATTGATGTGTACCTAAGGCCAAATTTATATTTTTATTCACATTAAGTAAAACACCTAAAGTTTAACTAACAGAACCTACTAAATCAAATTAAAACAAACTCAGATTTAAACTAACAAAATAAAACTAATTAAACTATATTAACAAACTAAACAGATTCTGTTTGGTTTGAAAACACTATTTAAAATTATTATAAAATTCTCAAACTCTACCAAATGATAGCTATGGTCACTAGTGACAAGTAGGAAAAAAGAATCATTCAAAAATTCATTTTAGAACTCAAGATATTTAGAAAACAAAATTTAAATCCAATCTGTTTAAATTCAAATTTAAATGTTCAAACATGGTCAAATTTGGTATCTACAGAAATTAGATAAAAATTGTGATCTAATGCAAAAAGAATCAATTTAAAATAGTTAGAAACATAAAAGATATAAAGAAAATAAAAACAAAACTATTCTGTTTTTGAAATTAAAACGGAAAAAGAAAAGTTTTGCTTCGAACGGATAGGGGTACACGTGGAGCTCTGCTATTGGCTACGGGGGTGTGCTACGAGCGGACGACCGAACATTAGAGGAAAACGCTTCGGCGTTTAATTCTTCTAATCTGGCGCGTAGGAGTTTGATCCGACGGTTGAGAGAGAGAGGGGAGGGCTCACCGTGGTGGTTGCCGGTTCCGGCGAGGGTTCTGGTGATGGAAGAGGCGTCGAGGTCGTCAGGGATGCGCCTCCGGTGGTCCTCCGGCGACGGCGAGGGCTCCGTTCGACTCAGCGATGAATGGCGCGTCCGGTGGTGGTCGAGGGCGATCTCGGGGACGACGGTGACGACGAGCAGGAGCGGAGGGAGTTTCGGGATCGGGGAACACTCCGGCGAGGGTGACGTCTTGGCAGCTCTAGAGAGTGTCCAGAGAGGGTGAGGGTCGGGGAAGTGCACACGGTCGTGGGGAAATCGTCGGAGGGCTCGGGAGAGTGCGGGGAGGTCAGGGTGATGCGGGGACGCGATAATGGCGCGGCAGCCGTGGTGAAGTCCGGCGAGGGATTCCGGTAGTGAGAGGACGCGGGAGGAGGGGGAAACAAGGGGAATGGAGAGAGGAGAGGTGCCGGCTACTTATAGGGGTCTCAGGGGGTCGGGGGAGTAAGGAGGGAGGGGGTCCGCGTCGAGGGAAAACCGGCGACGGCGTCGGGCGCGGGAGGAGGGTGATGACCGGCGACGGTTTCGTTCGGGCGCGTGGGACCGGCCTGTCAGTGAGAGAGCGAGAGGGGGTGTTATTAGCGGTGACCGTTATGAAATAAAATCGGCTTTAAAGGCTGTGGGCCGGCCGGTTTTATTATAAACCGTTACCGTTTCCTATTTATGATTTTACCAGAGCCATAAAACTTGATCAATGCATTCGAATAAATTCCAAATATAGTCAAGTTTTATATCAAAATTAACAGAATAATAAATTCCATTTAATGGACATTTTTATTCTCGCATTTGAATACTTTAAAAAACATTTTTAGAAAATGCCTTAATTGGCTTTATTTACTTTTGCAAATATTTTTCAAATAACTTTTTGGGTTTGATGATTCAAAAACTTCAAAAATTACCCCCTGTCTTGGAGTGTCATGTTACTCCTCTCAAATTTTTTGTCAGGGTTTTGAATTCTTTGAAAATTTTGGATAGGGACCAATATGAAATGGATTTTCAAAATAATCCAGAGGTTTTCAAAAGCTCTTTCAATTCCTTCTTTTAAACTTCCAACTCATATTTCTTAAAATTTGAGGAAGTCATATTATCCTCTCTCATGAAAATCATTGAGTTGCATAAAGTTTTCTGAATTTGAAATATTTTCAAAATGGAAATTCAAATCATTTTCAAATCCCTTTTCATTTCTTTAAATGGAAGAAGTCATGTCATCTTCACTCTAGGGTTTTGTGATGAAATGGATTTGAATTCCTGGTGATAAAAATGCAGATTGAAAGTTTTGGGAAGTCATTTCATTCCCTCTCAATAAATTTTCAAAAGTTTCAAATTTCACTCACTTTCACTCACTCAAGCAAACAAACAATCATTCTAATAATTATTATAACATTCCAAAGTTTGGGATGTTACAGACTGTCCGGAGTTCATACGCTAAAGCACGGCCGGCGGCAATGGATTTCAAGCTCTAAACGACGACGGCGGCGAAGTTCTATAGAAACCCTACCGGAGATGGTTATGGATCTAAGGGAAGAAGACTTACCGGCGACGGCATGAGGAGCGCGAGATGAACTCTGGTTCGCAACAGGTTGATGCAGCGACTAGTCGACGGCGAGATGGAGACAACACCAGAGCAGGAGAAGCAGAAGCGGAAGTATCAGAGAGGAAGGAGATGACAGCGCAAGCGAGAGAAAGGAAAGGCCGCCCGCAGCGGTCCTATTTAAAAGGGAAAACGGGGCAGGCACAAAAATCGAGGCATCACAAATTATCCAACCGAGGCGACCGCCTCGATTTTCGGGCTAACCATTTAATAAGAAGATTTGGCGGTGCCTCAGCCAATCTTTTTTGCAGGGTCCACGTGATGTCATGGTGGGTCATCACCGGGCGACTTCCGAGGAGCAGAAGAGAAGGATGAAATGAGCAAGCTCAAATCAACCTAGGGCCTAATGTTGGGGATATAACCCCATGGTGAGACCCGCCCTAGAGGGCTCCTGGTTAAGCTGGACGGCTCATAGCTAGCTCAAGAGTGCGGCCGTACGGTTAAGGGCGAAGAGGCTTGGCAACTCATGGGATGGGCCGGAAAGGTGGCCCGGATAGAGAAGACCCAGGTGATGTAAGCCGCCCGGGGACAACTTGGATAGATAAGATAGAGGAATACTCGGATAGACAATGAGAGTCGGTTCCAACTTGTATGACCCGGGATCTTAACCTCCTATATAAAGGTAGACCCAAGGCGACTTAGAGGTTAGGTTATCGTGAACTAGGTCAAGCTTTAGCTCCCTTGTATCGATACAACAAGCAATACAAACACAAGTAGGACGTAGGCTATTACCTCGATTTGAGGGGCCAAACCTGGGTAAACTCGTATCCTTCGTCCCAACCAACCCCTTTGAGTCCACCACTATGGCGATGGCCTCGAATCCAAGTCCGTTGACCCGGACATCTGCCATGATAAATCCACGACAACTACCTCTTCCAAATTGGGTTCATCACAAGCTTATCACATCAAAAGAACATTGTTTCACTCCAGTTCATCACCCAGATGAATCAGACTGACACAACTCTAAGCATATCAAGCATAGCAGGCAACGTAAGCAAAGCACATCATGGCACAAGCATCTACCAGGTATGCTAGGTTACAAGGTTTAGTTATTTACACTGACAATGACAACTCATGCAAAGGAAAGGGTTCATCTATCGTGTATGACAGACAAGTGAACGTTTGTCGTAATGCAATAATCAAGTGCAGGAGTGAGAGAATGGGATGTTATCAGAATGATCAAAGGGGTTGCTTGCCTTTCTGGGAAGTGGGAAGGTTTTCTCCTTCGTTGGAATACTCGTAGGTACCCTCAGAAGCAGGGACTGCTCATGCCAGACTGAAAGCACTCCTGGCCAATGGACTTCTGGGAACAGACCTGATTTGCTGCTAGGCTGCCTGGCGGATCATGCCTTTGAGCCGCAGGAGCTGGCTCATGCATGAGTATGAAGGAAAGTATGACAGCTCGTTGTGCTTCAGCAAGGTCACCTTGACTGAAGGTGATATCTGCATGACCGTTCGGAGCCTCATTCATGAGGCCTCCGGCTCTTGTAGCACCATTGGCTTAGCGCCCTTCTATGCTACCAATCCGGCTCCTGATGTAAGTTAACTTCTTTTTCATCCATCTCTTGCATGTTTGCTTGTTCTTTGCTTGATTTACTATCTTTTCCTCTGGGCTGCTTGTGCAGGCCGACTCAGACTTCTCGAAAAAGGAGTATGTTCCTCCTCCGAAGGCGGCTAGGAAGAAAGCCGCAGGCAAGAAACCAAATAAAAGGGCCCCACAAGAGAACTGGCTTGAACAACCGGCTTCGTCAGATTCAGAGGTAAAGTCTTTGACTTGCTTTGCTTGACCCCTTGCTCTTTCTGCTCTTTATTAATGTCTATTGTGTTCGCAGGAAGAAGTGGAGACTAGCCACGCCAATGCTCCTGAGGTAACTTATTCTGACTCAGAATATTTCGTCCGAAAGCCGCGGCGGGTTGTTAGGAAATTTCTTCTTTCTCACCCTCTCGCTTACCTGGCTCTCGATTTCTTCTTAAAGAAGCAACAGCAGGCCGAACGTCGCCAGACCCGGAGCACCGGGTCTACCGAGCTTGTGTCAGGGCTTCCAAACTCGCCGGCTCCCAAGAAGCGTTCTGTAGAGGTTTGTGTCCCTATTTCCCTTTAATTTTCCTTTTCTGTTTCGGCATCCTCTCGTTTTCCTTGTCTTATTCTTTCAGAAGACCCCCTCTTCTGGTGACTCTTCAGCGTCGGTTATACCTCCGCCAAAAATCAACCCGCTGTGAGTATTCGAACGTCCGGCTGTTGATATGACCTTAGTCTCTTTCAAATGCTGATCCTTTATCTTGTAGCGCTCAAGCGAAGCGTCGCAAAATCAATCATCCTTCCTCTGACCCAATCCCTCAAGAGCAGGAACTTGAACAGCCGGATATAACTAAGCCGGACCTCGGTCAGCCGGACCTTGGACAGCCGAAAGAAGTTCCAGCAGAAGAAGCTCCGCTAGCTGCTTCCACAGAGCCAGCGGCGGATGATATTATAATGGAGAGTCCTCCAAGGGCTCCTTTAAAGCCGACCACTCCTGCCAAGACCCCCGCAACTCCAGATGTTATCATCACCGGATCTGCCCAAAAATCTCCTCCTCCGGAGCATGTTCTGACCCAGCATACAGAGCCGGCCGAAGCCTCACAAAAACTCAACTTTGACTCCTCATATGAGAAGATGACGACCGAAGAACTCCACTCTGGGAACATGAACCGGGTCACCACCAGCCGAGATTTAAAACTTTGATTGGTTGGCATGATGAAGACCAAATATGAGGTACATCACTCTTCTCCTGCCATAACCTTTCCTAGCCCCCAAGGGCCGACTCAAATTATATTTGAGTCAGGTCTTGTTTTTGTAAACAACTTGAAGATCTCGTCGTAGCCCCCAAGGGCCGGCTCAAATACATTTGAGTCGGGTCTTCTATCATTAATATTTTAAAAGAACTATCTTGTAGCCCCCAAGTTCCGGATCAATTTCGAAGAAGATGAACCAGAACTATAAACTCAAAGATCGAATGTACATTAGCCCCCAAGTGTCAAATATATTTCTTGCAATCTATTTGAGACTTGCATAACTTAGCTGTGAACACTTGTCATTTGGATATCCTCCTCCTTGTAACAGCTCATCTTTTACTTTGATATTTGCAAGACGCATTAAACACTGCCGGCTCTCAGCTGACAGATCTAAAAGCTAATCTAGCCGCTCAGCAAGAAGCACGAAGTGTTGCAGAAGAAAAGTGCCGGCTCTTAGCCGAAGTGCTTGCGAAGGCCACTGCTGCACTCGCCTCTCTAAAAGAGATGGCAGAGTCATAAAAAATTGCTCTGACCAAACGGGCGGACGACACCGATCAACAGTTTAACGCCGTAACTGAAGAACTCCAAGGCTTGAAACGGCACATTGCCAAGATGTCAGCCGCCTTGTTTGGTAAGTCGTCAGCATACTTATGTATGTTAACACCTTTTAATGAAAACTGGCGGCTCATGTTCCTCATCCGGCTTTATGCAGGTCCCCGGAGCCGGCAGCTTGCTTCTGACAGTATTTTGCCTTTAAAGGCTATCTACACCTTCGCCGAGTAGTTGTATTGCGGAGCTATCTTTACGATCAAGAGCGTCCAATATAAGGAGAAGATCCCCACCACTCTGAAGGGAGTGTCGGAGCTCTTCTACACCATGCCAAAATAGATAGAAGAGCTGAAGAGGTCTGCATTTCGCCAAGGAGCCGTCGCGGGATTGAGCCGGGCTCTGGCCTTTGCGCCGGAACTGACTCCGGCTGTAATGATGGATGGCTACCCATCAAAGAAGGTCGACGGCTCAGAGTTTACTGAGACGGATTACTTCAAATGTGTCAAGGATTCCCGCTTCTTGGCGTCTGTTCTAGCCGACGAAGCAGATTTAAAGAGCTACCAGGCGGCTTACGACAGCGAAGACAAACGAATCCGTGGACCTCTCTACGAGTGTCAAGATTTAACACCTGCCCATAGTAAGGACCTTTTACCCTGTGAGCTTGATGCATCACCCTTTTTTGAGGGGTCTTTCGCTGTCGTGGCTAACTGTAACTGGGAATTGGGAAAACTCCAGATCTAGCCGGCGAAAGAACCGGAGCAGGGTGACCCTGCCAACTGACTTGTCATTTGTAATTTTCAGAGCAATGGCTCTTGTAACGACCCGCCGTGGGCGAAAAAACTTTTAGCAACACCCTTTGGCTCCTGCTGAGAGCAAATTTTTTTGTAATAGATTCTAAATACTTCCGCTCCTTGTGAATGTAATGCCTTCACGTACTTCTTTGATATTGCTGTGCATGAGCCGGAAGAACAGAACCGGGGCAATAAATCTTGAAGCTTTGCAAGTTGTCCACCGGATCAATACGACTCTGGGTCTTTGTAGAACGGATCAATTCGAAAGCCGATTGCCGTAGGATAATGTAAGCTATACGTGAAGGTAAGAAGCCTCTACCAACAACCATGGCTGCCGATGACCCGGAGCGGCATAAAGCCGACTGCTTGAAGGGGGTGTAAGTTATACCTGGCGGTGGGAAGCTCCCTGTAAAGCTGTAGCAACATATTTTGGCTTCGAAAGCCGGCTGTTAGGGTTAGATAAGCTACACCCGGAGGTGAGAAGCCCCCTGCAACAGCTACAATTGATAAACAACATAATTTGGCTTTGAAGGCCGGCTGTTAGGGTTAGATAAGCTACACCCGAAGGTGAGAAGCCCCCTGCAACAGCTACAGTTGATAAACAACTGAAATTTTGGCGTAAATGCCGGTTGTTCAGGGTGAGAAAAGCGAACCCGTCGGTAAGAAGCCCCCTTCCAACAACCGTGGTTAATAAGTAACCAGAAGTGGCATAAAGCCGGTCGTTAGGGTATGATAAGCTAACCCGTCGGTAAAAAAAAACCTTCGACGACCGCGGTTGATAAGCAACTGGAATTTGGTGTACACGCTGTTGCCTTAGGGTCATGTAAGCTATACCAAAGGTAAGAAGCCTCCATCAACAACAGCGCTTAATGTAACCAAATTGGGCACAAAGCTGGCTGCGCAAGGGTAATGTAAGCTATACCCGAAGGTAAGAAGCCTCCTTGCAACAGCATGGCGCGAACGCCGGTTGTTTCGGGTGAGATAAGCTATAACCGGAGGTAAGAAGCCCACTGCGACCATAATTTGGGCATAAAGCCGGCTGCGCAAGGGCAATGTAAGCTATACCCGAAGGTAAGAAGCCTCCTTGAAACAGCGTGGCGCGAACGCCGGTTGTTTAGGGTGAGATAAGCTATACCCGGAGGTAAGAAGCCCCCTGCAACCATAATTTGATTTTCTTTGAACCGGATGATGGCTCAGCAATCGACCGTCAAAGCTGCCTGAGCTCAAATTTGAACCGGAAAGAAACTCATCTTGCTTGAACAAGGAAATATATATGAGGACAAAAGTCTCAATCTTTGTAGGGATACAAACTTATGAATATGCTATATACAATGATAGCTGCCTCCATCTTTTAGTAAGTGAAGTAAGGCCGCAGAAGTGCGATGTTCCATGGCCGCTGGGTCTCCTGACCCACTGTCTCCGACTCATCCCGAATATCAATGAGGTAATACGACCCATTATTGAGATTTCGGCTAACCACAAAAGGCCCTTCCCATGGGGGGGATAGCTTATGCATTCCAGATTTGTCTTGAATCAACCGGAGCAACAGGTCACCTTCCTGGAATGTCCGGGTCTTCACCCTGCGGCTATGATAGCGCCGCAGGTCTTGTTGATAAATTGCCGATCTGGCTGTTGCTAATTCCCATGCTTCGTCCAAGGCGTCCAACGCATCTTGGCGTGCTACCTCATTATCCGTTTCAACATAAGCCGCCACTCTTGGTGAGTCGTCGCGGATGTCGCTGGGTAAAACCGCTTCAGCACCATAGACCATGAAGAAAGGTGTAAAACCTGTAGACCTGTTAGGTGTAGTCCGGATGCTCCATAAGACGGAAGATAATTCCTCAACCCAACATCCGGGTGTTTGCTTCAAAGGAACCATAATCCGGGGTTTAACCCCTCTCAAAATCTCCTGGTTAGCGCGCTCTGCCTGACCATTGGATTGTGGATGTGCCACAGCTGAAACATCAAGCCGGATATGCTCCTTCTCGCAGAAAACTTTCATAGACCCCTTTGATAGATTTGTTCTGTTGTCTGTAATGATGCTATGCGGATAACCAAAATGGTGAATCAATTTCTTAATGAATAAGACCGTTGTAGCTGCATCACACTTGCTAACCGGATCTGCTTCCACCCACTTGGTGAAGTTATCAACTGCCACCAAAAGGTGTGTTTTCTTGTCTTTGGATCTTTTGAAAGGCCCTACCATGTCAAGCCCCTAGACCGCAAACGGCCAAGTAATTGGTATCATCCTCAGCTCTTGAGCCGGCACATGAGCACGCCGACCAAACTTCTGACAACCGTCACACTTACGGACTATATCCTCTGCGTCCTTGTGAGCCGTTAAACAGAAAAACCCATGACGAAAAGCTTTAGCCACCAAGGACTTAGACTCGGCATGATGTCCACAATCACCAGCATGAATTTCATTCAGGATCTGCCGGCCCTCCTCTGATGAGACACAGCGCTGAAAAACACCTGTCACACTGCATTTATGTAACTCACCATTGATAATCGTCATAGACTTAGAACGTCAGGTGATCAGCCTGGCCATATCTTCGTCCGCAAGTAACTCGCCGCGGGATAAATATGCCAAGTAAGGGATAGTCCAGTTCGGGATGGCATGTAGAGCCGCCACCAACCGTGCCTCCGGGTCAGGAATGGCCAAGTCCTCTTCCGAAGGTGCTTTGACAGTCGGGTTATGCAAGACATCCAAAAAAACATTAGGTGGCATCGGCTTTCGCTGAGAACCTAACCAGGACAAAGCATCAGCCGCCTCGTTCCTGCGACGATCAATATGGTCCACCTGATAACCCTTGAAATGACCTGCAATAACATCAACCGCCTGTCGATAAGCCGCCATCCGCGGGTCCTTAGAGTCCCAAGTACCTGAAACTTGCTGAGCCACGAGATCCGAGTCACCAAAACATCTGACCCGGCTTAAGTTCATCTCCTTAGCGATTCTGAGACCATGAAGCAAAGCCTCGTACTCCGCCGCGTTATTAGTGCAAGGAAACATAAGCCGGAGCACGTAGCAAAATTTGTCACCCTTGGGAGACGTCAGAACAACGCCGGCTCCTGACCCCTCTAGCTGCTTAGACCCGTCAAAGTGTATGGTCCAGTATGTATCGTCCGGCTTCTCCGTAGGAACTTGACATTCCGTCCAATCATTTATGAAATCCACAAGTGCTTGGGACTTGATAGCCGTTCGGGGAGCATAGACCACATTGAGAGGTCCTAGCTCCAATGCCCACTTAGCGATTCTTCCTGTAGCTTCTCTGTTCTGAATGATCTCCCCCAACGGAGCAGAGCTGACCACCGTTATCTGATGGCCTAAGAAATAGTGCTTCAACTTGCGATTGGCCATGAAGACCCCATATACCAGTTTCTGCCAATGCGGATACCTCTGCTTGGACTCTGTTAAAACCTCACTGATATAATAAACCGGCCTTTGCACCGAATATTCCTTTCCAGCCTCCTTACATTCAACCACAATTGCCGCACTCACCGCCCGGTTGTTAGCCGCCACATAAAGAAGTAAAGGCTCTTTCTCAACCGAAGTGGCTAACACCGGCGGCTCAGCAAGCTATTTCTTGAGCGCTTCAAGGGCTTCAGCTGCAGCCTTGATCCAAACGAAGTTATCCGTCTTTTTCATCATCTCATACAAAGGGATAGCCTTCTCCCCAAGCCAGCTTATGAACCGGCTTAACACTGCGATTCGCCCTGCCAAATGCTGAACATCATTGATGCACGTCGGCTCTCCCAAGGAAGTGATAGCTTTGATCTTATCCGAATTAGCTTCAATACCACGCTCAAAGACTAAGAAACCCAGGAGCTTGCCAGCCAGAACACCAAAGACACATTTAGCCGGGTTAAGCATCATCTTGTAGACCCGGAGATTATCAAAGGTTTCTCACAAATCATCCAGGAGAGTTTCCTTCTTCCTGGATTTGATCACGATATCATCCACATAAGCATGAACGTTTTGGCCAATTTAACCATGAAGGCAATTCTGCACACACCGCTGGTAAGTCGCCTGAGCACTCTTGAGCCCAAAAGGCATGGAAACATAGCAAAAAGCCCCAAACGGTGTAATGAAGGTCGTCTTCTCCTGATCCTGAACCGCCATCTTGATCTGATGATATCCCGAATAGGCATCCAGGAAGCACAAACTTTCGCAACCCGCCGTCGCATCAATGATCTGTTCAATACGAGGGAGCACAAACGGGTCAGCTGGACAAGCTTTGTTAAGGTCCGTGTAATCCATGCACATACGCCACGTGCCATTCTTCTTGAGCACCAACACCGGGTTAGCAAGCCACTCCGGGTGAAAGACCTCAACAATAAACCCGGCCGCCAAGAGCCGGGCAACCTCTTCTCCAATGGCCTTACGCCTCTCTTAATTGAACCGCCGTAGAAACTGCTTGATCGGCTTAAACTTCGGATCCACATTAAGGTTGTGCTCAGCGAACTCCCTCGGTACCCCCGGCATGTCAGAAGGCTTCCATGCAAAGATGTCCCGATTCTCACGGATGAATTCGATGAGCGCGCTTTCCTATTTGGGATCCATATGAGCTCCAATGGTGAACTGCTTAGATGAATCGCCCGGAGTGAAATCAATGGCGTTAGTATCATCCGCTGAGAACTTGAGGGGCGGCTCAACCTCTGTGGTAGGTTTCTTCAGCGGGGTCATGTCCTCCGGGTCAACATTTTCCTTATAAAACTGAAGCTCCTCCTGGGCACAACTGGATTCTGCATAAGCCGTGTCTCCTTCCTCACACTCAATAGCTATATTCCGGTTACCATGAACGGTAATTGTACCATTTAAGCCGGGCATTTTGAGCTGTAAGTAGACATAACAAGGCCGAGCCATGAATCTGGCATAAGCCGGCCTCCCAAACAGAGCGTGGTAAGGGCTCTTGATTTTGACCACCTCAAACCACAAGGACTCCACCATGTAGTTTTACTCATCACCGAAGGCCACCTCTAAAGAGATTCGGCCGACTGGGTAAGCTGACTTACCCGGGACCACACCATGGAACATAGTGGAAGACGGCTTAAGATCCTTATCAAGTAGTTTCATCCGCCGGAAGGTGTCATAGTAGAGGATGTTGATACTGCTACCTCCGTCCATAAGCACCTTATTCAGCATATAACCTCCCACCTGGGGGGCAACCACCAAAGCCAGACACCCCGGGTCATCAACACGCGGCGGGTGATCTTGCCGGCTCCACGTGATATCATATTCGGAGCACCGCAAGTACCGCGGCAGAGCTGGCGCAGCCGTGTTAACCTCCCACTTGTGCAACTTCTGATCCCGCCTGTTGAGACTCGTCGTAAAGACGTGATACTGACCCATGCTAAGCTGCTTCGGGTTGCTCTGGTACCCTGATTGGTTGTGTTGCTGCTGATTGTGGTTGTTGGACTGCGGTGGATATCCTCCATTGTTGTAATGACCCCCTTGGCCATGAGCACCTGAGCCGCCAGCCCCTGAGCCGCCAGCGCCTGACCCGCCAGCACTCGAGCCGCCGGGCGGGCCACCGCCCTGATTATTGTGTGGTTGTGAGTGTTGGTTTTTGAATCTATGCATGATGAAGCAGTCACCCCACGCATGCGTTGAGGGTTTATCGGGCGTACTATGCTCAGGACAGGGCTTTCTAAGCGCTTCTTCCAAATTAAAAGGGGTTTGATTCCTGTTATTGCGAGGCTTCCAGTTCCCTTTAGGATGGTTCTGTCCTGTATTGGCGTTCGCCACCAGCTCTGATCTGCCATCATAGTTCTTCCGCTTGTTCTGATTGCTGTTGCTAGCAAAGCTTTTAGCTTGACCATTCTTCTTCCCTGGGTTAACCTTTTCCTCATCAGAACCCGGATCCTTAGTGTTATCTAAGTCAGCGTACTTCGTGAGGGCCGTCATGAGCTCTCCCATATCTTGACACGCATGCTTAAGTCGGCCGAGCTTTTGCTTTAATGGGACACAGTGGCAATTCTTCTCCAAAATAAGGACTGCCTGAGCCGCCGTGATCTGCTCCGAAGAATGAATGATGGTTGAGACCCGGCGGACCCAATGATGAGTCGACTCGCCCTCCAGCTGAACACAGTGATCTAAATCCATGATGGTCATAGGTTTCTTGCAGGTCCCCTGAATTTTTTTGATAAACTTTGCTCTCAACTCAGGCCAAGAGTTTATCGTGTTAGGTGGTAAACCCTTTAACCAAGTACGGGCCGGGCCTTCAAGCATCATGATGAAATACTTAGCACACACCGCTTCACTGACATCCAACATCTCCATGGCTAGCTCATAGCTCTCCACCCAAGCCTCAGGCGGCAAGTCAACCATGTAATTTGGAACCTTCCGAGGCCCCTTAAAATCCTTTGGCAACCGTTTACTTCTCAGAGCCGGAGCCAAGCACGGTACTCCAACGGCTCTGGAACTGCCTGGTGTTCCGGCTCCTATCGAAACGGAAGGCGCCGGCTCTTGATGAACCGCAGCCGCCTCCGTCTCTCGCCTGTTCCTCGCCTTGTCCACGAGAGCTTGCGCATCCAAAACCGCTCGCTCGTCACCCAGCGGCCCTCGGCGCGGGTCGCTGCTGGAAAACACCGGCAACTCATAACGCCGGCTGAAGCTCCGACTGGGAAGAGGGGTTGAATGAACACGACTCCGGCTTTGAGTATACTTCTCCTGCTGCGCCACGACCGTCTGTAGATATTCGATGGCGTTTCTCACGTCTTCCGCAAAAGGTGCCTCATCCGGAATAGGAATTGTCCCAAGTCGGGCGGCCGCCGCCACCATGTTCTCGACCGGGTTAGAATAATGACCCGCCGGTGTTGAAAAGCCTCCCGGCGGAGCTTGATCTCGCCGGGTCAAGGGAGCCGCCGCCCGTTCCGGCTCAGGCGCAGCTGCGGCTCTCCCTGATCCGGGAGTGTGGAAAAGGTTTCTCACCTCATAGCGCTCCGGCAAACGGGACTAGTGCCTTCTCCGACGAACCGCAGCCGCTGACTCCTGTTCCAACCCTAGACGGAAAGCATCGGTCCTGATGCGTGCCGCCTCCTCATCCATCTAGGTTTTAGCTCCGCCATCCTCTGACGTTCCTCCGCCATCCGGCCCTTGATGCCCGCAATCTCTGCATTCCGGGCCGCCTGATTAGCTGGCGTGACCTCAGTGGCCATCAGAGCCTCAAGCTCGTCCATCAGCTCCACAAGGGCTTGAGCCGGTGGCGGCGGCGGGTTGCCTCCCGAGGCGGCAGCCCCGGGGCATGCCATGAACACAGCCGCGTGAGCCAACGGCTCGAAACCATCCGTCTCAGAGCCATCCGACTCGTGACCGAGGGGACCATGACCCCCAAGGCCACCATTGCTGAGCCGGCAGAGTGATTCAGTCTCTCCACTCGAAGATTCCCCTCCCGAGTCAACCAGAGTTTCCTGTGACCCGGAAGCTTCCAAGTCCATACCTTGCGTGAAGCTTACGAAGACGTGCTTCTGACCCGGATCAGCAGGGGCAGGGCTTATGTCACGCGTGGGCTGTAGACACCGGGCCGGCTCGACGATGTTGGTGCAGATGTCCGGTCCAGGTGCAGATCCATCAACCTTTCTGATGAAGACATGGATCCCTCCGAATGGGACCCGGAATCCATACTCCACAGATGCAGCGTCAATCCCCCAGCCGGCGTTGTCGATGTAGAGCCGGCCGCGGTGACTTTTGCTCATCCTCCCGACTACGTATCCCTCGAGCCCCGGAAGGGAGCCCTTTGAGAACTCAACACCACCAAGCGCAAGCCCCACGGTGGGCGCCAACTGTCGTGGTTTTATCACGACAGTTGTCCGGGTTACCGAACTTGAGTCCGGAGTTGTCGCCATTGTAGTGGACTCAAAGGGGTTGATTGGGTCAAGAGACACGGATTTACCCAGGTTCGGCCCCTCAGATTGAGGTAATAGCCTACGTCCTGCTTGTGTTGTTTATTGCCGGTTGTATCGATTACAAGGGGCAAAAAGCTTGACCTAACTCTCGATCACCTGTCCTCTAAGTCGCCCGGGTCTACCTTTATATAAGAGGTGAAGACCCCGGGTCATACAATTACATACCGACTCTCTTTACAAGTCCAAGTCTTACACGATCTCCTTTACTAGGTAACCTCCGGGCAGTTTACACACGCTGGGTCTTCTGGTCCGTGTCATCTCATGGACCACCATTATGAACCGTCTGTCTTCCTGGGCTGTCGCCCTCACGGCTTATTTCCTGGGCCGGCTGACGAGCCAGCTGACGTAATCCGGAGCCCCCTTGGCGGGTCTTACCGTGGGGTTATATCCCCAATACATAGCATTAAACTAGTGGATCCAAATCAGCCCCTTACGACGCAACGCATAAACTGGGGTTTAAGCTTCTGTCACTCTAGCAACCCATCATCTACTTATTACTTCCCAATGCCTTCCTCTAGGCCCAAATAATGGTGAAGTGTCATGTAGTCGATGTTCACATAACACCACTAGAGGAGAGACAACATACAACGCATCAAAATATCGAACGAATACCAAATTCACATGACTACTATTAGCAAGACTTATCTCATGTCCTCAGGAACAAACGTAACTACTCACAAAGCATATTTATGTTCATGATCAGAGAGGTATTGAATAGCATTAAGGATCTGAACATATGATCTTTCACCAAACAAACCAACTAGCATCAACTACGATAAGCAATTAACACTACTAGCAACCTTACAAGTACCAATCGGAGTTGCGAGACGGAGATTGAATACAAGAGATGAACTAGGGTTTGGAGATGAGATGGTGCTGATGAAGATGTTGATGGAGATGAGTCCCCTCCAATGAGGGGGTGTTGGTGATGACGATGGCGACGATTTCCCTCTCCGAGAGAGAAGTTTCCCCCGCAGAACAGGCCTGCCGGAGCTCTAGATTGGTTCTGCTCAAGTTCCGCCTCGTGGCAGCGGCGTCTCCTCCCGAAAGTTGTATCGTGATTTTTTTCTCGGACGAAACCCTTGATATAGGAGAAGATGGGGGCCAGAGGAGCTGCAGGGGGCCCACGAGCCCCCCCAGGCGCGGCCAGGGGGTGGCCCGCGCCTAGCAGGCTCGTGGCCTCCTGGTGGCTCCACTCTGGTATATTTTTGGCCCAGTATTTTTTATATATTACAAAGTAATTCCTCGTTGATTTTCACGGCTTTTGGAGTTGTGCAGAATAGACATCTCAAACTTGCTCCTTTTCCAGCCCAGAATTCCAGCTGCCGGCATTCTCCCTCTTTGTGTAAACCTTGTAAAATAAGAGAGAAAAGGCATGAGTATTGTACCATAACATGTTATAACAACTCATAATGCGATAAATATCAATATAAAAGCATGATGCAAAATGGACGTATCACCACCTTCATGGCATAGTTTGTTCAAATGATCTCATAAACGATGTTCCCTAAGGATGTTTTCATTTTCTTTGGACGAAATTTCATTTTCCATTTTTCGAGTGCACAAAATGAGTTTTTGTGCGAAGGACCTACCATATATTTGTTGCAAAATTGACTGAATCAATTTTATAAAATATTAGGCCATATTTAATGTACAATTAACCAGATGGTTGAGTATCAAGAGCTTTGAGCCACCTCTCGTGAAAAAGACAAATTTCCGTCGATTCACTAGGAAGTGGGTCATGTTTAAACTGTAAATGCCTCATAGTTTGCTCATGATCTTTTCAAAAAAATCTAGGTACATAAGTATCTATTTAATCATAGATATATGGTGTGGTCGAGAGACGTAAAGGTTTGGATGGTGGCCGAGGACCCCAACTCCAGAGCGCGTAAACTCGCATGATAGCCGCGAGATCACCACATGAAGGTGACGTTGTCACGCATTCTTGGTGGCCTAGGCATGTCTGGTGGGTTGCACACTCCCCCAATAGGTGTTAGGAAGAAGAATACAATAGAAGTATCTCACGAGGAGAATAAACTAAGCTCAAAAATTAATTAGCAGCCAAGTGTTTGATTAGCATTGAGGGAAATGCACATGGCCAATAGGCTCGAGTTTTGGTTGAGGGTGATCATCTACTAAGGTGACTGTCTTGGCAAATTTGCAGCTCAAATGGAGGAGCCTAGGTGGCACTTGCTTTGCAAAGTACCACACTGGACGAAAATATGGATGTTGAAGTTGGGCTCAAATGAATAAATAGATTGAGATGAAATTTGGGGGAGCATGGACATTTGGGCATAGGAAAGCACCGTAAAAAATTGATACCATTTGGACATGCCAAAGTGCTACTTCCTTCACAATGCTCTTCTCTGAACAGAAACTTGGAAAATTATCGAGAGAAATTGGCTAAATAAAATGAGCTCAAATTTGGTGGAGGGAATTTATATAGGTAGAAACATGCCCTCGTAAAGTTTCAGCAATAATTAAGCAACATAAAATATAGTTGCTTCACAAACTGAAAATATGACCAAAATAAAAGATTGGATGATGAGCTCACGTGGATTGCTGGATAAAACTAAAATTTTGTGGAGAATGATTATTTGAGCATATGAAAGATTTGGAAAAATCTCAGTTCGATAATCCTAGCTAGTACGTCCTTCACAAAGCTTCTACCTGAACAGGAACTTTGGAAATTTGTTGAGGAAGATTTACTAGGCAAATGGAGCTGAATTTTGTTCATGAGACAATAATTTGGATAGGAAAGAGTCCCCAAATTTATTTAGGTCAATCAAGAAAATATAAATAGCACTTCCTTTACAAAGTGTTGTTCTCAACAGAATAGGAAAACAAATATTCCTGGATTATTTTTCAACAAATATAAACTAGATAAGTGTGCACGTGCAATGCACATCTTGACAAATATTACAACCAAATGTGAAAATTCACAAGCATAAAATACATTCTGATAGCACTAAAAATGTTATATAATTCAACCTATAATTCAAATGAGTTTCAAGAAACACTATAATTTAGTACTATATGCATAGAGCAACAACATAAGTAATTATCTAGGTGATTCCCAATAAACTTACTTATAGACTAACAAGTAGGAAACATCAGGAAAACTTTCACAAAACTTACGTAGATACATGAAAATTCATAGATTTGTACTTACCTAGCTGATCTATGGATCTCACTAATGCCAAGTATCTTGGTTTGCTTTGTATTTTAGAGTTTTACTTTGACACGTAGAATCAGAACGATGAGGCGTGTTTACTGATTGACATGTCTGTGCAACCTTCGCTTGGCCTTCCCTGCTAATGCGGATGCAGTTAGAATTATTTTTGAATGCATAAAATCTTTCAAAGCAAGAAGATATGCACAGTTTTATGTTCTATTCATCAAGTAGATATGCATGGACAGATATCTTGATAAGCTGAACACAAGTATTGTTGATGCAATATTCAGTCAATGCGTGTCATCACCAATCAGGGAGACCCATGACTCATGCAAAGTGCTAGTCTGGTACTCACTTTCATCAACCCATGCCTACTGCTGCAGCTGCATGAACAGCCATCGATGTACTCCATGCTCTTCTATAGCTTAGACATGAACAGAAATATGTTTTCAAGTTTGTCAGATATGCATAGATATGTCATGCTTCGAATTTACATCAAAAGCTCCATCTGCTTGCAAAGAAATACTGTATTGGTTTGTCCATTGCTCTCCGGTGGTTTCGCTTTCTGTAATTTCAATTCTTTGTGGAGAAATCATATTCAGAAGGGATATTAGTATTGTTTTATTTGCATCACTCAAGAATGCAGAGATGTGTATTACAAATAAATTGATATTTGTTCTGATTCTGTCAGTCAAAGAAAGGGAGGTTTGGACAGCTACTTCAAGACAATAAACAAATGATTTTTAAATTCTCTTCATATCCCTTCCAAAACAATTCTCCTAGCGTAGGTATTGGATTGTAAACAGTAGCTTAGCAGCCAGTGTTGAAGTTTTAACTCAAGTACACGCCATCATATCAGATACATTGAGCAACCTTCAGAAAGTGAACCGTTAATACGCTAAATCTAAACTGAATTTTTCTCATGATTTAGATGAGCAGATCGCAAGAGAGAAAAGTGAAAAGAGGAGATGGGAGTTGCAGAAAAGACTTACCGGCCAGTACAGGCATCAGATCTTGACGGTGGTGTACGCCGGCCTCAATTTCCCCACCACCAAAGTGCATGCCGGCTACGAGCTTACACGTGCAGCCATCTCCCGTGTGGGAAAGCGTGCTGTCGGCGGCAATCTCATCGATGGCCAGCAGAACGTCCGTGCCTAGATCAGCTCGCACGCGGGCCTGCGTTCGGGCCACTGTCCCGCGCTCGTCACTGGCGACACACCACGACGTGGAGAGGCCTCGTCCCGGCGACAGACCCCGACAGACGGAGGCTGCCCCGCCCTCGACGAAACGACAACCTTCATCCCAGATTGCACAACAGCCTCCATCCTGGAGAGCACGACGGCCCTCGACCCCGTCGTTACTCCTCTCGGCGCAGCCCCAAGCAACGTCGGATGCAGACAATGGTTGGCACACAGCTGGGAAATGCCCTCCGGCGCGCAGCTAGCTCCGCCATGGCCTCCGGTGAAGAATTTGGATCTAGTTTGGAAGTGAGTCCGCCACTCTTCGGAAATCATCACCACCGGAGGTTTACCGTCGAGGCCGCCGCGCTCCTGCCCTTCCTCCTCTCCCTTCCTTCTGTTCTTCTCTCTATCTCCTCCTCACCTTCGATGCTCTCTCTCGCTGGAACCGCAGCAGGCAATTGAGGAGCTCAGCCGCCGCCGTCGTCCCTCTGACTCATCGGAGCTGCCCCTCGTCGACCTGATCCGGCTGCCATCCGCCAGATCCATGCCAGCCTCACCGGAGCCAACGCCTTGGCCGTCACCGTTCCCAGCGCCGAGCTACCGCCGCCACCCCGCGTTGACCGCATCGCTAGCCTGCAATGGGTACATCTGTTTGCGATCAGGCCGTGTTTGTTTTTCTTCCTTGAATTAGGCAAGCAATGTATTCGGAGTGGATGCTGGGCGCTGAACGGTTTCGTCTGGCAGCGTTTTCGTCCGCTGAGGCAAATTGCTAAACGCGGTTGTTTTTGTTGATTAGTATAAATTTTAATGGTGAGATCAAATGAAGTGGTTCCAATCGTGAGGTGCTAATTGCTTTTTGTTGTTGTGTGTACATTAGGTCGGGTGTACTCAGCGATGATCCAAGGAATTTACGAGATTTTATGATAATTTTGAGAATGACAGAAATATAGGCTGCTTCACAACATAAGACCGCAACTTTTGCCTATGGACATGACACATAAGCAAAAGTGATGATGTGGCTCCTAGTCATAGCAATGCACCGCAATTTTTGCAAGGCCATGACCATCTATATTGGTCATGATAAGCTACAAATAAGGCAGGAGACCAGTGTCGTCTGTTGTACGATCATTTCGTGTAAGGAAATTACGACCTCTCTGATCAAAATGATCGTTATGGTTTACGGTTTGGAGCCTCCGAACAACTTACGATCAATTGGTCTCAAATGGTCGTAGATTTACGACCATTTCTACCAGGTTTACGACCATTTCTACCAGGGTCATTGTCAAAAGGTCGCAACTTGATATATTTTTTGTAGTGACGGCGGGATGAAGAGGAAGGGTTTGAGGATTTGGTGCAATTTACGATGGGATCGGACTGTAGGGTCTGACGTGACGGGCGTGCCCAGACGTCCCTATATCCGCCTCATATTGGGACTAGATATGAGCGTTGTCGGTCAACCGGGCATTTCAGACCCGTTTAAGAAGCCTGAGTGGGTCAAAATTTCGTGTCCGGACGGTTCGCCCATGCGTATGAAACGGGTTTAGGATACCCGGTTGTAGATGTTCTAACGTTGCGTTTGGATGTCTGTATCAGGTTGTCTATGTTGGATTTGG
The DNA here is from genome assembly GCA_022496015.1 of Hordeum marinum. Taxonomy (NCBI): domain Eukaryota; kingdom Viridiplantae; phylum Streptophyta; class Magnoliopsida; order Poales; family Poaceae; genus Hordeum; species Hordeum marinum. Next base: position 516,504,127 of record CM039673.1, read on the forward strand.
TATTGGGCTCTCACAATTCAGGCGTCTGGATGTACTCCGAAGCAAAATATGGAAATGGTATCGAATACAGAGCAAGTTTCGTTCCCACGCGCCCGCTCGTCCCGCAATTCGGAGGCCTCCCACTCCGATTTTGACCGAATTGCCCTCGTCCCGCAAAAGACCGGTCAACACAATTAATCTCTCCCACGACCACGAAACAGAGAGAATGGCGCCGCCTAGCGAGATCCACAGCAGCGCAGGTATGCTCGCCCCTCCTTCCCTTCCTTCTCCTTCGCCGACCCTTCTCTTCCTTCTCCGCCGCCGACCCTTCTCTTCCTCCTCCGCCATTCCATCCCTTTTTCCCCGGCACTCCCCCGCAGCTGCAGCCGCCACATCACCCCTGACCGCCGAGGCCCTCCTCTGCTCGCCATCGTCTTCTACTTCGTCGGGCGCTCCCAGGTGTAAAGGATCAACAGTGGGTGCCACCAAGCGAGTGAAGAAGTCAATGGTGCCAAGGGATGGGAGCAACAATAGGTGGCATGTAGGTTGAGAGCTAGGTGACCCCGCAGCGGCTCGCTTGGACGGGAGCATCGACAGGTCGCGTGAAGATTCAAAGCTCGATGACCTCGCCAGCGCTCTCAGATCCGGCGTCCTAGTCTTGCGTGGTGATGCAACCAACGCTCCCGTTCTTATCTGACATCCGTGATTCCTAGATTGCAATTCCTGGAAGATGCCTGATGTTTGTTCCTAGTGTGTGCACATCATGGTTGTTCGTGAGATGTGTGCTAGTGAATCGTGATGCTTTGTACAGGTAAACAGAGGCATAGTTTTATGGCTCCAGTGGTTGTGCACTGCCGCAGGCTGTAAACAGAGGCATAGATTTATCTACTTGCATGTTTTGCCAAAAATCCCCCTGCAAAAAAAGAAAAGTTTTGCTGAAAGTTTGAACCATAAATTTTATTTTCATGCATATAGTACAAAGTATTATCATCATACTCATGTTACAATGCATTTCCACAGTTTGTCATCCAAACATGATTTGATATTGAAACCTCTTCGAGATTCCATGAGTCAATTCAGTGAACAACCAAACAAGTGAATTTGTATTCATGTCCATTACAGTTTCCTTGCTGAATTGGTATTCCACCAATTCAATACGGAGCCCTCCAATACAGACATCCAAACACAGCGTAAGAGAACTACCTACAAAGCATGAGAACACTAACTCTGCTGTATCTTATTTTCTAATCTCTCTACCTTCAAATGCCCATATTCTATCAGACATGTCAACTAATCAAAGTATCAAATCCTCTAACCAAACCCAAATATTACTGCTATGTGGACTTCAACTGACGGTCATATATACTTTGTAACATCAGTAGCTTCCAAACAAAGGCAAATGCTTGTAGTGAATATATTTCTGACATAAGTTTGATGAAGATGAAGCCGCTTGGGGCTCTGCCAAAAAAAGAACCTCAAGTCCATCCTTTGAACTGAACCTCCTGGAAGCTTTAGTTCCATTGTGCCAAGACATAAATGCTGGTTTACCTTCATCTACAGATGTAAGCAAAATACAGCTTTTGGCAACCCGGATGCAAGTGTAAAGGATCAGTCATCTGCGGAGATGCGACAGGCAGCTCTTGGCAATCCAGATGCACATAGAATAGTACTACTAGGACGTGCAAGATCAGATCTCTGATGGCTAGAACAAGGAAAGAAAACTGCAATTCAGGATGAAGACATAACGGACCCTAACATGAGGGGGACAAAAGTCTGCATTGAACTGACGAAGACGCTGAAACACAAACAGTAGGCATTGGATCGTTATTCATGGCTTGTGATTCCCAATCAGGTAAGATCTAATAGCTGATACGAACTGAATAATCGTCCCAACCTAAAAATCTGGATCTCAGCAGCAAGCAAATCATGCAGAACACCACAAAGAAGAGCTTGTTTTAAAGCAATAAACCAACAACGTGGTTTATATAACAAATCAAGAGACACGATCACAGATTTTAAATGGTCTAGCTGCCCTCCGGAACACAAAACACATACCCCGATACCCCGATCCGTTAGACAGCATTCATCTACTAGTTGCTATGTATGTACGCAGGGCTTAACGGGGCAGAAAAGATCAGCGGCCGTCTCCTCCAGCACCACGGAGTTGGGCTTGGCGATCTGGCCTCCGGGGAAGACCGGACAAGCCGAACTTCCGTGTGTGAAGCACGATGCCGGACGCGGAAGCGACGAAGAAGAATAAAGAGGTCCTCCAGCAGAAGAGGCTGTACCACTGGGGCGTGCGCGGGACGAGGAAGCCGGCGATGAGGCCCGCCAAGGCGATCGAGATGAACATGGCGAGCAGGTACATGGTCCCCTTGAAGTCCTTGCAGTCCTCCTCGTACTTGGCGAGCTCCCTGGCCTCCTCCCGCTCCCTCTCGCAGGTGGCCGACATGTCCTCTGATTCCGCCGCCGCCGCCGCCGACTTCTCGATCCAGGGTCCGTTCCGGCAGAGACTGGGAATCTCTCGGGTTTGGGCCGACGTGCTCGGTTCGGTTCTTTTCTTTTGGGTATGGTCCTTCTGGGCCTGGGTTTGGTTGGGGGGGAGTTCGGCCGACCCCTTCAATCTGGTCGCCAGCCCAGCCCTGGCAACGCATGAATGCACAAGCCAAATCTTCTCAAAATAAAATGAATGTACAAGCCAAATTGTGAAAACCTAATAAAATATTCATACCCATTTAAAGTGGGATATGATTGCACTAAGCCACTAAGGTGGTGTGAATCTCTCCATCAATATTTTTTTTTCATGAATCTAGCAAGAGCCTGTCTGTATCTTGCTACACCGGCACCATACGATCGGTATGTGTTTGTTAAGCAGGTGTGTTCCGTTCTTTTTAAACTTTTTTTCAGGATTTTATACATTTAAAATATTATAAATACATGCCTTTAAAAATAATGTACTGAATTTTCAAAAATTGGCCATCACATATTTAAAAAATATTCAGGCAGTGTTAAAAGATCACACCTTTTTAAGAAATGTGTGTACCACTCAAAAAATATTTTCTTTGAACGATGTTCAAGAATTTCAAAACAATATGTACATAACTATTTTATAAAAATGTTTATAAAGAGTAAAAACATTTGTGTAATTTTTTAAAGGATTTTTATAAAATATAAAAAAGTCTTCTCATTACATTTTGAAGAAATGATCAAGTGTTTCAAAAATATATTTGAGACATATTTTTAAAAGTTCTAAAATGTAAAAAAGGTTTGTTTAATTAAAAACATATTTCATACTATTCAAAAAGGTTATAGACAACGAACCAATTTGTGATTGGATGGTTAGAAGGACAGTTATTTCGCAGTCCATAAGAGTTCAAGTCCTAGACTTCACACCATCCTCGCACTTTCCTGAATTTATTCCAGGCCTTTCGACAATATGCATTCAGTGGGGGAAACATTCCCCTTGACTATGAAGGCGCCTGTGATGCATCTTCAATCTCATGATGATGTGTCGACGCAGTCTCTCAAAGGTGCTTATAGTGATAGAGTGTGCATGCGTTCATAAAAATAAATGTATGCACGTATGTATGATCGTCTTTGTTTGTACTATGTAAGGTGCAAGTCATTTACTAAATGTTCTAAATCTTAACAAATGTTTACATGCTTTTCAAAAAGGATCGCCCCGTGCATGCCTGATCGGTCAGCTGAAGGTTAGATTTTACCTTTAAAAAATGTCCATGCCAATTATAAAAAATGTTCACGGTGTATTAAAAACATATGTTGTGACAAATATTCAGTGCATACTTTGAAAAAAATTCAACATGTATTTTAAATCATTTAAGCAATTATTTGAAAATATTCATGTATACCAAAAATGACCAATTGAATTTTGAAATAGTTCACATGTATTGAAAAAAATAAAAAATGAAAGAAAATCGATGAAACCCAACAAAATGACAGACAAAAACAAATAAAACAATAAAGAAACACATGAAAGGTTCTAAACACAGCCTTTTTTTCAGAACAAAGTTCTAAACACAGTCGATGCAGCATGTGGAGCTTTCACAAACCGTTCTAATTGGCCAGCGCACTAAGGTGAGAATGCACCAAGCGCGAATCGCTTTAAGCCAGCACAAGGGCAAGCCTTGCATCCCGGGTAGCCCAGATGGGCCGGCCCAGCCATGCGGGAGGCCGTGGTTTTTTACCTTCTTCTTTTCTTATTTTTTTCTTCATTTGTTTTTACTTTTTTTATACTAAATGCATGACACTGTAGCTCTCGACACGTCGAACCCTCTCGCTTGGCTTAAGGCGACAAATAGTCGCTGCCCTAGACGAGGATGCATCCCACAGTAAGCGAGATATGGCTTTCTTCGTCTAGTCTATAAAAACCTCATGTGTCCACGGACATGAGCATGGCCCTGCACGCACACTTGTCTCGCAGTCAGCCAGCCCATGCATGTGAGAGTTTGCTTTTTTTTTCTGATTTTCACTCCATTTTTTCTTATTAAAGAAATGCAATAAGAATGTATTTAGATTTTATTAGTCTCTTCTCTTCCCCTATTTTTTTAAATTTTTATCTTTACCTAATATTAAAGGACGGAGCGTTTCTCCACTTTATTTTGTCATCTGGTCTGTTCGGTACGTCGTCTTATTTTTTTCGTCCGTTACCCGCTCCGTCATGGATTTGTTTTAAGAACGTCCCTCTATTTTCGTGAAGTCAACCCGTCGTCCATGTTTAAGTGAATCCAACAAAACACTATATTTTTGCACAAAACACCTTGTAGTTTGAATTATTCAATGCGCATCAGGGAGGACGAACATGTTAATTCTTTTATGTGCAATTTCTTAGTGGTGTTCATGTAATTACCATGCAGCCTTTCTTAGCAATGACTAACATTTGATTGATGTGCTTACATAGAACTGGAACTATTTTGGATTTTGTAAGGTTGCGGATAACAAGCCAGTGAGAACTGATGATTCAGTTAGAATCTTTCCTGTCTGGTAAATTAACGTGGTAATTTTCTAATGCGATTTATAAAGTTTTATCAATCCGGCAAGCAAATGAGGCCGCAGTACTGGGTTTGTGTTCATTGCTTGCCGATTAATTCGCCTCTTATTATTTGCGTCAAATAGTAGCAGTTTTCTTACGCAAGTTCATTGGATTTTGTAGGCAGGGGAAGATCCAATACCAAAATTTATTATTTGACATGAGTGAGTAAATTGTTCTGACTTTATGATAAAATTCATGACTATTCTTCATTTACAAAACTATTTTCTCATACTTAAACCAATCTACCATTTTTTTAAGAAGTTGTGAAACAATATTTTTAAGAAAAAGTATCGAAATTGGGAAAAGGATTTGCTGAGGTGCATCCTCAGTTGTTGGTACAGTAGCGACCGAGTCAAATAAAAATCGGAATAAGAGGAAAACCACATGGCGAAAATGTTGCGCATTTGATCGCTATTCTGCCCATATTGCAATACACAGTCAGTCTAAACAAATAAGATGACGTGAAACGTAACATATATATTTTCTTTGAGGGAGAAACACAACATATATTTAGTAATACATTACTCCAAACGAGGAGATAATCTTTTCAAGTTTGCGATCAAACATATATTATTAGTTCATCTTGGACGCCCGGACCCAAGATTTTTTTTTTTTTGAAAAAGGAGGTTAAACCCTCGGCCTCTGCATCAATCAATGCATGCAGCTATCTTTATTAATTATTTTACAAAGGTCTGACAAAAATATACATCAATTCACCCGAAACCACCACTCATACCTACAAACTCGTTAATGTGGAGTGCTCTCACTTCCCATATCTAAAACCGGTATCGTCGCCAATCCATCCACATAACGTATCGGGACCAACAACCGGTGCAGCAGACCTAAAGCGCACACTACATGCAGACGTTTTAGAAGCCGCCATCATCATCGGACCACTTATCCATCTTTAGGAGAGAGATCCGCATCATCCTTGCCAGTCCGGACATCCGTCGACGCCACCACGGCATCCAACGGCGCCATCGCCCTACGCTCATCCGTCCAGACACGAAGACTCTGGAAGAATTGTTGTGCGTAGCACCTGCCAACCAGGCATGACTCTGCGTAGCACCTGTCGGCCAGGCATGACTTGACAGCTTCGTCCAAGTTCGGTGCAAGACGAAGCCGCTCCACCTCCCGCCTCTGTCATCCAGCGCTGCTCCACAAACGATGCTCCCAAGAGAGAAATGGCACGGCGGTACCGCCATCATCAGATCCGAAAGACCAGATCCTAGGGTTTCCCCCAAAGCAGTGCCCACCACTAGCAACCGTGAAGGACCCACACAGTGCCCACCACCACTCAGCCCTCAAGGTGACGCCTTCAGGAAGGTCACGACATCAAGGCTGCCGCCGCCGCCCACCGGAGTTAGGGTTTTCACACGAAAGACAGGTAGGGGGAAGTGGAGGAGCAGATGTGGACCGGCGTCTCCAAGAAGAAAAGCGACGACCTTGAGCATCGTTGTCGGTGTGGCCGCACGGGGCCGGTCAAGGGGTTTTCCCCAATCTGAATCTCATCCACCAGCTTAACCCGCGACCACTGGCCAGGGTCTCGGCAAGCCACGCCGGCACCGCCAGCAACCCACAGGAGAGAAGTACACCGTCCAGGGCCGAAGGACAACGGCTAGATCAGGCGTCACCGGCCACCGGAGCAGCCACGCTAGGCCCTGGTCCATCGAAGATTCATCGGCTGTCCGACCAGACCACCGGCACCATGCCAGCCCCGTCGCTCGCCACAGCACGGAGGGGCCTCGCCGAAAGGGCCGCCGCCCCAGATCCAATCGCTCTCCAGCGTGCAAGGCGGAGCAGCAAGGGCCCGGCCGCCGTAGTCCCTGGCTGCGCCACGGGCTTGCCTGGTGACAGCCTCATGCGACGGCGAGGAAGGGAGGAAGTGGAGGTGGCTACGCGGGCGGCGAGAGGGGGGTCGCCTTCGAGTCGACCGAAAGCGCTGGACTCCGGGATGAATGAAGAGAGGATGAGGAGAGGGTTTCGAATCTACTCTTTGTTGTTAAGGAGGTGGCGGAGGCGAGAGATCAGGCGACAACGGCGGCGGAGCTGTCTCCCGCTGCGGGCGAGACATGATCACATGGCCTGGCCGTCATGCTCTTCTCGGTCAGGCGCATGGACGCCTTGAAGTCTTTGCAGTCCGCCGTGTAATTGGCCAGCTCCCTAGCCTCCTCCCGCTGACTCTCGCCGCTGACCGCCATGTCTTCTTTACTCCTCCTCCTCCGCCGCCACGCCGCATGTACGTACCTTTTTCTTGAGTAGATACTTCGCTTCTACCTTCTCGACACAAGGCTTACAACATAGCCTCTCGCGCGTCTTTTCTAGGCCTAGGCCTCGGACGAGCCAAGTCCCGATTCCACGCGCGCCTCCTCCCCTTTCCTTTCCTCTACAAGCGACCCACTTCCCTGGTCGCTTCGCCAGGGTTTGGTAAGACGGTCTTTTTTCAGGGGAATTTGAGGAATAGTCACACTTTTTATTGCACTTTGAGAATTTGCCTCCCTTTACGCTGTAACTGAGGATTAGCCTCGTATTTGTTGTAATCTTGAGGATTTGCCCCGACGAGACGGGACCACAGCAAAATGACCAACATGCCCTCATGTTGATCCACGTGAGCAGCAGCCAGCCACGATCTTTCTATCCCAGATATCACGCTCGTCTGATTCGACTTGGGCGGCAGTGGTGAAGGCGACCTCAATCTCCACCACGGCGGCGGCGGCGGATGCGTCCTGGTAAGATGTGCCACTATATGTTGTTTCTTTTACCACCACCTGCTACCTTAGGGTCGTTGTTCCTCTGACGCAATATGTCGTCCACCTTTTGCCTTAGTATGAGTATGAACCAACTTCCTCTTTTGCCTTAGTATGAGTCTAAACCAACTCCGAGATTTATCCCCAAAACATAGTTGATCAACAAACTCCAAAAAATAAATAAACATCTCCAGATTTTCTGCAAATTCAGAGTGTTGCCAAAACATAGTTGTTGGCAGGACGAAGCAGCAAGCTCGGCGAGGGACAGCCGAACGCAGCAGCAGCTTGGGGGAGGTGCGCACAGTGAGACCGTACCAAGCTCACGAAGGACAACACCACGCAGCAGCAGCTCAAGGAAGGTTGCAGACGGTGAGGACGCAACAAGCTCAAGGAGACACAGCACCACGCAGTAGCAGCTTGGGATAGGACGTCGTTGCCGGTGTAGCTGCTGCGAGGTCGCACGCCGAACGAGGTTCCAGGCCGACGAATCACCACAGAAAAAGGAAGAAAAAGATAAGGTTCTGAAAGTGCATGTAGTCTTCATGTATAATTTTGATAATTGATGACAATCCTAATTGACTAATGTTTGCATTGAGTTATACATTTAAAGGTAATTGATGACAATCCTATGTTCAATGTGAAAGAACAAGGTGCAATAAAAGTTGTGAGGAATCCTCAAATTCCTCTTTTTTTAGGATTGTGTTTAGGCAGGTACACAGTCGTTCGGTTTCCTATTCTGCGCCGAATAGTCACGCAGCACATCTAGGCTAGCCCAGCTCGTTCGTTACCAGAACCTCTGTTACAGTATAAAAAAGTCGACATCTGATTGCTCCTTGCAAAAAACGGTCAGTGTGTTCTCTTTAAAAGGCTGCCACTGGTTTTAATTTTTTTTTCTTCAGATTTTAAAGAAATCTTCATGAATTTTAATAATCTCAACATTTTTTTTAAAATGTTCACAAATTTGGAAAACATTTGCAAATTTATAAAATATTTCCAAGTAATAAAAGTGTTCGGTAATTATATTTTTATTTTATTTTTACAAAGTACAAGCATTTGAAAAGGTGCTCGAGGATACAAAACAGTTTGCAAATATTAGAATGTTCATGAACTTTATAAATATTCACAAATTTGAATAACAACTACGAGTTAACAAATGTTTGTGAAGAATATAAACGAGTTTAAAAAATATTGGCCACTTTTTCCGAAATGTGATGATTTTTTAAACAAAAATTAAAAACAAAAGCAAAGAAAATAAAAAGATTAAAAACCAGACAAAACAGACCGAAAACCAGCTAAAAGGGAGATAAAACAAAGCTTATAGTAAATCGGTACCAACTATACCTGGCGAAATCTCGGGCCGGGCCTAAAAAAGCCCGCGTTACAAGACTCAGGCCCAGGCCCAGGCCCGACCCGGCCCGACCATCGGGCCTACTTTTGGGACCAAGCCCGGCCCGAGCCCGAAAAAACCCGGCCCGACCCGACATAGGCATAAAAACGGGTTTTCGCAGGCCCGGGTGTCGGTGTCAAAACCGGCGGATCTTGGGTAGGGGGTCCCGAGCTATGAGACTAGAAGCGATGGTAACAGGGGACGAAGGGGACAAGGTTTTACCGAGGTTCGGGCCCTCATATGGAGGTAATACCCTACGTCCTGCTTGATTGTATTGATGATATGGGGGTTACAGAGTTGATCTATCTCGAGATCGAATAGCTAACCCTAGATGAGTTGTCCTGTCTACAACCTAAAAACCTCTGGTTTATATAGACACCGGAGGTACCTAGGGCTTACACATGGTCGGTTACATGCCGAAGAGATAAACACGCCTATCTATAGCTGACAATCTTGGAGAACACGCCATGGCTCCTCGAAGCATCCACCCTGGCAACAGGGCCCTTGATCACCCAATGGTCGCTTTGCGGCCCATATAGTCTGGCCCATGGGAAACAGGTCGGCTGCTCGAGGACCCCTAAATCCAGGACTCCGTCAGTAGCCCCCGGGCTAGTCTTCAACGCCGATATATATCCGGATGACCTTCATAATCTTCGGCTTGCAAGGTGAGTCCCGTACTCCTTTTTATTCGGCAACCGACCAGTTATCGGCAAAATCCCAAGCATCGCGGGCTCTCTAGGACCATTATAATAACCGCCTGCTTTCCTCGATTCTTGCGTATCATGGGGAGGCGAGCGGCTTAGCGATTTTTTACGGTGCTGGCCTTCCGTAACGGAGGCTACACCCATTTAAGCAAATAGGATCGCGGGTTAGACCACATCCTTCTCCTTCTCCTCGACGAAAAAACTCCTAGCGGAAGATCCACAAAAAACATGGCAAACGCCCCTAGCTCTTCTGCGTGCCCCTATGGCTCGCGTCCCAAGGACTGGACCAGCTGCTCCGTATCGCTTCTGTGGCTGCGCAATCTGGAGACCCAGGGATATCTCCCTTCTTCGAATCTGGCGGTGACCCGCGCAGGTTTAACTTCCTACAACAATGAGGTTTTCGCGAAGCATTTTCCCAATCCTCAAAGGGGGAACGTGTATGCTTCGTGCCCTTCCTCCTGCGGGGCCTCAGGATTCCCATCCACCCGTTCCTAAGGGGGTTGTTGGAATTCTATGGGATCCAACTCCACCACCTCACCCTGGGGTCAATTCTGCACATCTCGGGATTTGTAGCCCTCTACAAGATGTTCCTGGGCTGCGAGGCGCATTTCGAGCTATGGAGGAAGTACTTCTGTCTTGTCCCTTGAACTCGGGACATGGCAATCTTGGACGTCGGCGGAGCCGAAGTATGCCGAATAGCAAGAACAGGGTATCTGGTGGGTACGCCGAAGGAATCCGAAGAATGGACTTCAGAGTGGTTTTATATTGAAGACGTCCCACTGTTTGAGCCAACTCGGAGAAGTCTGCCCGAATACTCTGACGCCCCTTTGAAGAAGAGATACAACTAGCGGCCGAACAGTTTGTCCCAAGAGGACAGTGTTGAAGTACAAAGTTTGGCGGCCCAGGTGCGGATGCTTACCCACCACAACCTGACCATGCCCAATGTCATGGCCGCCGCCATCACCTGGTGTGTGCAGCCTCTCCAACAGAGGACACATCCCCTATGGCGCTACAACAGTACAAGCGACACCACTCACTCCCGAAGATTGGGACCTGCCAATCAGACGGCGCTGGCCGCCGCCCTTGCCGATCTATATAAGGGAGAGCAAGAAGATTTCATTCATCGGACAACCAAGGAAGGGTATTCAAGCCATAATCCCATCGAATGGGTAAGCATTTCCCCTCTGCGAACATAGTTCGGGGTTTCCATTTCGTTCTTTATTTGATCGAAGTCTCTTAATATTACGTGTATAGGAATGGAGGAGCTTTATCAAGGCAATCGACTATCCAGCTCCCCAGCCCGAAAACTATTCGCATGATCATGATCCGGGTTTTCACGAAGACTCGGATCTTTTAACTGAATTTGAAGACGGGGTCTTTTATCAAGAGAGCCTCGACTGATCTCAGGTGGCTATCATAGCCGACTACCATGGATCGTTCTCTATTCCTGCAACAAACAGGAAGAAGAAGGGCTCGTCCCGCAAGAGGCAAGCATCCAACAAAGCCCCGAACGCGCCGGCTCGTACTCCCAAGCATCGTCGATCCGCATGCCATATGCCGATGACCGACACAGCGCTCGGATCGGAAGCCATCAGGGGCACAACCAATAGGCTGGCCACGAGCGCGAATTCGCCTGCTCACTCAACCCAAAGGTATTTTGTTCAGCTATCAGCTTACTTACAATTAATAGAATCTTACGGCAGTTTACATCAAAATATTTAGGTGAAAATCCCAGGCTTCCCTTGCCGAACAAGTCAACAAGGTGTCTAGCAGCGCTCAAAACTTCAGAGCTACGGCTCATGCCGACCCTGCTACCGAGGCCCCGACAGCCAATCCTGCTCCCGCCGATTCGGGGGATGGTGTGTCCGTCACTAAATCGGAAGTAGGAAGCGCCATGAATCATCGGCGACGATAGGAGGCCCTGCGTCACCCGGTGTTTTCCGAACAAGAGTTTGGCGCCCTACGCACAGCGGACGCGCACATCGGCTTAGCCCGAGCTGGGTTCGGTGAGGCCATGAAGATGATATCGGCCAGTTTGCAGGTAAATAATCGGCTTGAAGAATCTGGATACTCGTGTGAACCCAGTAGCCCCTGAGCCTTAAGTTGGTTTGGAACAACCGAATTGAGGGTCTTTATGCTGTCATACTGCTAACGCAGACTTCGAAGCAACAGAATGAGCAACTGGCCAAGGAGCTAAAGGACAACCAAACACAGGTACAATCTGTGAAGGCAGAGCTAGAGCAAGTGAAGAGCTTCACCCGGGAGGCCCATGATGAGTATACCAATGCTGCTAATTTCTAGCAAATGTCAATGCTGGCGCAAGGATTCTATTTAGCGGTTAAATCCATAGGGCATATGCAAAAGGAGCTGTATGAAGCCCGAGAAGCTCAGCGGTACGCTGAATCCCAGCACGAGGCCGGATGTCGCATTGTGAGCCGCCTCCAGGAGGAAAAGAATCGGCGGGTCAAAGAAATTGAGAATTTAAAAGCTCAATTGGCCCAGGCCCAAGAAGAAAACCAAAAGCTATAGAGGGGCATGTTCGTTAAGTTTGATTCCGATGTTTAATAAGTACTTCTTATAAAGGAAGTTGAATAAGCATGCCTTTGCCCCATATGTAGGCCTTCTGTTCGGGAATCCTGAAGAAGAGATCGGATCCTTCCGGGGGAATCTGTTAAAAGAGCTTTCCTCTCTTCAGGAGTGAGCCCGCAAAGCGATGAAAAGCATGGTAAAGGTGCTATGGCCTGCCGAACAGCCTCCGGAAGGAATGACCGAACTAGTCGATCGATGCAAGGGAGACCAAAGTAGGTTCGAACTGTGGAAGACATTGGCTTGCCGGGAGGGATCACGGGAAGCATGGGAAATTATCAAGACTCGTTACACTGTACTTAATCCCAAGCGTATGGCTCGGGTTGGTCCGGTAGGATCGGATGGGCAAGAAGTGCCACTCCACCTGGTGTATGACCAGGTGATGCCTGCTGCCCGTTTGTCACAAGAAGACTGTTCCCTATATGCAATAATCGACAATCTCGACCAACAACCGAATGTGTAATTTTGTATACTTTTGTAAGAACAATCAAGTTGTTACTCTATCTGCGTTGTAAACTTTGTCTTAACTGGCCATCGGCTTCTCCCTCCCGTGCGAAGAGCTCGGGAGTGTTCCTCGTAATTTGTCACCCTAAAGGGGCGAATTGTGTTCGGGGAACAAGGCAATCCGGCCATGTGGTACGAACATACAGAAAACACACAGAGAGATATGTTATATTACTGCTTAGCGTAAGAAACATCTTCTAAGGAAAATAGTACCCCCATCGATACCTTTCTTCGGGGTTCTACGAAGATCGTAGGTAGGGTCCGCATACTACTGGTATGCGGCTAAGGGCCTTGAAGAAAAAGGAAGCCCAAACAATGGTGATGGTTACCATCACCGTGTTAAGTGTTTCTGTCACAACCGACCAATTGTCTACATAAGATAGCTAGCTTTCAGCTTCACCCGTCTGAGGCACGTATCCGAATGACCCGGTCATAACAATCGCAGAGGTGCTCCCTTTACCCTCTAGCCGAACAATAGGGAACTTAGAGGGCAAACACAGGAGCAAGGCAACCCGACTTAGCAAAGTCTTAGTTCAAATTGATGCATATGATGGCTTGAAGGTGACAAAGGAAACATGTATACACGATAAGTGTAAATAAATGCTTATAATATAAAAGCGGTGGCTTCGGGAAGAAGCCCCCAGGTGGTGTGTTCGAATTTAACACTTAATGGTGTAAGCCGATGACCTTAGTACAAGATTGGTCAAACCAATCATGGGAAGAAAAGGAAAAAAATTCAATCCTACCAAACAGCACAGTGGGAGGGGAAAGGAAAATATAAGGACAAAGGAAAAAGGAAAAAATGCTGAAATATATAGACGACACCGGTTTATCCGTAGAAGCGTCAAAGACGAGCTGCATTCCATGGGTTTGGTTCAAGGCGGTTGTCTGACGGGTTCCGAAGATGGTAGGCTCCTCCCGCGAGTACTTCGTCGATTATGAAGGGCCCCTCCCATTTGGGGTTGAGTTTATTTTTTTGCTTCGCCAGGAGTCGTAAGACGAGTTCGCCTATGTTGTATGATTTTGCCCTAACTACTCTGGTAACGTCGGGTTTGTTGTTGGTAAAAAGTAGAGGGAGCCCTGTTGGGTAACGTTGCATGGGAAACAAAAAAATTCCTACGCACACGCAAGATCTATCCATGGTGATGAACATCTACGAGAGGGAGAGTGGATCTACATACCCTTGTAGATCGCTAAGCGGAAGTGTTAAGTAACGCGGTTGATGTAGTCGAACGTCTTCGCGATCCAAATCGCCAAGCGTCCCGCGATCCCATCATGATCCTTCTCACAATCCAATCATGATCCGTCCTGCGATCCCATCACCATCCGTCCCGTGATCAAATCATGAATCGTCTCGCGATCATGATCACGGTCCTTCCGATCTAGCGCCAAACGGACGGCGCCTCCGTGTTCATCACACGTACAACTCAATGACGATCTCTGCCTTCTTCATCTAGCAAGAGGGAGCGGAGAGGTAGAAGAGTTCTCCGGCAATGCGACGGCATGGCGGCAATGATGGTGGAACTATTCCGGCAGGGCTTCGCCTAAGCACCGCCGAACTAGACTAGAGGAGAAAACCGATCTACATGAATTGGAGGGAGCACGTGGCAATTAGGATTCGCTTCCCCCTCTAAATACTCTAGTATATATAGGAGGGAGGGAGGGGAGGAGGCAGCCTCAAACCCTCAAGAGTTGGCCGAAATTGGAGGTGGAGGAGTCCTACTCCAATCCTATTAGGACTAGGATTCCTCCTTTCCACTTGGAAACTCTTTCCACCTCTCCACCTTTTGGGTTTTTCCCATCCCTAGCCGCATGGGACTCAGTGGGGGGCTCGGCCAGCCCACTAAGGGCTGGCTTGACTCCTCCCACAGCCCATGAGGCCCTTTGGGTTGAGACACCCCTCCTGATGGTCCCCGGTACCCCTCCCGGCACTCCCGATACACTACCAATGAGACCGAAACTTTTCCGATGACCAAAACAGGACTTCCTATATATCAATCTTTACCTCCAGACCATTCAGGAGCTCCTTGTGACGTCGAGGATCTCATCCGAGACTCTGAACAACCTTAAGTCACCACAATACATAACTCTATACTACCAAAACATCATCAAACCTTAAGTGTGCAGACCCTGTGAATTCGAGAACTATGTAGACATGACCGAGACACCTCTACGGTCAATAACCAATAGCGGGACCTGGATGCCCATATTGGTTCCTACATATTCTATGAAGATCTTTATCGGTTGAACCTCTATGTCAAGAACTCAGTTAATCCCGTAT
Source organism: Hordeum marinum (assembly GCA_022496015.1). Lineage (NCBI taxonomy): Eukaryota > Viridiplantae > Streptophyta > Magnoliopsida > Poales > Poaceae > Hordeum > Hordeum marinum. The sequence goes on from CM039673.1 coordinate 516,519,365, forward strand.
GATGTTCCCTTTGTTCTTCATTATGTTAGTTGCCCGTGATTCGATCGTCGGTATCTCTATACCTAGTTGAATCTCGTTACCGGCAAGTCTCTTTACTCGTTTTGTAATACAAGATCCCGTGGCTAACTCTTTAGTCACATTGCTTGCAAGGCTTATAGTGATGTTGTATTACCGAGTGGACCCTAAGATACCTCTCCGTCACACGGAGTAACAAATCCCAGTCTTGATCCATGCCCACTCAACAGACACCTTCGAAGATACATGTAGAGCATCTTTATAGTCACCCAGTTACGTTGCGACGTTTGATGCACACAATGTATTCCTCTGGTGTTAGTGAGTTTGCATGATCTCATGGTCATAGGAACAAATACTTGACATGCAGAAAACTATAGCAATAAACTGACACGATCATATGCTACGTTCATAGTTTGGGTCTTGTCCATCACATCATTCTCCTAGTGATGTGATCCCGTTATCAAATGACATCTCATGTCCATGGCTAGGAAACCTTGACCATCTTTGATCAACGAGCTAGTCTATTAGAGGCATACTAGGGACATGGTGTTGTCTATATATCCACACATGTATATGAGTTTCCGATCAATACAATTCTAGCATGGATAATAAACGATTATCATGAACAAGGAAATATGATAATAACTAATTTATTATTGCCTCTAGGGCATATTTCCAACAGTCTCCCACTTGCACTAGAGTCAATAATCTAGTTCACATCACCATGTGATTGACATTGTTATGAATCTAACACCCAACGAGTTCTGGGGTTCGATCATGCTTTGCATGTGAGAGAGGTCTTTTGTCAACGGGTCTGTGACACTCAGATCCGTGTGTACTTTGCAAATCTCTTATGTCATACTGTAGACACTGCTACCACACTCCACTTGGAGCTATTCCAAATTGCTGCTCCACTATATGTATCCGGATTGCTACTCAGACTCAACTGGATTGGTGTTAAAGCTTGCATCGACATAAACCTTTACGACGAACTCTTTATCACCTCCATAATTGAGATATATTTCCTTAGTCCTCTAGTTACTAAGGATAATCCTGACCGCTGTCCAGTGATCCACTCCTGGATCACTCTTGTACCCCTCGACAGACTCATGGCAAGGCACACACAGGTGCGGTACACAACATGGCATACTATATAGAGCCTATGGATAAAGAATAGGGGACGACCTTCGTCCTTTATCTTTCTTCTGCCGTGGTCGAGCTTTGAGTCTCACTCAACTTCACACCTTACAAATCAGGCAAGTACTCTTTCTTTGAATGATCCATTTTGAACTCTTTCAAAATCTTGTCAAGGTATGTACTCATTGAAAGTCTCATCAGGCGTCTTGATCTATCTATTTAGATCTTGATGCCTAACAATTAAGTAGCTTTATCCACGTCTTCCTTTGAAAAATTCTTTTCAAACAAGCCTTTATGCTTTTGACAAATTCTACATCATTTCTAATCAACAATATGTCAACCACATATACTTATCAGAAATTCTATAGTGCTCCCACTCACTTTATTATAAATACAAGTTTCTCGTAAACTTTGTATAAACTCAAAAACATTGATCACCTCATCAAAGTGTATATTCCAACTCCGAGATGAGAAGGATTGCTGGAGCTTTCACACCCTTTAGCATCCTTAGGACTAACAAAACCTTCTGGTTGCATCACATTCAACCTTTCCTCAAGTAAACTGTTAAGGAAACGGTGTTTTGACACCCATCTGCTAGATTTCATAATTGAAAAATGCAACAACTGCTAACATAATTCCAATAGACTTTTAGCATCGCTACGGGTGAGAAGGTCTCATCATAGTCAACTCCTTGAACTTGGCGGAAACTTCTTTGCGACAAGTTGAGCTTTACAAATGGTGACATTCACCATCAGCGTCTGTCTTCATCTTAAAGGTCCATTTGTACTCAATGACCTGCCGCTCAACGAGCAAGTCTACCAAAGTCTATACTTGGTTTTCATACATGGATCCTTTCTCGGATTTCATGGCCTCTAACCATTTGTTGGAATCCAGGCCCATCATCGCTTCTTCATAGCTCGTAGCTCATCGTTGTCCAACGACATGACCTCTAAGACAGGGTTGTCGTACCACTTAGGAGCAGTACGCGTCCTTGTCAACCTACGAGGTTCGATAGTAACTTGAACCGAAGCTTCATGATCGTCATCATTAACTTCCTCTTCAACTGACGTAGGCTCCACAGAAACATCTTTCTGCGTTGTGATACTCTTTGGTTGAATCAAAGGTTCAACAACCTCATCAAGTTCTATCTTCCTCCCACTCAATTCTTTCGAGAGAAACTCTTTCTCGAGAAAGGACCCGTTTTAAGCAACAAACACTTTACACTCGGATCTAAGATAGAAGGTATACCCAATTGTTCTTAGGGTATTCTATGAAGATGCATTTGTCCGCTTTGGGTTCGAGCTCATTAGGTGAAACCCTTTTTCACATAAGCGTCGCAGCCCCAAATATTAAGAAATGAGATCTTAGGTTTCTATCAAACCATAATTCATACGGTGTCATCTCAACGGATCTAGATGGTGCCCTATTTAAAGTGAATGTAGTTGTCTCTAATGTATAACCCCAAAACGATAGTGGCAAAATGATTAGAGACACCATAGTACGCACCATACCCAATAGAGCACGACTATGAGGTTCGGACACACCATCACACTATGGTGTTCCAAGTGGCGTGAGTTGTGAAACAACTTTCACATTGTCTAAAGTTGTAGGCCAAATTCGTAACTCAGATATTCAACTCCACGATCATATCGTGGACATTTTTTATCTTCTTGTCACGATGATCTCAAACTTCACTCTGAATTTGTTTGAACTTTTCAAACATTTCAGACTTGTGTTTCATTAAGTAAATATACTCATATATACTCAAATCATTAATGAAGGTAAGAAAATAATGATATCCACTGCACTCTACAACACTCATTGGATAGCATACATCAACATGTATTATTTCCAATAAGTTACTAGCCCGCTCCATCATACCGAAAACGGGGTCTTTAGTCATCTTGCCCATGAGGCATGGTCCGCATGTCTCAACCGATTCGAAATCGAATGAGTCCAAAGATCCATCAGCATGGAGTTTCTTCATGCGATTTATACCAATATGACATTTAGCGGCAGTACCACAAGTATGTGGTACTATCATTATTAACTTTGTATCTTTTGGCATCAATGTTATGAACATGTGTATTACTATGATCAAGATTCAACAAACCATTTGTTGGAAATATGCCCTAGAGGCAATAATAAAATGGTTATTATTGTATTTCCTTGTTCATGATAATTGTCTATTGTTCATGCTATAATTGTGTTAACCGGAAACCGTAATACATGTGTGAATACATAAACCACAACATGTCCCTAATGAGCCTCTAGTTAGCTAGCTCGTTGATCAATAGATGGTCACGGTTTCATGACCATGGACATTGGATGTCGTTGATAATGGGATCACATCATTAGGAGAATGATGTGATGGACAAGACCCAATCCTAAGCATAGCACAAGATCGTGTAGTTCGTCTGCTAAAGCTTTTCCAATATCAAGTATCATTTCCTTATACCATGAGATTGTGCAACTCCCGGATACCACAGGAATGCTTTGGGTTTGCCAAACGTCACAACGTAACTGGGTGGCTACAAAGGTACACTACAAGTATCTCCGAAAGTGTCTGTTGGGTTGGCACGAATCGAGACTGGGATTTGTCACTCCGTATGATGAAGAGGTATCTCCGGGCCCACTCGGTAATACATCATCATAATGAGCTCAATGTGACTAAGGAGTTAGCCATGGGATGATGTGTTACGGGAAGAGTAAAGAGACTTGTCGGTAACGAGATTGAACAAGGTATGTGGATACCGACGATCGAATCTCGGGCAAGTATCATACCGGTAGACAAAGGGAATTGTATACGGGATTGATTGAATCCCAGATCATCGTGGAGCATGTGGGAGCCAACATGGGTATCTAGATCCCGATGTTGGTTATTGACCGGAGAGGTGTCTCGGTCATGTCTACGTGTCTCCCGAACCTGTAGGGTCTACACACTTAAGGTTCGATGACGCTAGGGTTATAGGGAAATAGTGGACGTGGTTACTGAAGTTGTTCGGAGTCCTGGATGAGATCCCGGACATCGCGAGGAGTCCCGTAATGGTCCGGAGACAAAGATTGATATATAGGAAGTGAGGTTTTGGTTACCGGAAATGTTTTGGGCGTCACCGGTAACGTACCGGGACCACCGGAAGGGTTCCGGGGGTCCACCGGGAGGGGCCACGGGCCCCGGAGGGCTGCATGGGCCTAAGGTGGAGGGAACCAGCCCCTAGGTGGGCTGGTGCGCCCCTCCCACCTGGCCCAAGGCGCAGTAAGGAGAGAAGGGGGGCAAACCCTAGGCCTAGATGGGCCATAGGCCCACCCTAGGGCAGCTAGGGCTGCCGCACCACCTCTCTCCTCCCTTGGATGCCTCACTAAGTCCCATCTAGGGCTGCCGCCGGCCCCTAGGGTGGGAACCCTAGGGCGCAGACCTCCCTCCTCCTCCTCCTATATATAGTGGTGCTCTTGGGGTTGTTTGAGACACGCATCTCTCTCTCCCACGGCGCAGCCCTACTACAACGTCTCCCAACACCATTCTCATTGGGTGCATGACCATTGAAGGTATTATTCATGTAAATAGAATAAACATCATTCTCTAACTTAAATGAATAACTATGTTGCAATAAACACGATCTAATCATGTTCGCGCTTAACACAAACACCAAATAACATTTAATTAGGTTCCTCACTAATCCCGAAGGTAGAGAGAGCGTGCGATGTTGATCACATCAACCTTGGAGACAATTCCAACACACATCGTCCCCTCACCCTTAGATGGTCTCGGTTTATTCCTTAGCTTTTGTTTCGAGTTACTAACATTTAGCAATCGAACCGGTATCCAATACCTAGGTGCTACTAGGAGTACTAGGAAGGTACACATCAATAACACATATATCAAATATAATTTCGTCGATGTTGCTAGCCTTCTTAAATACCAAGTATCTAGGGTTGTTCCGCTTCAGCGACCGCTCTTCTCATAATAGAAGCACTTAGTCTCGAGTTTGGGTTGAACTTTGGGTTGCTTCACTAGAGCAGCAACTGACTTGCCATCCATGAAGTTCCCCTCCTTACCCTTTCCCTTTTCGAAACTAGTGGTTTTACTAAACATCAACACTTGATGCTCCGTCTTTATATCTACCTTCGCGGTGTCAAACATCGCGAATAGCTCAGGGATCATCATTTCCATCCCTGGCATAATTATACTTCATCACGAAGTTCTAGTAGCTTACTATATCAATCGCTATCTTATCTGGAAGATCAACTCCCACTCGATTCAATCAATTGTAACACCCAGACAATCTGAGCACATGCTCAACGATTGAGATATTCTCCTTCATAGTGCAGGCAAAGAATCTTGTTGGAGATCTCATATCTCACAACACGGGGACGAGCCTGAGATCCCAATTTCAGCTCTTAGAACATCTCATATGTTTCGTGACGTTCAAAACATTTGGGAGCCTCAATTCTAAGCCGTAATGCATGATGCACTAAACTATCAAGTAGTCATCGCAACGTGCCTATCAGATGTTCACAATATCTATAGACGACGCTAGAGGGGGTGGCGCACCGAGCGGTGCATTAAGGACATAAGCCTTCTGTGCAACAATGAGGATAATCCTCAGATCACTAACCTAGTCCGCAATATTGCTACCATCATCTTTCAACTCTATTTCTCTAGCAACACATAAATATACAAGGGAGCTACAACATGAGATAGTAATCTACAACATAATTTGCAAAGACATTTTGACTATGTTCAAGATAATGAGTTTAGTTAATCATATTACTTAAAACTCCCACTCAAGTTGACATCCTTCCGGTCATTCAAGTGATACATGATCCCAATTCACCAACCCAAGTCTGATCATCATGTGAGTTGAGGTGGTTTCAATGGTGAACATCATCATGTTGATCATATCTACTATATGACTCATGTTCGACCTTTCGGTCTCTTGTGTTCAGAGGCCATGTCTGTACATGCTAGGCTCGTCAAGTTTAACCCGAGTGTTCTGCATGTGCAACACTGGCTTTCACCCGTTGTATGTGAACGTAGAGTCTATCACACCCGATCATCACGTGGCGTCTCGTCACGATGAACTTTCGCAATGGTGCACACTCGGGAGAACACGATTTATATTAAAATTTTAGTGAGGGATCACCTTATAATGCTACCGTCATCCTAAGAAAAACAAGGTGCATAAAAGGATTAACATCACATGCAAATAATAAATGACATGATATGGCCATGAACTTGTGCTTTTGATCTCCATCCTTAAAGCACCGGCATGATCTCCATCATCTTGATCTCCATCAACGTGTCTCCATCATGGTTGTCGCACCCACCATGCTTCTACTACTATTGCTACCTCTTAGCAATAAAGCAAAGTATTACATAGCGCTCAATGATTGACACGCAGGTCATACAATAATTAAAGACAATCCTATGGCTCCTGCCGGTTGCCGTACTCATCGACATGCAAGTCGTGATATTCTATACAATACATGATCATCTCATACATCACATATATCTCATCATGTAATTGGTCATATCACATCACAACATACCCTGCAAAAACAAGTTAGACGTCCTCTAATTGTTGTTGCAAGTTTTACGTGGCTGCTACGGGTATCTAGCAAGAACAATTCCCACCTATGCAAAAACCACAACGGTGATACATAAGTTGCTTTTCAACCTTCTGAAGGACCGCCTTTGTCGAATCCGATCCAACTAGAGTAGGAGAAACAGACACCGGCCAGCCATGTTTGTGCAACGAAGTTACACGACAGTCGATGGAATTGGTCTCTCGTAAGTGTACGAGTAAGGTTGGTCCGTGCCGCTTCATCCCACAATACCGCTGAACAAAAAAACGACCAAGGGAGGAAGCAATCTAAGCATCAACGCCCACAAACTCCTTTGTGTTCTACTCGAGATCTCATCTACACATAGACCTAGCTCATGATGCCACTGTTGGATAACGTTGCATGGGAAACAAAAAAGTTCCTACGCACACACAAGATCTATCCATGGTGATGAGCATCTACGAGAGGGAGAGTGTATCTACATACCCTTGTAGACCGCTAAGCGGAAGCGTTAAGTAACACGATTGATGTAGTCGAACGTCTTCGCAATCCAAAGTGCCGAGCGTCCCGCGATCCCATCACGATCCATCCTACGATCCCATCACCATCCGTCCCGTGATCAAATAACGAATCTTCTCGCGATCCTGATCACGGTCCTTCCGATCTAGCGCCAAACGGACGGTGCCTCCGCATTCAGCACACGCACAACTCGATGACGATCTCTGCCTTCTTGATCCAGCAAGAGGGAGAGGAGAGGTAGATGAGTTCTCCGGCAGCGCGACGGCGTGGCGGTGATGGTGGTGGAACTATTCGGTAGGGCTTCGCCTAAGCACTGCCGAACTAGACTAGAGGAGAAAACTGATCTAGATGAATTAGAGGGAGCACGTGGCAATTAGGGTTCGCTTTCCCCTCTAAATCCTCTAGTATATATAGGAGGGAGGGAGGGGATGAGTCAGCCTCAAACCCTCAAGAGTTGGCCGAAATTGGAGGTGGAGGAGTCCTACTCCAATCCTATTACGAGTAGGATTCCTCCTTTCCACTTGGAAACTCTTTCCACCTCTCCACCTTTTGGGTTTTCCCACCCCTGGCTGCATGGTCCTTAGTGGGGGGCTCGACCAGCCCACTAAGGGCTGGCTTGACTCCTCCCACAGTACATGAGGCCCTTTGGGTCGAGACACCCCTCCTGATGGTCCCCGATACCCCTCCCAGCACTCCCGGTACACTACCGATGAGCCCGAAACTTTTCCGGTGACCAAAATAGGACTTCCTATATATCAATCTTTACCTTCGGACCATTTCGGAGCTCCTCGTGATGTCTAGGATCTCATCCGAGACTCCGAACAACCTTAATTCACCACCATACATAACTCTATACTACCAAAACGTCACCGAACCTTAAGTGTGCAGACCCTGCCGGTTTGAGAACTATGTAGACATGACTGAGACACCTCTACGGTCAATAACCAATAGCGGGACCTGGATGCCCATATTGGTTCCTACATATTCTACGAATATCTTTATCGGTTGAACCTCTATGTCAAGGATTCAGTTAATCCCGTATGATGTTCCCTTTGTTCTTCAGTATGTTACTTGCCCGAGATTCAATCATCGATATCTCTATACCTAGTGCAATCTTGTTACCAACAAGTCTCTTTACTCGTTCTGTAATACAAGATCTCGTGGCTAACTCTTTAGTCACATTGCTTGCAAGGCTTATAGTGATGTTGTATTACCGAGTGGGCCCTGAGATACCTCTCCGTCACACGGAGTAACAGTCTTGATCCATGCTAACCCAACAAACACCCTCGGAGATACCTGTAGAGAACCATTATAGTCACCCAGTTACGTTGCGATGTTTGATACAGATAAGGTACTCCTCCGGTGTGAGTGAGTTGCATGATCTCATGGTCATAGGAACAGATACTTGACATGCACAAAACTATAGCAATAAACTGACATGATCATATGCTATGTTTACAGTTTGGGTCTTGTCCATCACATCATTCTCCTAATGATGTGATCCTGTTATCAAATGACATCTCATGTCCATGGCTAGGAAACTTTGACCACCTTTGATCAACGAGCTAGTCTATTAGAGGCATACTAGGGACATGGTGTTGTCTATGTATCCACACATGTATTTGAGTTTCCGATCAATACAATTCTAGCATGGATAATAAACGATTATCATGACAAGGAAATATGATAATAACTAATTTATTATTGCCTCTAGGGCATATTTCCAACAAGCCCGAGCTATGTCGCGCTCTTCTTCTAACACGTGTAGGTCGTCCTGCCGATCTAACTCAACTTCCTTTTCCTCGTACATGCACACCCTTGGTGTGTCGTGAATAATGTCGCAGGGGAGGATTGCCTCTGCCCCATAGACCATGAAGAACGGTGTATATCCCGTTGATCTGTTCGGGGTGGTGCGCATGCCCCATAAAACAGAGTCAAGTTCCTCCACCCAATGACAGTCAGACTCATAAAGATATCGGACCAAACGTGGCTTAATGCCGCTTATAATGAGGTCGTTTGCTCATTCGACTTGTCCATTGGTCTGTGGATGGTAGACTGATGTGTAATCAAGCTTTATGCCCATTTTTGCACACCAGTCCTTGACCTCTTGGGCCGTGAAGTTGGATCCATTATCCGTTATTGTACTATGCGGGACACCGTAACGGTGTACCACGCTGGAGATAAAGTCAATCACTGGTCTGAATTTGGCAGATTTGACAAGCTTTGCCTCTATCCATTTGGTGAACTTGTCAACCATAACTAGTAGGTATTTATTCTTCTTGGTCCCCCCTTTAAGGGGTCTGACCATGTCCAGCCCCTAGACCACGAAAGGCTAGGTGATCGGAATAGTCCGAAGAGCTTTTGAAGGCATGTGGCTTTGGTTTGCGAAGAGTTGACACCCCACGCAATGTTTGACAAGCGACTGGGCGTCCGTCCGGGCTCTAGGCCAAAAGAAACCAGCTCGGAAGGCCTTGTTAACTAAGGATCTTGCTGCGGCATGGTGGACGCCCATGCCTAAGTGGACTTCGGCTAGAAGTTCCCGTCCTTCTTCCTCAGATATGCACCTTTGTAATATTCAAGCGGTGCTTTTCTTGTATAACTCACCATCATTCACTTTGTAGGCCTTGGATCACCGAACTATGCGCCGTGCCATTGTCTAGTCGTCAGGGAGTTCCTTGCGGAGGAGGTAGGCGAGGAAGGGATCTGTCCATGGCACAATTACCGCCATTAACTCATGAGCCGAAGGTGTTTCGTCCATTATGTAGTCGTCGATGATTTGATCGCCTAGTTCATTTATAGGGGGAACAACCTCGTCCGCCGTATTAAGACCGGCGCCCTTGTCATTGTCCTGCCACACGATGGATGGATTAAAGATCCGCTCTAGAAAGGTGTTTCTCGGGACAGGGTCGCGTTTGGCTCCCATACGAGCCAATATGTCTGCAGCTTGGTTGTTGTCGCGAGCGACGTGGTGAAATTCCAAACCCTCGAACCGTGTGGATATCTTTAGTACCGCGTTTGTGTACACTGCCATCTTTGGTTATTTGGCATCGAATTCGCTACTAATTTGGGAGATGGCCAAGCTAGAGTGTCCCCGTACCTCTAGTCGTCGTATGCCCATTGACACTGCCATCCGAAGACCATCTATGAGAGCTTTGATTTCGGCTGCGTTGTTGGAGTCGGCATACATGATCTGCAACATGTATCGCACGTTGTCGCCTATGGGGGATGTGAGGATAACTCCAACCCCCAGTCCGGCCAGGGTTTTGGATCCATCAAAGTACATTGTCCAATGGGAGTATGCGTTGTATTCCTTGGGGAGCTCAGCCTTTGTCCATTCAACCAAGAAGTCTGCCAATACCTGAGATTTTATGGCACGGTGTGGCGTATAGGTTTTTTCGAAAGGAAGGGGCTCAATGGCCCACTTGGCTATGTGGTCAGTGGCATCCCTGTTGTTGATTATATTGTTCAGGGGTACCTTGGAGGCCACTGTTACCGCACACTCTTGGAAATAATGTCTGAGTTTCCTTGATGCCATACACACTGTGTAGGCTATCTTATGGTAGTGCGGGTATCTGGATTTGCACTGGGTTAGTACTTCTGACATGTAATAGACCGGCTTCTAAGTCTGGAACTTGTGTCACTCCTCATCTCGTTCAATGACGAGCATCGCGCTGATAACTTGGTTGGTAGACGATGTGTATAATAACATGGGCTCACCGGCGCCTGGTGCTGTGAGGATGGGATTGGTTGCTAGTAGTGCTTTGATTTCCTCTAACGCAGCCGCTGCTTCGTTGGTCCACTCAAAATTGTTGGTCCATTTGAGCAGTTTATAGAGCGGTAAAGCTTTCTCCCCGAGGCAGGAGATAAAGCGGCTTAACGCCGCTACACACCCAGTCAGCCTCTACACATGCTTTAGCTATGTAGGAATTGCAAGTTCCAATAGAGCACGGATTTTAGCCAGATTTGCTTCTATTCCTCTATGAGAGATGATGAATCTGATCAGTTTACCAGAGGGAACTCCGAATACACATTTTTCCGAATTGAGTTGTATGTCATACTCGCCTAGGCTGGTGAAGGTTTGTCGTAGGTCGTCAATGAACTGATTGATGTGTTTGGTTTTAATTACCACGTCGTCCATGTATGCCTCGACTGTTTTACCGACCCGTGTCATGAGACATGTCTAGATCATACGTTGGTATGTGGCCCCAACGCTTTTTAGCCCAAAGGGCATCATGTTGAAGAAGAATGGCTCGTAGGGGGTGATGAATGCGGTTGCTACTTGATCGGATTCCTTCATTTTGATTTGATGGTATCCAAAATAGGCGTTGAGGAAACACAACGAATCGTGTTCGGCTGTGGCATCGATGATCTGGTCTATTCGTGGCAAGGGGAAAGGGTCCTTAGGGCAAGCTTTGTTAAGGTCTTTGAAATCGATGCATAGTCGCCAGGACTTGTCTTTGGTACCATCACCAGGTTTGCCAACCATTCGGGGTGCTTAATCTCCCGAATGAATCTGACCTCTAGTATCTTAGCTAATTCTTCACCCATAGCTTGCTATCTGGGCTCGGAGAAGCGGCGTGGAGTCTATTTAACGGGCTTAAAGCCTGCGATAATGTTCAGACTATGCTCGGTGAGCTGTCGTGGGATTCCAGGCATATCGGAAGGATGCCAGGGGAAGATGTCCCAATTTTCATGGAGAAAGTTCCACAGAGCCTCATCCACAAGGGGATCGAGCTGAGCTCCGATGGACGCCATCTTATTGGGGTCTGTTGGGCGCACTTGAAACTTGATGATTTCCTCTACGGGCTTGAAGGACGTAGGCTTGGGCATTTTGCTAAGGATCACGTCGTCCTTATGAACTGTTGACCGCAGTGCGGTCAGTTCTTCGGTGGTAAAAGTATCAGCTAATGCCTCGAGGGCAAGCTCTGCCGTCTTGCTTTCAGCCCGAAGGGCTATGCTCGGATCACTAGCGATTGTGATCACTCCATTTGGTCCTTGCATTTTAAGTTTCATGTACACGTAATGGGGTATGCCCTGGAACTTTTTGAAGGCATCACGTCCCAATAAGGTGTGGTAGCCAATTGGGAAGGGCACGATGTGGAAGAGAAGCTCTTTGGATCGATAGTTTTCGGGTGTACCGAACACCACGTCTAGGACGATACGTCCAGAACAACGCGCCTCTTTCCCTGGAATAATTCCCCGGAAAGTTGTATTGCTATGTTCTATGTGTGATCGGTCGAACTACATTTTTTCCAGGGTGCCTTTGTATATGTGGTTTAAACCACTGCCGTCGTCCATTAGCACCTTATGAAGCCTATAACCATCAATGATGGGGTTCAAGACTAGTGCGGCCAGTGAATGACCGGAAAGAATGGTCGGCTGGTCGATATCTCCAAAGGTAGTCAGTATGTCTGCCCATGCACTAGTTGCTGCCACATGGTAGACTGTTCGAGTTCTCTGAGAGCTCTCTTCCTCCTGTTCTTCGAGGGGAATGTTTTGTAGACCGTCAGAACTCCGGCATTGTATTCGGGTGATGACAAATAGCGCCTGTTTGGCGGAAGTGTCTCAAGGATCGCCTCGCCGCTCTTTGCAACCTGCCTGACGACCCAGCAAGATCTAAGGCTATGAGTTGGGCTCGTGTTTAGCAGGACAGAATGTATGGGGCATGGTTTATCGAATAGTCCATCAAGGATAGTACCGACCCCTGAAAGGGACCTGTTTCTTTTTTAGGCCGGTTCAAATCTGGCTGGCCGCTTTGGAGGTATCCTCTTTTTCTGATCTCCACTAGGATGTTTGAGGAAAGTTGGTTCCAAAAATAATCGTTCGGATTGCCAAGTGCTTTCCATGGCACAGTATTTTTGTACCAAATTGGATAGTTCGGAAAATTTACGAATGTGTCGGCGAGCCAGGGCATTACGAATCCCTTCATCGTGGCAATTGTTACTGAAAGTTGCCATGATCTCTTGGTCACTAAGACTTTTATCTGCTTCTAGCGAGTAGGAGTCTGGCCCAAAAGTGATGGACTGATTCTCCTGGTAATTGTTTAGTGTCCCGAAAGTCCGAAGACATGGGCTTTGGTGTGATAATAGAATCATTGTCTTGGGTGGTGGGTGGGAAAAAAATCCAACCCCACGGCACATTGAGTGTTCGGAATCGAGGACTCCGAATTGTGTGATAAATCTTGGACCGATGACGGTCCATATTTAGAATAAATTTCGGCATCTAGATACTCAATGAAGTCTTGGTGATCAAACATCGGGGTATAGATTGTTTTCAACTTCGGTTGTCGATATGAGTCTTTAGCCGGACACTTGATGGTAGCAACAAGGTGGGTGACCAGGGGAACATGATTCTCCGTGTCGTCGGGCTTAATCCTGAGCCGGTCATAGACCGGAATCTGGTCATCCATCATAAGCATAGCTTCGACCCGATCGAACAACTCGTTTAAAAATGTGGCGATGGCAGGATGCGTGTTGATACGTCGCCATCGTATCCACTTTTCCAAACTCTTTTGCCCTTGTTTTGGACTCTAATTTGCATGATTTGAATGGAACTAACCCGGACTGACGTTGTTTTTAGTAGAATTGCCTTGTTGTTATTTTTGTGCAAAAATAAAAGTTCTCGGGTTGTCCTGAAAATTTACGGAGAATATTTTTTGATTTAATAAAAAATACTGGTGTAAGAATCAACCAGAGGGGGGCCACCTGTAGGCCACAAGCCTGCTAGGCGCGGCCACCCCTGGCCGCACCTAGCAGGCTTGTGGGGCCCTCATGGCTCCTCCGACCTCCCCTCCAGCTCCATATAACCCTATTCATAGAGAAAAAAATCAGAGAGAAGAGTTCATCGCGTTTCATGATACAGAGCTGCTGCCACCTCCTGTTCTTCCTTGGTAGACCAGATCTGGAGTCCGTTTTGGGCTCCGGAGAGGGGAAATCGATGCCATCGTCATCACCAACCATCCTTCATCACCAATTCCATGATGCTCTCCGGTGTTCGTGAGTAATCCCATCGTAGGCTTGCTGGATGGTGATGGGTTGGATGAGATTTATCATGTAATCGAGGTAGTTTTGATAGGGTTTGATCCCTAGTATCCTTTATGTTCTGAGATTGATGTTGCTATGACTTTGCTATACTTAATGCTTGTCACTAGGGCCTCAGTGTCATGATTTCATATTTAAACCTATTATGTTTTCATGAATATACAAGTGTTCTTGATCCTATCTTGCAAGTTGTAGAGACCTATTACGAGTTATGATCCGCATCATCCAGGATGACAATAATTGGGATTCTTTCCGATGATTACCGTCGTTTGAGGAGTTCATGTATTCACTAAGTGCTAATGCTTTGGTCCAGTTCTGTATTAAAAGGAGGCCTTAATATCCCTTAGTTTCCATTAGGACCCCACTGCCATGGGAGGGTAGGACAAAACATGTCATGCAAGTTCTTTTCCATAAGCACGTATGACTATATATGGAATACATGCCTACATTACATTGATGAATTGGAGCTAGTTCCGTGTCACCCTATGTTATAAATGTTGCATGATGAATGCCATCCGACATAATTATCCATCACTGATCCATTGCCTACGAGCTTTCCACATATTGATCTTGCTAAGTTACTTCTCCGCTGCTACTGTTACAATCACTATAAAGCTGCTATTGTTACTTTTGCTAGCGTTATCGTTACTTCCATACTACTTTGCTATTGAATACTTTGTTGCAGATATTAAGTCTTTCAGGTGTGGTTGAATTGACAACTCAGCTGCGAATACTCGAGAATATTATTTGGCTCCCCTTGTGTCGAATCAATAATTTTGGGTTGAATACTCTACCCTGGAAAACTGTTGCGATCCCCTATACTTGTGGGTTATCAGAACCTTTTTCTGGCACCGTTGCTGGGGAGAAAAGCTCTATTCTCTAAGTCACTTGGGATTTATATCTGTTGATCACTATGAAGAATCTGAAAGAAACAAAAACCAAGATCTATCCCTCTACTACGAGGGGATGTAAGGAACTGCCATCTAGTTCTGCACTTGATTCACCTTCTGTTATGAGTAAGTTTGCGACACCACCACCTGCTAGTAATTCTGATATGTCGCAAGTAATTGATGATGCCACTTGTGCTATGCATGATGCTTATGATGATACTTTGCTTGATAATACTGTGCCAGTGGGTGAATTTCTTGATGAACAAATTGCTAGAGTCAATGCTGAAAACTATGATACTTCTGAAACTGATGAAATTATTGAAACTGAACACTTTGAGACACCTGCTAGACCTGGCTCTCCTAGATATGAATTGCCTGATATTCCTGAGGGTTATGTGATACGTCCATTTTGCATCATGCTTTTATATTGATATTTATTGCATTATGTCTGTTATTACACGTTATGGTACAATACTTATGCCTTTTCTTTCTTATTTTACAAGGTTTACATGAAGAGGGAGAATGCCGGCAGCTGGAATTCTAGACTAGAAAAGGAGAAATCTGAGATACCTATTCTGCACAACTCCAAAAGTCCTGAAATTTTACGGAGAATATTTTTGGAGTTAATAAAAAATAAAGCGCAAGAATCAACCAGAGGGGAGCCACCAGCAGGCCACAAGCCTGCTAGGCACGGACACCCCACCTGGCCGTGCCTAGCAGGCTTGTGGGGCCCCTGTGGCTCCTTCGACGCCCATCTTCTCCTATATGAAGCGTTTTGACCTGGAAAAAAAATCAAGAGAGAGCTTTTGGGATGAAGCACCACCGTCTCGAGGCGGAACTTGGGAAGAACCAATCTAGAGCTCCGGCAGGGCTGCTCTACCTGGTAAACTTCCCTCCTGGAGGGGGAAATCGAAGCCCTCGTCATCACCAATGATCCTCCCACCAAGAGGGGGTCAATCTCCATCATCATCTTCATCAGCACCATCTCCTCTCCAAACCCTAGTTTATCTCTTGTATCTGATCTTTATCTCAACACCTTAGATGGGTACTTGTGGGTTGCTAGTAGTGTTGATTACTCCTTGTAGTTGATGCTAGTTGGTTTACTTGGTGGAATATCATATGTTCAGATCCTTTATGATAATTAATACTCCTCTGATCTTGAACATGAACATGTTTCATGAGTAGCTATGTTTGTTCCTGAGGACATGGGATAAGTCTTGTTATAAGTAATCATGTGAATTTGGTATTCTTTCGATATTTTGATGAAATGTATGTTGTCTCTCCTCTAGTGGTTATGTGAATGTTTACTACATAACACTTCACCATTATTTGGGCCTAGGGTAAGCCATTGCAAAGTAATAAGTAGATGATGGGTTGCTAGAGTGACAGAAGCTTAAACCCTAGTTTATGCGTTGCTTGGTAAGGGGCTCATTTGGATCCATATGTTTCATGCTATGGTTAGGTTTACCTTAATTCTTCTTTCATAGTTGCGGATGCTTGCGATAGGGATTAATCATAAGTGGGAGGTTTGTACAAGTAAGGGCAGCAACCAAGCACCGGTCCACCCACATATCAAATTATGAAAGTAACGAACGCGGATCAAATGAGCATGATGAAAACTAGCTTGACGGAAATTCCCATGTGTCCTCGGGAGCACTTTGCTTTATATAAGAGTTTGTATAGGCCTGTCCTTTGCTACAAAAAGGATTGGGCTACCTTGCTGCACCTTTGCTACACTTGTTACTTGTTACTCATTACGAATTATCTTATCACAAAACTATTTGTTACCAATAATTTCAGTGCTTGAAGAGAATACCTTACTGGAAACCGCTTGTCATTTCCTTCTGCTCCTCGTTGGGTTTGACACTCTTACTTGTCTAAAGGATTACAATAGATCCCCTATGCTTGTGGGTCATCAAGACTCTTTTCTGGCGCCGTTGCCGGGGAGTGAAGCGCCTTTGGTAAGTGGAACCTGGTACGGAAAATTTTATAGTGTGCTGAAATTTACTGTCACTTGTCACTATGGAAAGTAACCTTTGAGGGGCTTGTTCGGGATATCTTCACCTCGACTGGAAACACAAAGAGTTGCCCCTCAACCTATTGAACCTACTGAAAATATTTATTATGAAATTCCTTCGGGTATGATAGAGAAACTATTGGCTAATCCTTATGCAGGAGATGGAACACTACATCCTGATTTACATCTAATCTATGTGGATGAAGTTTGTGGATTATTTAAGCTTGCAGGTCTGCCCGAGGATCACGTCAAGAAGAAATTCTTCCCTTTATCTTTGAAGGAGAAGGCATTGACATGGTATAGGATATGTGATGATATTGGATCATGGAGCTACAACCGATTGAAGATGGACTTTCATCAGAAGTTCTACCCTATGCATCTAGTTCATCGTGATCGGAATTATATTTATAACTTTTGGCCTCGTGAAGGAGAAAGAATCTCTCAAGCTTGGGGGAGGCTTAAGTCAATGTTATATTCATGCCCCAATCATGAGATCTCGAGAGAAATTATTATTCAGAATTTTTATGCTCGGCTTTCTCGTAATGATCAATCCATGCACGATACTTCTTGTGTTCGTTCCTATATGAAGAAAGATATTGACTTTAAATGGGATTTATTGGAAGAATTAAACACAACTCTGAAGATTGGGAACTCGATGAAGATAAGGAGTCAGGTATGAACCTTAAGTTTGATTGTGTTAAATCTTTCGTAGACACTGATGCTTTTTGTGAATTTAGCACTAAATAGGGACTTGACTCTGAGATAATAGCTTCCTTTTGTGAATCTTTTGCTGCTCATGTTGATCTACCCAAGGAGAAGTGGTTTAAATATCATCCACCCATTGAAGTGAAAGTAGTTGAACCTATTAAAGTTGAAGAGAAAACTATTACTTATAATGTTGATCCTGTTATTCCCACTGCTTATATTGAGAAGCCACCATTCCTTGTTAGAATAAAGGATCATGCTAAAGCTTCATCTGTGGTTCGTAAGAGCTGTGCTAGAACACCTACACCCCCTGAGCAAATTAAAGTTGAGCCTAGTATTGTTATGGTTAAGGATATCTTGGTTGATAATATTGATGGGCATGTTATACAATTTTGTGATGAAGCTGCTAGAATTGCTAAACCTAATGCTAAAGATAAACATAGACCCGTTGTTGGCACGCCTGTTGTTTCTATTAAAATAGGAGATCATTGTCATCATGGCTTATGTGATATGGGTCCTAGTGTGAGTGCAATTCCCTTTTCCTTATATAAAGAGATTATGAATGATGTTGCACCAGCTGAGTTAGAGGAAATTGATGTTACAATTAAACTTGCTAATAGAGATACTATATCACTAGTTGGGATTATTAAGGATGTTGAAGTCTTGTGTGGGAAAATAAAATATCCTACTGATTTTCTTGTTCTTGGTTCCCCACAAGATGATTTTTGTCCCATTAAATTTGGTAGACCCTTCTTGAATACCGTCAATGCCTGGATAGATTTTGAGAAGGAAACGGTTACCGTAAGTTTTGGGGATACGTCTCATGAGTTTAATTTCTCTAAATTTCGTAGACACCCCCATGATAAAGAATTTCCTAGTAAGGATGAAATTATTGGTCTTGCTTCTATTGCTATGCCTCCTACTGATCCTTTAGATCAATATCTGCTAGATCACGAAAATGACATGCATATGAATGAAAGAAATGAAATAGATAGGATTTTCTTTGATCAACATCCTATTTTGAAACACAACTTGCATGTTGAAATACTTGGGGATCCTCCTCCACCCAAGTGTGATCCCGTGTTTGAGCTTAAACAATTACCAGATACTTTGAAATATGCTTATCTTGATGAAAATAAGATATATCCTGTTATTATTAGTGCTAACCTTTCAGAGCATTAAGAACAGAGATTGTTGAAAACTCTGAAGAAGCACCATGCTGCTATTGGATATACTCTTGATGATCTTAAGGGCATTTGTCCCACTCTATGTCAACATAAAATTAAAATGGAGGCTGATGGTCAACCAGTTATTGATCACCAACGACGGTTGAATCCTAAAATGAAGGAAGTGGTAAGAAAATGAAATATTAAAGCTTCTGGAGGCAGATATCATTTACCCTATTGCTGATAGTAGATGGGTTAGTCCCGTTCATTGTGTCCCTAAGAAAGGAGGTATTACCGTAGTTCCTAATGATAAAAATGAATTGATCCCGCAGAGAATTGTTACAGGTTATAGAATGGTAATTGATTTTAGGAAATTGAATAAAGCTACTAGAAAAGATCATTACCCTCTACCTTTCATTGATCAAATGCTAGAAAGATATCCAAACACACACATTTCTGCTGTCTAGATGGTTATTCTGGTTTCTCTCAAATACCTGTGTCGAAAGAGGACCAAGAGAAGACCACATTTACCTGCCCTTTCGGTATCTTTGCTTATAGACATATGCCTTTTGGTTTATGCAATGCACCTACTACCTTTCAATGACGCATGACTGCTATATTCTTTGATTTCTGTTAAAGGATTGTTGAGGTTTTCATGGATGATTTTTCCGTATACGGAACTTCTTTTGATGATTGTTTGAGCAAACTTGATCGAGTTTGGTAGAGATGTGAAGAAACTAATCTTGTCTTGAATTGGGAGAAGTGTCACTTTATGGTGAATGAAGGCATTGTCTTGGGGCATAATTTCCGAAAGAGGTATTGAAGTTGACAAGGCTAAAGTTGATGCTATTGAAAAAATGTCATGCCCTACGGATATCTGAGGTATAAGAAGTTTCCTTAGTCATGCTGGTTTCTATAGGAGGTTTATTAAAGATTTATCTAAGATTTCTAGTCCTCTCACTAATCTTTTGCAAAAAGAGGTTCCAATCGTTTTTTATGATGATTGTGTAGAATCTTTTGAAATTCTTAAGAATGCCTTGATTTCTGCACCTGTTGTTGAACCACCTGATTGGAACCTACCCTTTGAAATTATGTGTGATGCTAGTGATTATGCCGTAGGTGTTGTTCTAGGACAAAGAGTTGATAAGAAATTAAGTGTTATTCATTATGCTAGAAAAACTCTAGACAGTGCTCAAAGAAAGTATGCTACCACTAAAAAAGAATTTTTAGCATTTGTGTTTACTTGTGATAAGTTTAGACCCTATATTGTTGATTCTAAAGTAACTGATCACACTGATCATGCTGCTATTAAATATCTCATGGAAAAGAAAGATGCTAAACCTAGACTTATTAGGTGGGTTCTTCTGCTACAAGAATTTGATTTGCATATTGTTGATAGAAAGGATGTTGATAACCCCGTAGCAGATAACTTGTCTAGGTTAGAGAATGTTCTTGATGACCCACTACCTATTGATGATAACTTTCCTGATGAACAATTAGATGTCATAAATGCTTCTCATGATGCTCCTTGGTATGCTGATTATGCTAATTACATTGTCGCTAAATTTATACCGCCTAGTTTCACATACCAACAAAAGAAAAAGGTCTTCTATTATTTAAGAAATTACTTTTGGGATGACCCACACCTTTATAAAGGAGTAGATGGTGTTATTAGACGTTGTGTACCTGAGCATGAACAGGAACAAATCCTACGGAAGTGTCATTCCGAGGCCTATGGAGGACACCATGCTGGAGATAGGACTGCACATAAGG
The DNA here is from genome assembly GCA_022496015.1 of Hordeum marinum. Lineage (NCBI taxonomy): Eukaryota > Viridiplantae > Streptophyta > Magnoliopsida > Poales > Poaceae > Hordeum > Hordeum marinum. The sequence continues at coordinate 516,540,192 of CM039673.1, forward strand.
TATTACAATCTGGTTTTATTGGCCTACTCTCTTCAAGGATGCTTGTAAGTTTGTCTTGTCATGTGATGAATGTCAAAGAATTGGCAATATTAGTAGACATCAGGAAATGCCTATGATGTACTCTCTCGTTATTGAACCATTTGATGTTTGGGGTTTTGATTATATGGGACCTTTTCCAACGTCCAACGGGTATACTCATATATTAGTTGTTGTTGATTATGTTACTAAGTGGGTCTAAGCTATTCCAACTAGTAGTGTTGATCACAACACATCTATTAAGATGCTTAAAGAAGTTATTTTCCCTAGATTTGGAGTCCCCAGATATTTAATGACTGATGGTGGTTCACATTTTATTCATGGTGCTTTCCGTAAATTGCTTGCTAAGTATGATGTTAATCATAGAATTGCATCCCCTTATCATCCTTAATCTAGCAGTCAAGTAGAATTAAGCAATAGAGAAATTAAATTGATCTTGCAAAAGATGGTTAATAGATCTTGGAAGAATTGGTCTAAGAAACTTGACAATGCATTATGGGCTTATAGAACTGCTTACAAGAATCCTATGGGTATGTCTCCGTATAAAATGGTTTATGGTAAAGCATGTCACTTACCTCTAGAGTTAGAGCACAAAGCTTATTGGGCAATCAAAGAGCTCAACTATGATTTCAAACTTGCTGGTGAGAAGAGGTTATTTGACATTAGCTCACTTGATGAATGGAGAACCCATGCCTATGAGAATGCCAAGTTGTTTAAAGAAAAAGTTAAGAGATGGCATGATAAAAGGATACAAAAGCGTGAATTTAATGTAGGTGACCATGTCTTGCTATAGAATTCTCGTTTAAGATTTTTCGCAGGAAAGCTTCTCTCCAAATGGGAAGGGCCTTATATCTTCGAGGAAGTATATCACTCCGGTGCCATCAAGATCAACAACGCCGAAAGCACAAATCCAAAGGTGGTAAGCGGACAAAGAATCAAACACTATATTTCAGGTACTCCAATTAATGTTGAAACCAATGTTATCAATACCATAACTCCCGAAGAGCATATTAGGGAGATTTACCAGAATGTTTTAGACTCCAAAAAGGAATAGGTACGTGGTACGGTAAGTAAACTGACTCCAAAAGTTTCCCAATAGCAATTTTACTCAGTTTTTGAATATTTAAAAAATTAGGAAAATAAAAAGCAGTCCTAAGGACGCACGAGTAGGCCACAAGCCTGCTAGGTGCGGCCACCCCCTGGTCGCGCCTAGGGGGCTTGTTACCACCCCGTGCGCGCCCCGGAATCCGTTTTCTTGTGGAACACCCCTTCGGGTCGGCAAAAATTCATTATATAATATCCCGAAGGTTTCGACTTTCGTATCACGACAATACCTCCTGTTTTCGTTTGAGTTGTTTCTGCAGCAGATTTACATTGACATGGCATCTCCTGGTGCTCCGAAGGACAAGTTTTTCGAGAAGGTCATCAACCCTTATCTTGCGAAGGTGCTATAACACCCTCAAACCATTGAGATGCGTGAGGGGGTGCTACACATCCGTGGCGTTGAGGGGCCAAAGAAGAGCGGAAGCGTGGAAACAAGGCTCGAGGCAATGGAGCAACAAGTCTTCAAGTGCCAAGCGATGGTGGAGCGTGGACTCAATGCCAATCATATGATGATCTCGGAGTTTACCCATAAACACAAGCTAGACACCAAGGACATCGGAGAGCACATCTTCAAGATTTACGAGAAAATTGAGCATCTCCAAGCCCAGATCTATGATCTACAAAACCAAAACTGTGAGTATGAATACAGATTTAAGAGAATGAGCTTGGCTGCACATTTGAGGATTCCGGAGACTCGTTCATGTGTTTTACGATGGTGAGCCTATGCCTTGGAAGACGGCTTATAAGCCCCCACTAGTGGAAAAAGGCCCATTTGTCCCGGTTCGTAAGGCCCATTTGTCCCGGTTCGTAAGGCCCATTTGTCCCGGTTCTGGAATCGAGACTAATGTGTCAGGACTAAAGCCCACGACCTTTAGTCCCGGTTTGCTTATGAACCGGGACAGATGGGGCTACACGTGGCCGCTCCGCCAAGCCCAGGCAGGAGGGCCCTTGGTCCCGGTTGGTAACACCAATCGGGACCAAAGAGCGTCCATGCGTCAGTAGCTGAGGAGCTGTTTTTTTAAAGAGTGGGGGTTTTTGAGGGTTTTCGAGGGTTAATTTAGGGGTTTCATATATTTTGTTAGATAGCCAATAGAGAGAAATGATCTCTCTTATCTCCGTGCTTGGTCACGACGCTATGTACTATACTTATAGATAGAACATATAACACAATTTAATCATCATTTTCGTCAATGAGACATCATATAACAAGTTGGCCACTAGTCATAATCACAACTCCTCCTCCTCATCATCATCATCAACTCTAACACATTGTAGCACATAATAACACATTCTACCTAGGACCTACGTACTCCTATCTCGTAGGACCTACTCTACCCTCTCTTAGGTACAATATCATAAAACAAGATAGGCCCTGACTCTCCATTATGGAGAACGGAGATCATCCTGTCTCCCATTATTGGCCTACGCACAATGTTGCTTCCAAGTAGCTCTCTATGATTGAGCATACATTTTTTCCAATCTTTGATTGTCATGACTCCATCGGTTTAGAAATCCGGTATGGACAGGAGTAATGCGTAGGCTGACCTGGCCGTGGTGGCCCTAAGCTGGTAACAACAACGCGACCTCTCGGAAACATCAGATGAGGCACACAATCCTCCAGGATTTTCTGTTGAAAAACATAGTAATAACTTTGTAGTTAGCAATGTAGTTTAGTTTTAGAAGAATTTATGCAAAAGATGCACGGCTGTCGTAATAGTAGAATTAAAATCTTACCATGCAATCTCCATGAATGTTACCGTAGTTCACCATGTGCACTAGTGGCACGTATTGACCATAATGTGCAGGAGTTTGATAATAGATATTGTAATTCTCAAGATGGCTAAGAAATCAGATAAGACGATCTTTCTCCTTATAAGTTAATTCTGCTTCATCACTGTAGTAGTAGGTTCTGTCTACCATCTTCTGTACATTTTTTGAAGAATGAAAATAACCTGTCAATGCAAATAAGTTGTCAACTATTTTTAAATAAACAATATAAATTACTTAATAAATATGGTTGAGAAACTCACATAATGGTAGAACTGGAGGCGTTTGCACATCGACCCAGATGTCGATATTACCTTCAATTTCATCTTCCGGACGAATATCAAAGGTGATAAGCATATTAGGCTCAAATGCATAAGCCTTGCATAGTGCTTGCCAAGTTTTGCATTCAAAATAGCAATAGGTGTGTGCATGGTACAATTTTACCGCAAAAGCAAAACCATGCTTGGTCCTCAAGTGAACTATATTTACCTCCATATCTTTTTTAGTATTGAAACCAATCTTATCCAAGACAACAATTCTTGCATGGCAGGGGATACGCTAGTAGAACAGTAAAAAATTAAAATTAATTATAAGTTGAAGCAAAAGAGGAAGAAGTCATGCTTAATCACGAAAAAAGACTTGTCATTGTGACTTACTATATCCACTTCGAAGGTCTCATCCAGCATGATGCTGAAGCGCCTACCATCAACTAGGAAAGTCTTGTCACACAGGTCGCGCTCGTCTTCGCAGTATTCACACATACCGAATTCACTTTCGTCGTCGGACATTTCCTATGTTCATAGTTGAAACATTTAAAATTGATCGAAGGAAACTACGAGAAAACTGATCAACACACAGATCACTATTACTCAATATGCAACGGGTTGACTTTAGGTCTGTCTAGTCTTTCCTTCCTAAACTCTCGTCTCACGTATATGGTGGGCACTCCCTCTGATATTGCAACCGTCAGTGATGGTGGCTCCTCCATTCGTCCCAGAGTGCATTACACCAAAATGTCTAGCACACTGGAACGAAGGAGAAGCGACCCCCACGACGACAGTCGGGATTCTTCCTCTCTCTCATATATATATATATATGGTGGACACTCTCCCTCACTGAAAGACACACAAGGAGCAGAAACAGACCTAAAGTCAACCCGTTTCATATATCGAGCAATGACATAGGAAAAAATTCCCTATGTTTTACCGGAATGACTTGCAAATCACAAATATATTTATAATGAACTCGAATATAATATCACTAATACATCATCCTGAATAAGCCAGTTCAAGAATTACGGCACGCTTTGGATCCTAATGCGTGTGTGACTTTCAGTCCGTCGAGGCTTTCCTTAAATAACTCTCATATCTCATGGTGTGTTGATGCGCACTCTTTCACATTGATACGGTGGTGTATATATGTTGGTGGACACTGTCTCATAGTAATAGTTCGACCGTCGATGATGGACGCCCCACCTCTTCTCTCTTGTGCATTATACCAACGAATATATCACAAAGAAGAGAAGAAAGATGAGGCGCCCCCCGCGACAACAGCCGGGATTCCTCCATCAAGAACACACATGAAAGTCACACATGGAGCAACGACAGACCGAAAGTCACACACACATTATACCGATAAAATATCACTAATACATTAATATTTATAATGACCTCGAATATAATATCACTAATACATCATCCCGAATAATCCAGTTAATGCATCATCAAATATTAACTAATACATCTCGAATATTATCCATATAAGATCACTAATACAGATCGAATATCCCAGAATCCAAAGTGGAGGACGGTGAACTCGGTTCACTAGCGGTCTCTGAGTCGCCGACGGTGGACACCCAAACATAAGGAACCATCACGGCATCATAACTCAAGTGATATCCCCGAAGGATCTGTCGGGTATTGTCGAACCGGGCGTCCAACGCCGCCATGTAGCGATGGACGTGCTCGTCCTCCTCCCTGACACGGCGACGTAGGTGCCCGCTCCCTCTGCACCGAAAGTGGCCCGCGTGACCACCACCACAGAAGGTCCGGGTCGACGACGATACCCGCATTCCTCACCAACCTCTGATCCCAGGAAGGTAGCACCCCCAGTGCCAGCCCGGCAGAGCCTAGTCCCGGACATGGCGCCTATCAAGCAGGCTCTCACGGACTACTCGACGACGAGGATGCGGGTCGGGCATCGTTGACAAATTCCTATGAGAATGTTTTCTTATCGTTTAATCACTAATTTTCATAAAACCCAAAAAATTTCTGTAATCTAACATACACATACTAATTTTTCCTAGGACTCCTAATAATTAAATAAAACATAAAACAACATACTAATCTAACATAAACATTCATCATAAACATACTAATCTAACATAAACATTCATCATAAACATACTAATCTAACATAAACATTCATCATAAAAAAATTCTGTAATCTAACATACACATACTAATCTAACATAAACATTCATCATATAAAAAAATCAACATATATTTAAAAAAAATTGCATAAAGCCGGGGCGGCGACGGCTCATAGCGGGGGCGGCGACGGGGCAGCGACAGGGGCGGCGGGCGAGGTGACGGGGGAGGGGCAGCGATGGGAGCGGGGCGGCGATGGGGGAGGCGATAGGGATGGGGCGGCGACGGGGGCGGCAGGGGCGGCGACGAGGGCGGGGCGGCGACGGGGGCGACAGGGGAGGCGACGGGGACGAGGCGGTGACAAGGAGGGGGATGACGACGGCGGGGGCGGTGACGGGTAGGCAATGGGGGCGGCTGTTGGAAATATGGCCTAGAGGCAATAATAAATTAGTTATTATCATATTTCCTTGTTCATGATAATCGTTTATTATCCATGCTATAATTGTATTGATCGGAGACTTAAATGCATGTGTGGATACATAGACAAAACCATGTCCCTAGTATGACTCTAGTAGACTAGCTCGTTGATCAAAAGATGGTTAAGGTTTCCTAGCCATGGACATGAGATGTCATTTGATAATGGGATCACATCATTAGGAGAATGATGTGATGGACAAGACCCAAACTACAAACATAGCATATGATCGTGTCAGTTTATTGCTACTGTTTTCTGCATGTCAAGTATATGTTCCTATGACCATGAGATCATGCAAATCACGGATATCGGAGGAGTGCCTTGTGTGTATCAAATGTTGCAACGTAACTGGGTGACTATAAAGGTGCTCTACAGGTATCTCTGAGGGTGTCTGTTGAGTTGGCATGGATCGAGACTGGGATTTGTTACTCCGTGTGACGGAGAGGTATCTCGGGGCCCACTCGGTAATACAACATCACAATGAGCCTTGCGAGCAATGTGACTAATTGTTAGTTGCGGGATCTTCTATTACGGAACGAGTAAAGAGACTTGCCGGTAACGAGGTTGAACTAGGTATGGAGATACCGACGATCGAATCTCGGGCAAGTAACATACCGAAGAACAAAGGGAACGTTATACGGGATTAACCGAATCCTTGACATAGAGGTTCGACCGATAAAGATCTTCGTAGAATATGTAGGAACCAATGTGGACGTCCAGGTCCCGCCATTGGTTATTGACCGTAGAGGTGTCTCGGTCATGTCTACATAGTTCTCGAACCCGCAGGGTCTGCACACTTAAGGTTCGGTGACGTTTCAGTAGTGTAGGGTTATGTATGGTGGTGACCGAAGGTTGTTCGGAGTCCCAGATGAGATCCCGGATGTCACGAGGAGCTCCGGAATGGTCTGGAGGTAAAGATTCATATATAGGAAGTCCTAGTTTGGTCGTCGGAAAAGTTTTGGGCTCATCGATAGTGTACCGGGAGTGCCGGTAGTGTACCGGGAGACCTCCGGGAGGGGTATTTCGACCCCAGAGGGTCCATGGGCTGTGGAGAGTGATAACCAGACCTTAGTGGGCTGGAGAAACAGCCACACCCAGTCCCATGGCACAGGAGGCAAAAGTCCTAAAGGAAAAGGTGGAAAAAAGGCTAAAAAGGAAGAGTCCTACTCCTAGTAGGAGTGGAGGAGGAGTAGGACTCCTCCCCCTCTAGCCGGCCGACTCCTAGGAGGCTTTGGGCTGGCGCCAAGGCTTCCTCTTCCTCCCTCCTATATATACTAGTGGATTGGGTGGCTTTTGGACAGTTTACGGCCACGTGCTACCCGTTTCACCGGTGCTCCTCTAGATCGGTTTTCGGCATCGCTTAGGCGAAGCCCTGCCGGAATTGCTCCACCACCATCACCGGAGCATCGTCACACTGCCGGTGAACTCTCTCTCCTCTCCACCTCCTCTTGCTAGATCGAGACGGTGGAGATCGTCATCAAGCTGCACGTGTGCTGAAGGCGGAGGTGTCGTCCGTTCGGCGCTAGATCGGAAGGACCGTGATCGAGATCGCGAGACGGTTCGTGATATGATCACGGAACGGATCGTGATGAGTTCGCGGGACAGATCGTGATCAAGATCGTGAGACGGATCGTGATGAGTTTGCGGGACAGATCATGATGTGTTCGCGGGACGGATCGTGATTGGATCGCGGGACGGATCGTGATGAGATCGCGGGACGCTCGGCGATTTGGATCGCAAAGATGTTCGACTACACCAACCGCGTTTCTTAACGCTTCCCGCTTAGCGATCTACAAGGGTACGTAGATCCACTCTCCCTCTCGTAGATGCTCATCACCATGGATAGGTTTGCCTGCGCGTAGGAAATTTTTTGTTTCCCATGCGACGTTCCCCAACAGCGGCGACGGGGACGGCGACGGCGACGGTGGGCTCGAGGCGGCAAGTGACGACGGGGACGAGGGCGAAGTGGCAATGAAAACTGTGAAATTTCCTAAGTGCTTCTTATATAGAAGAAGCATTGGTCCCGGTTGGTGGCACAAACCGGGACCAATTCCCCCCTTTAGTCCCGGTTGGTACCACCAACCGAGACCAAAGCCCTGTTTTCAGCAGCCCAAAGGGCGGGAAATAGGGACCTTTGGTCCCGGTTGGTGGCACCAACCGGGACTAAAGGGGGCATTGGTCCTGGTTGGTGCCACCAACCGGGACCAAAGCCCTGTTTTCAGCAGCCCAAAGGGCGGGAAATAGGCCCTTTGGTCCCAGTTGGTGGAACCAACCGGGACGAAAGGGGGGCATTGGTCCCGGTTGGTGCCAGCAACCGGGACCACTGGTCCCTTTTTGTCAGCGAGCGGGGAAGCAGCAGATGTTTAGTCCCACCTCGCTAGTCCAGGGGAGACATCACCTGTTTATAAGCCCCGATGCGCTTGACCTGTGAAGCTCCTCTCATTGTGAAAATAGATGCCCTTATACACGAAATTTAACCTAAATTCAAAATGCTAGTTAGGTGCCTAACTAGCACTTTGAATTTAGGTTGAATTTCAGTGTAAGCGCATCTATTTTCACTTTTGCTATTTTTTATGTTATTTCTTTGCTATTTTTCCTGCTATTTAATATTACTTTGTTTTAACATTATATTCAATTTGGTAATTTTTAGGTTTTATATAATTTTAGTTTCAAAAATACTAGAGGTTTATAATTTTAGTTATTGATTTTTTTAGCTAAATGACCCTAAAATTGAATAGCACTACAAATGAACTCTAAAAAGGTTGAAAGTTGGCATGGTATCATCATTTCACCCACATAGCATGTGCTAAAAAGTTGAGAGGGTTACGGCAAAAGCTGGATGCACTTCGTGTACAAAATGGACAGTCTCTTTCGAAGTATCAGGGTTTCAGACGGAAACTCATCGGTTACAAAAGGCATTTCATTTTCTTGAACTTATTTGAACTCCAGGCTTTTTGTGTGTTCAAAATGCACCATTCAAAGCCACATCATCAATTTTCAACCCTTGCTGACTTCATTTGGTATTTTCATGCAGCTATTGATTTTTTGAGCTAAATGACCCTGAAATTGAAAAGCACTACAAATGAACTCTGAAAAGGTTGAAAGTTGTCATGGTATCATCATTTCACCCACATAGTATGTGCTAAAAAGTTGAGAGGGTTACGGCAAAATCTAGATGCACTTCGTGTACAAAACGGACAGTCTCTTTCGAAGTATCAGGGTTCAGAACGGAAACTCATGTGTTACAAAAGGCATTTCATTTTCTTGAACTTATTTGAACTCTAGGTTTTTTGTGTGTTCGAAATGCACCATTCAAAGCCACATCATCAATTTTCAACCCTTTCTGACTTCATTTGGTATTTTTCATGCAATTATTGAATTTTTTTTGAGCTAAATGACCCTGAAATTGAAAAGCACTACAAATGAACTCTGAAAAGGTTGAAAGTTGGCATGGTATCATCATTTCACCCACGTAGCATGTGCTAAAAAGTTGAGAGGGTTACGGCAAAAGTTGGATGCACTTCGTGTACAAAACGGACAGTCTTTTCGAAGTATCAGGGTTTCAGACGGAAACTCATCGGTTACAAAAGGCATTTCATTTTCTTGAACTTATTTGAACTCCAGGCTTTCTGTGTGTTCAAAATGCACCATTCAAAACCACATCATCAATTTTCAACCCTTTCTAACTTCATTTGGTATTTTTCATGCAATTATTGATTTTTTTGAGCTAAATGACCCTGAAATTGAAAAGCACTACAAATGAACTCTGAAAAGGTTGAAATTTGGCATGGTATCATCATTTCATCCACATAGAATGTGCTAAAAAGTTGAGAGGGTTACGGCAAAAGCTGGATGCACTTTGTGTACAAAACGGACAGTCTCTTTCGAAGTATCAGGGTTCCGGACGGAAACTCATCGGTTACAAAAGGCATTGGATTTTCCTGAACTTATTTGAACTCCAGATTTTTTGTGTATTCAAAATTATGTAGGCCCTTAATATACTCGGAGGTGCGTCAGTCACCGTACATCCATTGTCGGTTCGTCTGCGTGCGTTATATAATAAAGTGTATTAAAAACCATTACAACGTATCATGAATAGAGAAGTTACCAAATTAATAGAAATTCATCATCACATTAAAGCCAAAGTACAATAATGACCAAAATAAATACGTACAGTTTATACATAGTTGTCATTATTGAACAACATATAGCTCTCTAGAGCATCTAATTAAAACATACAGCGAAACTACGTAAAAAATTTAAATGCAACAACAAATGCAATCATAACCGCTACTAAGGTACCAATTGATCCAGCGGCATAATGATACCAAGCCTTGGTATGAATGGAATATTTTCTAATCTTTCTAAGCTTCAAGCGCATTGCATCCATCTTGGTCTTGTGATCGTCGACGATATCGGCAACATGCAAATCCAATCCCATCTTGTCATCTTCAGTTCTTTTCAATTTTTCTTACAAATGATCGATTTCTTTTTCAGCTTATGTTAACTTCTCGAGCAGAATTGCATAGTCGGTTGGAATTTCTGGTTCAACTACTTCCTATAGATAAAAACATCTACGTCAAGTTGGTGGCATAATTAATTGTCATAGACATTAGATATGTGAAATAGTTATATAAAAGATAATATACCACATTTGAATCATAGACTGGACAAGGGCCGACGTGGGCGGATACCATAACCATGGCACTATATAATAACAAACAATAATAAAAGTAAGAAAATCATATGAGTAAGTATTTTTCTTTTAGCAAGAAGATAAGATCAAGAGGCACACCACGCGCGGGCGATCGACGGCGGTTTCAGGACGGTGATGGGTCAGGACGGACTGCCAAACCTAGAAAAATCTTGACAAAAATGGAGTTTGGACAAGGAGCTTCGAGAGGAGAAAGCTTAAGTTTGTCTCGGGCATTTAATCAAACACCTCACGTGCATAGGAGGTGAGCTAGAGCACCACAAAGCTCTCCCCTCGCCACCCTGAAAAACAGAGCAATGTGGAGTGCTCTGCTCGCTGGCGAGGGGGTATATATAGGCATCTCATTGGTCCCGGTTCGTGGAGGAACCGGGACTAAAGGACCCCATGTGGTCCCGGATCCAGCCACGAACCGGGACCAATGGCTGTGGGCCAGGAGCAAGGCTCATTGGTCCCTATTCGTGTCTGGAACCGGGACCAAAGGTTCCAGACGAACCGGGACCAATGCCCCACGTGGCCCGCCCGGCCCCCTGGCATCACGAACTGGGACTGTTGCCCCCATTGGTCCCGGTTCGTGATTGAACCGGGACTAATTTGATGGCCCAACCCGAACCAATGCCCTGTTTTCTACTAGTGCTCCAACCTCATCAACAACTCCACCACCATCACATCCGAAGAAGGACACCTGAGAACATGGGTATAGGCACTCCCCTTGGCTTGTGCCAAGCTTGGGGGAGGTGCCTCATGTATCACACCACACCTTTTTCCTTTTTCGCTTTTCTTATCTTTCCTAGTTTGATCCTTTTTTATTTTGTTTTGATCTAGTAGAATAAAAGTTTTTAGTATGATCTACCTTTTAGTTTTAGTTTTTGCTCCCATTATGTAAGCAAGTCCGAGAGTTATATAATAAAAATTAGTTTTGATGAGAGGGCTTTTCTAGATTACTATGCTCTCGAAAGTAATGAATAAAGTATAATAGAACAAAAGCAAAGAGAATACATAGTGATCTTTTGGGGAATGGTGACTTCACATATAAAAAGTGTGGTGATTGAAATTTGTAGGGAGTTAACAAACATAGTAATTGGTCATTGGTTGCAATTGAAAGGAAGTGATAAAGAAAGAGAGATTCACATATAAATATATTTATGATTGTGACCACTCATTAAAATATTACATGCCAAGAAGTTGATGTTGGATAAGGAAGATAACATAATGGGTTATGTTTGCTTACCTCCGGATAGAAGCTATATGGTTTTAGATCCTTCAACATCTAGTGCTTGCTTCCACCTCATATTAGCCAAAACTTCCGCACTAAGTAGAGATACTACTTGTACATCCAAAAACCTCAACCCAATTTTGCCATGAGAGTCCACCATACCTACCTATGGATTGAATAAGATCCTTCAAGTAAGTTGTCATCGATGCAAAAGGGCAATAAAAATTGCTCCTAAATATGTGTGATCTTTTATTGTAAGGGAAATAAGCGTTGTACGAACTTGTGATAGTGAAGAAATAAAAGCGACAGACTGCATAATAAAGGTTGCTATCACAAAGGGCAATACAACGTGGCATTCCTCAACATTAAGAGTTTGTGTATCCAAAAACAAAAAGCGCATGACAACCTCTGCTTCCCTCTGCGAAGGGCCTATCTATTACTTTTACTTTCTAGTACTTACCTTTATGCAGGAGTCATGGTGGTCTTCACCACTTCCTATATTCTGTCTCTCTTGGCAAGCATTATGTGTTGGGGAATGATCTAGACTTACATATCCACTCGGATGTGGGTGATCATGAGTTATTATTGTTGACATCACCCTTGGGGTGAATAGTTGGGAGGCAAAGTTATAAGCCCCTATCTTTCTTTGTGTTTGATTGAAGCTTTGACCTCGTGGGTACCGCGTGAGTGCTAGAAATTGTGAAAGACTAAAAGATGATTGAGTATGTATATTTGCTTTACGAGCTCTTACATTGACTCTTTCCGATGTTATGATAAATTGTAAATTGCTTCAATGACTGAGATCATAGTCTATTGGTTGTCAATAGAGTTCTTGGTTCATACTTTATCTTGTGAATGAATTGTTACTCTAGTATAACGAATCTCATACAATGAGTATTGTTGTTCTAAAGTTGATCATGATGCCCTCATGTCCGTATTTTATTTTTACCGACACCTCTACCTCTAAACATGTGGACATATTCATCGATCTCGGCTTTCGCTTGAGGGCAAGCGAGATCTAAGCTTGGGGGAGTTGATACGTCCATTTTGCATCGTGCTTTTACATTGATATTTATTGCATTATAGGCTATTATTACACATTATGGTACAATACTTATGCCTTTTCTCTCTTATTTTACAAGGTTTACGTGAAGAGGGAGAATGCCGACAACTGGAATTCTGGACTGGAAAAGGAGCAAATCTGATATACCTATTCTGCACAACTCCAAAAGTCCTAAAATTTTACGGAGAATATTTTTGGAATTAATAAAAAATACTGGCACAAGAATCAACCAGAGGGGTCCACCAGTAGGCCACAAGCCTGCTAGGCGTGGCCACCCCACCTGGCCGCGCCTAGCAGGCTTCCTAGGTCTCGAGGCGGAACTTGGGCAGGACCAATCTAGAGCTCCGGCAGGGCTGTTCTACCGGGGAAATTTCCCTCCCAGAGCGGGAAATCGAAGCCATCGTCATCACCAACGATCCTCTCACCAAGAGGGGGTCAATCTCCATCAACATCTTCATCAGCACCATCTCCTCTCCATACCCTAGTTCATCTCTTGTATCTAATATTTGTCTCAACACCTCAGATTGGTACCAGTGGGTTGCTAGTAGTGTTGATTACTCCTTGTAGTTGATGCTAGTTGGTTTACTTGGTGGAAGATCATATGTTCAGATCCTTTATGATAATCAATATTCCTCTGATCTTGAACATGAACATGTTTCGTGAGTAGTTATGTTTGTTCCTAAGTACATGGGATAAGTTTGTTATAAGTAATCATGTGAATTTGGTATTCATTCGATATTTCGATGAGATGTATGTTGTCTCTCCTCTAGTGGTGTTATGTGAACGTCGACTACATAACACTTCACCATTATTTGGGCCTAGAGGAAGGCATTGGGAAGTAATAAGTAGATGATGGGTTGCTAGAGTGACAGAAGCTTAAACCCTAGTTTATGCATTGCTTCGTAAGGGGCTGATTTGGATCCATATGTTGCATGCTATGGTTAGGTTTACCTTAATTCTTCTTTTGTAGTTGCGAATGCTTGCGATAGGGGTTAATCATAAGTAGGAGGTTTGTCCAAGTAAGGTCAACACCCAAGCACCGGTCCACCCACATATCAAATTATCAAAGTAACGAACGCGAATCAAATGAGCATGTAGAAAACTAGCTTGGCAGAAATTCCCATGTGTCCTCAGGAGCGCTTTGCTTTATATAAGAGTTTGTCCAGGCCTGTCCTTTTCTACAAAAGTATTGGGCTACCTTTCTGCACCTTTCCTACACTTGTTACTTGTTACTCGTTACGAATTATCTTATCACAAAACTATCTATTACCGATAATTTCAGTGCTTGTAGAGAATACCTTACTAGAAACCGCTTATCATTTCCTTCTGCTCCTTGTTGGGTTCGACACTCTTATATATCGAAAGGACTACGATAGATCCCCTATACTTGTGGGTCATCATTATGTTATGGAAGGAGAGGTAGCTAGGGACTTTCTTGCTTGTAATGATAGAGATGATCTTAAGAAATTGCTATGCAAGTGGAAAGAAAAATCCTTGAATGCTAGAATGAAATATGATCCTAAGTTTGCTACTTCACCCATCTTTGCTACTGATAAGGATTATGAATTCTTTGTTGATCCTGAGTTAATCACTTTGGTTGAATCTGATCCTTTCCATGGTTATGAATCTGAAACTATTGTGGCTCACCTTACTAAACTGAATGATATAGCCACCCTATTTACTGATGAGGAAAAAAATTGTTACTACTATATCCTTAAGTTTTTTCCTTTCTCGTTTAAGGGTGATGCTAAGATATGGTTTAATTCCCTTGCTCCTGGTTACGTGTGTAGCCCCCGGGATATGATTTATCACTTCTCTGAAAAATATTTTCCTGTCCATAAGAAACAAGCTGCCTTGCAGGAAATATTTAACTTTGTGCGAATTGAAGAAGAGAGTCTCCCACAAGCTGGGGGGCTTCTCCAATTACTTAATGCTTTGCCTGATCATCCTCTCAAGAAAAATGAAATACTTGATATATTTTATAATGGACTAACCGATGCTTCTAGGGACCACCTAGATAGTTGTGCTCGTTGTGTTTCCAGGGAACGAACTGTTGAACAAGCTGAAATACTATTGAATAATATATTGAGCAATGATAATGATTGGATTATTCCTGAATGACCTCCGAAGCCAACTCCAAAGATAAGTGTTATTCTATTTCTCAGTCCTGAAGATATGCAAGAGGCAAAGAAATCTATGAAAGAAAAAGGTATTAAAGCTGAAGATGTTAAGAATCTACCACCTATTGAAGAAATACATGGTCTTGATAACCCGACACAGGTAGTAGAGGTAAATTCTCTTTGTAGATTTGAATAAAGCGATATTCCTGATAATAAGTCTGCTAGCCAATGCTTGGATGAATTTGAAAATTTTGTTGTTAAGCAAGAAAATTTTAATGCTTATGTTAGTAGACAATTGAAACATAATGCTTTCATGCTTGATCTCTTAGGTGATTATATGAGTAGTACTATCAATGATCTGAAGCTTATTAGTAAACATACTTCCATGGTAACTACTCAAGTAGAACAAGTATTAAGGCACAAAATGATTTGCTTAATGAGATGAATAGTAGGAACAATGACCATTCTATTAAAGTTGTGACTAGAGGTGGAAGAATGACTCTGGAACCTTTGTATCCTAAGGGCCATCCTAAGAGAATTGACAAAGATTCTCAAAGGGGTAATGTTGATGCACCTAGTCGTTCCAATAATAGGAGGAATAAGGATGATGATTGAACTTTGCATGCTGCTAGTGAACCTGTTATAGATGCACTTGAAAACCCAAATGATATTTCTGTTCTGATGCTGAGACACAATCTGGTGATGAACATGAGCCTAGTGATAATATTAATGATGATGTTCATGTTCATGCTCAACCTAGTAATGATAATGATGTGGATATTGAACCTGCTGTTGATCTTGATAACCCACATCCTAAGAATAAAAGAGATTTTATTGCTAGGAAGCACGGTAAAGAAAGAGAACCATGGGTTCACAAACTCCATGCCTTTCCCTCCTAAACCATCCAAGAAAAAGGATGATGAGGATTTTGAGCGCTTTGTTGAAATGCTTAGACCTATCTTTTTGTGTATGCTCTTGACTGATATTCTGAAAATGTCTCCTTATGCTAAGTATATGAAAGATATTGTGACTAACAAAAGAAAGATACTGTAAGCTGAGATTTCCGCCATGTTTGCTAATTATACTTTTAAGGGTGGAGTACCAAAGAAATTAGGAGATCTAGGAATACCAACTATACCATGATCTATTAAGGGGAATTATGTTAAAACTGCTTTATGTGATTTGGGAGGTCATGTTAGTGTTATGCCTTTCTCTTTATCTCGTAGACTTGATTTGAATAAGTTGACACCTACTGAAATCTCTTTGCAAATGGCTGATAAATCAACTGCTCTACCTATCGGTATTTGTGAGGATGTACCCGTCGTAGTTGCAAATGCTACTATCTTAATGGACTTTGTTATTCTTGATATTCTTGAGGACGACAGTATGTCGATCATCCTTGGTAGACCCTTTTTGAATACTGAAGGGGTTGTTATTGATTGCAACAAGGGCAATGTCACTTTTCGTATTTATGGTAATGAGCATACAGTACACCTTCCGAAGAAACAACCTCAAGTTCATAGTATCAACTCCATTGAAAAAATTCCAACGATTGTTATTGGAGACTTTGAATTCCCTCTTCCTACTGTCAAGAAGAAATGTGATATACTTATTGTTGGGGACATGCATATCCCCATTGAGGTAACTTAGTGTTATTTGAAAAAAAATCGGTTTCATATTATTCGAAAGAAATTTCTTAATAAGACTTGATCAACCTTATTGATGGATTCCTTTTGATGAGAATGATATGGATGAATTTAGAAAGCACAACTTTGTGTACCCAACTTTTATTTTTTGTTAGTTAGATTAAGTTAAGTAAGAATGCCATATTTTTCCTGTTTTTGAGTTTCCCATGCAATAAAAAAGTGTCCTGAAAATAACAGTTCTTCAAATGTCTTGAAAATGGAGTATGATTTTTTTCTAGAATATTTAAAAATATCTGGCACAGAGCACACTGCAGGGGGCTGCACCAGTGGGCCACAAGCCCACAAGGCATGGGCACCCCCCTGGTCGCGCCTAGTAGGCTTGTGGGTCCCACGTGCCCCCCTCCACTTATTCCAGCACCCATCCACTTCATCTTCCTCCAGAACAAATCCCACCATTGCTCAAACTCGTGTTCTTGCTCATTTTGCTGCCATTTTTGATCTCCTTGCTCAAAGCTTCATTCGCAAAACTGTTTTGGGAGATTGTTCCTCGGTATGTGACTCCTCCAATGGTCCAATTAGTTTTTGTTCTAGTGCTTTATATATTGCAAATTTTTGCTGCTATGGTGACCTTTTTCTTGAGCTTGCATGTCAAATTTGTATGGTCCCAAGTAATTTTGATGCATGATATAGCCTCTAGGCACTTGAGGGAGTGGTTTCTAGGAGTTTTGTTCACCTTTATTTTGAGTCACTAAAAATTTCAGAATTTTTCAGAAATTTTGAGGAGATTATTAATAGGCTCTTCAAGTTGGAGTTCTAAGGAAGGTGAAAATGAAATGAGGGAGAAACCCAAGTATAATCTTCCTCGCGTTGTGGAAGTTCGACCATGTGAATGGCCCTCTGACACATTCTTGAGGGCAGCCGGAATTTATGAAGATTTCTATTATTTGGCCGAGAATGCAGGCATCACTGACTTCCTCAATGATAAGTGTGACCAGTACCTCTTACTCACGAATACCTTTGTGCAAAATTTTCACTTTCATTCTAGGTAAGAGCCTCCTACAGTAGAATTTCACTTATATGATGTGCCTAAGAAAATGAACCTTTATGATTTTTGCAAAGTTTGTTAAATACCCTATGAGGGTAGCATCAAGGAACCACGTCCTCGAGACATGGAAGATTTTATTGCCACAGTCACTGTAGGGGAAGAGAGAGGCATGTCAAAGGCAAGAGCAGCTAGTTTACATTTTTCCTGTGCTACGCTATTATTCATTATTTGCGGGAAGATGTTTAGTTGCTTGCTAGGAGAGTGGAAGCCTTAGTGCCCCTGACCTCGCTATTTTGTGCCATGCTTTATTTGCTTACATAACCTTTAGTCTGGGTGCTATGGTGGCCCAACGGTTGAACAACAACCATTCGAAGGGCCCATATTCGGAGGTATCTATGCATCTCGTTTAGCCAAACATTTTGAGATACCCATTAGGCTTAATGAGAAAGATGAGAGGCTGCTACCCGCGAAGTTTTTACATTCTGACCGTATGGTAGCTCAGGATGTTATTAAGAAAAATGATGATAGGAGGCTGCTTTAGAACTTAGCTTTTAGCCAGGGTACTTGTGAAATTATTACTCTGTCTGCTTCTTCTTTGTTCGATATTCGCTCAGGCAGGTACTGTTGGGTGATGTAGTAGTAAATCAAAAAAAATCCTATGTGTTCACCAAGATCCATCTATGGAGAAACCAGCAACGAGTGGGGGAAGAGTGCATCTTCATACCTTTGAAGATCTCTAAGCGGAAGCGTTACAAGAACGTGGTTGGTAGAGTCGTACTCGCAGTGATTCACATCGCGGTGGAATCCGATCTAAGCGCCGAACAACGGCGCCTTCGCGTTCAACACAAATTCAGCCCGGTGATGTCTCCTACGCCTTGATCCAGCAAGGAGGAAGGAGAGGTTGAGGGAGAGCTCTGGTAGCACGACGGCGTGGTGACGGTGGAGCTGTGTGGTCTCCGGTAGGGCTTCGACAAGCACTACGAAGAACGAGTAAGAGGAAGGGTAGGGCTGCACCGAGAGAGGAAGAACTCGCGTGTTTGGTAGCCCCAAACCCTCCACTATATATAGGAGGAGGGGGAGGGAGGGCACAGCCCTAGGGTTCCCACCCTAGGAGCTGCGGCCGGCCCTAGATGGCCTTCTGGCCGGCGGCCAGAGAGGGGGAGGGGTGCAGCTGCCCTAGGGTTTGCCCCCCTCCCACCTTCAGCTGCGCCTTGGGACCTTGTGGGGACGCACCATCCCACCTAGGGGCTGGTTCCCTCCCACTTGTGGCCCATGCAGCCCTCTGGTGCTAGTGGACCCACTTGGTGGACCCTCGGAACCCTTCCGGTGGTCCCAGTACGTTACCGGTGATGCCCGAAACACTTCCGATGACCAAAACCTCACTTCCTATATATGAATCTTTACCTCTGGACCATTCTGGAACTCCTCGTGATGTCCGGTATATCGTCCGGGACTCTGAACAACCTTCGGTAACCACATACACTATTTCCCTATAACCCTAGCGTCATCGAACCTTAAGTGTGTAGACCCTACGGGTTCGGGAGACACGTAGACATGACCGAGACACTTCTCCGGTCAATAACCAACAGCGGGATCTGGATACCCATGTTGGCTCCCACATGCTCCATGATGATCTCATCGTATGAACCACGATGTCAGCGATTCAATCAATCCCATATACAATTCCCTTTGTCTACGGTATGACACTTGCCCGAGATTTGATCGTCGGTATCCCTATACCTTGTTCAATCTCGTTATCAGCAAGTCTCTTTACTCGTTCCGTAACACATCATCCCGTGGCTAACTCCTTAGTAACATTGAGCTCGTTATGATGATGTCTTATTGAGTGGGGCCAGAGATACCTCTCCGTCACACAGAGTGACAAATCCCAGTCTCGATTCGTGCCAACCCAACAAACACTTTCGGAGATACCCGTAGTGCACCTTTATAGCCACCCAGTTACCTTGTGATGTTTGGCACACCCAAAGAATTCCTACGGTATCTGGGAGTTGCACAATCTCATGGTCTAAGGAAATGATACTTGACATTGGGTCTTGTGCTATTCTCAGGATTGGGTCTTGTCCATCACATCATTCTCCTAATGATGTGATCCCGTTATCAATGACATCCAATGTCCATGATCATGAAACCGTGACCATATATTGATCAACAAGCTAGTCAACTAGAGGCTCACTAGGGACACGTTATGGTCTACGTATTCACACATGCATTACGGTTTCCGGTTAATACAATTATAGCATGAACAATAGCCAATTATCATGAACAAGGAAATACAATACTAACCATTTTATTATTGCCTCTAGGGCATATTTCCAACAGTCCCCCACTTACACTAGAGTCAATAATCTAGTTACATTATGATGAATCGAACACCCATAGAGTTCTGGTGTTGATCATGTTTCGCTCGTGAGAGAGGTTTAGTTAATGGATCTGTGACATTCAGATCCGTATGTACTTTACAAATATCTATATCTCCTTCCTGAATGTAATCACGAATGGAGTTGAAGCGGCGCTTGATGTGTCTTGTCTTCTTGTGAAACCTGGGCTCCTTGGCAAGGGCAATAGCTCTAGTGTTGTCACAGAATAGAGTCATCGGGCTCGATGTATTGGGAATCACTCCTAGGTCGGTGATGAACTCCTTCATCCAGACTCCTTCCTTTGCTGCTTCCGAAGCAGCTATGTACTCCGCTTCACATGTAGATGCTGCCACGACGCTTTGCTTGCTGCTGCACCAGCTGAGTGCCCCTCCGTTCAAAATATACACGTATCCAGTTTGTGACTTCGAGTCATCCGGATCTGTGTCGAAGCTAGCATCGACGTAACCCTTTACGACGAGCTCTTCGGCACCTTCATAAACAATAAACATGTCCTTGGTCCTTTTCACGTACTTCAGGATATTCTTGACCGCTGTCCAGTGTTCCGCTCCGGGATCACTTTGGTACCTCCCTACCATGCTTATGGCAAGGTTCACATCAGGTCTGGTACACAATATGGCATACATAATAGAGCCTATGGCCGAAGCATAGGGGATGGCACTCATCTCTTCTATATCCTTTGCCGTGGTCGGGCATTGAGTCGTACTCAATGTCATACCCTGTAACACAGGCAAGAACCCCTTCTTGGACTGATCCATATTGAACTTCTTCAATATATTGTCAAGGTATGTGCTTTGTGAAAGACCTATGAGGCGTCTCGATCTATCTCTATAGATCTTGATGCCTAATATGTAAGCAGATTCCCCAAGGTCCTTCATTGAAAAACACTTATTCAAGTAGGCCTTTACGCTTTCCAAAAGTTCTATATCATTTTCTATCAACAATATGTCATCCACATATAATATGAGAAATGCTATAGAGCTCCCACTCACTTTCTTGTAAATACAGGGTTCTCCATAAACCTGTATAAACCCAAACGCTTTAATCACCGCATTAAAGCAAATGTTCCAACCCCGAGATGCTTGCACCAGCCCATAGATGGACCCCTGGAGCTTGCATACCTTGTCAGCACACTTAGGATCGACAAAACCTTCCGGATGCATCATATACAGTTCTTCCTTAAGGAAGCCATTGAGAAATGCAGTTTTGACGTCCATTTGCCAGATCTCATAATCATAAAATGCGGCAATTGCTGACATGATTCGGACAGACTTCAGCATCGCTACGGGTGAGAAAGTCTCATCGTAGTCAACTCCTTGAACTTGTCGATAACCCTTAGTGACAAGCCAAGCCTTCTAGACAGTCACATTACCATCCGCGTCAGTCTTCTTCTTAAAGATCCATTTATTTTCTCTGGCTCGCTTATCATCAGGAAAGTCCACCAAAGTCCATACTTTGTTGTCATACATGGATCCTATCTCGGATTTCATGGCTTCAAGCCATTTGTTGCAATCCGGGCCCGCCATCGCTTCTTCATAGTTCGAGGGTTCACCGTTGTCCAACAACATGATCTCCAGGACAGGGTTCCCGTACCACTCTGGTGCGGAACGTGTCCTAGTGGACCTTCGAATAGCAACTTGATCTGAAGTTTCATGATCATCATCATTAACTTCCTCTCTAGTCAGTGCAGGCTCCACAGAAACAACTTCCTGTGTTGTGCTACTCTCCGGTTCGAGTGGAGGTACAATTACCTCATCAAGTTCTAGTTTCCTCCCACTTACTTCTTTCGAGAGAAACTCTTTCTCTAGAAAGGATCCATTCTTGGCAACAAAGACTTTGCCTTCGGATCTGAGGTAGAAGGTATACCCAATAGTTTCTTTGGGGTATCCTATGAAGACGCACTTTTCTGCTTTGTGTTCAAGCTTGTCAGGTTGAAGTTTCTTCACATAAGCATCGCATCCCCAAACTTTCAGAAATGACAGCTTAGGTTTCTTTCCAAACCATAATTCATACGGTGTCGTCTGAACGGACTTTGACGTTGCCCTATTTAAAGTGAATGCGGCAGTCTCTAATGCATACCCCCAAAAGGATAGCGGTAAGTCCGTAAGAGACATCATAGATCGCACCATATCCAATAGAGTGCGATTACGACGTTCAGACACACCGTTTCGCTGAGGTGTGCCAGGCGGCATGAGTTGTGAAACAATTCCACATTTCCTTATGTGTGTGCCAAACTCGTGACTTAAATATTCTCCGCCACGATCAGATCGTAGGCACTTTATTTTCCTGTCACGTTGATTCTCTACCTCACTTTTAAATTCCTTGAACTTTTCAATGGTTTCAGACTTGTGTTTCATTAAGTAGACGTACCCATATCTGCTTAAGTCATCAGTGAGGGTGAGAACATAACGGTAGCCACCGCGAGCCTCGACGCTCATTGGACCACATACATCGATATGTATTATCTCCAACAAGTCAGTCACTCGCTCCATTGTTCCAGAGAACGAAGTCTTGGTCATCTTGCCCATGAGGCATGGTTCGCATGTGTCAAATGATTCAAAATCAAGAGACTCCAAAAGTCCATCAGCATAGAGTTTCTTCATGCGTTTCACACCAATATGACCAAGGCGGCAGTGCCACATGTAAGTGGGACTATCGTTATCAACCTTACACTTTTTGGTACTCACACTATGAACATGTGTAACATCACGTTCAAGATTCATCAAAAATAAACCATTGACCAGCGGGGCATGACCATAAAAAATGTCTCTCATATAAATAGCACAACCATTATTCTCAGATTTAAATGAGTAGCCATCTCGCATCAAACGAGATCTAGATACAATGTTCATGCTCAAAGCTGGTACTAAATAAAAATTATTGAGGTTTAAAACTAATCCCGAAGGTAGATGTAGAGGTAGCGTGCCGACGGTGATCACATCGACCTTGGAACCATTCCCGACGCGCATCGTCACCTCGTCCTTTGCCAGTCTCCACTTATTCCGCAGCTCCTGCTTGGAGTTACAAATGTGAGCAACTTCACCGATATCAAATACCCAGGAGCTACTACGGACGCTGGTAAGGTACACATAAATAACAAGTATATCACATATACCTTTAACGTTGTCGACCTTCTTATCCGCTAAGTACTTGGGGCAGTTCCGCTTCCAGTGATCGGTACCCTTGCAATAAAAGCACTCAGTCTCAGGCTTGCCTCCACGCTTGTTCTTCTTCACGGCAACTTGCTTACCGGGCGCGGCAACAACTTTGTCGTCCTTCTTGAAGTTGTTCTTACCCTTTCCTTTCTTGAACCTAGTGGTCTTATTCACCATCAACACTTGATGCTCCTTTTTGATCTCGACCTCCGCAGATTTCAGCATCGAGTACAACTCAGGAATGGACTTCTCCATACCATGCATGTTGTAGTTCATCACAAAGCTCTTGTAGCTAGGTGGAAGCGACGGGAGGATTCTGTCAATGACCGAGTCATCCGGGAGATTAACTCCCAGCTGAGTCAAGCGGTTGTGCAACCCAGACATTTTGAGTATGTGCTCACTGACAGAACTATTCTCCTCCATCTTACAACTGAAGAACTTGTCGGAGACATCATATCTCTCGACCCAGGCATGATCTTGGAAAACCAGTTTCAGCTCCTGGAACATCTCATATGCTCCATGTTTCTCAAAACGCTTTTGGAGCCCCGGTTCTAAACTATAAAGCATGCCACACTGAACTAGGGAGTAATCATCATAGCGTGACTGCCAAGCGTTCATAACGTCTTGATCCGCTGGGAAAATGGGTGCATCACCTAGCGGTGCATCAAGGACATACAATCTTTTGGAAGCTATGAGGATGATCCTCAAGCTACGGAACCAATCCACATAGTTGGTTCCATCATCTTTCAGCTTGGTTTTCTCTAGGAATGCGTTGAAGTTGAGGGTGACATTAGCATTGGCCATTGGATCTACAATATAGATTGTAAAGAGAATTTTAGACTAAGTTCTTGATAATTAAGTTCACATAATCAAATTATTTAATGAACTCCCACTTAGATAGACATCTCTCTAGTCATCCAAGTGACACATGATCCACGTCGACTAGCCCGTGTCCGATCATCACGTGAGACGGACTAGTCATCCATGGTGAACATCTCCATGTTGATCGTATCTTCTATACGGCTCATGTTCGACCTTTCGGTCTCCCATGTTCCGAGGCCATGTCTGTACATGCTAGGCTCGTCAAGTCAACCTAAGTGTATCCCGTGTGTAAATTTGGCTTACACCCGTTGTATGTGAACGTTAGAACCTATCACACCCGATCATCACGTGGTGCTTCGGAACAACGATCCTTAGCAACGGTGCACAGTTAGGGTGAACACTTTTCTTGAAATTTTAGTGAGAGATCATCTTATTTAGCTACCATCGTTCTAAGCAAATGAGATGTAAACATGATAAACATCACATGCAATTAATATAGTGACATGATATGGCCAATATCATCTTGCTCCTTTGATCTCCATCTTCGGGGCGCCATGATCATCAATGTCACCGGCATGACACCATGATCTCCATCACCATGTCTTCATGAAGTTGCCTCGCCAACTATTACTTCTACTACTATGGCTAACAATTAGCAATAAAGTAAAGTAATTACATGGCGTTTATAATTGACACGCAGGTCATACAATAAATTAAGACAACTCCTATGGCTCCTGCCGGTTTTCATACTCATCGACATGCAAGTCGTGAATCCTATTACAAGAACATTATCAATCTCATACATCACAATGCATCACATCACATCCTTTGGCCATATCACATCACAAGGCATATGCTGCAAAAACAAGTTAGACGTTCTCTAATTTGTAGTTGCAAGTTTTTACGTGGCTGATATAGGTTTCTAGCAAGAACGTTTCTTACCTACACCAAAACCACAACGTGATATGCCAATTGCTATTTACCCTTCATAAGGACCCTTTTCATCGAATCCAATCCGACTAAGGTGGGAGAGATAGACACCCGCTAGCCACCTTATGCAACAAATGCATGTTAGGCGGTGGAACCGGTCTCACGTAAGCGTACGTGTAAAGTTGGTCCGGGCCGCTTCATCCCACAATACTGCAGAATCAAGATAAGACTAGTAACGGTAAGCAAATTAACAAGATCGACGCCCACAACAACTTGTGTTCTACTCGTGCATAGATTCTACGCATAGACCTAGCTCTGAAACCACTGTTGGGAGACGTAGTAGTAAATAAAAAAATTCCTACGTGTTCACCAAGATCCATCTATGGAGAAAGCAGCAATGAGTGGGGGAAGAGTGCATCTTCATACCTTTGAAGATCGCTAAGAGGAAGCGTTACAAGAAAGCAGTTGGTGGAGTCGTACTCACAGCGATTCAGACCGCGGTGGAATCCGATCTAAGCGCCGAACAACGGCGCCTCCGCGTTCAACACACGTACAGCCTAGTGACGTCTCCTATGCCTTGATCCAGCAAGGAGGAAGGAGAGGTTGAGGGAGAGCTTCGGCAGCACGACGGCGTGGTGACGGTGGAGCTGTGTGGTCTCCGGTAGGGCTTCGACAAGCACTACGGAGAACGAGTAAGAGGAAGGGTAGGGCTGCACTGAGAGAGGAAGAACTCGCGTGTTTGGTAGCCCCAAACCCTCCACTATATATAGGAGGAGGGGGAGGGAGGGCGCATCCCTAGGGTTCCCACCCTAGGAGCTGCGGCCGGCCCTAGATGGCCTTCTAGCCGGCGGCCAGAGAGGGGGAGGGGTGCGTCTGCCCTAGGGTGGGCCTTAGGGCCCATCTGCCCTAGGGTTTGCCCCCCTCCCACCTTCAGCTGCGCCTTGGGACCTTGTGGGGGTGCACCAGACCACCTAGGGTCTGGTTCCCTCCCACTTGCGGCCCATGCAGCCCTTTGGTGCTAGTGGACCCACTTGGTGGACCCCCGGAACCCTTCCGGTGGTCCCGGTACGTTACCGGTGATGCCCGAAACACTTTCGGTGACCAAAACCTCACTTCCTATATATGAACCTTTACCTCCGAACCATTCCGGAACTCCTCGTGACGTCTGAGATCTCATTCGGGACTCCGAACAACCTTTGGTAACCACGTACACTATTTCCCTATAACCCTAGTGTCATCGAACCTTAAGTGTGTAGACCCTACGGGTTCAGGAGACACGTAGACATGATCGAGACACTTCTCCAGTCAATAACCAACATCAGGATCTGGATACCCATGTTGGCTCCCACATGCTCCATGATGATCACATCCGACGAACCACGATGTCGGGGATTCAATCAATCCCGTATATAATTCCCTTTGTCTACGGCATGACACTTGCCCGAGATTCGATTGTCGGTATCCCTATACCTTGTTCAATCTCGTTACCGGCAAGTCTCTTTACTCGTTCCGTAACACATCATCTTGTGGCTAACTCCTTAGTCACATTGAGCTCATTATGATGATGTCTTATCGAGTGAGCCAGAGATACCTCCCCGTCACACGGAGTGACAAATCCCAGTCTCGATTCGTGACAACCCAACAGACACTTTTGGAGATACCCGTAGTGCACCTTTATAGCCACCCAGTTACGTTGTGATGTTTGGCACACCCAAAGAATTCCTATGGTATCCGGGAGTTGCACAATCTCATGGTCTAAGGAAATGATACTTGACATTGGAAAAGCTTTAGTAGACGAACTACACGATCTTGTGCTATGCTTAGGATTGGGTCTTGTCCATCACATCATTCTCCTAATGATGTGATCCCGTTATCAACGACATCCAATGTCCATGGTCATGAAACCGTGACCATCTATTGATCAACGAGCTAGTCAACTAGAGGCTCACTAGGGACACGTTGTGGTCTATGTATTCACACATGCATTACGGTTTCCGGTTAATACAATTATAGCATGAACAATAGACAATTATCATGAACAAGGAAATACCATAATAACCATTTTATTATTGCCTCTAGGGCATATTTCCAACAGGTACACCATTATGCCCGGAGACATTTACAGATATTGGGGTTTGACGCAACCCCCGGCTCCAAAGCCGGCACCAGCCCTTGATCCGTACCCGAAGCCAGTCTTTCAGTGGGAGTCGCAGGAGTTCGCCAACCAATGGAACTATGAGGACGCTCGTGAGTATCCGGGAGGGAGCTCTTTCCAGCCATGACCATAGACCAACTTAGGCCAAAAGCCTAAGCTTGGGGGAGTACGTATTTCTCACCGACTTTACATTCATGTTCACACACTCAGCTTACTAGTCGGTGTCCATACTGTTTCCTTGTACCATCCATGGTACTTTATTTTCTTGTTTCGCTTTCTTCTTGTGTGTTTATTTAACTTTGAGAAAAATAATTAGTTCTAGCTTTATTTCCAGATGCTTAGTTGTAGCATTAAAAATAAAACCCAAAAAGATTTTACGTTCTTCTTTTACTTTGTTGGGAGATTTCCCGTGTAAATAGTTTTCTCATTCTTGTTTTGATTTTTCTTTATTTGGGTGGTAAGAAGAAGACCACAATGAAAATGTTGAGTGGCTCTCATATGAATTATTTCTTACCTGTCAGAGAGCCCATGTTACCTTGTCTTCTTCTTTGAGTTATTGTTTGCAGATTCCAGCTTAGTCCAATGCACATGCACTCTTATTATTATCCACACCAGTCGGTCGTGCAAGTGAAAAGCAATAATGACGATTTTTGATGAAAAGATTGAGATGGAGAAAAGCTAGTATGAACTCGACCTATCTTGCTTTTGTAAATATGATTAGCTCATCGTTCCGAATTCAGTTCATCATGGGTGAAACATATTTGTAATGACAATTAGAGATTATAGTTACTCATGCCATGCTTAATTAGCTAAGAGTGGATAATGGTTTGTTTTGGGTGACAACATGCATATTAAAATGGTTGTGATGTAGTATGATGGGATGGTATCCTCCTCTGAACGATTCAAGTGGCTCGACTTGGCACATGTTCATGCATGTAGTTGAAACAAAATCAACATAGCCTCCACGATATTTATGTTCATAGTGATTTATATCCTACTCATGCTTGCATTCAATGTTGGTTAATCTCAAAGCATGTTGATGACTGTGTCGCTCTCTAGTTGGTCGCTCCCCGGTCTTTTGTTAGCCTTCACTTGTACTAAGAGGGAATACTGCTTGTGCATCCAATATCTCAAACCCAAAGTTGTTTCATATGAGTCCACCATATCTACCTATATGCGGTATTTACCTGTCGTTCCAAGTAAATTTGTATGTGCCAAACTCTAAACCTTCAAATAAACATTCTGTTTTGTATGCCCAAATCACTCATGTGGTGACTAGGGGTTGTCATTATATTCCATGCTAGGCGGGTTATTCTCACGATATGTGTTGATTCCCTATCATTCACGAGAAAGTGGCTGGTATTCGGGATGCCTAGTTCCATGCTCGAAATAAAAAGTAAAATATAATTAAAAAAAACTCCCCCAGAACTGTGTTTGTATGGACGGTACCCGTGGATTCGGCTCGCCCGGGAGTGTGATTGATTGGTGAAGGGGGAGTAAAAACTTTATCATTCTGTTTGGGAACCACCTATAATGTATCTAGCATGGAAGATGTTGAAAACCTCTTGGTCATTATGTGAGAAATGAAAGCATACCGCTCAAAAATTATTACTTATCTCTATTTTAAAAAGCTCTGGCACCTCTGCAAATCAATGCTTCCCTCTGTGAAAGGCCTTTCCATGTACTATATTATTGAGTCATCATCTTCTTATAAAAGGCACCAGTTAGAGAGCACCACCGTCATTTTTATGCTTTGCTGTTAATTGATATTTGAGTATGATCATGACTGGATCTCTTTCACCGTGAATTACAATGTCTAGTCAGTCCTTGTTCTTTAGAGGTGCTCTGCATTTATGTTTTGCGGTCTCAAAAAGGGCTAGTGAGATACCATTTTGTCATATTGTATCATGATTGCTTTGAAAAAGTGTTGTCATCCAAGAGTTATTATTATTGGTTGCTAGTTGATTATGTCATTGATATGAGTAATTGTGAGACCTAAATTTTATTGTGAACGTGGTTAGTCCATGATCTTTGCTGAAAATCAGAACATCAGTTAGACGTATTTACAACAACAAGATCAAACAGAGTTTGTAATTTTTTTCTTTATCACTTTCAGTTTATCAACTGAATTGCTTGAGGACAAGCAATGGGCTAAGCTTGGGGGAGTTGATACATCTCCATCGTATCCACTTTTCCAAAACTCTTTTGCCCTTGTTTTGGACTCCAATTTGCATGATTTGAATGGAACTAACCCGGACTGACGCTGTTTTCAGCATAATTGCCTTGGTGTTATTTTTGTGGAGAAATAAAAGTTCTCGGATCATCCTGAAAATTTATGGAGAATATTTTTGGATTTAATAAACACTACTGGCGCAAGAATCAACCAAAGGGGGCCACGTGTAGGCCACAAGCCTGCTAGGCGCAGCCACCCCCTGGTCGCGCCTAGCAGGCTTGTGGGGCCCTCGTGGCTCCTCCGACCTCCTCTCCAGCTCCATATAACCCTTTTCACGGAGAAAAAAATCAGAGAAAAGAGTTCATCACGTTTCACGACACGGAGCCACCGCCACCTCATGTTCTTCCTTCCGAGACCAGATCTAGAGTCCGTTTTTGGGCTCCGGAGAGGGAAAATTGACGCCACCAACCATCCTTCATCACCAATTCCATGATGCTCTCTGTCGTTCGTGAGTAATCCCATTGTAGGCTTGCTAGACGGTGATGGTTTGGATGAGATTTATCATGTAATTGCGTTAGTTTTGTTAGGGTTTGATCCCTAGTATCCACTATGTTCTGAGATTGGTGTTGCTATGACTTTGCTATGCTTAATGCTTGTCACTAGGGCCCGAGTGCCATGATTTCAAATCTGAACCTATTACGTTTTCATGAATATACATGTGTTCTTGATCCTATCTTGCAAGTTGTATACACCTATTACGAGTTATTATCCGCATCCCTAGGGTGACAATAACTGGGATTCTTTCCGATGATTACCGTAGTTTGAGGAGTTCATGTATTCACTAAGTGCTAATGCTTTGGTCCGGTTCTCTATTAAAACGAGGCCTTAATATCCCTTAGTTTCCATTAGGAACCCGCTGCCATGGGTGGGTAGGACAAAATATGTCATGCAAGTTCTTTTCCATAAGCGCGTATGACTATATATGGAATACATGCCTACATTACATTGATGAATTGGAGCTAGTTCTGTGTCACCTATGTCATAACTGTTGCATTATGAATGCCATCCGATATAATTATCCATCACCGATCCATTGACTATGAGCTTTCCATATATTGATCTTGCTAAGTTACTTCTCCGCTGCTACTGTTAAAATCACTATAAAACTGTTATTGTTACTTTTGCCATCGTTACCGTTACTTCCGTACTACTTTGCTGCAGATATTAAGTCTTTCAGGTGTGGCTGAATTGACAACTTAGCTGCGAATACTCGAGAATATTCTTTGGCTCCCCTTGTGTCGAATCAATAAATTTGGGTTGAATACTCTACCCTTGAAAACTGTTGCGATCCCCTATACTTGTGGGTTATCACGTGTCGCTAAGCCGAGTGGAGTCAACGTGCGGCATGATGGTTCCAGAGCTACACGAAGGCGGCTCCGTGTTCCGTCCGACCATGGCAGATCCGGTCACTTCGACCGGGTTGGGCGTTCTAGATCGCTCGGGGGTGACGACCCCGTTGGGGGTGGAGCCCAACGTCTCTGGCGTCGAAGCGTCAAGACTTACAGGATCCTCCTTGAGGGTCGAAGGTTCCATAAGGACGAGCAATCCCCGTGAATCGGCGATGAACTCTAAGGTTCCAAACCTGATTCTATAATCGGGAGGGGAGGGGTCCAATCTGGCCAATGTGGCCGATCGACTCGGCGTGTGACAAGATGTCGCCTCCTACGAGAGTCTGATCGAGGGTGAGGGTTCCCCGGATGCAGACCTCGTTGTTCGCAACGAGGTGAGCCATCTATTTGTTGGGCGCTCACAACGGAACTCTCAATGAAAGCACCAATGTCGGTGTCAAAACCGGCGGATCGCAGGTAGGGGGTCCCAAGCTGTGAGACTAGAAGCGATGGTAACAGGGGACGAAGGGGATAAGGTTTTACCCAAGTTCGGGCCCTCCTATGGAGGTAGTACCCTATGTCCCGCTTGATTGTATTGATGATATAGGAGTTACAGAGTTGATCTACCTCGAGATCGAATAACTAACCCTAGATGAGTTGTCCTGTCTACAACCTAAAACCCTCCGGTTTATATAGACACCGGGGGTACCTAGGGCTTACTCACGGCCGATTACATGCCGAAGAGATAAACATGCCTATCTACAGCTAACAATATTGGAGAACACGCCACGACTCCTCGAAGCATCCACCATGGCAACGGGGCCCTTGATCACCCAATGGTCGCTTTGCAGCCCATACAATCCAGCCCATGGAAAATAGGTCGGCTGCCTGAGGACCCCTAAATCTAGGACTCCCTCACCGGGACCGGGCCCGGCCTTCGGGCTTGATTTTCAGTCCCAAGCCCGACCCGAGCCCGAAGAAACCTGGCCCAACCTGACATAGGCATAAAAACGGGTTTTCGTAGGCCCGGGCCCGGCCTCCGGGCTTTATTTTCAGTCCCAAGCCCGGCCCAATCCTGAAGAAAACCGGCCCGACCCAACATAGCCATAAAAAAGGGTTTTCGCAGGCACGGGCCCAGCCTTTGGGCTTGATTTTCAGTCCCAAGCCCGGCCTGGCCCGGGAATTTCGGGTCGGGTCGGGTCGAGCTAGTCAAGCCGGGTTTCTCATGGCCAGGTCTAGTAGCAACCATCTAGAGAGGTTACGTGGTCATTTTTTACCACGATGGCCTGATAAGCGGGCCTCACACATCGTATTAAGGGTTGAAACACGCTCAACATTGGGTCAATGCATTTATTTAAATTTTAACATTGTGAGTGATGGTCCGGTCTAGTTTGTATAAAATGATGGCAACCAGCTATGCAATTACGATGGTTTTGTGCTTTTTACTCTTGTTCCCTATATAACTTACCGACCACCACCGAGAGAACAACAATTCTTCCTTTCAGAAAATAGCCAAAAACACCGCAATTGTTGTGTAGAATGTCTATGTTTCTAGGATGATCAGCAAAAAAACATTTGAACAAGCAATCAACAGACCGTGATTTGGTTAACAAACTTGGTTACCCTTCCGACAAAGACAAGATGACGGGGTCTCCGTCACCTTCTCTAAATCACCTGATATTGAGTTAGCACGCCGGCTATCCATCATTCCAACTCTTTCCCTTGCCGTCACGACCCCCCTCCGTGAAAATGAATCAAACCGACCTTTATCTGAAACCTCAACACAAAATGATTTCAATCTGATTTTTCTCTTCACAAATGACTCTTTTGCATGACATCAGAGGTTAGGACGCCATGCTAGATAGCATGACGCTCCTAGTTAGGGCATCATGCTATTTGGCATGGCATCTTAGTCCGAGGGGCGAGACATTATGCCCGATGTCGTTATCATTATGCCTCAGGCTAGGACGTCATGCTATCTACCATGACGCCCTAGCCCCAGGTGTCATGTAAAATGAAATATTTTAAAATTGAAATCATTTTGTGTTGAAGTTTCAAAAAAAGTTAATTATATCCATTTTCAACCTCCCCTTGGAACCCCCGAGAGCCTCGTCTCGCTCATCTCCTCTCCCCCGATCCCCACTCCACCACCGCGGCGGCGCCGACGACAGCTCACCAGCAGCAGCCATGGGCGCGTCCTCCTCCACCGCCAGCGCCTCAGCCTCCCTCTCCCTACCGCTCCTCCGCGCCGTATTCTCCTGCCCGTCCGACCTGGCCGTGACCTCAGCCTGCCGCCGGGCTTCTTCCGCTCCGCCTCCCTGCCCGACCCGTCGCCGCACTTCCACGACCTCCTCGCTGGGTGGCCTCCGGCTGGCGAGTGGCGCGGGCCAAGCGGTCCCGGATCCGGAGCCGCTTCGTCTGCGCGCGCCAAGTGAGGCTCATGCCTCCCAGCGTCATCAGTATCTAGGTACCTAATCTTCAACCCTGTTCAAGCTGATTCCGGGACTGGCACAATGGAGGATTGGGACTCCGAATCCATTGGAAAATACTAACCAAGTAACCATAATATGACCAACACCACCACCCGATGACCCAACTGCGACTTTTGTGCATCAGCTTTATAACTGGAGTCGTTGTCGGAGAAAGCTATCCAATACTACATAATACGAGTAGTAACAGGTTGCTGTCAAGTGTGAGCAGAGTTCATCCCACAGAATGTTGAGTCTATGTCCCGAGGAGAAAACCATGCAATCCAAGTTGTTGTCAAATGTGAACCTGCGGCAAATAATCTTGTCTAAAACTGTTGAAGGGGTCGTTGTCTTGCATTTTAGGATTTGAAAACTGATATGCATGTAAAAAAAGTCACAGCTTTAGTCGCTCTCTGGGCAGCAAGAAAGCAAATTTGTTTACTCTGTCAAGGTATGCGGCCACGATTTCCACGAACTCACCAAGTCAAGGCCTTCCACTCTTCCTTACTTAAGAAGAGAAGTACTCTATGGTTGCTGCTCATAAGCTTTTCCTACTTGTCTCGCCAGCACTGCCCATGGACATGGCATTTCGCCTCATTATACTCGCGCTAGTACCGCTGCTGGCGACCGTGCTCGCTGCTCCCTCCCTTCCTAGCAACAATGACACTGACCTCGCTGCGCTGCTCGCCTTCAAGGCTCAGCTCTCTGACCCACTTAGCGTCCTCCGCAACAGCTGGGCCACCAATGTGTCCTTCTGCCGTTGGGTCGGCATCTCATGCGGCCGGCGCAAACGCCATCGCGTCACCGCCCTGGAGTTGCCGGGCGTGCCCCTCCATGGTCAGCTCGCCCCTCACCTTGGAAACCTCTCCTTCCTCTCTGTTCTCAACCTCACCAACGCGAACCTCGTTGGTTCCATCCCCGCTGACCTCGGCCGGCTGCGTTGCCTTAGGCGTCTCAATCTTGCACACAACAGCTTGTCTCACTCCATTCCATCTACCTTTGGGAACCTTACAGGTCTCCAAGTTCTTGATGTGAGCAGCAACATGCTGTCTGGTCAGATCCCAATGGAGATGCAAGGATTGCACAACCTTGCCTACATAGCTCTGCATGCCAACTACTTGAGTGGCTCAATACCAGCTCATCTGTTCAACAACACACCTCTGCTAAGTTATGTCTCCTTTGGAAACAACAGTCTGTCTGGGTCGATACCTGACGGTGTCGGCTCCTTGCCCATGCTTGATTTCCTTGACCTGCAGCGAAATCAGCTCTCTGGACCAGTTCCTTCAGCCATTTTCAACATGTCTAGACTTAGGATGCTGTATATGGCCAGTAACAATCTGACTGGTCCTGTTCCTGGCAGCAATGGCAGCCTTAGTCTCCCCATGTTGCAAGTAATATCTCTCTCTCAGAACTACTTGACAGGTCCGATTCCTTCAGGCCTTGCTTCGTGCAAGCACATCAGGATCATCTCTCTATCTCAGAATTTCTTTTCGGGTCCTGTGCCGGCATGGCTGGGTGAGCTGCTGTTACTTACCGGCCTTTTAGCTGGGGGGAACGAACTTGTTGGGAAAATCCCTCCCGTTCTTGGGAATCTCACCATGCTCAGCAGGCTTGACCTCTCATTCTGCAAGCTCGATGGAGAGATCCCGATAGAATTGGGGAATTTGAGACAGCTCAACATCTTGGAGCTTTCATCTAATGAGCTCACAGGTTCTTTTCCTACTTTTCTTGGCAACCTGACATCATTATCTGCCATAGGGTTGGCCCTCAATCTACTGACTGGGTCAGTACCAGCAACACTTGGGAACATTAGATCACTACAACTCCTCGATTTAGGATTAAACCACTTCCAAGGGGAGCTTGGCTTCTTGGATGCTCTCTCGAATTGCAGGGAGCTCCGTTTTATAAATTTACAGGTGAATGATTTCACTGGAGGCCTTCCTGACTATACTGGAAACCTCTCCAAGAAGCTTGTGATTTTTGATGCATCTGGCAACAAGTTGACAGGAGGAATTCCATCGACGATATCAAATCTAAGTGGTGTCAGCTCGTTGATCCTTATGGACAACCAACTAAGCCAGTCGATCCCAGAATCCATCACGACTATGGAGAACCTTGAGAGGATTGACATCTCAGGGAATAGCTTTGTTGGTCCCATCCCGGCACAGATTGGTATGCTCAAGAGACTGGTACAATTATTTCTCCACAACAATAAATTCTCTGGTTCTATACAAGATGGCCTTGGTAATCTCACTTTGCTGGAACACATTTCCTTGTCTTATAACAATCTGTCCTCACATGTGCCAGCAAGCTTGTTTCTTCTTAATAACCTTGTTGAACTGAATCTGTCCCATAACTTTCTGACTGGTGCATTACATTTTGATCTCGGCCACATGAAACAGATTAACAAAATAGATCTTTCCAACAACAACTTTGTTGGCAGCCTTCCAGACTCCTTTGGACAGCTCCGGATGCTAACTTACCTAAGCCTATCTCACAACTCGTTTGAAAATTCTATTCCGTACAGTTTTCGCAATTTAATTAGCTTAGGAACACTGGACCTATCTTGCAACAACTTCTCCGGTGCCATTCCAAAGTACTTGACAAACTTAACCTACCTCACCAGCCTGAACCTGTCCTTCAATGAGTTACAAGGTTCAATACCAGATGAAGGTGTTTTCAGAAACATCACCTTGCAGTCTCTGATAGGAAACTTCGGTCTGTGTGGCGCTCCCCGTTTAGGTTTTTTGCCATGCCTGGATAACCCTCACTCTGTTAATAATGGACATTTACTAAAATTCCTACTACCTTCTGTTGCTTTAATGTTGGCGGCTATAGCTATTTGCTTATACTTGCTGATAAGAAGGAACAGACTGAAGCAGGGAGAGGTAACAACTGCTGCTGATGAAGTTGATCCGATCAACCATAGGTTAGTGTCCTACCATGAGGTTGCTCGTGCTACTGAAAATTTCAACGAGAACAACCTACTTGGAGTTGGAAGTTTCGGCAAAGTTTTCAAGGGCCAACTGGATGATGGTTTGGTGGTCGCGATAAAAGTGCTCAACATGCAATTTGAGCAGGCCGTGAGGAGCTTTGACGCTGAATGTCAAGTGTTGCGGATGGCCCGGCATCGCAACTTGATACGGATATTGAATACTTGTTCCAACTTGGATTTTAGAGCACTGCTGCTTCAGTACATGCCCAATGGTAGCTTGGAGACGCACTTGCACACTGAAAATAGTGAACCACTAGGATTCATCAAGAGACTGGACATTATGCTTGGTGTGTCGGAGGCAATGGAGTATCTGCACCATCATCACTATCAGGTTGTCCTACACCGCGACCTGAAGCCTAGCAATGTGCTGTTTGATCAGGACATGACGGCGCATGTTGCCGACTTTGGCATTGCGAAATTATTAGGCGATGAAAACTCCATGGTCTCAGCAAGTATGCCAGGGACAATTGGGTACATGGCCCCAGGTATGCACTTGGTACGACCATGCCCGAGCAATTCATTTGCCAAGACATTAGCTGTCACTTTGGTTGGCTAACTCTATCGACTTTTTTCTTTCTTGTACAGAGCTTGCGTACTTGGGGAAGGCGTCACGGAAGAGCGACGTGTTCAGCTTTGGGATCATGCTGCTCGAAGTCTTCACCGGCAAGAGGCCCACAAACCCCATGTTCCTCGGAGAATCCAGCCTCAAGCAGTGGGTTTCGCGACCATTTCCAGCAAGGCTCGTCGATGTTGTTGACGAGAAGCTGCTGCAAGGTGAAGAGATGAATAGGTGCGACTTTCACCACGAAACCAATACTATTACATCGACATTTCCTTCCGCCGCCTTCAAGGGCGACTTTCTTGTGTCGACATTCGAGCTGGGTCTGGACTGTTCAGCCGACTCTCCTGGCCAGAGGCCGAGCATGAGCGATGTGGTCGCTAGGCTGAGGAACATCAAGAAGGATTGCTCTGCTTCCGTGGCAGCGAAGAAAGGGTCTCAGTAGCGTTGATCGATCTATGTGGTGATGTGTTTGGCTCTCCGTATTAGTGCCATGAAGTTTCTGTCTCTCTTTTCCGCCCATAGCAAATGGAGCATGATGCTGGTGTGCTGCTACATCTTCAGTTATTTATACCCATGGTGGCCATCTGCACCTGCCACTGCTGTAGTATTTTCACCATCTAAAACATGCAGTTGATGTTTCTCGAAGTAAATACAAAACACTGTAAGAAATACTAGTACCGTTCATGAGACCGACGTCGTGGCTGAAACATGGGACATGCCAGTACAGAACATCAAGTGCATGGTCAATGGGATAACTGAGATTGTAGCACCGCCAGCGTTGAAGAGCATTTGCCCCATCAGCCTCCTTGTGTTGTCCCTAGCACCCCTTCCCAATATCTGCCCAATATTTTAGGAACAAACATGCATGTGTGACAGATTAGCCTCCGAAAACGTATATCAGTCGCCAACCACCTGTATCCAGTCAACATGTGATCTACTGATGACTGCAGCCTCTAAAAACGCTGAGCGAGGCATATCCGAGTATAGTAATAGAAAAGTAGTGCTTTGGAGTTGGCCTAATTGGGACGTAATACTTTGAAATACTAAGTTGTGCCTTGTGTGAACCTCAAAGCTTTCCATAAAATAAGGAAGCCACCACGTAAGTGGCCAAGAAAAAAATGTACTGATTGTTCTTAAATACTTAAAAGTGCAGCTGCACTATTATGTCGGCACCAACGCATCCGTATGAACCACACGATGGGACAGCTCATTTCAGATTTAAAAAAAATTCTTATCCATTCATTCTGTATATGGAAATATTCTTTAACTAGAGTATGTTGATTTTTTCCTATCTTATCGGGCCAACCATGTGAACCGAAAGATGACGTAACATGCATTAATTTTGATATGAATTTTTTTTCAAAAAACTATAACTTTTAAACCATGTGTTAGAATTATGATTTGTTTTCACCGTTAGGTTTCTCGTGACGAGCTCTTCAGAAGTAGATCCCATATGTATATGTTTTGATGATTTTTTCAAAAGCAACTTTGGTCCTAAATGAGGCAATTTTAGTGCTAAACATGAGCAACTTTTGATGCAGATGAATTGCCCCGTGTTGCACTTGGCCATGGGCAACCC
This sequence comes from Hordeum marinum, assembly GCA_022496015.1. NCBI lineage: Eukaryota > Viridiplantae > Streptophyta > Magnoliopsida > Poales > Poaceae > Hordeum > Hordeum marinum. The sequence continues at coordinate 516,578,367 of CM039673.1, forward strand.
GGCTCGGTCGGCCCGGCCCGACCCGACCTTGTCCACAGGTCGGACCGGGCTTTTTTCGGGCTCGGGCCGGGCTTGGGCCCCAAAACTAGGCCCGACGGCCGGACCGGGCCGGGCTCGGGCCTGGGTTTTTAGCGTCGGGCTTTTTTCGGCCCGGCCCGAAGCCCAATCCGGCCCGAGATATGGCCATGTATACCCCGTGTGTATAACTGAATTCACCCACCAACCTCCTAATTAGGTGTATGCAATAGTGTAATAGGTGGTTAATATGGTTGCTAAGTTGCATACATCAAAACCCAAATACTTACAAGTATAGCTGTGTTTTTTGATGAATACACATGAGTTGCTTGTTGAATGCACTTGAGTTGCACAGAAACACACTAAAAGTTGCTAACTTTTTTTTGTGATACTCGAGTGCAATTATGACAACTATTTATCAATAGCAGGCAACCGAGCATCAATGGTAGGCAATTTATAGTACATAGTATATATATAGGCAACTGAATGTCAACTGTAGGCAACTAACCATCAGTAATAGGCAATCGAGCATCAAAGTTGAGCAATTTTACGGTATTTGTAGGCAACTGAGTATCAACCATATGCAACTAGGCATCAATGTTTGGCAATATCAAATTATTTGTAGGCACTCGAGCATCAATCGCACGCAACTAATCGTCAATGATAGACAATTGAGCAGCAACAATAGGAAAGTTGAGATAATGTTGGCAAGATTCACATGTACACATAGTGCAGTGAAGTTACTTGTATGTAGCACTAAATGCGCCTCATGTTTTGTGTGGTTTTCTCATTTTTACAAAATCAACCAAATAGGCAGTCCTACTAGGCCAAAAAGAATATTTGCTTTCTTATAGCACTAAAGTTGTCTCAATATCATCCAAAGTTGTCCAAAAAAAGTTTGTCGAAACCGATCCATATGGGATCTAGTTTTGAAGAACTCATAGTAAGAAAATCCAGCAATGAAAACGGATCTCAATTCTGACGCCCGGTTCAAAAAATGTAGTTTAAAAAAAATGAAAGGAAAGTAATAATCGCTGGCTGTCCTGGTCGCTTGCGGGTTTGCTGTTTCCATTTTTAAAAAGCGCTCGCTCCTCCGAACCGGTTGTTTCGTAGAATGTCTATGTTTATAGTGTGGTCGGCAGAAAACATTGTAAACAGGCAATCAACAGACCATGATTTTTGGTTAACAAACTTGGTTACGCTTCCCACGAAGGCTAAGCGTAAACTAAAAAGTCCACGTCTCCGTCGTCTTCTACCGTCGTCCTCCGAATGTCCCACGCCGACGGATCGTCGCCCCCACAACCTCAACCTCTCCACCTCCAATCCAAACTCCAGATCACCAGATTTTGAGTTACCGCGCCGTCAATCCATCAAACACTTGGACCCACCCCGCGACCCATCTCTCTCCCTTGCCGCCACGCGTTCGCCCCTCCTCCCATCTCCGGCCCTTCGAACCCCCAGGAGCCCCCTAGTCCCCAACCTTTCCGCCTCTTCCCCGATCCCCACTCCACCGCCACCGCGGCCGCGCCGACGACAGCTCACCACCACCAGCAGCAGCCATGGGCGCGTCCACCTCCACCGCCAACGCCTCCGCGGAGGCGCACGAACTGCGGGAGCAGGAGGCCCTGGCCTCCGCCGCCCTCTCCCTCCCGCTCCTCCGCGCCGTCTTCTCCCGCTCCCCCGACCTGGCCGAGACCCTCTCCCTCCCGCCCGCCTCCTTCCGCTCCGCCTCCCCGCCCGACCCGCCGCCGCACTTCCACGACCTCCTCGCAAGCCTCGGCCCCACCATCGCCTCCCTCTTCTTCCCCCACGGCGCCTCCAAGGACGCGGGGGAGGGGGGTGATGCGGGGGACTGGCTCGGCTTCCTCAGGGGGTTCAACTCCTGCTGCGCGCGCGCCCGGGCCTCGCTGCCGCTGGCGCTGCTCCTCCGCGTCTACGCCGCGGCCTGCGCCGCCGCGGGCGCGCCCTGCGGCGTGCAGTTCCGCCCCGACGAGGACGGCGGCGGGGAGGAGGAGGGGGGCGGGAAGGTCGTGGGCGAGCTCGCGCCGGGGGAGATCGCCGTGCTGCTCTCGATGTGCTGGGTCATGGCGTGGAGCGGCTTGGCGCCCAGGGTTTCGGGCGGCGAGGAAGGGGGCAAGGGGGAGCCCGTGCTGCTCCCGGACGTTTCGCACCTGGTGCTGTCGGCGCTCGTGTCCGCCGGCGCCGTCGCCGATGACGTGGACGTCTGGGGCTGGGAGGTTTCCGGTGCCGGGAAGGGGGTGTCGGTCCAGGAGTTCACGTCCTGGGTGATCTCCACTGTCCCCGGGCTTGGCAACTGCCTCTCGCGATATGTGCAGGACAGGTTCCGGTCGTCTGAGGTTGATCCAACCAAGGTAATCCGATTGTGCATTGCAGAATTATTAGTAGTTGCTATCCTGAAAGATTGAATGGCTTGTTTAGTATCAACTGTGGTGCCGTTCGATGCAGCATTGCTGTTCTTCAGTTAGGGGCATATAATAGAAGGTAGATAGCGCAAAATGGTGGGCAAATCTTACTGTTCTGTTTCCACATGTTTTCCCTTGATTTTATTGTATCTTAGGTATTGTGCTGCCAAGAGGCATATAGAAGATTTAGCTTCTTATGACATTTTATAACTTATAAGTTGCCAGAGCACTTAATTTCATGATCAGCTGTCCTGGCTACTCTGGTTCTACAAATTATCAGCAAGCTCTGCATTATGTAGATTCTCAGTGCTTGCTAGAAAATTCGAATTGTTCTTCCTTATATGTGATTGTTCAGAACTCACTTCAGAATTCAGGTAGGAATTGTGAAGATATCCAGACATAGATTCTGAGCTTGGTGTATAATTGATAACTAACTCCAATGCAGAGGCTTGGAAAATCGTTTAGAAAAAACGTTAGTTGCTTCAGAATTTTTTTACTAGCACTAAGTTGTAGCTCCTGCAGTCAGAACTCACCAAATTCATGACCTCATTATTTTGCCGCAACAATGAATCTGTATTTGTTTTGTCCAATTATTTAGAATCATATCTGATGACTTTATAATAATGAAGCTTAAACTCGGTATAATGTTTCTTCTAAGCAGAATTGTTTCTTACAAGCAGGGAAGCTCTGTTTCAACTGGTAACACAACTTCTGATACTTCTGATGCGTATCTATTAACACGTGGGAGGGCATGGTCAATCTCTCTAAGTGTCAGAAACACATTGAGTGAAAAGTTTTTGTCAGCATCTGTCATTGGAATGGACACAGAAGACCTTCTTTATAGGTTACTAATTGCCCTTTTTGCTTTGTATTCCCTTGATCTTTGTAAGCTAGTTTTCTTGTCAAGATTGTAAGTTTCAGTCGTTATCAGATAATCTTGTAAAATCCTGTCATGTCCTGATTACATTATAATTTAAAAGTTTTAGTCCTGATCTAGAACATATTTGCAGGTCATTGCTTCATGGAAAAGGTCTGAGCCGGTTTTGGTCTTGTGTTGAGGGGTATAAGGGACCAGCGCTAATTCTAATCTCGGCATTCTCAAATGCTGGTAGTGATAATGTTGATGCTGGCCAAAAATGGGGAATTGGTGTATTGACTGAGGATGGATTTGAGAACAAAGAAACTTTCTATGGTAGCTCTGGGTTCCTATGTGCCATATATCCAATATTCCGCATGCTTCCGCCATCGGGTATGACTTTTGTTGCTTATGTTCTTCTTTGCCACATTTGATGGTAGCTTACTGTTTGTCTAATCTAGCAGGTAAGGAGAAGAACATCATGTATTGCCACCTGCATACTCAACTAAAGACGTATGAGGCAACACCAAAGCCTCTTGGCTTAGCATTCGGCGGATCAATTGGAAACGAGAGGATCTTTATCGATGAGGACTTCTCTAAAGTTACAATTCGCCATCATGCAGTTGACAAGACTTACCAACATGGTTCTCTCATTCCCAATCAGGTTAAAATTCACATTTGACAGTTCTGATTAAATATCTCATCGTCATTGCTATATCCACCTTAGTATAACCCCGAAAGAACTCTTAGGTCCAGTTTGTTGCTCCCATGCTCCGTAATCTAGTCAGCAAGGAACCTTCATTTCTGTCTTGGCTCTGAACTAGAGGTTGTTTTAATTAGCTAGTTTATTTACCCCAAAGTAGCAAACCCAAAGTGCTTTTAAAATCTAAAGTCTAAACATAGTGCCAAAGGCAACAAGGGTAGATGGATGATAACTACTCAGTGGCCATGTAAATTACTTATAGGTTATGAAAGTTGTCCTCTGTTGGGCATAACTGCATATCACTGTTATTTGTTTGAAATCTGGAAACTGTGGTAGCAGCAGTATGTGGCCTCAAATAAATACTTCATGAGCCTAGCTCACTGTCCAAAATGCCACTGGAAGCAGATTATGATATTACTCCATTATTGTTATGTAGGGTTATTTACCTGTTGCGGCTTCAATACTTGATTTTGAAGTATGGGGACTTGGTGGACAAACAACAAAACGGCAACAGGATATTTACAAGAAGAGGGAGGATATTTTCTCAGGGCAGCGGAGAAAGGTGCCATGCTGAGCAAACAGGGACCCTTCTCTACAATGTACAGCACTGTTCAAATGTCCATAACATTTCCTGCTTTTTGTTTTCAGATTGATCTCGCAGCTTTTGGCAACTGGGAAGACTCTCCAGAGAAAATGATGATGGATATGGTTTCTGACCCAAATAGGCCCAATCGGGAAGAACGTTGATCAAGTTTGATGGCCAAGCTCATTTGCTAGTGTTCAGCAATTGCCCATTCGGAAGTGGACACATTATATTACTTTGGAGGTATATAGAGTTCAGTGCACGCATTCGCTCCTTTGATGTAAAGGCATTTGGCAGGACCACTCATAATTTAGGTTCTGAATTGAACAGAGGCTTGTATAGAAGTAAAATTGTTATACTAGCATTGAGTTTCCTTCTCGTCTTCCCTTTGTTTTATGGGAAGCAAGAGCAAACGATTTGTACATCTGTGTTGTAAATTAGATAATTATCATGTGTACATATTGTTATATACTCCCTCCGTCCGGAAATACTTGTCCTAACAAGTATTTCTGGACGGAGGGAGTACAAGATGAACTTCATATATCTTACATCTGTTTGAAAGTTGCCTATCTCCCTTGGATGTCTGATAATGTCACTTTTTGCCTGACATGTTCTGTATGGTTACCTCAGACTTGTGTTAGGTATGCGATGAGTACTGCATTTTTCTCAAGGGAAGAGAAGCTTCCATATATACTAGGACAGCATAAGTTCCAATAGAGAATGACCTAAAAAAAAGAAGGATACTTGGCATTCCTCAACAGAGGATTCAATTTTCTTTGGTGGGGAAGAGGGTTCCATTGCCGCACCTCTGATTCTGTGCGGTTCAGCCTAAGCACGCTAATGCATTGTTCAACCCTGCATCATCATCATCATCATCATCATCATCATCATCATCATCATCATGGCTGGACCTTTAGCAGAGTCGGGTCGATGATTTCTGATATCCTGTCAGGACATGCCATCTCAGCAAACGGGTGCAGACTCAGCCCATCTTTGAACGTATCATCAGTTGGCGCCCTCCCCGTGAACATCTCCAGCAGAGTGATTCCGAAGCTGTAAGCATCCCCAGCAGCTGATACTTGCCCCCCTGACCCACATTCTCCAAGGAAGATTGCTCATCAATTATTTCTCATGGTAACAAATAGAGCCGGGGTGCAAAATTAAGGCGGCTCTGTTTATATTAAGAAATGAGAGTACTGGTACTACCTGGAGCAACATATCCTATAGTCCCTCTTATCTCGACAGAGCTCCCGGAGTTGAATCTGGATCCAGATAGATATCATCTGTGCATTACTTAGAGATATATTCAGAGAGTTACTTAGAGATATTATGTAGGTTACCATTGAGCATCGTAATAGAGAGTCGAATGTAGTAACTCATGTGCTAGCAGTGCGTCCTTCCTGGCCGCGCTTGGAATGGTTGTAATTAAATACGGAGGTGTTTTCTTTACACTTGTATCTTACCGGCGGCTCAGCAAATTCCGTTGGAAACAACACGACGAGCCGAGGTCCGTAATTTTTACAGGTGTATTCGGAGAAAACACGACAATCCAATCAGGACGAGTGTTCTGTATGTCAATTGTCAAACACCAATAATTGGTAATCTGTACATGTGGTAGCTGCAATTTCCTCCACCGACGGGCGGGCGGCTCGTACTTTGACTTACTGGTTTTTCCAAGTCCTCCCTTGGCGACAGCGACGCGCCGTTCCTTGTTTCAACCATTCCTCCGTTGACCGGTGACGGTGAGCATGTATCAGCCATCGCCTCCCCCCCCCCCCCCCCCCCCCCAACGCACAAATCTCCTCCACGGCAGTAGGCAGTTCATCGTCAACCTTCAGTTCTTCAAAGCACCTTGCCAAAAGAGAACCATGGCTGCCAAAACCACATCATGCTTCACTTTCCTAAAGGAAGCGCTGATCCTCCCGACGTTAAACCCCAAGCTCTTCACGCCCTTGCTCCTCCTCTTTGCCGCCGCCGGCTTCCTTGACCACATAGTCAACTTCGTGTTCCTCGAGCCTCTCGCCGACGTTGCGGCCAGCCATGTCGCCGAGGTCAACAACGCCGACTTCTCCAGCGCCGGATACGCCAAGCTCATGGAGATGGAGCGGCCAACGCAGGACGGTGTGAGGTTCATCCTCATCGCCGTCTCCGAGGTGATCGTCGCCCTGGCGGTCGCCTTCGTCAGGAGGATCCTCGCCCTCTTCGCGGCCTCCACGACCTACTCCGGCGACCGCTACTCGCTGACAGAGCTCCTGCGTGAGGTGGTCAAGGGGAAGATCGGCCTGAAGGGCCCCTCCATCACCATCGCCGTCGTCGACGCGCTTGACTTCGCGTCGGCGGTCCTGGCCGCGCTGATCCCCGCCCCGACGGGCGGGCTCTCGGGGGTGCTCTCCGTCCAGGGTCTCGTCTACCTCATCGCGCTCTTCGCCTCTCTCTACTTCACCGCCGTGGCGTTGGTGGGCGTCGCCGCGTCGGTGGTCGACAGGAGGTGCCGCGGCGTGCGGGCACTCCGGCGGGCGTGGCGTCTCGTGACGCTGGCGAGGGGGAAGGAGGGCCTCCTTCTGGTGCTCGTGGCGCACTTGCTGCCGGCCGTCGTGGCTCCGCTGTACCGGGTTGCTCTTCTGCATAGGAGGACGAGCATGGCGGTGTGCTTGTGCTTGTTGGCTGTGCATGCTTTTCTGTCTTGTGCGCTGCAGCTCCTCTCTTTGATGGCAGCAACGGTGTACTACCACCAAGCCATGCGGAGCGAGGAGGTGATCGATGCCTTGCGGTTAAGCTAAGAGCACATTCCTTTCGGGGAAGGAAATGTCTAATTCATCCAAAAATGGTTATTACCTTGCTGGACTCGGTTGCCACCCAGCTGTCCCTATATCATATGTCTATGTGGCTTATGAACAAACCTTTGTTGAAAAGCTTGATAAGCATAGAAGAAGGTTTTTTAGGCAAGGTTGCAACAAGAAAAGAAGATATTACCTGGTTAAGCGGGGCAGGATCTGTAGATCGAGAGACAAGGGAGGTTTGGGTGTTAAAATCTTCGAAAGCAGAACATTAGCCTAATGGTTAAATGGTGGTGGAAGCTAGAAACATAAGAAGCCTTATGGCAGGATATTGTGCGGGCACGGTATCTGAAAAATAAAACTGTGGCCTCTGTGATGCCTAGATTTTCAAACTCATCATGTTGGAAAGCTTTGTCGAAGGTTAAAAGCATCTACCTGGTAGGTAGAAAAATTAAGATTGGGTCTGAAAACATTGCAAGAGTTTGGCAAGATCCTATCAATGAATTGCCTCCATTTCAAGACCAATATCCCTTGTTATTTGACATCTGTTACTCTCAGGTTTGTACTGTGGAGTAGTTCAATCCTGCTGACGCTACTACTTTGTTTAGGAGGAGATTGACCCCTGAGTTGGAAAAATAGTGGGAAGGCATGTGTAAAATCATCTCTGACATCAAGCTAAATGAGGATAGTGATAGGGTGTTCTGGGGGCTCAATAAGAATGTAAAATTCTCAACTAAATATGTGTATAGATGGTTGGAGAGACCTCTTGTGGATGTCACTATAGATGGATTTGGAAAGCTAAAATTCCTCTCAAGATGAAAATTTTCTTATGTCAACTGTCACGGATGCTGTGCTTACTAGGAAAGTTATGAAAAGAAGGAAATGGCCTGGGAACCCTTGTTCTTTTTGCAGTAATATATGGAAACCCTTGAACACCTGTTTTTTACCTGCCCGGTAGCTAGGGTTGTGTGGAGGTCTGTGGGAGTGGCCTTGGGTACCGACATATGTCCAAATAACTATTGGCAATATTTCGCGTGATGACTTTCTATTTGACAAATCTAGTGATATTAGCCAAAATGAACTTGATAGTAATCACATTAGTCAAGATAAGTCATGTGATGATGATAAGATGGAAATAGAGCGACTAACTAAATCATTGAACACTCTTAAGTTAGCCCATGAATCTACTCTAGAAGATCATAGAGAGCTTGTAAGAACTCATGAGAAGTTCCGCTTCGAGAAGCTCAATTTGGAGCAAGAGCATGAATTTCTTAAAGCTATCAATGACGATCTTCGAAAGAAGTCTTCCTCTTATCTAGCCAAATGACTACTCTTGTCTACATTCATTCCACAAGTTAAGGCTAAACAAACTAGTACCATAGGCAAGAAAGGTTCTTCAACTAGTAGCAATAAAAATGGTAAATCCAATGATATTGCTTCTAGTAGTTCTATTGATTCCACTAATGATTCTCTTAGCCAAGTTACACTTGAGAAATAAAATGATCTATTGAAAGTGGTTATAGAAAAAGGTTTCTACATAAGTCTTGCCGGATGTAAAACATTCGAGGAAATTGTACGCAAGCATGGAGGATACCGGAAGAACCATGACATTGGCTATTTCAACGCCAATGGAGTTGAATGATAAGAAGGTCAATACCCCAAGCCAAAGCTTGTTCCCAAAAAGGATAAGTATGAACATACTCTTCCCAAGGGAACAAAATCTCAAGATGACCTTCCACCACAAGACCACAAGCTCAAGGACAAGGACAAGCTTCAAGAGGAAATTAACTCATATGAAGATGAATACCAAGCCATGGTCAAGTGGGTTCCCAAGGCTACTACAAGCTCAACTTCTACAAGTGCTACTTCAACTCCAATGATTCCCATCAAGTTGATGTGGATCCCAAAGAAGAAGAACTAAAGAAGTTCTTGAGGGGTGACTCCACCAACAAAATTCACTCACATTCATTTTTGGCAAGAACTATTTGCAATCAACACCAACCTTATGCAATAGTTCAAGGAGTCACACATTCCCTCAAAGATAAGGAAGGGACAAGGTAACTAATGAATCCGTGGACATTATCATGTATGCTTTGCACTCCATGTCCATAGATATCCTTGTATTTGTCTCTTGTGTGGGACTAACCCATGTAGGTGAGAAGAGTAAGAAAGAACGAGGATTGCTCCCAACTCAAGATGATCTTCATCAACTATGAGCATCCACCACTACATCACCCACATGAAGTCTTCTACGACAGAACCCAAGGTTAGTTTATCCCTCTTAGGGGGAATGTCACATCAAGGGGGAGCTTTACTCTAAGACTTGATTTAAAGCATCTCTTAAAGATGTGAACACATTAAATGCTTTATGAAAAAGTGGTAACCCCACTTGTGCTTAAACGATGAGTATGACATATGATCAAGTATTCATTCTTGGTTCCTATGTCAATATACTCATATATAGATGACTCCGTAAATCGCCAAAGTGCTTGATAGATACAAGATGGTTTTGCATGTTTGCCATATTTCATTTGACATCTTATTGTGTGAGCATGTTGGTATCCATATCTTTTCTCATTCGAGGATATCTAATTGTTTTTATTTGGCTTTTATTTTCTTTGGCCAATTGGATATACAAGAATGCCTAAGTAGCTCCCTCTAGCTATATATGCTTTCTCGTCTCAAATTCTATTCATGCTTCATCACAAAATTTTGAGCAAACACTTCTCGAACACTCTGTGTGAGGAGCACTCGGAGTTTCGTTTCGTTAAGAGCAAACTTCCAAAATCTCCCTCGTGCATCTCGGTGTAACCAACCTCAAAATCTCGGTTCCATCGAAGCCTAGGGTTGATCTGGATTTTCCATCTCGATAATATCGATTCCATAATCTTGGCTTCACCGAGTTTCCCTGTCAACTGATAGTAGAGGAACTCGGTGGCACCGACATTTTAGAACCGGTGTCATCGACAGCTGTGGGTATATATATAGGCGGAACTGGTTTTTGAAATTACTTATTCGCTGTGGTCCCCACAAACCCTAGTTGCCGCTCGCTTCTCTGGACTTTGCTCTTGCTCTCGTGCATCTATGCTACAGGGATACCTCGCCGTCGACTGCATACGTCCCCACCGTCGCCGATGTAGGAGGTCACTGCCAAGTTAGGGTAACGCCTTAGATTTGGTCACTCCTCCTCCGACTCTTGCGCAAATTGATCAATTCCATCTTCTTTCCACGGTGTGCACTTGTTCCATCCAGCAAAAACTCCATTAGATTCAAGAACTTTGGAAATTTAGGTTTAACCGTCCGCAATCTGCATCTCGGCGACACCGAGTCGTAAAAATTAATTCTGTCGATTTTGCTTTTAGGGCAACTGAGAACAGTCACGGTGAGACCGAGTGGCACTTTCGATGAAACCGAAGTGGTTGCCAAGTCTCTGTTAAGGAGGTTGTGTGTCTTGGTGGCTCCGAAAAGTTTGACTCGGTGGTACCAAATATTTCATAGGAGTTGGAGGAAACGAGCGCAAGTCCGACAACACCTTCATCTTGACTATAGTCGGAGTCAGAGTGATAGATTCTCTCGGAGTGGTTGTCGGATTCGGAGCCGGAAACCCATTAACCAACATGATCTTGATGTCTTCTTCTTGTGTAGCTCTTGGTGTACTTGTCCTTCTTCTCCGAGTCTTTACTTCTCCGGGAGGGTCTTCGTTCATAACGATCATCTCTACTCCTTCTCTCTCTTTGAGGTGACTCATCTCTTGAGCTCTTTCTCCTAGGTGACTCTTCCCTTCTTTTCTGGGGGGTCGTGCACTCATTGGAGTAGTGTCTGGGCCTTCCACAATTGTGACAATTCGGGTCACGACTAGATTAACGCTTCTCTTCATATCTTGAGTTGGATTTTCTTTCTTTGCCTCTACTCTTGTAGAACTTTTTGGATCTCTTGACCATGAGTCTTATCTCTTCCTTGGTTACAAGGTTGTCACTTGATGTAGCGGGAGTTTCACTTGAAGCTTTGTAAGCACCGCTAGACTTGTTGTGAAGTTCTTCCTTGTCCTTGAGTAACATCTCATGAGCAACAATCCTTCCGATGACTTTCGTGGGCTTGAGATCTTTGTAGTTTGGCATCATTTGGATTAATGTGTACATGGTGTCATACTTCCCATCCAAGGATCTAAGTATCTTCTTGATTATGAATTTGTCGGTCATCTCTTCATTTCCCAAGCCGACAATCTCATTTGTCATGAGAGCAAGCCTAGAGTACATTTCCGAGACTCCTTCACCATCCTTCATCTTGAACTTGTCAGGTTGAATTTGAAGCACATCCAACTTAGATTCTCTGACGGAGTAGGTACATTCATGCATATCAACGAAAGTATCCCAAATTTCCTTTGCATTCTCAAGACGACTGATTTTGTTGAATTCTTCGGGGCATAGGCAGTTGAATAGAATGTCACATGCCTGAGCATTGTATTGCAACATCTTCAATTCTTTCGCGGTCGCTTCACGATCCGATTCCTTTCCATCACCAAAGAATTCACCTTGCAAGCCAACACGAACGACAACCCATACGGCGGGGTTATGACCAAGAATATGCTATGCTTCCAACTAGCAAAGTTTGTACCATGACACATATGTTCCATGTCATGACACCATTGTTGGAAATATGCCCTAGAGACAATAATACATTATTTATTATCATATTTCCTTGTTCATGATAATCGTTTATTATCCATGCTATAATTGTATTGATCGGAGACTTAGATGCATGTGTGGATACATAGACACAACCATGTCCCTAGTATGCCTCTAATAGTCTAGCTCGTTGATCAAAGATGGTTAAGGTTTCCTAGCCATGGACATGAGATGTCATTTGATAATGGGATCACATCATTAGGATAATGGTGTGATGGACAAGACCCAAACTACAAATGTAGCATATGATCGTGTCAGTTTATTGCTTCTATTTTCTGCATGTCAAGTATCTGTTCCTATGACCATGAGATCATGCAACTCAATGACACCGGAGGAGTGCCTTGTGTGTATCAAATGTCGCAACGTAACTGGGTGACTATAAAGGTACTCTACAGGTATCTCCGAGGGTGTTTGTTGGGTTGACATGGATCAAGACTGGGATTTGTTACTCCGTGTGACGGAGAGGTATCTCAGGGCCCACTCGGTAATACAACATCACAACAAGCCTTGCAAGCAATGTGACTAAGTGTTATTCACGGGATCTTGTATTACGGAATGAGTAAAGAGACTTGCCGGTAACGAGGTTGAACTAGGTATGGAGATACCGATGATCGAATCTCGGGGAAGTAATATACAGAAGAACAAAGGGAACATCATACGGGATTAACTGAATCCTTGACATAGAAGTTCGACCGATAAAGATCTTTGTAGAATATGTAGGAACCAATATGGGCATCCAGGTCCCGCTATTGGTTATTGACCGTAGAGGTGTCTCGGTCATGTCCACATAGTTCTCGAACCCGCAGGGTCTGCACACTTAAGGTTCGATGACGTTTCGGTAGTATAGAGTTATGTATGGTGGTGACCGAAGGTTGTTCGGAGTCTTGGATGAGATCCCGGACGTCACGAGGAGCTCCAGAATGGTCCAGAGGTAAAGATTGATATATAGGAAGTCCTGTTTTGGTCGCCGAAAAAGTTTCGGGCTCATCGGTAGTGTACCGGGAGTGCCGGTAGTGTACCGGGGGACGATCGGGAGAGGTATTTCGACCCAAGAGGCTACATTGGCTGTGGGAGGAGGTAAACCAGCCCCTGGTGGGCTGGCCGAAGCCTTCTCTAAGGTCCATGCGGCTGGAGTAGTTTGAGAAGGAAAAAAATCCAAAGGTGGAGAGGTGGAAAGAGTTTCCAAGTGGAAAGGAGGAATCCTACTCCTAATAGGATTGGAGTAGGACTCCTCCACCTCCAATTTCGACCAAACCTTGAGGGTTTGAGGCTGCCTCCTCCCCTCCCTCCCTCCTATATATACTAGAGGATTTAGAGGAAAAAGATAACCCTAATAGCCACGTGCTACCTCTCCTCTAGATCGCAGTTTCTCCTCTAGATCGGTTTTCAGCGGTGCTTAGGCGAAGCCCTGCTGGAATAGATCCACCATCATCACCGCAATGCCATCGTGCTGCTGGAGAAATCATCTACCTCTCCGCTCCCTTTTGCTAGATCAAGAAGGCGGAGATCGTCATCGAGTTGTACGTGTGCTGAACGCGGAGGTGCCGTTCGTTCAGCGCTAGATCGGAAGGACCGTGATCAATATCGCGAGACGGATCGTGATGAGATCACGGGACGGATCGTGATGAGTTCGCAGGACGGATCATGATTGGATCGTGGGACGGATCGTGATGAGATCACGGGACGCTCGGCGATTTGGATCGCGAAGACGTTCGACTACACCAACCGCGTTTCTTCCCGCTTCCCGCTTAGTGATCTACAAGAATATGTAGATCCACTCTCCCTCTCGTAGATGCTCATCACCATGGATAGATCTTGCGTGTGCGTATGAATTTTTTTATTTCCCATGCAACGTTCCCCAACAGTGGCATCATGAGCTAGGTATATGTGTAGATGAGATCTCGAATAGAACACAAAGAGTTTGTGGGCGTTGATGCTTAGATTGCTTCCTCCCTTGGTCATTTTTTGGTTCAGAAGTATTGTGGGATGAAGCGGCCCGGACCAACATTACTCGCACACTTACAAGAGACCAGTTCCCTTAACTGCAACTTGTTGCGTAGATGGCTGGCAGGTGTCAGTTTCTCTCACTTTAGTTAGATCGGATTCGACATAGGCGGTCCTTGAGAAGGTTGAAAAGCAACTAATGTATCACTGTTGTGGTTTATGCGTAGGTGAGAATTGTTCTTGCTTGATACCTGTAGCAGCCACGTAAAACGTGCAACAACAATTAGAGGGCGTCTAAATTGTTTTTGCAGGGTATGTTATGATGTGATATGGCCAATTACATGATGTGATATATGTAATGTATGAGATGATCATGTGTTGTATAGAATATCACGACTTGCATGTCGATGAGTACGACAACCGGCAGGAGCCATAGGGTTGTCTTTAATTATTGTATGACCTGTGTGTCAATCATTAAGCGCTATGTAATGCTTTACTTTATCGTTAAACGGTAGCAATAGTAGTAGAAGCATGGTGGGCACGACAACCCCGATGACGACACGTTGATGGCGATCAAGATGATGGAGATCATGGTGTCATGCCAGTGACGATGGAGATCATGACGGTGATTTCAAGATGGAGATCAAAAACACAAGTTCATGACCATATCATGTCACTTATGATTTGCATGTGATGTTAATCCTTTTATGCACCTTGTTTTGCTTAGGACGACGGTAGCATTATAAGGTGATCCCTCACTTAATTTCAAGATAAATTGTGTTCTCCCCGAGTGTGCACCGTTGCGAAAGTTCGTCGTGTCGAGACACCACGTGATGATCAGGTGTGATAGACTCTACATTCACATACAACGGGTGCAAGCCAGTGTTGCACATGCGGAACACTTGGGTTAAACTTGACGAGCCTAGCATGTACAGACATGGCCTCGGAACACAAGAGACCGAAAGGTCGAACATGAGTCATATAGTAGATATGATCAACATGATGATGTTCACCATTGAAACCACCTCAACTCACGTGATGATCGGACTTGAGTTGGTGAATTTGGATCATGTATCACTCGAATGACCAGAGGGATGTCAATTTGAGTGGGAGTTCTTAAGTAATATGATTAATTGAACTCATTATCATGAACATAGTCAATAGTGTCTTTGCAAATTATGTTGTAGATTACTTGCTCGCGCTGTAGCTCCCTTGAATTTTTATATGTTCCTAGAGAAATAGAGTTGAAAGATGATGGTAGCAATATTGCGGACTGGGTCTGTGATCTGAGGATTGTGCTCATTGCTGCACAGAAGGCTTATGTCCTTAATGCACCGCTCGGTGCGCCAACCCCTCTAGCGTCGTCTATAGATGTTGTGAACATCTGACAAGCACGTTCTGATGACTACTTGATAGTTTAGTGTGTCATGCATTACGGCTTAGAATTGAGGCTCTGAAACGTTTTCAACGTCACGAAACATATGAGATGTTCTAAGAGCTGAAATTGGGATCTCAGGTCATGCCCGTGTTGTGAGATATGAGATCGCCAACAAGATTCTTTGCCTGCAAGATGAAGGAGAATAGCTCAATCGTTGAGCATGTGCTCAGATTGTCTGGGTGCTACAATCGCTTGAATCGAGTGGGAGTTGATCTTCCAGATAAGATAGTGATTGATATAGTTCTCTAAGTCACCATCACTAAGTTACTAGAACTTCGTGATGAACTGTAATTATTCCAGGGATGGAAATGATGATCCTTAGCTATTCGCGATGTTTGACACCGCGAAGGTAGAAATCAAGAAGGAGCATCAAGTGTTGATGGTTAGTAAAACCACTAGTTTCAAGAAGGGCAAGGGCAAGGAGGCAAACTTCATGGATGGCAAGTCAGTTGCTGCTCCAGTGAAGCAACCCAAAGTTGAACCCAAACCCGAGACTAAGTGCTTCTATTATGAGGAGAGCGGTTGCTGAAGCGGAACAACCCTAGATACTTGGTAGATAAGAAGGCTGGCAACATCGACATAAGTATATTTGATATATGAGTTAATGATGTGTACCTTGCGAGTACTCCTAGTAGCACTTGGGTATTGGATACCGGTTCGGTTGCTAAATGTTAGTAACTTGAAATAAAGCTACGGAGTAAACGGAGAACTAGCTAACGTTGAGGTGACAATGTGTGTTGGAAATGTTTCCAAGGTTGATGTGATCAACATCGCACGCTCTCTCTACCTTCGGGATTAGTGACGAACCTAAATAAATGTTATTTGGTGTTTTGCGTTGAGCATGAACATGATTAGATCGTGTTTATTGCAACATAGTTATTCATTTATGTTAGAGAATAATGGTTATTCTGTTTACATGAATGATACCTTCAATTGTCATGCACCCAGTAAGAATGGTTTGTTGAATCTTGATCGTAGTAATACACATGTTCATAACATTGATGTCAAAAGATACAAAGTTAATAATGATAGTACAACATACTTGTGGCACTGCCGCTAAATGCCATATTGGTATAAATCGCATGAAGAAACTCCATGCTGATGGTTCTTTGGACTCATTCGATTTTGAATCGGGTGAGACATTCGGACCATGCCTCTTGGGCAAGATGACTTAGGACCCCGTGTTCGGTTTAATGGAGCGGGTAAGTGACTTATTGGAAATAATACATGTTGATGTATGCAATCCAATGAGTCTTGTAGCGTGCGGTGGATATCGTTATTTTCTTACCTTCACTGATGATTTGAGTAGATATAGTGTATATTTACTTAATGAAACACAAGTCTGGATTTTTAAAAAGTTCAAGCAAATTCAGAGTGAAGTTTAAGATCATCATGACAAGAAGATAAAAATGTCTGCGATGTGAACGTGGAGGTGAATGTTTGAGTTACGAGTTTGGCATACAACTTTAGACAATGTGAAAGTTGTTTCACAACACACGCCACCTGGAACACCATAGCGTGATGGTGTGTCCGAATGTCATAGTCGTGCTCTATTGGATATGGTGCATGATGTGATATCTCTTATCGTTTTTCTACTATAATTTTGGGGTTATGCATTAGAGACAACAACATTCACTTTAAATAGGGCACCATCTAAATCCGTTGAGATGACACCGTGTGAATTATGGTTTGATAGAAACCTAAGCTATCATTTCTTAATCTTTGGGGCTGCAACGCTTGTGTGGAAGAATGTTTTCACCTAATGAGCTTGAACCCAAAGCGGACAAATGCATATTCATAGAATACCCTAAGAACAGTTGGGTGAACCTTCTATCTCAGATCCAAGCATAAAATGTTTGTTGCTAAAACCGGGTCCTTTCTCGAGGAAAAGTTTCTCTCAAAAGAATTGAGTGGGAGGAATATAGAACTTGATGAGGTTGTTGAACCTTTGTTTCAACGAGAGAGTAGCGCAACGCAGGAAGATGTTTCTGTGAAGCCTATGTTAGTTGAAGAGGAAGTTAATGATGATGATCATGAAGCTTTAGATCAAGTTACTTTCGAACTTCATAGGTCGACAAAGACGTGTACTGCTCTTGAGTGGTATGACAACCCTGTCTTAGAGGTCATGTTGTTGGACAACGATGAACCTACGAGCTATGGAGAAGAAATGATGGGTCCGGATTCCGACAAATGGTTAGAGGCCATGTAATTCGAGAAAGGATCCATGTATGAAAACCAAGTATAGACTTTTGTAGACTTACTCGTTGGACGACAGGTCGTCAAGTACAAATGGACCTTTAAGATGAAGACAGACGCTGATGGTAAATGTCACCATTTATAAAGCTCGACTTGTCACAAAGAAGTTTCTGACAAGTTCAAAGAGTTGACTACGATGAGACTTTCTCACTCGTAGCGATGCTAAAGTCTGTTTGAATTATGTTAGCAATTGCTGCATTTTTCAATTATTAAATTTGGCAGATGGATGACAAAACATCATTTCCTTAACAATTTACTTGAGGAAAGGTTGTATGTGATACAACCAGAAGGTTTTGTCAGTCCTAAGGATGCTAAAAGGTGTGTGAGCTCTAGCAATCCATCTAAGGGCTGGAGCAAGCATCTCGGAGTTGGAATATACACTTTGATGAGGTGATCAAAGTTTTGTAGTTTATACAAAGTTTACGAGAAACTTGTATTTACAATAAAGTGAGTGGGAGCACTATAGAATTTCTGATAAGTATGTGTGGATGACATATTGTTGATCAGAAATAATGTAGAATTTCTGGAAAGCATAAACGGTTGTTTGAAAAGTGATTTTCAAAGGAAGACCTGGATAAAGCTACCTAATTGTTGAGCATCAAGATCTATAGGGATAGATCAAGATGCTTGATGAGACTTTCAATGAGTACATACCTTGAAAAGATTTTGAGAGAGTTCAAAATGGACCAATCAGAGAAAGAGTTTTTGCCTGATTTGTAAGGTGTGAAGTTGAGTGAGACTCAAAGCTCGACAACGGCAGAAGAAAGAGAAAGGACGAACGTCGTCCCCTATGCCTTAGCCATAGGCTCTGTATAGTATGCCATGCTATGTACCGCACTTGTGTGTGCCTTGCCATGAGTCCGTCAAGGGGTACAAGAGTGATCCAGGAGTGGATCACTGGACAACGGTCAAGATTATCCTTAGGAACTAAAAGACTAAGGAGATGTTTCTCGATTATGGAGGTGATAAAGAGTTTGTCGTAAAGAGTTACGTCGATGCAAGCTTTAACACCAATCCGGATGACTCGCAATATCAATCTGGATATGTATAGTGGAGCAGCCATTTCTAATAGTACCAAGTGGAGCGTGGTAGCTGTGTTTACAGTTTGACATAGAGATTTGCAAAGTACACACGGATCTGAATGTCGCAGACCCGTTGACTATAAGACCTCTCTCACATGCAAAGCATGATCGAGCCCCAGGACTCATTGGGTGTTAGATTCATAACAATGCGAATCACATGGTGATGTGAACTAGATTATTGACCCTAGTGCAAGTGGGAGACTATTGGAAATATGCCCTAGAGGCAATAATAAATTAGTTATTGTCATATTTCCTTGTTCATGATAATCGTTTATTATCCATTCTATAATTGCATTGATCGGAGATTTAGATGCATGTGTGGATACATAGACAAAACCATGTCCCTAGTATGCCTCTAATAGACTAGCTCGTTGATCAAAGATGGTTAAGGTTTCCTAGCCATGGACATGAGATGTCATTTGATAACAGGATCACATCATTAGGAGAATGGTGTGATGGACAAGACCCAAACTACAAACGTAGCATATGATTGCGTCAGTTTATTGCTACTGTTTTCTGCATGTCAAGTATCTGTTCCTATGACCATGAGATCATGCAACTCACTGACACCGGATGAGTGCCTTGTGTGAATCAAACGTCACAACGTAACTGGGTGACTATAAAGGTACTCTACAGGTATCTCCGAGGGTGTCCGTTGGGTTGGCATGGATCAAGACTGGGATTTATTACTCCGTGTGACGAAGAGGTATCTCAGGGCCCACTCAGTAATACAACATCACAACAAGCCTTGCAAGCAATGTGACTAAGTGTTAGTCACGAGATCTTGTATTACAGAACGAGTAAAGAGACTTGCCATAACGAGGTTGAACTAGGTATGGATATACCGATGATCGAATCTCGGGGAAGTAATATACAGAAGAACAAAGGGAACATCATACGGGATTAACTGAATCCTTGACACAGAGAGTTGACCGATAAAGATCTTCATAGAATATGTAGGAACCAATATGGGCATCGAGGTCCCGCTATTGGTTATTGACCATAGAGGTGTCTCGGTCATGTCTACATAGTTCTCGAACCCGCAGGGTCTGCACACTTAAGGTTCGGTGACGTTTTGGTAGTATAGAGTTATGTATGGTGGTCACCGAAGGTTGTTCGGAGTCCCAGATAAGATCCCGGATGTCATGAGGAGCTCCAGAATGGTCCGGAGGTAAAGATTGATATATAGGAAGTCCTGTTTTGGTCGCCGGAAAAAGTTTTGGGCTCATCGGTAGTGTACCGGGAGTGCCGGTAGTGTATCGGGGGACCATCGGGAGAGGTATTTCGACCCAAGAGGCTAAATGGTCTGTGGGAGGAGGTAAACCAGCCCTTGGTGGGCTGGCCAAATCTTCCTCCAAGGGCCCATGCGGCTGGAGTGGTTTGATAAGGAAAAAAATCCAAAGGTGGAGAGGTGGAAAGAGTTTCCAAGTGGAAAGGAAGAATCCTACTCCTAATAGGATTGGAGTAGGACTCCTCCACCTCCAATTTCGACCAAACCTTGAGGGTTTGAGGCTGCCTCCTCCCCTCCCTCCCTCCTATATATAGTAGAGGATTTAGAGGAAAAAGCTAACCCTAATAGCAACGTGCTACCTCTCCTCTAGATCGCAGTTTCTTCTCTAGATCGGTTTTCAGCGGTGCTTAGGCGAAGCCCCACTAGAATAGCTCCACCACCATCGCTACAACACCATCGTGCTGCTGGAGAAATCATCTACCTCTCTGCTCCCTCTTGCTAGATCAAGAAGGCGGAGATCGTCATCGAGTTGTATGTGTGCTGAACGCGAAGGTGCCGTCCGTTCGGACCTAGATCGGAAGGACCGTGATCAAGATCGCGAGACGGATCATGATGAGATCGCGGGACGGATCGTGATGGTTTCGCGGGATGGATCATGATTGGATCACGGGACGGATTGTGATGAGATCACGGGACGCTCGGCGATTTGGATCGCGAAGACGTTCGACTACACCAACCGCGTTTCTTAACGCTTCCCGCTTAGCGATCTACAAGGGTATGTAGATCCACTCTCCCTCTCGTAGATTCTCATCACCATGGATAGATCTTGCGTGTGCGTAGGAAATTTTTTGTTTTCCATGCAACGTTCCCCAACAACCATGCCAAATTTCATGTATTTCTAACGAGTTTTGGATTTACAGTAATTTAAAAACCAAGTTTCTCAATGTTTGTGGCTGAGCCAAGACCCCGAGATGTTTGAAATTCATTCATGTATCTTGCAAGGGATCTAAAGATGCATCCATGTACACTTATATGCTTTTCGACCCATTTTCATGCACCAGACCTTGTGATTGTAGTTCAAATTTAAATTATGCACATTAAATGCCTATAAAACTCAATTAATGTATAAAAAGGCCAAACGAACCTTGAATAATTCCATATTTGTCAGAGTCTGGGATCTGCGTCCAAGAACTTCTCCCAGAACAAGGTTCGAACAATGGGGGGCTTTGGTAGTAACTTGCAATACGATGAAAAACACATAAAGATCGACAACAAGCTCACTCTCCCTCACCGAATATGACGGGCACACAGGAGCTACCCAGGTTCGGGCTGCTGATATTCGTGATATGCGTTGGGTTTTCCATGAAGATAAACGGGTAATCGCAACATAGTGTGGGTAAGTATTTCCCTTATTTATGAAGCCAAGGTTTATCGAACCAATAGGAATACCAATCCTCATCCGTCTTTAGCGACTGCACATAAAAGAACAAACAACTTGCACCCTACACCGGCAAGAGGGTTGTGAATCCCCTTGACCTCGTTATTTGCAAGCAAGTGAGTTGTCTATATAATTGTAGATAATAGTAAAGTGCAAAATAAAATAAAAGGTAATAAATAATAGCAAGGTAATGATAGCGTTTGCAAATTTATAAGTGAATAGACCCGGGGGCGCAGAGTTCTCTAGTGGCATCTCTCATAAGCAAAGCATACGGTGGGTAAACGAATTACTATTGGGAAATTGATAGAAAACCGAGTAATTATGTGATGTTCACGGCAGTGATCATGTGTATATATGCATCACATCCATAAGCAAATAGGCTCCATCTATCCGATGGCAAAAGCTCATGGTGACGCCGGCGCAGCGGCCGGAGATGTAGTGGAGCTGCAGGGTGATACGTCTCCAACATATCTATAATTTTTGATTGTGCCATGCTATTATATTATCAACTTTGGATGTTTTATATGCATGAATATGCTATTTTATATTATTTTTGGGACTAACTTATTAACTCAGTGCCCAGTGCCAGTTTCTGTTTTTTTTCCGTGTTTTTGACCTTTTTCAGATAGGAATATCAAACGGAGTCCAAACAGAATAAAACTTTCGCCGTGATTTTTTATGGAAAATATCAAAAATACCAGAAGGAAAAGATACCGGAGAGGAGGCCCGAGGGAGTCACGAGCCTGGGAGACGCGCTCCCCCCTAGGGCGTGGCTAGGGGGCTCGTGACCTCCTCGTGGCCCCTCCTGACTTGTTCTCGACGCCATATGGTCTTATAAATAGATAAACCACCAGAACTAAACCTAGATCGCAAGTTCCGCCGCCGCAAGCCTCCGTAGCCACCAAAAACCAATCGGGAGACCGTTCCGGCATCCTGCCGGAGGGGAATCCATCTCCGGTGGCCATCTTCATCAACACCATTGCCTCTCTGATGATGCGTGAGTAGTTCACTTCAGACCTTCGGGTCCATAGCTAGTAGCTAGATGGCTTCTTCTCTCTCTTTGATCTTCAATACAAAGTTCTCCATGATCTTCATGGAGATCTATCCGATGTAATTCTCTTTTGCGGTGTGTTTGTTGAGATCCGATGAATTGTGGATTTATGATCAGATTATCTATGAATATTATTTGAGTCTCCTCTGATTTCTTATATGCATGATTTCATATCCTTGTAAGTCTCTTCGAGTTATGGGTTTCGTTTGGCCAACTTGATCTATGATTCTTGTAATGGGGTGCTTGGTTTTGGGTTCATACCATGCGGTGTCCTCACCTAGTGACAGAAGGGGTAGCGAAGCACGCATCGTGTTGTTGCCATCAAGCGTAAAAATATGGGGTTTATATCATATTGCATGAATCTATCCCTCTACATCATGTCATCTTGCTTAAAGCATTACTCCGTTTGTTATGAACTTAATACACTAGATGCATGCTGGATAGCGGTCGATGTGTGGAGTAATAGTAGTAGATGCAGATAGTATCGGTCTACTTGTCTCGGACGTGATGCCTATATGTATGATCATTGCCTTAGATATCGTCATGACTTTGCGCGATTCTATCAATTGCTTGACAGTAATTTGTTCACCCACCGTAATACTTGCTATCATGAGAGAAGCCTCTAGTGAACACTATGGACCCCGGGTCTATTTTACATATTATATATTCAGATCTAAATACAAAAACACCAAAAATACCTTGCTGCAATTTTATTTACTTATTTACATTCACCTATTATCACTATCAGATCTCACCTTGCAAGTAATCGTAAAGGGATTGACAACCCCTTTATCGCGTTGGGTGCAAGTTTGTTTGTGTTTGTTCAGGTTTCTTGGTGCCTCATCTTGATACTCCTACTGGATTCATACCTTGGTTCTCAAACTGAGGGAAATACTTATCTCTACTTTGCTGCATCACCCTTTCCTCTTCAGGGGAAAAAACAACACAAGCTCAAGAAGTAGCAGGAAGAATTTCTGGCACCGTTGCCGGGGAGTATTCAAGTGAAGCATATCTACCAAGTACCTATCACAAACTCATCTCTTGCATTTACATTATTTTCCATTTGCCTCTCGTTTTCCTTTCCCCCACTTCTAAAACAAAAATTTACAAAAATATTTGCCTTTCTTTATTTGCCTTTTTCGATCGCCCCTTTCTTTCGCTTGCTTTCCGTTTGCTTGTGTGGGTTAGTCTACTTATCCTTATGGCTAGTCCTATCGCTATGATTGTTACTCCTGAGAGCGAGGTTCTTAACTTTAAAAAAAAATGAGGGAGAAAACTTAAAAGATGCTTGGTATAGAATTTGCAATGCTCAGAGTAGATCTACTCGTAAGCAATCTACTACCGTTCTACTTCGTAATTTTTATGTGGGTATTTCCTCTTGGAATAGGTATGTTCTTGACACCATAGTAGGCGGAAATTTCTTGGGTAGACATACCGTTGATTATTATGGTGCTTTATTAAATTTGGTAGGCTCACCCCCACCCATGGATAATGGAACTACTTTAACTTTGGACCATGTGATGCGTAGGCTTGATATTGAAAATAAAGTTGCTACGATAGAACTCATTGAAAATTTGGATAAAAAGATCCACAATCAAATCACTCAATATGGATCCAAGGTGGGAATGACTTTGAAATATTTAAAGGATAAGGAACCCATAGTTAACGAAAAGCTAGATCATGATTCCGCTAGAATTGGCAAACTAGAGGATGTTATAATCAACTTGGGTTCCGCTTTTGCTGCCATTCAGAACACTCCAAATTTTGCCCACAATAAGGCTACTAAGCTTTTTTATGTTCCTAAAAATAATGGTGAACCACCTAGTAAGACAGATTAAGATCTGAAAATGTTGAGTGTTCACCCTACTTATCTTGATATCTTAAGAGCACCTATCATCACTAAAGATTATCTTTGTTGCTTACCTAGGAGTATAATGATTGATAAAATTAAAGAACTCCCTTATAATGATGAGGTCATGGAACATTTTCCTAGAAAGATAATAAAATTGCCTTATGAATCTATTATGAGAGCTACTTATGGTTTGAGCACTAAAGATGACAATACTTGATTCTATTGCCTTATGCCTAGCTAAGGGCGTTAAACGATAGCGCTTGTTGGGAGGCAACCCAATGAATAGATTTATTTTTGCTTTTTAATTTATGTTTTGTTGAGTTCACACCATCATGATTCTGTTATGATTGTGTTTTTTATGTTTTAATTAGTGTTCGTGCCAAGTAGAACCTTTATGATTAGTTTTGGTGATAGTTGTTTAATCATGCTGAAAAAAGATAGAAACTTTGTGCTCATGAAATTATTTTTCATTCCTATCCAGAAAGAGATTTTGAGTTGATTATTTTTGATTCTGATTTATATGCAAATTTCCCTAATTTTAATAATTGATTCAGAATTTTTGAGTTATCATAGGTATACGAAATTTACAGATTGCTACAGACTATTCTGTTTTTAACAGATTCTATTTTTGTTGCGTTGATTTCTTATTTTGATGAAACTATAGTTAGTATCGGGGGGTACGATCCATGGAAAAGTGAGAATACAGTAATATAACATCAATATAAATGGAAATTAAAGTTTACTACAGTACACAAAAAGTTGGTGGTTTGTTTTCTTATGCTAATGCTATCACGAGTTTCTGTTTAAGTTTTGTGTTGTGAAGTTTTCAAGTTTTTGGTGATGTTCTTATGGACAATGGAATAAAGAGTGGAAAGAGCCTAATCTTGGGGATGCCCAAGGCATCCCAAGCCAAATTCAAGGACACCAAAAAGCCTAAGCTTGGGGATGCCCCGGGAAGGCATCCCCTCTTTCGTCTTCAATCCATCGGTAACGTTACTTGGAGCTATATTTTTATTCACCACATGATATGTGTTTTGCTTGGAGTGTCGTATATTATAGGAGTCTTTGCTTTTTGTTTTATCACAATCATCCTTGCTGCACACATTTTGAGAGGGACATGCACTCATCGTGAATTTTTTAGAATACTCAATGAGCTTCACTTATATCTTTTGAGTTAGACAATTTAGCTCACATGTGCTTCACTTATATCTTTTGAGATTTGTAATTTTGCTCCCCTGTACTTCACTTATATCTTTTGAGCTTGATAATTTTGCTCTAGTGCTTCACTTAAATCTTTGTAGAGCACGACGGTGT
Organism: Hordeum marinum; assembly: GCA_022496015.1. NCBI lineage: Eukaryota > Viridiplantae > Streptophyta > Magnoliopsida > Poales > Poaceae > Hordeum > Hordeum marinum. Next base: position 516,604,015 of record CM039673.1, read on the forward strand.
CATATTCTGTAGAAACAAAAACTCTCGAATCTTCACTTATATCATTTTGAGAGTGCTCTCTCTAAGTAACTTGGTAATTGGCATGTGTTATGAAATTAATCCTAAATATGATAGGCATACAAAGAGGATATAATAAAAAAATCATATTCAAGTGCATTGATTAGTAAGAGAAGTTTGATTCCTCGCAATTAGTTTTGAGATATGGAGGTGGTAATATTAGAGTTATGATAGTAGGGTGTTGTGAATCTAGAAATACTTGTGTTGAGGTTAGTGATTCCCATAGCATGCACGTATGGTGAACCGCTATGTTAGGAAGTCGGAGCATAATTGATTTATTGATTGTCATCCTTTGTGTGGCGGTCGGGATCACGCGATGGTTAACTCCTACCAACCCTTCCCCTAGGAGTATGCGTTTAACACTTTGTTTCGATTACTAATAAAACTTTCGCAATAAGTATATGAGTTCTTCATGACTAATGTGAGTCCATGGTATAGATGCACTTTCACCTTTCCACTACCCTCTCTAGTACCGCGCAACTTTCGCCGGTGCACAAACCCACCATATGCCTCCCTCAAAACAGCCACCATATCTACCTATTATGGGATTTTCATAGCCATTCCGAGATATATTGCCATGCAACTTCCACCATTCCGTCTCATGACATCTGCCATCACTTTAATTCATATATTCATTATTGTTCTAAGTATCGAGTTGTAAGTAAATAAAAGTGTGATGATCATCATTATTAGAGCATTGTCCCATGTGAGGAAATAAAAAAAGGAGGCCAAAGAGCCCAAATAAATAAAAAGAGGCCGAAGAGCCCAAATAAAAGAGAGAGGCCAAAGAGCCCAAACAAAAAATGAGAGAAAAAGAGAGAAGGGAGAATGCTACTATCTTTTACACACTTGTGCTTCAAAATAGCACCATGTTCTTCATGATAGAGAGTCTCTTGTTTTGTCACTTTCATATGCTAGTGGAAATTTCCATTATGTAACTTGGCTTGTATATTCCAATGATGGGCTTCCTCAAATTGCCCTAGGTCTTCGTGAGCAAGCAAGTTGGGTGCACACTCACTAGTTTTTATTTTTGAGCTTTCATACACTTATAGCTCTAGTGCATCTGTTCCATGGCAATCCCTACTCATTCACATTGATATATATTGATGGGCATCTCCACAGCCCATTGATACGCTGAGTCGATGTGACCATCTCCTCCTTTTTGCCTCACAACCTCCACCACACTCTATTCCACCTATAAGTGCTATATCCATGGCTCACGCTCATGTATTGCGTGAGAGTTGAAAAAGTTTGAGAAAGTAAGAGTGCGGAAACAATTACTTGGCCAATACCGAGGTTGTGCATGATTTAAATTCGTTGTGTGGGGATGATGGAGCATAGCCAGACTATATGATTTTGTAGGGATAACTTTCTTCGGCCTTGTTATTTCAAAAGTTCATGATTACTTTGCTATTATACTTGAAGTATTATTGTTTTCATGTCAATATCAAAATATTATTTTGAATCTTATGGATCTGAACATTCATGCCACAATAAAGAAGTTACATAGTAAAAATATGTTAGGTAGCATTCCACATCAAAAATTCAGTCTTTATCACTTCCCTACTCGAGGACGAGCAGGAGTTAAGCTTGGGAATGCTTGATATGTCTCCAACGTATCTATAATTTTTGATTGTGCCATGCTATTATATTATCAACTTTCGATGTTTTATATGCATGAATATGCTATTTTATATTATTTTTGGGACTAACTTATTCACTTAGTGCCCAGTGCCAGTTTTTGCTTTTTCCGTGTTTTTGACCTTTTTTAGATAGTAATATCAAACGGAGTCCAAACGGAATAAAACATTCGCCATTTTTATGGAAAATATTAAAAATACCAGAAGGAAAAGATACCGGAGAGGAGGCCCGAGGGAGTCACGAGCCTAGGAGGCGCGCCCCCTAGGGCGCGGCTAGGGGGCTCGTGACCTCCTCGTGGCCCCTCCTGACTTGTTCTCGAGGCCATACGGTCTTATAAATAGAGAAACCACCAGAACTAAACCTAGATCGCAAGTTTTGCTGCCGCAAGCCTCCGTAGCCACCAAAAACCAATCGGGAGACCGTTCCGGCATCCTGCCGGAGGGGAATCCATCTCCGGTGGCCATCTTCATCAACACCATTGCCTCTCCAATGATGCGTGAGTAGTTCACTTCAGACCTTCGGGTCCATAGCTAGTAGCTAGATGGCTTCTTCTCTCCCTTTGATCTTCAATACAAAGTTCTCCATGATCTTCATGGAGATCTATCCGATGTAATTCTCTTTTGCGGTGTGTTTGTTGAGATCCGATGAATTGTGGATTTATGATCAGATTATCTATGAATATTATTTGAGTCTCCTCTGATTTCTTATATGCATGATTTCATATCCTTGTAAGTCTCTTCGAGTTATGGGTTTCGTTTGGCCAACTTGATCTATGATTCTTGCAATGGGGTGCTTGGTTTTGGGTTCATACCATGCGGTGTCCTCACCTAGTGACAGAAGGGGTAGCGAAGCACGCATCGTGTTGTTGCCATCAAGCGTAAAAATATGGGGTTTATATCATATTGCATGAATCTATCCCTCTACATCATGTCATCTTGCTTAAAGCGTTACTCCGTTTGTTATGAACTTAATACACTAGATGCATGCTGGATAGCGGTCGATGTGTGGAGTAATAGTAGTAGATGCAGATAGTATCGGTCTACTTGTCTCGGACGTGATGCCTATATGTATGATCATTGCCTTAGATATCGTCATGACTTTGCGCGATTCTATCAATTGCTTGACAGTAATTTGTTCACCCACCGTAATTTCTTCTCTAGATCGGTTTTCAGCGGTGCTTAGGTGAAGCCCCACTAGAATAGCTCCACCACCATCGCTACAACACCATCGCGCTGCTGGAGAAATCATCTACCTCTCTGCTCCCTCTTGCTAGATCAAGAAGGCGGAGATCGTCATCGAGTTGTATGTGTGCTGAACGCGAAGGTGCCGTCCGTTCGGACCTAGATCGGAAGGACCGTGATCAAGATCGCGAGACGGATCATGATGAGATCGCGGGACGGATCGTGATGGTTTCGCGGGATGGATCATGATTGGATCACGGGACGGATTGTGATGAGATCACGGGACGCTCGGCGATTTGGATCGCGAAGACGTTCGACTACACCAACCGCGTTTCTTAACGCTTCCCGCTTAGCGATCTACAAGGGTATGTAGATCCACTCTCCCTCTCGTAGATTCTCATCACCATGGATAGATCTTGCGTGTGCGTAGGAAATTTTTTGTTTTCCATGCAACGTTCCCCAACAACCATGCCAAATTTCATGTATTTCTAACGAGTTTTGGATTTACAGTAATTTAAAAACCAAGTTTCTCAATGTTTGTGGCTGAGCCAAGACCCCGAGATGTTTGAAATTCATTCATGTATCTTGCAAGGGATCTAAAGATGCATCCATGTACACTTATATGCTTTTCGACCCATTTTCATGCACCAGACCTTGTGATTGTAGTTCAAATTTAAATTATGCACATTAAATGCCTATAAAACTCAATTAATGTATAAAAAGGCCAAACGAACCTTGAATAATTCCATATTTGTCAGAGTCTGGGATCTGCGTCGAAGAACTTCTCCCAGAACAAGGTTCGAACAATGGGGGGCTTTGGTAGTAACTTGCAATACGATGAAAAACACATAAAGATCGACAACAAGCTCACTCTCCCTCATCGAATATGACGGGCACACAGGAGCTACCCAGGTTCGGGCTGCTGATATTCGTGATATGCGTTGGGTTTTCCATGAAGATAAACGGGTAATCGCAACATAGTGTGGGTAAGTATTTCCCTTATTTATGAAGCCAAGGTTTATCGAACCAATAGGAATACCAATCCTCATCCGTCTTTAGCGACTGCACATAAAAGAACAAACAACTTGCACCCTACACCGGCAAGAGGGTTGTGAATCCCCTTGACCTCGTTATTTGCAAGCAAGTGAGTTGTCTAGATAATTGTAGATAATAGTAAAGTGCAAAATAAAATAAAAGGTAATAAATAATAGCAAGGTAATGATAGCGTTTGCAAATTTATAAGTGAATAGACCCGGGGGCGCAGAGTTCTCTAGTGGCATCTCTCATAAGCAAAGCATACGGTGGGTAAACGAATTACTATTGGTAAATTGATAGAAAACCGAGTAATTATGTGATGTTCACGGCAGTGATCATGTGTATATATGCATCACATCCATAAGCAAATAGGCTCCATCTATCCGATGGCAAAAGCTCATGGTGACGCCGGCGCAGCGGCCGGAGATGTAGTGGAGCTGCAGGGTGATACGTCTCCAACATATCTATAATTTTTGATTGTGCCATGCTATTATATTATCAACTTTGGATGTTTTATATGCATTAATATGCTATTTTATATTATTTTTGGGACTAACTTATTAACTCAGTGCCCAGTGCCAGTTTCTGTTTTTTTTCCGTGTTTTTGACCTTTTTCAGATAGGAATATCAAACGGAGTCCAAACAGAATAAAACTTTCGCCGTGATTTTTTATGGAAAATATCAAAAATACCAGAAGGAAAAGATACCGGAGAGGAGGCCCGAGGGAGTCACGAGCCTGGGAGACGCGCTCCCCCCTAGGGCGTGGCTAGGGGGCTCGTGACCTCCTCGTGGCCCCTCCTGACTTGTTCTCGACGCCATATGGTCTTATAAATAGATAAACCACCAGAACTAAACCTAGATCGCAAGTTCCGCCGCCGCAAGCCTCCGTAGCCACCAAAAACCAATCGGGAGACCGTTCCGGCATCCTGCCGGAGGGGAATCCATCTCCGGTGGCCATCTTCATCAGCACCATTGCCTCTCTGATGATGCGTGAGTAGTTCACTTCAGACCTTCGGGTCCATAGCTAGTAGCTAGATGGCTTCTTCTCTCTCTTTGATCTTCAATACAAAGTTCTCCATGATCTTCATGGAGATCTATCCGATGTAATTCTCTTTTGCGGTGTGTTTGTTGAGATCCGATGAATTGTGGATTTATGATCAGATTATCTATGAATATTATTTGAGTCTCCTCTGATTTCTTATATGCATGATTTCATATCCTTGTAAGTCTCTTCGAGTTATGGGTTTCGTTTGGCCAACTTGATCTATGATTCTTGCAATGGGAGAAGTGCTTGGTTTTGGGTTCATACCGTGCGGTGTCCTCACCTAGTGACAGAAGGGGTAGCGAGGCACGCATCATGTTGTTGCCATCAAGGGTAAAAAGATGGGGTTTATATCATATTGCATGAATCTATCCCTCTAAATCATGTCATCTTGCTTAAAGCATTACTCCGTTTGTTATGAACTTAATACACTAGATGCATGCTGGATAGCGGTCGATGTGTGGAGTAATAGTAGTAGACGCAGACAGTATCGGTCTACTTGTCTCGGACATGATGCCTATATGTATGGTAATTGCCTTAGATATCGTCATGACTTTGCGCGATTCTATCAATTGCTTGACAGTAATTTGTTCACCCACCGTAATACTTGCTATCATGAGAGAAGCCTCTAGTGAACACTATGGACCCCGGGTCTATTTTACATATTATATATTCAGATCTAAATACAAAAACACCAAAAATACCTTGATGCAATTTTATTTACTTATTTACATTCACCTATTATCACTATCAGATCTCACCTTGCAAGTAATCGTAAAGGGATTGACAACCCCTTTATCGCGTTGGGTGCAAGTTTGTTTGTGTTTGTTCAGGTTTCTTGGTGCCTCATCTTGATACTCCTACTAGATTGATACCTTGGTTCTCAAACTGAGGGAAATACTTATCTCTACTTTGGTGCATCACCCTTTCCTCTTCAAGGGAAAAACCAACGCAAGCTCAAGAAGTAGCACAGGGCGCGGTGACCGCGGATGAAGTGAAGGACGTTAGCGGCGTCCACGGCGGTGCGGGGAAACTCGCAACCGCTACGGATGTGGAGAAGGAGGTAGCGGGCTCCGCCTCAATGCTACAGAAGGTGACGGCGTCGAGCGGCGCAGTCCATCCCGATACCCTCGATGCGCAACCTGGCGAGGAGCAGGAGGTATTTGCACTTGCTTTAGGATATTCGCTTGTAGAGTTAGTTGCATTGATTAGATTGTGATTCATATGGTAGTTCAGATGGTTAGAGTAGTTGGTTTGACAGATGGGCCGGGGTTTTCTGTATTGGGGGGATTGGGTTTTTGTACTAGGGTTTTTTGGATTACATTCTTTGCAAAAATGCTAGATAGATCTGTATGAGAGATAGGGATCTCTGTACTTCAATGCTACACAGATGTATGCTTATTAGATTTTGTTTTTAATGCTCACAGATTGGTTTTTTTAATGCTACAGACATGTATGCTTATTAGATTGGGTCTCTATTAGATTTGTTTTTGAATGCTACTCAGATTGGGGTTTTGAACGTCATATGCCCAAATGGAATCCATTGATTAAGAAGTTATTTGATTCATTAGTATATAAATTTGCCCACAATATGTACTTATATTAGCTCTGTTGTTCAATGTGTGTGCATGATAACGGACGATGCAAATAGGATCATAGTATATTAGCCCTATGATCAATGTAAAGTGCATATCCAAATTTTCAATGGGATGTAATTGTATATTCGGGAGGATGATGGTTGGGGAAAAAGAGGAAGCTGGACCTTACTGACTTCAAGGACCCATACGATCCAGGGTATTGGATCGACCAAGAGTGTGAGGTAAGCCTGCTAGAAATTTAGATTGTTCATTTACCCTAGTTCCTTTGACATGGTGTATATGAAACTATAATGTATATATCTAAATTAATTTGTGTGTGCAGTACATCTCTGGAAAAGATGTGGATGTGGAAAACTTCAAGTCCTTCAAAGTGAAGGAAGAGGAGAAGATCAGGGCCAAGGGAGATGATTACTACTACAAGAGCAGGACCAAAATTTGGCCCTGCCCCTACTGCACTACCAAGGCAAACCAAAGTCTGGCCGCTTCGTTTACCTTATAGCTCATGCAGAAGATGTAGCCATCCACGGCGAGGACTACAAGATCAGGGGCCAGCATGCTGCCCTCGCGAAAGTCCTGACTCCCATTCCCAACTAATTGATGATGTGATGATGTGTTTTAATGTGAATTTTGTGTGTTTGGTTGTTTGGGAACTTTATCTGTGAACTGGATGTGTTCTATGGATGGTATGGTACTATGTGGTCTTCTATATATGCATGTCGCTATCTATATTTCTTATTTGTGTGTTTTTAAATTTGTCTGCTATGATTTGTTTCAGTGTTTATTTTCCAAGTTTAGGTGCTGCAATGATCACACATGTTGTTTCAGCATCATTTATCAAATATTCCAATAACAAAGCAAAAAACAAAATTTGAATGAAGATGTAATGATTTTTCTAATAAAGGAGTACAAAAATTATTCGTCTCATGTTTTATAATCAAATGCATGCTTTTTCCCCACCAGCATGTCTTATTATCTGATGTTTTGAACGGACATTCGACGGGATAGTATAAATTTAAGAAAATGCAAAGAAAACCTTGACAAACTATCTATGTTTGTGTAGGAGATCATGTGTGCAAAATTTGAGGTGATTTAGAGGAGGTCAAAGAAATTTGAATTTGAAAAATGTGCTCCAAATGAGCTCACAGACTAGGGTAAACAACCCATTTGTAATCAAGTTTTTTTGGACCTACTCTAAATGAGCCAAATGTTTTTTATTAACACGTATTCAATCTATATAGTGTAGATTTGAAGTCTCGCTATTTTTTAATTAATCTTCATATTTTTACATTTTCTTTTGAAAATAATATGCTTTAATATAAAAGCTATTAAAAACACGTTTAAAATATGAAAATGGAAAACTAAGTTCAGATCCTTCTTATTCACTTTGAAATAAAGCTTTGGTGATTTTTTTGATTTTTTAAATTTTTTCAGTCCCTATAGGTAACCCTACCTACTCTCCTTGAACTCTATGAAATCTTGTACGTGATAGCTTATATGTGTGAAGGTTTTCTCATGAAAATGACCATATACCAAGTTTAAGATTTTTGCTTGGTAACATGTCACATAAGACAACATTGTGCGCAGGTTTTATATTTTTTTGATTTTTTTAAATTAATGGTGCTCATTTGACCTCAATCATGCCAGCTAGGGTTTTTTCATGAAAATGAGCATAGACCAAGTTTAGTATTTTTCCTCGTTAGTGTGTCTTATAAAACGATGAACGACGAAGGTTTCATATTTTTTTGATTTTTTTAAATTAGTTATGCTTAGTCAAAGCCTTCGAAACCCCGTTGATCAGCTCAAACCCCCTCTAAACCCCGCGGGGTTTCGCCTAACCCTAGCTCCGAACGTCAGCCGTCCGATCATACTCTAGCATTGTCGGATCACAAGGACGGATCCGCATCGTTGGATCGTGGGGCAATCCGCGAGAGGCGATCCTATTGGTTGTGCTCGGCTGTTCGCCCACCACTCACTCCGTGAAAAAATGGATCATGTCCGTCGAATTGTTATTGGGCCCAAAAGGAAACCAAGCTCTGGTTGGGCCGTCGAATTGCGTCATTTTTTCACATCGTTTGCTCTGTTTTTTGTGAACGTACTGGCTCTGTTTCTTGGTTGCATCGTTTGACATTACACAACAATTCACATTGTGTAGAAAATTTAGTTCTTTTTGTTCTATACAAATGCAAAATGACCAAATTTATAAGGGCCAAATTTATATTTATCATGCAAAATGGCCACAAACTATTCAAAAATTCTCTCTTTTTGTTCATATAGCATACTTTTTGGGATTTTTTGACGTATTTGTTCATATAATATGTATGACCACGGATTCCCACGCGTGCAATTAGCTTCTTTTTATTCTTCTTTTCAAACCACCGTTTCCCACGCGTGTACACTCCCGATGCTGCGGTGGGTTTGAAAACGGGCTACTTCACATTTGACCCCGTTATTGACACGGCCAAATAACACATAGCACTATGGCTATTTAAGCCACCCTCTACCTCTGCCATCCCTCATCCATCTCCCATCCTCTGCCATTTTCCCTTCTTGCTCTTCGCCCCTTCTCCTTTTTCTGCACATCTCGCAGCCATGCAGTACACCGGATCAACCTACTGCTTCCCACCCACCGTGCCGGAGAGGCTCTACCCTACCGGCGTGTACGTTGAGCGCACACTACGTGTGTGGGCGATATCAAGGTGGAGGACTGCAAGGAACTTCACCGAGTTCTTCCTCGGGGCCGGCTACAGACACCTCCCGCGGGGATCTCCAACGATGTTCCGCATCGAGGAGGTCATCCAAAACGGGGTGGTGGTTGCTCTCGTTGCCCACTTCACCAACACATTCGACGCCTTCTACCTCCGCGGCCGGGTGTTTTGGTGTGGCTGCGAGTTCATCGCTTTCACCACCCACAACATGTTTACGGAGTACACCAACATCTTCCCCAATGCGTCGCGCATGCACACTCTTTTGTACCCCATTGACAACGCCCCGGAGGAGCAGTGAAGGGTGCACGAAGGAGGAGCGAGGTGGAGAAGGCGGCGGCTAGGACTCTAAACCCTCTATCTGTTTTTTTAATCTATGTTATGTTAATTAAGTTGTAATTGAACTATGTTGGAGATATGAGCTTGTTGGCCCTTTTATTAAGTTCTATTATTAAGTTTTCTATCTATTCTATTATTATGTTCTTGCTAGTTTGAAATATGTGATCGTGCTATGGGCTTGTTGGCCCTATCTACATATTTGTTGATTGTTTTCTTAGAGAGCTCGCTTTGTTAGTTACCACCTAGTGCATGCAGCCACAATGAAAAGGCTGAAACTGGTCGTAAAAATGATGCTCTAAATCGAGGAGACAAGCGTGCGAGAAGAGAGTAACCAGCAGCAGCGACCGTCACTACATCCGTGGCGGTTGGCACGCACGAAAGCGGCTCGGTCAGTGCATCGTGGCGACACGCATCGGCGCATGCAGGCTCAGTTGGTGCATACAGGCTCGATCGACATGGCGGCGCGCATCGACCCATGCAGGCAGGCTTGCTGGGTGCATGCATAGCAGGTTTCTGTCGTGGCGGCGCGCGCATGCGGTTTAATGCGAGGGATGGCCCAACAAAACCACGGCCCAACGAAACCATGGTCGAACAGCAACACCGCCCAACGCAGGTCCAACGGGTCACACAGTCCACCGTGGCCCCACTTGTCAGAGTTAACGGTCAAGCCATTGACCCGACGGCAACGTCCGTTGTGACCTGTTCTGAGGGTTTCGGGCAATGAAGTGGGGGAAAACTGAGCAAAAGTTAAGAGCTCGGGGATGAATGAGTAGAGCTAAGGAACCAGGGGCACAGATGTAAAAAACCCTAAGAAATATCAATCTAGTTGGCCAAACTATCTTAATAGATCGGAGAGCAGACTCAAATACTTTTCATGAATAATCTGAACATAAACTCACAATTCATTGGATCCCAACAAACACACCATACAAAGGGATTACATCGGATAGATATAGGCAAAGATGCCATGAACATTGTATTGAAGATCGAAAGACAGACAGACAGACAGACAGACACACACACACAGAGATTGCCATCTACGTACTACCTACGAACCCGTACGTCTATGGTGAACTACTCACACATCATGGTGAGGGCAGCAAGGTTGATGAAGAGGTCCTCTGTGATCGATCTCCCCTCCGGCAGGGTGCCGGAACAGAGAGTAGATGGCGCGCCGATCCGTCCTGATCCTCGTTCATCGAAGTGGCAACCATTGGGGAACTTGCTTTTTAAAGGGCAATAGACGCTGTCCCCTAATCACCAGAAATGAAATTGTGCCTGCCGTGCCTAATAGCACGACCCCTGTCATCTTCCTTCAAGCAGGTGCGCCACCCACGTGATGGGCACGAGGCCCAGCGGCCGGTGCCGCGTGCCAGACTTGGTGAGGCCGCCATGTGGGAGGAGCCTCGTGAGGCTACCTGACGCTAGGTGGTCTTGGCAAGGCTTGTACCGTCGGCAAGGGGCCTGATGATACATACCCCTTGTGCGACAGCTTCCTCTGAGTGGACGGGGCAGGGCCGTCTTCCTTGGGCCGGCCTGTGCATCGCCCCCAGGCGAACGACAGACGGACCGTGGTACCCTGGGTCCCACTTGGCCGACAGTGTTTTAGCACGACACTCCTATTGGTCTATGTTGCCCGTAGAAGAAGTTCAAGGCGAGAAGAGGCAGTAGATGTCGTTTCGCCCACATAATGTGGCGCGTTCCCTATCGGAACCACAAAGCTTCAAATGATAGAAGTGAAGCATGAGAGTTTAATTATTTCTACAAAAGATATGCCCATGCTCTAACAAATATAAGTGTAGTAAAAGAGAATTCTACAAATGGCAGTTTTCTATGTGTAGAGAAACAGACAATCCAAACTTCAAATGATATAAGTGAAGCACATGAAGCATTCTATAAAGCCATACTCAAAAGATATAAGTGAAGTGCATGAAGCATTCTATAAATAAACCAAGGACTTTCTCATACCAGCATGGTGCATTATTAAAATAAAATAAAAAGCACATGATGCTCCAAGATTTACGAATATCATGTGACGAATAAAAATATAGTTCCAAGTAAAATTACCGATGGTTGTTAGAAGAAAGAGGGGATGCCTTCCGGGGAATCCCCAAGCTTAGTTTCTTGGGAGTCCTTGAATATTACCTTGGGGTGCCTTGGGCATCCCCAATCTTAGTCTCTTTCCACTCCTTATTCCTTTATCCATCGCGATCTCACCCAAAACTTGAAAACTTCAATCACACAAAACTTAACAAAACCCTCATGAGATCTGTTAGTATAATAAAGCAAATTACCACTTTAAGTACTGTTGCAAACCAATTCATATTATGTTTTTGCATTGTAGCTACTGTATTATAATTTTTCCATGGCTTATACCACTGATACAATCGATAGTTTCATCAAAACGAGCAAAACAATGCATCAAAAACAGAATCTGTCAAAAACAAGACAGTCTGTAGTAATCTGGACATTCACCATACTTCTGTAACTCTAAAAATTCTGAAAAATTAGGGAAAAAATAAACAAGTTTCATATCAGTAGTCTGTATAAAATTCAGAAACTTTTGACATTCCAGTAAAAAAATGTAAATTCACGCACTATAGCCAAATTTTCTGTTTTTGCATTGCACACACCAAACAAGCAATCTAATCATCCTAAAGGCAAATCTTGGCACATTATTTTTATAATACAATGGATTTATACAAGGGGATAGTTGGTTTTATCGAAAAGTTTCCGTAATTAAGATTGTCAAGGTTTCCATGGGCATGAACAAAGTTCAAGGCTAGCTCCCACTTTCACAATGCTCATCTCTCTCACTTTCACTTTTCTTTTTGAAAAGGTTTTATGTTCCCTTCTTTACTTTTTTGTTTTTAAACTATATAAAAGCACACAACAGAATTAAATGAATCTCTACAACTTCTGGGTTATCTCCCTGGAAGCGCTTTATTTAAAGCCATTAAGCTAGGCATAAAGTGCTCAAGTAATGGATCTACCAGGATCCCAAGGTATATCAAAGTCAATTTTAATTAACAATGATTTGTAATTTAGTATTGGGCACAAATTAATATATATCATGCAATTACTAAGTCTAACTCTCTTCCTATGTATCGGCATATCATAAAAGAACAATTCATGCACACAAAGTAAAGGCCAATGCATAGCATAAGCAGTTTGTTGCAATTTTATCATATTGGAAGCATACAGAGGTGGAGATGTATTTCCTCTCATAATAATTGCAAGTAGGAGCATCAAGCATATGCATATTATATCTATCAAAATCATCATGTGTAATAGTAAAAGGCAACCCATCTATATAATCCTTAATAAGTGCAAACTTCTCCGATATAGTGTAGTTGGGAGAATTCAAAAAGATAATAGGGCTATCATGTGTGGGTGCAATAGAAACATTTCATTCTTGACATAAGGAACTATAGCAAGTTCATCTCCATAAGCATAATTCATATTGGCATCATGGCCACAAGCATAGCAAGCATCAAGTTTATCAAAAAGGGATATTTCTAATGAATCCAAGAGATCATAGCAATCAACATAGCGTAAATCCTTCGGTAAGCACGAAGAGAAATTAAACAATGTATGGGTTGAAGAGTTACTCTCATTAGAAGGTGGGCACGGGTAGCTAATCTGCTCTTCCTCCTTTTGTTCTTCTCTCTCCTCCTCATCTTTTTCATCTAACGAGCTCACAGTTTCAGCAATTTCTTCTTCCATAGTTTCCTGCAAAATATTAATCTTTTCTTGGACAGCGGAGGAGTCCTCAATATATGGCTTAACATAAGCATTAGAAGCATAGTTTTCATAGAAATATTTAAGAATGGCAAAACTTTCAGATTTGTAAAGAGTAGCATCATACTTTTCAATTAAAGAAGCAATTTCATAGGCACCCTTAAAAGCAAAAAATTCTTCAATTTCCTCAATATCATAGTAATTACAAACACCCTTGGCATAAGCAGATATGATTCCATTATCCTTAAACTCACGTTGGCAGAGAAGGTGTTTTTTAGGGTCTTCAGAACAACAAGTAAAATCATAAATTTCGCATAAATTCCAAGCATGGCATTGCAAACTATTAATATCATGCCATAAAAGTTTCCCTTTTTGAGATAAGCGGTGTCACACATCATAATCATGCTCATTTAATGATTTTCCCTCAACTAAGCTAGTTGGGGTTTCAACACGAGCACAAACGGATCGAAGATGATCCAAATAATATTCTTCGGTAGTACGAAACACTAGTGGTTCCTCAACTTTTGGAGCAGCAAGTACATCTATTTTTTTGGTATTTTGCGTTTCCTACCCATATCTAAAGATAGGGAATGACTTAGAACAACAAATAAAAATCTACTTAGTGATAAAGCAAACAGGCACACATGAGAATATTCACCCCACGCCATTGCTCCCCAGGAATGGCGCCAGAAAAAGCTCTTGATAACCCACAAGTATAGGGGATCAGTTGTAGCCTCTTTCGATAAGTAAGAGTGTCAAAACCAACGAGGATCTAAAGGTAGAACAAATATCCCCTCAAGTTCTATCGACCACCGATACAACTCTACGCACGCTTAACGTTCGCTTTACCTAGAACAAGTATGAAACTAGAAGTACTTTGTAGGTGTGATAGGATAGGTTAGCAAGAAAATAAAGAGCATGGAAATAAAAACTAGGGGCTGCTAAGATAAATAAACAACTAAGTTAGTTTAACGAGTGTGGAAAAGTGGTGGTAGGAGTTGCGGAATTGTCCCTAGGCAATTGATAACTAGACCGGTAATCATTATTGCAATTTTATATGAGGGAGAGGCATAAGCTAACATACTTTCTCTACTTGGATCATATGCACTTATGATTGGAACTCTAGCAAGCATCCGCAACTACTAAAGATTATTAAGGTAAAACTCAACCATATCATTATAATGTGTCAATTCCTCTTTATTCCCATACGCAAACAACCTACTTACTCGGGTCTATGTTTCTATCACTCATGCCACCCACCATAAGCGAATCATAAGCATATTGCAAACCCTACAGTGGGGAATCCCTCATTCTTGTGCGACACGGAGAGCACTATAGGACAGCACCAATAATGAAACATGCAACTCAAACCAATCGTGATCATCAATCAACCAATAGGACAAAATAGATCTACTCAGACATCATAGTATGGCAACACATCATTGGATAATAATATGAAGCATAAAGCACCATGTTCAAGTAGAGGGTACAGAGGGTTGCGGGAGAGTGGGCCTCTTTAGATAGATGGGGGAAGGTGATGGAGGTGTTGGTGAAGATGACGGAGTTGTTGGAGTAGATCGCCGTCACGATGATGGCCCCGGCGGCGTTCCGATGGCACCGGGAGAGAGAGAGGGAGAGAGCCCCCCTCATTCTTCTTCTTCCTTGACATCCTCCCTAAATGGGAGAAAGGTTTACCTTCTGTTCCATGGCCTCCATGGCGGCGGAGGGGCGAGAGCCCCTACGAGATTGGATCTCTCTCTCTTTGTTTCCTTCTGTTTCTGCGCTCCCAGATTTCGGCCTTTCATCGTTTCTTAAATATCTGGAGATCTGTAACTCCGATCGGGCTGAAATTTTGAGGGGATCTTTATCCAAAAATTAGGTTTCCTGCGGCCAAAGGACACCTCCAACCAACCTAAGGGGTGACCACAAGCCCTCTGGGCGCGCCCTACCCCCAAGGGTGCACTTGGCAGGCTTGTGGGCCCCTCGGGCACCACCTTCTGTTGATTCCACTTCCCAAAATTCATATATATTCCAAAAAAATCTCTGTAAGTTTTTATCCCGTTTGTAGTTCGTTTGATATGGATTTTCTGCGAAAAAACATGCAACAAACAAGAACTGTCACTGGGCACTGGATCAATATGTTATTCCCAAAAATAGTATAAAAAGTTGCCAAAAGTATATGAAAGTTGTAGAATATTGGCATGAAACAATCAAAAATTATAGATACGATGGAGACGTATCAAGGCGCAAGATGACATTGGCAATGTCATGTCACTTTACGATTTGCATGTGATGTTTATCATGTTTTTGCATCTTATTTTCTTAGAACGACGGTAGCATAAATAAGATGATCCCTCACTAAAATTTCAAGAAATGTGTTCCCCCTAAATGTGCACTGTTGTGAAGGATCGTTGTTTCAAAGCACCATGTGATGATCGGGTGTGATAGATTCTAATGTTCGCATACAACAGGTGTAAGCCAGATTTACACACGCGAAACACTTAGGTTGACTTGACGAGCCTAGCATGTACAGACATGGCCTCAGAACATGAGAGATCGAAAGGTCGAACATGAGTCATATGGTAGATGCGATCAACATGGAGATGTTCACCATTGATGACTAGTCCGTCTCACGTGATGATCAGACACGGCCTAGTCGATATGAGTCATGTATTACTTAGATGACTAGAGGGATGTCTATCTGAGTGGGAGTTCATTAAATAATTTTATTAGATGAACTCAATTATCATGAACTTAGTCTAAAAATTGTCTTTATAATCTATCTTGTAGATCCAATGGCCCACGCTAATGTTTCCCTCAACTTCAATGCATTCCTAGAGAAAACCAAGTTGAAAGACGATGGAAGCAACTATACAGACTGGGTCCGTAACTTGAGGATCATCATCATAGCTTCCAAGAAACTATATGTCCTTTATGCACCGCTAGATGACGCACCCATTTTCCCAGCAACTCAGGATGTTATGAACGCCTGGCAGTCGTGTAGTGATGATTACTCCCTGGTTCAGTGCGGCATGCTTTACATCTTAGAACCGGGGCTCCAAAAGCATTTTGAGCAACATGGAGCATATGAGATGTTCCAAGAGCTGAGAATGGTTTTCCAAGCTCATGCCCGGGTCGAGAGATATGGAGTCTCCGACAAGTTCTTCAGTTGTAAGATGGAGGAAAATAGTTCTATCAGCGAGCACATACTCAAAATGTCTGGGTTGCACAACCGCTTGTCTCAGCTGGGAGTCAATCTTCCGGATGACTCGGTTATTGACAGAATCCTCCAGTCGCTTCCACCTAGCTACAAGAGCTTTGTGATGAACTTCAATATGCAAGGGATGGAGAGGTCCATTCCTGAGTTATATTCGATGCTGAAATCAGCGGAGGTGGAGATCAAAAAGGAACATCAAGTGTTGATGGTGAATAAGACCACCAGTTTCAAGAAAGGCAAGGGTAAGAAGAACTTCAAGAAGGATGGCAAAGAAGTTGCCGCGCCCGGTAAATCAGTTGCCGGGAAGAAGCCCAAGAATAGACCCAAGCCTGAGACTGAGTTCTTTTATTGCAAGGGAACCGGTCAATGGAAGTAGAACTGCCCCAAGTACTTAGCGGATAAGAAGGCCGACAACGTCAAAGGTATATATGATATACATGTTATTGATGTGTAACTTACCAGCGCTCATAGTAGCTCCTGGGTATTTGGTACCGGTGCGGTTTCTCACATTTGTAATTCAAAACAGGAGCTACGGAGTAAGCAGAGACTAGCAAAGGACAAGGTGACGATGCATGTCGGGAATGGTTCCAAGGTCGATGCAATCGCCGTCGGCATGCTACCTCTACATCTACCTTCGGGATTAGTTTTAAACCTCAATAATTGTTATTTAGTACCAGCTTTGAGCATGAACATTGTATCTGGATCTCGTTTGATGCGAGATGGCTACTCATTTAAATCCGATAATAATGGTTGTTCTATTTATATGAGAGATATGTTTTATGGTGATGCCCCACTGGTCAATGGTTTATTTTTATTGAATCTCGAACGTAATGTTACACATATTCATAGTGTGAATACCAAATGATGTAAGGTTGATAATGATAGTCCCACATACTTGTGGCACTGCCGCCTTGGTCGTATTAGTGTCAAACGCATGAAGAAACTCCATGCAAATGGACTTTTGGAGTCTCTTGATTATGAATCATTTGACACGTTGAAAGTGCGTTATATCGACTAGAGGGGGGGGTGAATAGGCGATTTTTATAAATTCATCACTTGAGGAATTTCAACTTTGAGGAATTTGAAATGTGATGAATAACTAGCAGCGAAATAAGTACTCAGTGCATGGAATACATAGCGGCAGCATAGTCATCATGATGATATGAAACATGCACAAGTTATGAGTAGCGTGATACAGGATAAGTAGTGATGAACAAGGTAACTTGAAGAACTTGAGGTGAGGAAATTGTGTAAGTCTTCAGTCAGATTCTTCAAACAGTAAAGGTCAATTTCATCAACATGTAAACAAGGAATAAGGGGTTGAGGAAATAGAACCAGGTTGCCTGATGAAGACAATGATTTGATGACCCAGTTCCAACTGCTGTGACAGTCGTACGTCTGGTTTGGAGCGGCCTGGTATTTAAACCAGAGGACACACAGTCCTTACCGTAGTCTCCTTGAGCTAAGGTCACACAGTCCTCGCCCAACACTCGTGGTAAGTCTTCAGGGCAGACTTCCAAAACCCTCACAAACTGGTCACCCGGCAATCCATAATTTACTGCTGGATGCTCTAGACCAAGGTCACTTCGTGCTCCCCAATTGACTGCAGGACACACTAGACCATGACGCCTAACCGTCTAGAGGATACACAGTCCTGAAAGGTAACAAGCGTCGGTTCCACACAGGAATTTCTTTAGTGATGCTCAATCACTTTGGGTTGGTGGTTTGATTATGGGTATTTCCTCACTTTCGGACAAAATCCCTCGGAGGATGGGATGCTCTCAAATGACACGTGTCAGTTCTCTCTCGGAGCAGCCAACCAGCTAGTGGTTGTGGGTGGTGGCTATTTATAGCCGGGGGTGCATCCCGACATGATATGACATTAATGCCCCCAATGATATGACCGTTATGTGGATAAGAATGATTGGGGACAGCTGGCGCTAAGCACAGCAACGGTCGGATTTTCGAACAATGAAAGTCCTCAGACATATCATGTTCCTCACTGGTAGGTAATTCGCACTTGGCGAAATCCTAACTCCTCAGTCAGACCAATTTCCTCAGAGACCAGAAGAACATCGTCTCTGTCACTGAAGAACTTGTCTGAGCCGTAAGAGATTCCCAAAGGCTTCACTCAAAGGAATGTGTAGGTTGAGGATTTTGGAGTTGAGCATCATTTGGAAATTTTCCATAGCATTACCTCGGCCCCCTTTAACAGTATGGTGGTTCCTATGACTCAAGGAAAGGAAATGAAACTATGAAAACAAAAAAGTCTTCACGCTTCATAGTCCTCGTTCATATATTCAAGGTCACACCGATTTCATCAGTTTCAAAGTCTTCACAAAGTCTTCGGCAAAGTCTTCACAAAGTCTCCAGCAAAGTCTTCAGTTGAAGACATACATTTTTAGGGGTCGGTAATATTTGGTTGTATCAACCTTCTCATCGACTTATAGAGCCTGTGTACACTCACGAACGCATTAGTCTCTTAACCTATAAGTCTTCAACACACCAAAATCACTAAGGGGCACTAGATGCACTAACACACGTGCGAACCATGCCTCATGGGCAAGATGACTAAGACTCCGTTCTCCAGAACAATGGAGCGAGCAACCAACTTGTTGGAAATAATACGTACCGATGTATGCGGTCCAATGAGCGTTGAGGCTCGCGGTGGCTATCGTTATGTTCTCACCCTCACTGATGACTTAAGTAGATATGGGTATGTCTACTTAATGAAACACAAGTCTGAGACCTTTTAAAAGTTCAAGGAATTTTAGAGTGAGGTAGAGAATCAACGTGACAAGAAAATAAAGTTCTTACGATCTAATCGTGGAGGAGAATATTTGAGTCACGAGTTTGGCACACACTTAAGAAAATGTGGAATTGTTTCACAACTCACGCCGCCTGGCACACCTTAGTGTAATGGTGTGTCCGAACGTCGTAATCGCACTCTATTGGATATGGTGCGATCTATGATGTCTCTTACTGATTTACCGCTATCATTTTGGGGATATGCATTAGAGACTGCCACATTCACTTTAAATAGGACACCGTCTAAATCCGTTGAGACAACACCGTATGAATTATGGTTTGGGAAGAAACCTAAGCTGTCATTTCTTAAAGTTTGGGGACGCGATACTTATGTCAAGAAACTTCAACCTGAAAAGCTCAAACCCAAATCAGAAAAGTGCATCTTCGTAGGATACCCTAAGGAAACTATTGGGTATACCTTCTGCCTCAGATCCGAAGGTAAGATCTTTGTTGCCAAGAATGGATCCTTTCTAGAGAAAGAGTTTCTCTCAAAAGAAGTAAGTGGGAGAAAAGTAGAACTTGATGAGGTAATTGTACCCCCTCTCGAACCGGAAAGTAGCGCAGCGCAAGAAAATGTTTCTGTGGTGCCTGCACCGACTAGAGAGGAAGTTAATGATGATGATCATGAAACTTCGAATCAAGTTACTACTGAACTTTGTAGGTCCACGAGGACACGTTCCGCACCAGAGTGGTACAATAACCCTCTCCTGGAAATCATGTTGTTAGACAACGATGAACCCTCGAACTATGACGAAGCCATGGCGGGCCCAGATTCCAAGAAATGGCTTGAAGCCATGAAATCCGAGATAGGATCCATGTATGAGAACAAAGTATGGACTTTGGTGGACTTGCCCGATGATCGGTAAGCCATAGAAAACAAATGGATCTTTAAGAAGAAGACTGACACGGATGGTAATGTGACCGTCTATAAGGCACGGCTTGTTGCTAAGGGTTATCGACAAGTTCAAGAAGTTGACTACGATGAGACTTTCTCACCCGTAGCGATGCTGAAGTCCGTCCGAATCATGTTAGTAGTTGTCACATTTTATGATTATGAGATCTGGCAAATGGACATCAAAACGGCATTCCTTAATGGTTTCCTTAAGGAAGAATTGTATATGATGCAGCCGTAAGGTTTTGTCGATCCTAAGAATGCTGACAAGGTATGCAAGCTCGAGCGCTCCATCTATGGGCAGGTGCAAGCATCTCGGAGTTGGAACATTCGCTTTGATGAGGTGATCAAAGCGTTTGGGTTTATACAGACTTATAGAGAAGCCTGTATTTACAAGAAAGTGAGTGGGAGCTCTGTAGCATTTCTCATTTTATATGTGGATTACATATTGTTGATGGGAAATGATATAGAACTTTTGGATAGAATAAAGACCTACTTGAATAAGTGTTTTTCAATGAAGGACCTTGGAGAATCTGCTTACATATTAGGCATCGATCTATAGAGATAGATCAAGACACCTCATTGGTCTTTCACAAAATACATACCTTGACAAGATATTGAAGAAGTTCAATATGGATTAGTCCAAGAAGGGGTTCTTGCCTATATTGCAAGGTGTGAGATTGAGCATAGCTGAATGCCCGACCTCGACAGAAGATAGAGAAAAGATGAGTGTCATCCCCTATGCCTCAGCCATAGGCTCTATTATGTATGCCATGCTGTGTACCAGACCTGATGTGAACCTTGCCATAAGTTTGGTAGGGAGGGACCAAAGTGATCCTGGAATGGAACACTAGACAGCGGTCAAGAGTATCCTTAAGTACCTAAAAAGGACTAAGAATATGTTTATCGTTTATGGAGGTGCCGAAGAGCTCGTTGTAAAGGGTTACGTTGATGCTAGCTTTGACACAGATCTGAATGACTCCAAGTCAGAAACCGGATATGTGTATATTTTGAATGGTGGGGCAGTCAGCTAGTGCAGTTGCAAGCAAAGCGTCGTGGCGGCATCTACATGTGAAGCGGAGTACATAGCTGCTTTGGAAGCAGCGCATGAAGGAGTCTAGATGAAGGAGTTCATCAGCGACCTAGGAGTGATTCCCAATGCGTCGGGCCTAATGACTCTCTTCTGTGACAACGCTGGAGCTATTTCCATTGCCAAGGAGCCCAGGTTTCACAAGAAGACCAAGCACATCAAGCGCCGCTTCAACTCCATTCGTGGTTAGATTCAGGATGGAGATATAGATATTTGTAAAGTACATACGGATCTAAATGTCGCAAATCTGTTGACTAAACCTCTTTCACGAGCGAAACATGATCAGCACCAGAACTCTATGGGTGTTCGATTCATCACAATGTAACTAGATTATTAACTCTAGTGCAAGTGGGAGACTGTTGGAAATATGCCCTAGAGGCAATAATAAAATGGTTATTATTATATTTTCTTGTTCATTATAATTGTCTATTGTTCATGCTATAATTGTATTAAGTGGAAACCGTAATACATGTGTGAATACATAGAACACGCCATGTCCCTAGTGAGCCTCTAGTTGACTAGCTCGTTGATCAATAGATGGTCATGGTTTCCTGACCATGGACATTGGATGTCGTCGATAACGGGATCACATCATTAGGATAATGATGTGATGGACAAGACCCAATCCTAAGCATAGCACAAGATCGTGTAGTTCGTATGCTAGAGCTTTTCTAATGTAAAGTATCATTTCCTTAGACCATGAGATTGTGCAACTCCCGGATACCGTAGGAATGCTTTTGGTGTATCAAACGTCACAACGTAACTGGGTGACTATAAAGGTGCACTGGGATTTGTCACTCCGTGTGATGGAGAGGTATCTCTGGGCCCACTCGGTAATACATCATCATAATGAGCTCAATGTGACTAAGAAGTTAGTCACGGGATCATGTGTTACGGAACGAGTAAAGAGACTTGCCGATAACGAGATTGAACAAGGTATAGGGTTACCGACGATCGAATCTCGGGCAAGTAACACACCGATGGACAAAGGGAATTGTATATGTGATATATTGAATCCCCGACATCGTGGTTCATCCGATGAGATCATCATGGAACATGTGGGAGCCAATATGGGTATCCATATCCCTCTATTGGTTATTGGCTGGAGAGGTGTCTTGGTCATGACTGCATGGTTCCCGAACCCATAGAGTCTACACACTTAAGGCTCGGTGACGCTAGAGTTGTAATGGGAATTGTATGTGGTTACTGAAAGTTGTTCGGAGTCCCGGCTGAGATCTCGGATGTCATGAAGAGTTTCAGTATGGTCCGGAGGTGAAGATTTATATATGGGAAGTCCAGTTTCAGTCATCGGAAAAGTTTTGGGGTTTATCGGTATTGTACCGAGATCACCGAAGGGGTTCCGGGGGTCCACCAGGAGGGTCCACGTGCCCCTGAGGACCTAATGGGTTGTATTTGGTTGGGAACCATCCCCTTAGTGGGCTGGTGCGCCTCCTTCTAGGGCCCAAGGCGCCTAGGGCAGCCAACCCTAGGGGTGTGTGGGCGCCCTCACCAAACTTGGGGGGGGGGGGGCAAGTTCCCCCTTGGCCGCCGCCTTCAC
Organism: Hordeum marinum; assembly: GCA_022496015.1. NCBI lineage: Eukaryota > Viridiplantae > Streptophyta > Magnoliopsida > Poales > Poaceae > Hordeum > Hordeum marinum. Next base: position 516,626,916 of record CM039673.1, read on the forward strand.
CCTAAATTGGATCTAGGGGGGACCGAACCCCTCTCCCACTGGCCTATAAATAGTGGGGGGTTGGGAAGGAAGCCACACCCTTGCCCCTAGCGCAGCCCTACCCCTCCTACACCTCCTCCTCCTTTGTAGTGCTTAGCGAAGCTCTACCGGAGAACCACGAGCTCCACCGCCACCACGCCGTCGTGCTGCCGGAGCTCTCCCTAAACTTCTCCTCCCCCTTGCTGGATCAAGAAGGAGGAGACGTCCCCGGGCTGTACGTGTGTTGAACGTGTAGGCGCCATCCGTTCAATGCTTGGATCAGATCTTTCGCGATTTGAATCACCGCGAGTACGACTCCATCAACCGCGTTCCTTGCAACACTTCCGCTTAGCGATCTTCAAGGGTAAGAAGATGCACTCCCTCTCTCTCGTTGCTAGCATCTCCTAGATTGATCTTGGTGACACGTAGGACTTTTTTGAATTATTACTACGTTCCTCAACAGTATCCAATATCTTACGCCGGAACTTGGAGACCAAAATTCCACGTTCAGTCTCATCACACACGTGGTAAAATATAAGAATCGTGTGTGATGTTGGATATTGCACACGGTTGAGGGACTCTGTTCGATGTGACTATGCACGCCAGTTTTTCGTTGCACTAAGTGAAATTTTTGGGCTACCGAGAAAACATCTACCTCCCCACCCCTCGTACCAACCAAAAGCCACATTTCCCAATGCTTCCACTTCCTTTCCTAAGTTCAAACCTTCACTGCTTGCTTGCAGCACCGCCTCCTTGTTGGGGACGTTCCTTCCTATTGTTCGGCTTCCTCCATCTAGTCAGGTAGTCCACACCTTCCCATACCCCTCCCACTCCACCCCTCCTCCTCCATCCCACATGCTCCGACCGCCGGCGCGACACCTTACACAAAAATCACTGTGCGACCCCCCAAATATTTTTTGGCGAAATACATTGTGCACACAGTATATCCAACGTATCAATAATTTATGAAGTATTCATGCCATATTTACCTATAGTTACAATACTTTTATACGGTTTTGATGCACTTTACATGATTTAATTAGAACTAACCTGGACTGATACTGTTTTCAATAGAATTACCATGGTTTTGTTTTTTGTGCAAAAAAAGTTCTCAGAATCGCCCGAAACTTTTTGCAAATTTTGTCTAGACCAAATAAAAAATATTGCAGCAAAGAACCACTGGAGGTGGGCCACTAGGTGCCCCCAAGCTATCAGGGCGCAATCACGCCCCTAGGCGCACCCTGATAGTTTGGGACCACCTTGTGACTCCGTTTACCGTGATTCCAACACCAAAAAATCATATATATATATATAACCCTTAGAAATAAACCTAAAACTTCTGCTCCGCTGCCGCAGGCCTCTATACCAAAGAAAACTCATCTGGAGTCCTGTTCCGGCACCCTGCCGAAGGGGGAAATCATCATCGGTGGCCATCTTCATCATTCGGGGGGTGTCCATGATGAGGAGGGAGTAGTTCACCCTCGGGGATGAGGGTGTGTACCCATAGCTATGTGATCTCTCTCTCTCTCTCACGTGTTCTTGAGATGTTACGATCTTGATGTATCATGGGCTTTGTTAATATAGTTGGATCATATGATGTTATTCCCTTGCTACATTCTTGTGACAATTGAATCTTTCCCTTTGAGATTTTTTATGTAGGGATTGAATACTTTGGGTTTGAGAACACTTTATGTATGTCTTGCATGTGGATATCCGTGGTGACAATGGGGTATTCTATTGATTCACTTTGATATATGTTATATCAACTTGATCTTGCACATGTAGGAACCATTATGATATTTAGGTTTCTAATAATTTGGTCTTGCACATATAGGTCCTGCTGCACTGTTTGACCCATTTTGCATGTGGGGAAATGAGGTCTCCATGAATATGAGTCAAATCAAGAAACTCAGAAAGATTGTTATATAAAGAAACTAGCAACTAAAAATAAGAAGATGTTTGTCTGCATAATGAAGAAGACATCAGACAACTATAGGATGGTACTATCTCTTTTACCTTGTCTTTTTTCCTTTGCGACATTTCAATTTTTTGAGACGAAATTCATGCATATCTTTGTTTCCAGTCCTTTCCCAAGCAGTTCATCGATTATTACGTCTGAGACCACATGTATGTTCAAGAGGCGAGGAAGGTATTTATACAACATCCATGAAGAATTCTTCCTCAATAGGATGAAGAATGGGCGGGCAATCATCCATAGGCACTGGCCTCAAGTTGCAAGGACCATCGATATCAGTGAAGGTTCAATATTATCCTTTCGCTTCAACCATTTTCTAGACAAGATTCATTTGTATGTTTATCATTTGTGATGCTACTTTCCAAAGGTTTTGATGTTGCATGTGAAATTTTTTCATGTTGTGTAATTGGGTAGCTAGGTAGTATATGCCTATATGACATTGTCCTCTGATGTATTTCAATTAGTCCTGGTTGTCGTAATACGAATATCAAATATATTGCGAGCTTGATATGAAGTGTCAATTTGATTAATAAATGTATTATAAATAATAGAGCAATTAGTCCAATTATTGGGGTTTTGCTATTGCAGACGGTTCCTCACACAACACAGTGAGTGATGACCTCAACAAACCCACACGGTTTCTGGATAGTTGGCGTGTTGGATCAGTGAACAATCGCACACGACTTCCGGCTGACAACTGTGTGTGTTAGGCCTCCCTTTCACAAACGTTTTCACATAAAAATGTGTGGAAGGACAACCCTATGCCAAACAATTTCTTCTTGGCGCAATGCGTGATGTATTAAATAATGCAATCGACAGAATTATAACTATCGTGTGTGATGGCCACACCTATCACAGACGATGTTATGCAACGAAATTTGTGTGATGTACAATAAAAATAGAAACATATCTTGGGATTCTTTGTGTGGGATGCTAAGCGCATCTCACACGACTTCAACACTATGTCTATTTGTGATAGCCCTACCAATCACACACGATCTCTCTTTGCCCAACATGTGCGCCTGGACAGAGGCATCACCGACGATTTATCTGTGTTGTGTGGGATAGGCCAACCTATCACCCACATAGGCAAGGTGACGGTTTAAAAACCATGTCGCGGAAAGGGGGTAAAAACCATTTGTATATGAGTCGCCTACACTAGTGGATATGTTGAACACGTTGGAGAAGAGTGGGAGTCGAATCGCCGCCGCCGCCAACCGATGGCTCGAGCAGGAGCGTCTCTTACCTAATCGTCAATGTTGATCCGCGTCGAAGGGAAAGCTCAAGAGGGTGGAATGGTGGCAGAAGTTTTCACGGTGATGTGAGGGTGGCTATAGAGAGCAGCCAATTCGGTGGGTGGTGACGCTAAATCCTTCTGCCGCTTTTTCAAAGAAGCACGCGAGCAAGCGCAATCTCCCTAGACGTAGGAGGTCAGCGTGATGTTCTCCTTCCCTGCATCGCTCGAGCCTGGCTCGCTGGAAACAGTTGATTCGACCATTCCTAGCGGCCCTAGTTGAGGACTACTTTAATGTTTGTGCAGGCCGAGAATTTGATGCCGGCCTAGCAACCAAACAATATGTTTTCTTCCTATGTTGACTTGGTTGGACTTGATGCGAGCCACCAAACGTGTCATGGATGCCCACCTCTCTGGCGGTCCAAGCCTAAGTAGTAGCTGGTTGCACCTAGACCGCAGCGACTTAGTTCGGCCGAGTAATGGATGGGTTGTCAACATGTGCACGTATTTGGTATTCCCTATTTGGCGCTTCACATGTTGATAACCCACAAGTATAGGGGGTCGTTTGTAGCCTTTTTCTATAAGTAAGAGTGTCGAACTCAATGAGAAGCTAAAGGTAGAATTAATATTCTCTCAAGTTCTATCGACCATCGATACAACTCTACACATAATAATGTTCACTTTACCTAATACAAGAAATAAACTACTTCGCGAGAATAAAACTTGAAGTACTTTGTAGGTGTAATAAGATAGTTTTACAAGATAATAAAGAACGTGAAATTAAAAGTTAGGTGATGTTTTAATAAAAGAACAATTTTAGTGAGTGTGGGAAAATGTTGCTAGGATTTGTGAGATTGTCCTAGACAATTGATACCAAGATCGGTATCAATATTGCAATTTATATGAGGGAGAGGCATGAGCTCATACTTTCCCTATTTGGATCATACAAAGTTATGATTGAAACTCTAGCAAGAATTCCAAATTACTAAAGATCATTAAGGTAAAACCCAACCATAGCATTAATTAAAAAGTCCCCTTTACTCCCATACGCAACAACCCCCTTACTCGGGTGTAAGCTTATGTCACTCTTGCTACCCACTATAAGCCAATCATGAATGTATTGCAACACCTATAGCAGGAATCCCTCATGCGTGCGTGGCACGAAAGGCATCATAGGACATCACCAAAATAAAACACGCAACTCAAACCAATCAAGATCAGCAATCAACTCATACGACAAAAGGAATCTACTCAAACATCTTAGAATGGCAACACATAATTGGATAATAATATGAAGCATAAAATGTTGGAAATATGCCCTAGAGGCAATAAATAAAGTGTTTATTATTATATTTCCTTGTTCATCATAATCGTTTATTATCCATGCTATAATTGTATTGATTGGAAACACATTACATGTGTGGGTAAATAGACAACACACTGTCCCTAGTATGCCTCTAGTGAACTAGCTCGTTGATCAAAGATGGTCAAGGTTTCCTAGACATTGACGTGAGATGTCATTTGATAACGGGATCACATCATTAGGAGAATGATGTGATGGACAAGACCTAAACTACAAACGTAGCATATGATCGTGTCAGTTTATTGCTACTGTTTTCTGCATGTCAAGTATGTGTTCCTATGACCATGAGATCATGCAACTCACGGACATCGAAAGAGTGCCTTGTGTGTATCAAACGTTGCAACGTAACTGGGTGACTATAAAGGTGCTCTACAGGTATCTCCGAAGGTGTCTGTTGAGTTGGCATGGATCAAGACTGGGATTTGTTACTCTGTGTGACGGAGAGGTATCTCAGCGCCCACTCGGTAATACAACATCACAATCAGCCTTGCAAGCAATGTGACTAAGTGTTAGTTGCGGGATCTTGTATTACGAAATGAGTAAAGAGACTTGCCGGTAACGAGGTTGAACTAGGTATGGAGATACTGACGATCGAATCTCGGGCAAGTAACATACCAAAGAACAAAGGGAACATCATACGGGATTAACTGAATCCTTGACATAGAGGTTCGACCGATAAAGATCTTCGTAGAATATGTAGGAACCAATATGGACATCCAGGTCCCGCTATTGTTTATTGACCGTAGAGGTGTCTCGGTCATGTCTACATAGTTCTCGAACCCGTAGGGTCTGCACACTTAAGGTTTGGTGACGTTTCGGTAGTATAGAGTTATGTATGGTGGTGACCGAAGGTTGTTCAGAGTCCCGTATGAGATCTCGGATGTCACGAGGAGCTCCGGAATGGTCCGTAGGTAAAGATTCATATATAGGAAGTCCTGTTTTGGTCGCCGGAAAAGTTTCGGGCTCATCGGTAGTGTACCGGGAATGCCGGTAGTGTATCGGGAGGCCACCGGGAGGGGTATTTCGACCCAAGAGGCTTCATGGGCTGTGGGAGAGTGAATATCAGCCCTTAATGGGCTGGTGAAAACTCCCACACAAGGCGCATGTGGCTGGAGAAGAAAACCCAATAGGAAAAGGTGGAAAAAAGGCAAAAAAGGAGCAATCCTGGTCCTACTAGGATTGGAGGAGGAGTCCTCCTCTCCTAGTAGGTTCGGCCGAACCATAGGAGACTTGGCCCTTAGGCCAAGGCTCTCCTCCTCTCCTCCTATATATACTGGTGGGTTTTAGGGTTTTGCACTAGTTTTTTCAGCCACGTGCTACCCGTTCCTCTAGTGCATATTTTCTCCTCTAGATCGGATTTCGGCAGTGCTTAGGCGAAGCCCTGCCAGAATTGCTCCACCACCATCGCCGGAGCGCCGTCACGCTACCAGAGAACTCTTCTTCCTCTACGCTCCTTGCTGGATCAAGATGACGGAGATCGTCATCAAGATGTACGTGTGTTGTACGCGGAGGTGCCGTCCGTTCGACGCTAGATCGGAAGGATCGTGATCAAGTTCGTGGGACGGATCGTGATCAAGTTCGCGGGACGGATCGTGATTGGATCGCAGGACGGATCGTGATTGGATCGCGGGACGCACGACGATTTGGATCGCGAAGACGTTCGACTACACCAACCGCGTTTCTTAACGCTTCCCGCTTAGCGATCTACAAGGGTACGTAGATCCACTCTCCCTCTCGTAGATGCTCATCACCATGGATAGATCTGCATGTGCGTAGGAAATTTTTTGTTTCCCATGCAACGTTCCCCAACAGAAAACACCATGTTCAAGTAGGGGTACAACGGGTTGCGGGACACTGGACCGCTATAAATAGATGAGGGAAGGTTATGGTGGTGTTGAGTAAGACGGCAGAGTTGTTGGTGTAGATCACCATCATGATGGTTCCCCGGTGTTGCTCCAGCGCCAGCGGAAGAGAGGGGAAGTGAGCCCCCTTCATTTTTCTTCTTGGTTGCCCACCACCCCGCCCCTAGATGAAAGGAGAGTTTTTCCTCTGTTTCATCGCCGCCATGGCTCCCAGAGCGCAGGAGCCCCTCCGAGATTAGATCTCTCTCTGTTTTTCTTCTTTTCGCATTCCTGTTTTCTGGCGTTTCATCGTCTTTCATATTCCCGGAGATCCGTAACTCCAATTGGGATGAAATTTCAAGTTTTTTTATCCGGATATTAGCTTCCTTGTGGCCAAACAACACCTACAACTGACCTCCGGGGTGGCGACAAGGTCAAGGGGCGCGCCCTACCCCCAAGGCGCGCCCTCCGAGCTTGTGGGACTCTCGAACATCGTTTGACGTTGATACTTTTTCCAAAAAGCACATATATTTCAAAATAAATCTCTGTAAATTTTTATCGCGTTTGGACTTCGTTTGATATGGATTTTCTGCGAAACAAAAAAACACGCAATAAACAGGAACTCACACTCGGCATTCGATCAATATGTTAGTCCAAGAAATTTATATAAATTATTGCAAAAAATATATAAAGTTGTAAAATAATATGATGAAACATTTAAAATTTATATAAATTATTGCAAAAAAATATAAAGTTGTAAAATAATATGATGAAACATTTAAAATAATATGTTAGTCCAATTATCACGTGCCTGTTATAGTACTTTTCCAAGCAGGCGCACTCCCATATATCAATTTAGCCTGCTATTATGGTACCTTTTCCAGACAGGCGCACACCAATCCTACGAGCTGGGCTGGCCCGTCTATCTTTTTCCTGTTTTGACTCTACGGGTGGTGTGACTCGAACTGCCGATCTCCTGATTAAATCTACACTACATCAATCAACCAGCCACCTCACGTTATGTGATTCGTTACGTCGTTTTTCATAATTTGTTCTTTTTTCTTTTCCATTGTCTTGTTCTTTCTAGTTCGATGAACTTTTTTGAACTCGTTATTTAAATCAATGGATATTTTTCACATTCGCTAACTTTTTCTTAAAGCTTGATGAACTTTTTTTCAACTTTAATGTACATTTTTCAAATTTGATGAACTTTTCAGAAATTGATGAATTAATTTCAAATGGATGTCTTTTTTTTCAAGAACGGTGAACTTTTTAAAAATTTGATGAACATTTTTCTAATTCATTCAACTTTTTACAAAATTGATGAATTATTTTTCGAATTCGACAAACTTTTCCTAATTTGGTGATTTTTCTAAATCGGTGAGCTTTTTTTCAAATTCGATGAGCTTTTCTTATTTCTATTCATGAACTCTTTTGAAAGTTTGTGAAAAAGTCAAAATCCATGAACCTATTTTAATTCACATTTTTTTCAATTTTTCTTTTTTTTCTTTTTTGCAACCCGCAAAAAAGGTGCACGAGTGGTGTGACTCGAACTGCCGATCTCCTGATTAAATCTACACTGCATCAATCAACCAACCACCTCACGATTATGTGATTCGTTACCTTGGTTTTTCATATTTTGTTCTTTTTTCCTTTTTCTTTTTTTGTTTTCTGTTTTGTTTTTCTTTCTAGTTCGATCATTTTTTTTGAACTTGTGATTTAAATCAATGGATGTTTTTTAAATCCGTTAACTTTTTCTTCAAACCCGATGACCTTTTTTACAACTTTAATGAACATTTTTCAAATTTGATGAACTCTTTAGAAATTGATGAATTATTTTCAAATGGATGATTATTTTTCAACACGGTGAACATTTTAAAAATTTGATGAACATTTTTCTAATTCATTGAACTTTTTACACAATTGATGAATTGTTTTTTGAATTCGATGAACTTTTCCTAATTTGGTGAATTTTTTAAATCAGCGAGCTCTTTTTCATATTCGATGAGTTTTTCTTATCTCTATTTCATGAACTCTTTTGTAAGTTTGTGAAAAAAATTCAAAATCTATGAAACTTTGTTAATTCGCAATTTTTATGATTTATTTTGTTTTTTCTGTTTTTAACCCGAAAAAAGGGTGCACTAGTGGTGTGACTCGAACTGCCGATCTCGTGTGCATCAATCAACCAGACACCTCACGTTCTGTCATTCGTTACATCGTCTTTCATATTTTGTTCATTTTTCATTTTTCATTTTTTTTCTTTTCCATTAGTTCAATGAAATTTTTTGAACTCGTGATTTAAATCAATGGATGTTTTAAAAATTGGTTGAATTTTTCTTTAATCTCTATTAACTTTTTTTCAACTTTAATGAACATTTTTCAAATTTGATGAACTTTTTATAAATTGATGAATTATTTTCAAATGAATGATTTTTTTTCAAGCATGAACTTTCTAAACAATTGATAAACATTTTTCTAATTCATTGAGCTTTGTACAAAATTGATGGATTGTTTTTTGAATTCAATGAACTTCTCCTAATTTGGTGATTTTTTTAATCGTTGAGCTCTTTTTCAAATTCGATGAGCTTTTCTTATTTCTATTTCGTGAACTCTTTTATAAGTTTGTGAAGAAAATTAAAATCCATGAATCTTTTTTAATTCATAATTTTTATGATTTCTTTTCTTTTTTCCTGTTTTCAACCCGCAAAAAGGGTGTGCGAGTAGTGTGACTCGAGCTGCCGATCTCTGACTAAATCTACACTGCATCAATCAACCTGCCCCCTCACGTTATGTGATTTGTTACATCATTTTTCATTTTTCATATTTTGTTCTTTTTCCTTTTTATTTTTTCTTTTTCATTTTCTTGTTCTCTCTAGTTTGATGAACTTTTTTGAACTCGTGATCTAAATCAATGGATGTTTTTCAAATTCGTTAACTTTTTCGTCAAACTCGATGAACTTTGTTTCAACTTTAATGAACTTTTTCAAATTTGATAAACTTTTTTAGAAATTTGATGAATTATTTTCAAATGGATGTTTTTTTTCAAGAACGGTGGACTTTTTAAAAATTTGATGAACAATTTTCTAATTCATTGAAGTTTTTATAAAATGGATGGATTGTTTTTCGAATTCAATGAACTTTTCCTAATTTGGTGATTTTTCTAAATCGGTGAGCTATTTTTCAAATTCGATGTGCTTTTCTTATTTATATTTCATGAACTCTTTCGTAAGTTTGTGAAAAAAATTCAAAATCCATGAACCTTTTTAATTCACAATTTTTACGATTTCTTTTTTTTCCTTCTTATTTTTAAAGTCATCGATTGACTAGCCAACTGGTCAAGTGTGACTGGTCAAACCGTGTTTCAGGACCGGGGGAAACCAAGTGCTCGCCTTACATGGGCCGGGCCATTGCGACGGCGCAAGGTGTGTCCATTCCCAAACCAAACACACCTTAAGACGCCATGTAAGAGCTTCCCACTTGCCTAAAAAAAGGAGCTCCCCACGTCTTGAGCGTGCACTGTTGGTCTATTTGTGCATCTGCAGCTGGGCTCTCCTTGGCAGTGATGTGGACACGGTGCCCCACTCAATCCCTTATAAATATGGAACTCAAGGAACGTTAGAGTTTTTCATGACGAGATGATTCCCCTCTTGTTCCTCTCCTCACTCCTAGTGCACCTTTGTCATTGCTGTCAATCAGGGGCGAAGCTAGAATTGAGCCAAGCCCGGGGTCTCAGGCCTGCTACAGTGTCTCTATAGTAGCGCTATAGTGTTCCGGATGCTACCGTGAACAAAGCATGTGTTTTTCATGCCCCGGGTCCAGGCCCCCTTGGCCTGGGTCCCGGATCCGCCACTGCTACCAATTCATTGGCTCATCGTCATTAATTTATTTGTGCATCATTTTTTCTTGGTGATTGTTTAAAAAAGAGAAAGATATAGAAACCTAACCCAATAGAACAGTAATAAAAAAAGAGTGTCTAGGTCTCAGTCGATTGAGACATCGCGAAGTCTCAGTCAAGTAATATAGTATGTAAGAAAAAGAAAAATAACTAAAAAGAAAACTGTTCGCACGAATCTCGATGCAAATCAACTCATCTCTCCATGCCTAGCAGTAAACGACATGAGAGTCGTGAATTTCCTTCCCCGGAAGCCAATCTAATCTTAGCATAACCACAAGGAGTCGATCACCTCCTTGCTCTCCATGGCTTGGTAGTAGTACACCGTGGCCGCCGTCAAAGAGAAGAGCTCCTGCGCGCCAGAAAGAAGAGCACACACCACCAGCAAGCACAAGCACGCCGCCATGCTCCTCTTGGCATAGTCAAGAGCGAACCCGTACAACGGAGCCACAGCGACAGGAAGGAGGTATGCCACGAGCAGCAGCACGAGGCCCTCCTTCCGCCTCACCCGCGTCACGAGCCGCCACGCCTGCCGGAGCGCGCGCACGCCGCGGCACTTCCTGTCGACCGCAGACGCGGCCACGCCCACCAGCGCGACGATGGTGGAGCAGAGTGAGGCGAGATGCACGAGGAGGGAGACCATACCCTGGACAGAGAGCACTCCCGAGCGGCCGTGCATCAGCGCGTCCGGGACCGCCAATGCGAAGTTAATGACGCCGACGACGGCGATGGTGATGGAAGGGCCCTTCAAGCTGATCCTCCCATTGACCAGATCGCGCAGGAGCCCCGCTAGAGAGTAGCGGTCGCCGGAGTAAGTCGTGGAGGCCGCGAAGAGTGCGAGGATCTGCTTGATGGGGTCGAGCGCCATAGCAGTGACGAGCAGCTGGGCAATGGTGACGAGGAGCTTCGTACCGCCTTGCTCAGTCTCCTCTGTGAGCTTAGTGTACTCGGCGCTCAAGGGGTCGGTGCTGTTGGCCGCGATGAGACGGCTGCCCATGTCCTCGACGAGAGGCTGGAAGAACACGACATCATCCAAGGAGTCAAAGAAGGCGGTGACGGCAAAGAGGAGGAGCGCGGGTGCGAACAGCTTGGGGTTTAGCGTGGGCAGGATCAGCGCTTCCTTTAGGAAAGCAAAGCATGAGGTGATCTTGGCAGCCATGGATTTTTTTGGGCAAGGTGCTTCGAAGGTTGAAGGTGTGGGTGGAAAGGATTGAGGATTAACGCTGTGGAGGTGGGAGGCAATGGCTGGTGTGTGGTTGTGTGCTCACAGTCACCGGTCGGCCGAAGAGTTGGAAAAGTTTTACAAGAAAACTGACGGCACGTCGTTGTGGCCAAGGGAAAAGTCGGTCCACGGTAAGCTCACTAGCTCAGATCGTTCATTACAGCCACAAGAATCGGGCGATAAGGACAGTGATTACTTTTTTCGAGGTAAGGCTGTTTGTAACGGGAAGTATCATATACTAGTATCATGTATATGATACTACATCCCTAGTGTATGGTATTATATGTTAGTATCATAGAATATACTATATCATTTATTGCCATGTATGACACATACTAACACAACATTTAATATGATACGGTATCACGATATGATACTCAGTTCTTTCTTTCTTCATTTAATTCTATGACACATCATTAAAATTGCCTAGTTAGTATGCATGATACTATCTATGATACTCTCATTACGACCAGCCTAAAGGCTATAAGGACAATGATATTTTTTAGGGTAAACCACACTTTATTGAATGTTGGTAGTACGGTTTAGACAAGTACAATGTTGATAGGACGGGAACGTTGGACTTCTGGATATATATACACACTATATAAAAAAATAGCAATTCAACAAAAGTCAAAATATTCTGAATATATTTTTAAAATAAACTTGCCTTTTCATTATACTTGTGAGAAAAATTTCACAAAAAAATTATCCTTTGACTTCTTATCAAAACAGACAATTTTTTGGTCAAAATAGTGTGAATAGTAACATATAATGGCAAGTAAATTTTGTCTTTTTTCTCCTGAAGTAAATATTGGCTTTTTTCATGCCAATTTATATGTTGTACAAAAAATGTCAAGTTTAATATAAAAATACTTCTTGACTATTTTTATTTTTTATTTAATTACTAAAAAATCCCATATAGTATGTATCTACAATCAGGAACCAAAGAGTATTTTCCAATGATTTTTTTGAGGCAAGGGTATTTTCCAGTGATGATATGAGAATATCGCTCGACTTGGAACTTGGAAGGCCAGCCCAGGACCCACCGACCACACTGGCCTAGCCCATTTGGTACAAAAATTGGACACTAGCTGCGGTTCTGGGAAAGGTTAAAGGTCCTGACAAATTCAGGTCTCTTTTCTTTTAGTTTCTTTATTGTTATTACAAGTTTTAGCATGGTTGGTCTTTTTTACGACTGTCCATTCTCGTTGATCTAAGGGTCATAAAATAGTTAGTACTCCGTAGTACTGACTCGTAAGTACTCAAAAGTACTAATGAGGGTGGGGTCGCTACTTTTAATTGAAGGGCAAATTAGTCCAACATTTTCCCCACGTATGCCGCCGTCCCTGTCGCTCAATCCAAAACCGCCGCCCCTATCGCCCAATCCAAAACTGTCGCCGAGCCCCATCCTCTTTCGTTGGCATCATTTCTTCTTCCCACCGCCGCCCCTGTCGCCGGAAACCGCCGATCCCTATCATCATCCATTGCCATCATTTCTTCCAACCCGTCGTCGTCGAGCCCTATCTTCTTCCATTTCCCCACATCTCCTCTTCAATGACCACACCAACGGCGATCCCGTTTTCTGAAGAGGAGGACGTGAAGCTCTCCGGCGGAGACGATGTAAAGTTAGCCAGGCTGAGGGAGATCGGTTCTTGTTTGACAATTGGCAGCAGTTAGCGGGGACAGTGCACGTGATGTGCACACATTTGAAAGATAGCGAGAGAACTTCTATCCACCCGAGCAGAATCGTGCACCACCCGATAGAGGTCTTCCTCTGGGCCATGGAGCAGTCGGATTCGCCGATTGCGATCGTCGGGCAGAGGTGGTGTCGTTATCGGTCCAAGATCGAGCATCCGAATGATGAAGAACCAGAGAGAAGCATCATGGTGCCGTTTGTGAAGACGACAGTGATCCAAGAGCCGGTGGAGTCCTCGCCCACCAACCACAAGAGGAAGAAAGCATTTGTCTCGATGTCGCTTCCTCGCCGTTCTCCCCGTCTCACGGGGCTGAGGTCTAAGGCCTATGAATAGTAAGCTTTGCACTTGATCTAATTTTTCTTCTCTTCATACTTACAATCATGGTGTGAGTGTTAAGATAAACAAGTTTTAGGATAGTTGGATGTCAACTAATTTTCAAATTATAACAAATTTTGGCATTTTGCAACCAAGTTGTAGTCACTTGCTTAATGTTGCAGCCACTGTCTTCACTTTTGAATTACTGACAATTGTGTCTTGCTTCAATAGGTTTGCATCTAAAAACAAAAATTAAGGTCATGTCTCCTTGAAATATTAGGACAACTACTTTTGGTAGGGATGTTGGCTTGGTCATGTTGCAGTGCTGTATAACCTTTTGCTTCACTTCCTGTAAGTGCTTCTTGCATCTTGCATAAGTGATATTAATTCAACATTAACTTATACAACTTGGTATTCAAATTGGTATGGGTGGGTTATTCTGTCAGATTGGCTTGTCATCTTCAAATGACCATACTGTCATCTTTCACCTTTATATGTATTCAATCTGAAATTTTCAATTATTTTTACGCTTAAGGTGGGAACATGGATACGTTGCTGAAGATGATGGGCCTCACATCAACAAAGGAAGTTGTTTTGCATTTCTAGTTCTGCTAGTATTTCATGTTATGTATTTGAACACCAGAAGTTCTTATGCATTATAGTTGTACTCATTCAGATAATTTGTAGTTGTAATGATTCAGATAAAATGGAGAACAGAGTTCTCAGTAGCAGTCCAAACTACAAATCTTAGAACCTTAAAACCTCACAAACTCCAGATAGACGAGGACATGAGAACTAGATCCTAGTACAGATAAACAAAATTGAAGGCAAAGCCAACACACTCGCATGAAATAGTGAAGTCTCTTTTCCCACATATCAATCTGAGGCCGGTGTTGGGGATAGGAACGACAACAGATCCACCGGTAATGGCTCTGGAAGAACCTCGGTGGGCATCAGACCCACTATGCATCTCCACCTCTCCGCACGAGTTGGATCCTCTGCCTTCGCTTCTCGCCGCGCCCAATTGATGAACGCCATTGGCGGTTCCGACGGATGAGGCATCCTGCATTTCTGCTCCGCAGTTCCTTCGAAGTAGATCCGCCGTGCTAGGTTCATCAGCGCTCGGTTGGGTTGATCCATGCAAACCTGAGCAAATCTCCGTGCATGGGAGAGCGGATCTGACCCTACATCCACCAGTGCATCCGGCTTCCTCCATTCGCTGACGCACATCGACCACGAGAGGGCATCGTCGCAGATCCGTACTGCATGTTCCCGCCATCGTTTCTCCCTTGTCTCCCTCAAGGTCGCCGTCGGAATTGACTAGATCGACTGCAACATCTCCGGGAATGCCAGGTAGATGTGTGGGAGTGGCATCCGGAAGCCCCCCCCACCCCTGACTTCGGTGGGGAGCTGCGGAGTGGGTGGCGGCGGCGGCGGTGGTGTCGGTGGTGGCAGCGGTGATGGTGGTGGCGGTGGTGGTAGCGAGGGTGGTAGGTGGGAAACGCGAGTCACAAGAGCGGGCATCTATCCAGATGGGTTGGAGGGCGGTGACGGCTAAGGATAGATATCGTCAGGATAAATATTTGGATAAATCCCGAATCGTCTAGTGTGCGTGGGTTGGATGGGTTGGTTTGGTGTGTTATGGCAGTGGTGGGTTGGGGTGGGGGTGGAGTTTGGGGCAGCCTACTTTGCTGCATATTTTGAGAAAAAAAGCACTTTTCGTTGTTGATAAAACGAAATCCACATTAGAAAACTACTTAATGCAATATGAAAGAATTATTTTCAACGTGAAAACCATAGGAAGTCCATAGAACGTCGAAAAGCTATGAACAAGGTCAATTTTTTCTCATCTTCAGAATCACATCAAATTTGGCCACTAGGTCTGCATGCCTAGCCTAGTAGTACACGCAGAATTCGAACGATTTCTAACAATGAGCGGTCATTGCTCCATCTACGGGAAGTTTTCTAGGGTTTTAACATCAACAAAAATCCTAGAAAACCCATCCAACGTCGAAAAGCTATGAAACTTGTCATGGATGCTTCTCTTGTTGGTACAAGGCTATAAAAAAATTAGGTTCAATTCAAGGATGTCGAAAGAAACACGTCCTTTGAGACGGACCCTTCCCTCCTACTGATCCTGAACACCTACTTACGTCAAACATAACCCCACCGTGTTCTCTTTCGGATAAGGACTCACGAGAAGAGACAGTCAAGGTTATGCACACAGTTGGTGTATTTTATTTGAGTTTACTTCAAGTTTTCTATGAACTCGTGTTAAACAAAGTATCCAAGTTTGCCACATAACCACGAGCACGGCTTCTCGAAAAGATCTAACCCTGCAGGGGTGCTCCAACTCATCCATCACAAATTAACCACACGCAGCGGGAATAACCTCAACCACGGATCTCGTGATCATCCTAGGCAATTTCAAAGGAAATCCAACACCTCGAGATAGCCCGAAGAATAATCGGAATTCCTCACTCAAGACGTTCGAGAAAGGTAAAACAAATCCAGCAAGGCCGCCCGACGTGCCGACAATCCCGATAGGAGCCGCGTATCTCGTTCTCAGGGCACGGCAGATGAGCGACGCGTACAGTGGCCTGATAGAAATCTCCCGAGTTGCCCCGGGTTGGCCCCGCACAGTGCTCTATTTTGGACCAACACTCATGAGGAGCACTGGCCCTGGGGTTGATTAATTATCCGCGGGTGTCGGCGGGTCCCTATGCAATGTTATTAATTATTAGGCAAACGTAGTACCAATGTTGGGCCTTGCCAGACAAGTTTTATCCCAAATCAAAAATCAAGGGGGTCCCCAGAACAACCCCAAGCATGTTAGGAGCGCTCAATTATGGAACATAACACCGGTTCACAAGTAACTAGGGGCGGCAAGAGTGGAACAAAACACCGAGCAAAAGGCCAAGCCTTCCACCTTTACCAAGTATATATGTGCATTAAATTAAATTGCAGCAATATTGTGATATAACAAAAGAATGTCCATGTTGACACATGGAAGCAATTGCACCTGCAACTAGAAACGCTATAATAAGGGCAGAGCAAGTGGTAACATAGCCAAACAAAGGTTTGCTGGGATGTGGAGGGGTTAGAGGCTTTTCATGGCAATGTTGGGAGGCTTATCAAACAGGTGGTAGGTAGCGAGACATAACGACAAAAAACGAGACATCTAGCATGGCAATGATAGTAATGGTATCCAGGGAAATGTGTCATCTTGCCTGAGATCCCGCTCGGAAGAAGATCCAGTCCATGAAGAAGACGAACCAACGTAGTCGAACAAATCCTCACACTCCGAACGTTTTCGGAACTCTATCGAAAAGAAGCAAACCGGAACAACAATCAACACACGATACACCACAACATATGCATGATATGATGCGCAGACAAATATGATGCATGCCCGGTTAAAATATGCAAGGCATGGCATGGCAAGAACAACAAGCAACTACTACACATTAAGTGAAGTTCAATACGCAACGAGTTGCATATTGACGAAACGCCATGCTCGAATTATTTAGTTCACTCTCATTTAGGTACTCATCAATATTAAATATTGTTAAACATGGAAGAAGTGAAGCATAAGTAAACTGCAACATCTAGGCATCTTGAATGAGGTCTTAAACCACTTATAGCACTTTCGAAAAAACCTCATATGCATATAATGAATTTAGTCCAGATCTATCCTAAGCACATTTTATATTTGCTAAACATCAAAATAAAGTGCGCCACGAGATTCTACATGTTTTTCTAGTCCAATTACATATATAAAACTTAAGCATCGGAGCTACGGTTATTTAGTTATGAAATAAACCGTCTTGACATGGCATTTATACAAATTTTATCAACCACAATTGTAGACATACTAACCATGGTTGGAACTTGGTTATTGAGAAAGTAGACATAAAACTGAGCAAAATTCATATATAGCATGTACTCATATGATGCGTGGTTAAGTTTATATGAATTTGCAAAATGCAACATTTTACTAAAATTGAGCAGCTTTTTGATATATGCAAAAGAAATAAAACAGAGACAAAATGGGGGCGACCTGGTTTGAACCCAGGACCTCATGGTTGCTGTATGCCTGCACTAGCCAGCTAGCCTGGACAAGTGCTTGTGAAATAAACATTGACACTAAAACCTATATGAAACATAAGCCAAAGCTGATGCCTGCAGAGAACAAATGCATGAAAAAATATGGCTCCATGGGGACTCAAACCCTGGATCTCTTGGTTGCACACCAACACCACAACCAGCTGGGCTCCGAAGCCACTTTGTTCAAACAATGGACTTGCGCTAGATGAACCATACCATGGCGAGAATCTGACAAAACTGAAAACCGAAACAGAGCAACTCTGATGCCATGTCGAGGATGCATGTTCCGGCTGGAGCAATGGGAAGCTGGCTTGCTCCGACGAAGAGAAGGGGCGGAACGGATCCGGGGGTTGGGGCGGTGAAAGGGAGGCTAACAGCAGAGCTGCAGCTTCGAATGGCCATGGCTCCTGTGCGTAAACACACACACACATAGAGTTCAGAGAGGATAGGGACGGGGAAAGAAGGAAGGAGAGAGAGGCACGAGGGCTGGCCTAGATTTGCTGCGCTGCGAGCACACGCGCACGGGGGCAACGAGTCCGCGCGAGAGGAGGTCGGCAAGGAAGATCGGGGCGGTCATGGGGCCTATCCATTTTAAGGCACGAGGGCCTCGCAAGGGATAGATGCACATCTTGTCATTAGCAATAATAGTATCATCACAACATACAGTACCGAAAGAGATGAGTATACAAGTTTGGCTTACACTCGCCACATGCTAACTTACAATGTCACTCAAGTTCATAACAACATGTTGAACACAGGGTCCGACTACGGACGAAATCAAACGATAAAAACAGTTGCAAATGATACTATCAAGCTATCCCAAAGATCACGACCAGGTCCTCACTCATCCGGATACGTCATGTACATACGACCTCTTTCCTCATCATACTCCCATTGGAGCTGGGTAAGATCATCTTGCATCTGCTCATCTGCACCTGTACCTGGAGTTGTTGTAGGAAACTGTGAGCCACAGAGGACTCAGCTATCATGTGCCCGGATACCAAGACTATTTAAGCTTAAGGTTGGAAAGGGTGATGTTTAGTTTGCAGCAGCACTAAGCATTATATGGTGGCTATCTTACGCAACAAGAATGTAAATGTGAGTGGTCTACGTTAAGCGATCGATTCTAACATAATCTCTATGAGATCCTGAACACCTGCTTACGTCAATCATAACCCCACCGTGTTCTCTCTCGGATCATGTTCACGAGCAGAGACAATCACGGTTACTCACACAGTTGGTGTATTTTAATTAGAGTTTACTTCAAGTTTACTAGAACCGGGTGTTAAACAAATATCCAAGTTGCCACATAACCACGGGAAAGGCTTTCCGAAAGATTTAACCCTGCAGGGGTGCTCCAACTAGTCCATCACAAATAACCACACTCCGCGGGAATTCCTCGACCATGGATCTCGTGGTCTTCATCGGTAATTCCAAAGGAATTCCAACACCCCGAGAGAACCCAAAGAAAGTCAGAGTCCACACGCAAGACACTCGATAAAGGTAAAACAAGTCCAGCAAGACCTCCCGACGTGTCGACGAACCCGATAAGAGCCGCGTATCTCGTTCTGAGGACACGACGGATGAGCGATGGTTACCACGCCAATCACCGAGTTGCCCCGGGCGGCGTTAAAAAGCTCCTCTGGGTTGGACCAACACTCATGCGAAGCACTGGCCCGGGGGTTGATTAAATTATCCACAGGGTTGCAAAGCCCTATGCAAGTTAATTAAGTTATTAGCAAATGTAGTACCAATGTTGGGTCTTGCCAGACAAGTTTTAATCTCAACCGAATAAACAAGGGGGTCCCCATAACAACCCCAAGCGTGTGAGGAGCGTAAAATATGAAAAACATAACACCGGTAACAAGGAACTAATGACGGTAACAGCGGAACAAATCACTTAGCAAATGGCCAAGCCTTCCACCAATACCAGATATATATGTGCATTAAATTAAATAACAGAATTTATTGTGATATCCAATCCATGTTATCACATGGAATAACCTGCACCTGCAACTAAGGATGCTATAAGAGGGGCTGAGCAGCGGTAACTTAGCCAATCAAAGTTTGCTAGGATGTGGAGGTTAGAGGCTCTCATGGCGACATGGGGGCTGAATATCAAGTGGTAGGTAGCGCAATTGTAACGATAAGAGCGAGAAACTAGCAAGCAAAAATAGTATTGGGATCCGGGTACGATCATCTTGCCTGATGGTTCTTCAGCGGAACAAGTAGTGGGATCCTCGTAGTGGTACTCTTCAGGGTCCTCGAACTCAGTATCGACACTCGCATCTACCCAAGAGAAACAGCAAATAAATCTCCAACCAAGGTGCAATGCACAACCAATATGATGCATGATTCATTTTATAAGTAACTTAACATGGCAATCCCAAAACTAGTCAAGTTTCACATGCGAAGTTTATATATTAGTGAATCTGGACAGAACCTCATGTTAAGTTATTTATACATGCATGCACATGGCAAATATGGATGCATCATGCAAAATCGATAGAAATGCATATAAGGATCGCAAGAAACGGAGCTACGGTTCTCGAGATACGCTCACGACAAGGTACGGAGCCAAACACAAGACAACCAAGACCTGGGCTAATTCTTGGCATTCCAAGGTAGCCACTGGATAGGTGATGAAAAAATAATCACAATAGACTCAAGAATCAATCAATTCCATGGAGTATAGCTCCCACAAGTCACAGAACAAAATAACATCAAATATGCCACAAAACAACAACATAGCCACTTCTAAAGCTCACAAGTTGAGCTATTGGAAGCCTACAGCCACAAACAAGATATTGACAGAATCTACTCAACATATACTTCAACTTATTCAACTACACAACCAGAAAAAGAGCCACACATCAATAAGCATGAATCAAACAAGTTGGCATGATGAATCAGTTTTCTGGGACTTGGTGAAAATTCCAGTTTTCTGGAATCTGAGTTAATAAAGTAGCAAGTTGACAGCACTGGTTAAACATGATAGAGAGCTCCTATTGGCATGAAAATTAACAGTATGGTAGATGGCAATATCTACTACAAATAAATAACCCTGAGAATGAGCAAAATCCAAACATATCACTAGATACAACCCACTCTTCAAGGCAAAACAATAACTACAGATCTCCTAGACTTAGTCATTTTTAAGCAAGCTGAACAGAAACATAAAGTTGCTCACTAAACAGCATGTTTCCCACTTATCTGGTGAGTTAACATAAATAACAAAAATACTGGAACATTCCTAGAAACTTTAACTAGCAACCTCATGTTGGCAAGAACTTAAAACCATGCATAGAATAAATCAAATTAAATGGACAAAAGGGCATCACAACATAAAAATGCAGTTTTGTGAAGTTGCCCCAAAGTCAAATATGACTTCACAGATGCATTCATGGGTTGATTCTACCCCAAAATCATTAATCATACCCAGATATTCCCTCTGTACCATAATAATTGTAGTTGGAAAGAACTAGTTTAGTTCTCCCCAACTACAATTATTATGGTACAGAGGGAGTACTTTCTTGGAGCAAGAGGGAGAAACACTAGGTTGAAATTTGACCTCCCTAGTCATGAGTGACTTATGACACTTAAGTGCTTTGATGGAAAAGTCCCAAAATGGCATGTAATCTATTGGTGCTTGTTGGAAATGGTAAAATAGCATCCTAGGAACATGATATCATGGCATAGCATCAATTGCAAGGGTGAAACTAACTAGAAGAGATACTATGCTAAAAATGCTCATAAGATAGAAACCTACACAAGGAGCTACTCATTCACATGTGTGTATGTATAACATACACACACCTCTCATTGCATCTACACAAGACACACACAAGCACACCACACTCAAGCATGTGTGTATATAGGCACACATGCACTTTCATACATGTATGCCCACATACACATGCACACACCTACACACTACACAAGCACTACTCATGCACCTACACTCACTACCCCACACTTGCACAACTATCTATACACATGCACAAGTAGGTATGCAAAACACACACACACACACACTCATACATACATTCCTACACAAGGCATCACATACACACATGCGCATACACTCACCTATGTGTGTGGGGGTGTTCAACACACACATACATGTGCACCCATATATGCACAAGTGCATATATGCACATATATATGCATGCATCACTCAACACACACACACACTTGCATATATGCCTTAGGCATATACACCACAAACACATACATATGTGTATGCACATGCACATACACACAACACTACACTACACATATGCAAGGATTACACATACACAAGTGTATGCATACACACACACATAGGTGCACATAGCATCAAACACAACCACACCTGGATCTGGTGTGGTCACACCAGACCCCCCCCCACGGGATCCGGCCACCACAGCGGATCCGCACACACAAATCCCATCACCGGCCAATCAAAAAAAAGGAAAATGGGGTGGGGGGAGCCGGGAATCGATCCCGCGACCTCGCAGTCGTCCCCGCGCTCACACACCACTACGCTATGCCCGCGTTGCTTAACCAGCGAGGAGCTTAGCGGCTCTAATACACACATCGCGCGGCTAACTGAAACTGACTGAAAACAGACAAGATGCGCGCCTAACCCGAACGACCTCTGATTAACAAGGTCAATTTTTTCTCATCCTCAGAATCACATAAAATTTGGCTAGTTAGTTTGCATGCCTAGCCTAGTAGTACATGCAAAATTCGAACGATTTCCGACAATGAGCGGACGTTGTGCCACCTACGGTAAGTTTTCTAGGGTTTTAACATCAATAAAATCCTAGAAAACCCATCAAATGTCGAAAAGCTATGAAACTTCGCAAGGATGCTTCTCTTGTTGGTACAAGTCTGTAGAAAAAAATAGCTTCAATTCAAGGATGTCGAAAAAAACACGTCCTTTGGGACAGACCCTTCCCTCCTACCCGACCGGCCTCCGATGAACAAGGTCATTTTTTTCTCATCTTCAGAATCACATCAAATTGGGCCAGTAGGTCTGCATGCCTAGCCTAGTAGTACATGCAAAATTCGAACGATTTCCGATAATGAGGGGACGTTGCTCCACCTACAGTAAGTTTTCTAGGGTTTTAATGTCGATAAAATCCTAGAAAACCCATCCAACATCGAAACGCTATGAAACTTGGCATGGATGCTTCTCTTGTTGGTACAAGTCTGTAGAAAAAAATAGGTTCGATTCAAGGATGTCGAAAAGAACACGTCCTTTGAGGCGGACCCTTCCCTCCTACCCGAACGGCCTCCGATGAACAAGGTCAATTTTTTCTCATCTTCAGAATCACATCAAATTTGGCCAGTAGGTCTGCATGCCTAGCCTAGTAGTACACACAAAATTCAAACGATTTCCGACAATAAGGGGACGTTGCTCCACCTACGGTAAGTTTTCTAGGGTTTTAACATCGATAAAATCCTAGAAAACCCATCCAACGTTGAAAAACTATGAAACTTGGCATGGATACTTCTCTTGTTGGTACAAGTTTGTAGAAAAAATTAGGTTCAATTCAAGGATGTTGAAAAAACACGTCCTTTGAGATGGACCCTTCCCTCCTACCCGAACGGCCTCCAATGAATAAGGTCAATTTTTTCTCATCTTCAGAATCACATCAAATTTGGCCAGTTAGTTTGCATGCCTAGCCTAGTAGTACACGCAAAATCCGAACAGTTTTCGACAATGAGCGAACGTTGCAGCACGAACGATAAGTTTTCTAGGGTTTTAACGTCGATAAAATCCTAGAAAACCCATCCAACATCGAAAAGCTATGAAACTTGGCATGGATGCTTCTCTTGTTGGTACAAGTCTGTAGAAAAAAATTAGGTTCAATTCAAGGATGCCGAAAAACACGTCCTTTGAGACGGACCCTTCCCTCCTACCCGAACGGCCTCCGATGAAAAGGTTAATTTTTTCCCATCTTCAGAATCACATCAAATTTGGCCAGTAGTTCTGCATGCCTAGCCTAGTAGTACATGCAAAATTTGAACGATTTCCAACAATGAGGGGACGTTGCTGCACCTGTAAGTTTTCTAGGGTATTAATGTCGATAAAATCCTAGAAAACCCATCCAACATCGGAAAGCTATGAAACTTGGCATGGATGCTTCTCTTGTTGGTTCAAGTCTGTAGAAAAAATTAGGTTCAATTCAAGGATGTCGAAAAAAACACGTCCCTTGAGACACACCCTTCCCTCCTACCTGAACGGCCTCTGATGAACAAGGTCAATTTTTTCTCATCTTCAGAATCACATCAAATTTGGCCAGTAGCACTACTAGGGAAAATCCTAGTAGTAGCACGGGTTACCGCGCTACTAGTAAGGCGCTATAGCTATTACTTACCAGCAACGCGTGTAAGACGTGCTACTACTAAGACTTATAGCTGTAGCGTGTATCATACAAGCGCTACTGATAAGACAACTATTAGTAGCGTTGTTGCAAACCCACGCTACTAGTAATTTGTTTTTCATTATTTTTAATTTTTAGTGTATTTATACGCCGTTATAGAAATTTTGATACAGTATCAATTAAGAGGTTGTTATATCATCATGTTCATGATCAATTATTATATCATTGTGAGGAAGAAACATGGATTTTATTCATCCAAATGAATCAAAAGTGATGAAAAGTTGAATTAGTAGGATGAGGACCCTACTAATTCAACTTTTGGTCACTTTTGATCCATCCACATGAATCTAATCCGCTTTCCTTCCCCCAATGATATAACAAATTATCATGATAATCATGATCAACATCATCATCATATTAATATAAAAACTCTTGCATGATATCATCACCAACAACACTATAGCTAATAATCATCATAGTCATTACCACCAACACTATTTAATCATCATTTCCGTCAATGACATCATATAACAAGTTGGTCACTAGTCATAATCACAACTCCTCCTCCTCATCATCATCAACTCTAACACATTGTATCACATAATAACACATTGTACCTAGGACCTACTCCTCTCTCATAGGACCTACTCTACCCTCTCTTACGTATAATATCATAAAACAAGATAGGCCCTGACTCTCCATTATGGGGAATGGAGATCATACCGTCTCTAATTCTTGGCCTATGCACAATGTTGCTTCCAAGTAGCTCTCTACGATTGACCATACATTTTTTCCAATCTTTGATTGTCATGTCTTCATCGGTTTTAGAAATCCGGTATGGACAAGAGTGATGAGTAGGCTGACCTGGCCGTGGTGGCCGTAAGCTCATAACATCAACGCGACCTCTCCAAAACATCAGATAAGGCACACAATCCTTTGAGATTTTCTGTTGAAAAACATAGTAATAACTTTGTAGTTAGCAATGTAGTTTAGTTTTAGAAGAATTTATGCAAAAGATGCACGGATGTCGTAATAGTAGAAAATCTTACCATGCAATCTCCATGGATGTTACCGTAGTTCACCACGTGCACTAGTGGCACCTATTGACCATAATGTGGAGGAGTTTGATAATAGCTATTGTAATTTTCAAGATCATTAAGAAATGTGATAAGATGATCTTTCTACTTATAAGTTAATTCTGCTTCATCATTGTAGTAGTAGGTTCTGTCTACCATCTTCCATACATTTTTTGAAGAATGAAAATAAGCTGTCAATGGAAATAAGTTGTTATCTATTTTTAAATAAACAATATAAATTACTTAATAAATATGGTTGAGAAACTCACATAATGGTAGAACTGGAGGCGTCTGCACATCGACCCAAATGTCGATATTGCCTTCAATTTCATCTTCCGGACGAATATCAAAGGTGATAAGCATATTTGGCTCAAATGGATAAGCCTTGCATAGTGCTCTACAAATTTTGCATTCAAAATAGGAATAGGTGTCTGCATTGTACTATTTTACGGCAAAAGTATAACCATGCTCGGTCCTCAAGTGAACTCTCTTTACCTCCATACTTTTTTTAGTATTGAAACCAATCTTATCCAAGACATAAATTCTTGCATGGCAGGGGATACGCTAGTAGAATAGTAAAAAATTAAAATTATAAGTTGAAGAAAAAGAAGCAAAAGTCATGCTTAATTACGAAAAAAGACTTTTCGTTGTGACTTACTGTATCCACTTCGAAGGTCTCATCCAGCATGATGCTAAAGCGCCTCCCAGTACCAGCCCGGCGGAGCCCAGTCCCGGACATGGCCCCTATAATCAAGCAGGCCTCCTCCACTAAATCGACGATGAGGATGCGGGCCAGGCATCGTCGACGTCGAGAACAAATGCTTAATTATGAAAACAAAATTAATAAACACTTAGCAGACCTAAAGTCAACACGTTCCATATATCGAGCAATGACATAGAAAAAATGCCCTATGTTTTACCAAAATATCATTGAATTCCCGTTGTGACAAATCGGAAGTACTTGATATGTCCTACATTGTAGCACAAATCATGCTAAAATTCATGAAAAAAATTGGCATGACCTTTGCTTAAAACAGGATATATCGAGCGCCTGAAATTTGTCGGAACGAAAACGAATCAACATTCCAGCAAAACATTGGCCACTCGGAGGTACATTGCAAACAAGATCACCAAGACATCCTCTATATTCAGAATGCATCATCATCGACATCAATGGCATCAACGAGACACCAAGTTTACTAATTCATCCTAATTTGTCCTAATCTATCCTAGAGAGGCAGAGAGAGAGAAGGAGGGGCAGAGGACTTACAAGGGGCCAGGGGAGACGTCAGGGGCGAGGTGGAGCTCGGGGGAGATGTCGGCTGCGAAGTGGAGCTCCGGGGAGACGGAGGGCGTGCGGGCAATGACAGACGGGTGCGGGTGAGGAGCGGGCGACGACGAAGGGTGGCGATGGAGGGTGGCGATGGACGGAGAAGGGCGACGATCAAGATAGTAGTAGCGCGTTTTAGGAACGAGCGCTACTGCTACCTAACATAGCTATAGCGCGCTCCTGGGGGAAGCGCTACTGCTAAACCTAGCCTAGTGGCAACGGTGGGGCAATATTAGTAGTAGCACGTTTTTTAATGATGCGCTACTGCTAAGTAGTTAGCAATAGCGTCGTTTCTTCACGCGCACTACTGTTATGTAGCAGTAGCGTCGCTTTTTTTCCAGGGCTACTGCTAAGGTTCTGTGTATAAGGTTTTCCCTAGTAGTATAGGTTTGCATGCCTAGCCTAGTAGTACACGCAAAATTCGAACGATTTCCGACAATGAGCGGACGTTGCTCCACGTACGGTAATTTTTCTAGGGTTTTAATGTCGATAAAATCCTAGAAAACCCATCCAACGTCGAAAAGCTATGAAACTTGGCACAAATGCTTCTCTCGTTGGTACAAGGCTGTAGAAATTGTTCTTTATTGTAAGTATAATTTATGTGTTAAAAAAAGATTGTGAATTGTTCTTTATTGTCTGACTTGAGGTAATGTGTACTGGGTGTTGAAAATATGTATGTAATTTTTGTAGATTTTTTGTTGCCATAACAGTAGAATAAAGGAGACGGAAAAAATAAAAAATAAAAAGGAAATGCGCACGACCCCCTAGTCAGTTCTACGCGACACTGGGGTGCACGTGTCAGCGAACGCAACGGCGGCACGCAGCAAACAGCAGGATGTGCACGACGCCACCCCGCGAATTGTCCCCTCTTTTTTTTGAAGTTAACTGTCCCCTCTCTCTGGAACGTGGAACGACCAGGGCAGGAGAGTAAATCCAACAACCAACTTTTAATTCACCCCACTTGCCCCCTCGGTGTCTCCAGCAGTCATTTCTCTTCTTCCCCAACTCTCTCTGGTAGAAAACCCTCTTCCTCTCCAGCACATCCCATGGCCACCACCCTCGTTCCTTTGTTCCCCATGCTCCTCCTTTCCTCGTCCGATGATGCAGCCCAGTGTGGAAGATGCAGCAGGGAAGCAGGTAGCAACCATCGAGGCAGAGCAATTTTCTGTCGCGGTTGCCGCGCTTGAGACCGCCATTGTGGCAACAGCTGGTGGTACATCTACCGTTGTGCCTGCTCCGGCGGCCATCGCTGCTGTCGAGCTTCTGGTCGGCGAGCAGGAGAAGGACAAGGTCACACAAGATCTGGAGCAGGAGAAGTGCAAGCATGATGTCCATGAAGAAATCGAGGGGCTGTTCGAGGAGAACCGGATCAAGGAACTAGACGAAGATTTTAGGACGGGCTCCGAGTTCGATGAGGATGCCATTGACGAGCTTTCTAAGGTACTACTGTAACACCCCCATGTAATGATGCACAATAATGGCATGGTCAACAACTAATTATTTTGCTAAGTGGAATATGATCAAGATGGAATTTCAAATTCCAATTCAAAATTCCATCCAAATGCTCAATAGTTTCAAGTGACAAATTTAAATCCTCAAACATCAAAGATAAAATGTTGCATGCTTGTGAAATATTCCAAAATAAATAATGTTGGGGAAAACAACATCACCAAGATTCGTGTGTGGCCCCTACCATCAATAACAGTAGCTGAAAGTATTTTTAAAATGCAATTAAATTCAAATGGGAGATGCAAACAGATTACAAAAATGCTCAAACTCGGTGTTGCCATTCAAAATAATGCATGTTATTTTTGGGGCCGTGTCACATATTTTTGCTAATACAATTGTGGCTAGAAATAATAGGAAAAGAAATTGGAAAAAGGAAAACAAAAACAGAAAAGAAGGAAAAAGAAATGGGCCCGTGGCATTGTACGAAGTCTACAGTGCGGCCCAGGCCCACTCCCCACCGTCGTCTCCCTTTGTAGAGACCAGAGCGGTCGCTACAAAGCGGCGAGCTCGCTCGTCGCCGACGCACAGCGTCGCCTCCGACGTCGTGGGGGATAAGAACGGCCCCACGGCCTCCCTCTCGCTCCCCCGAACCCTAGATCTCACCTGCCCACCTCGCTCTCTCGCTCGTCCTTCTTCCCCCACTCGAGCACGCGCAGCCGCCACCATGGACACCTGGTAGCCGCAGCCGTAGCCACTCCCACGCCCTACCTACGCGGCCATGAGCTCCGCCACGACCGCCCCGTCCTCCGCGACCACACGCATGACCCCCGGAGCCCCTGCACCGATGACCCGGAGCTCCTTCCTCCTGAGATCACCGCGAATCCAAATATGCCATTCATTCATCTATCACATGCTCCCAGCATGATGAACATGGAACATTCCCCCCCGATTCGACTGTCCAATAAATCCGCACACCCGAGAAATTTTGTCAGGTATTCTCCCACTCTGTCTGATGCGTGTAGTATTGCGTTAGTGCATAACTAGCTCTGCATATTGCCATGTCATGCATCGTGGTGTACCTATTTGCTTTATATTTATTGTTTCTCCCCCCTCTTCTTACCAGTAGACCCCGAGACTAACGTTGCTGCCGAGTACGACCACGCCCCTGACGATGAGCCCTTTGCCGAAGAGCAGCAAGGCAAGCAACCCCCCTTGAGCATTCCGATATCGCCTATTCCTTTCCCTCCTATTCTTGCATTAGATTTTTGCTACTGTATTAGTTAGCTCCTATTCTGATGCATAGCCTGTTTTTGATGAACTGCTACTATTCCTGCAATCATACCAACTGCTTGGTATAGGTTGGTTAGTGAACCCCCAGTGACCCCTTAGTCCCAGTTGCCCCTGCTTCTTCATCGACCACCCGACGACTCGATGACTCGAAGACTCGGTCAACTGACCGACAAGCCAGGCCCCTCACATCACCGTACTCTTCTTAGTTGTACGACTCTGTAGTGCTACTATCGAGTACCGAGGGTCACACCTCGTGAAGTACTCATGATGCTAGCCCTGTAGTGCAGCTAGTCGGTTGTGGTTATCGAGGTTGATTCCTCCTTCACCATTCCCGAAGATGTCTCTGTCGTGCAACCCCTCAAGTGTGGGACCTTCGAGGGTGATTCCTAAGTCCACCTTGACGGTTACATCGAGCGGGGACCATTGAGGGTGATTCCTCAGTTCCCGTCTTGATGTTATATCCACACAATTACTATGACCTGGTTACATCAACATGTTGGTGATGGGTCGGCCCCAAGGGTACCCGTGTGAGAAAGATTTGGTGGGAGGCGCTGCAAGGCATCCAAAGACTTGGTAGGGTGCGCCGGTAAGGCACCCGAGAGTTATTGGTGGGGCGACGGACTACATTATGGTTCGCGCTTGCGCCGCATTAATAAAATGCTAATGGGTTGGGTATTTGATCTGAGTTGGTCATTGACCTTTTACGCACTAAACCTTCACGTGGGAGAAGTTATGGGTGCTCAGCGTCGTTGTATCAGTCGAAGCTCTTCGGACGTCAGCAATGGAGCGGCGCGCGCCGGATTGGGTTGCAAGGTACAGCTCCTGGACTGAGTGTACTAGGCCTGCTTCTGGCCACGTATGCATCGTGCAGGAGTGCAAGGGCAAGTGGGCCCACGAACCTGCGCGCTTAGGAGTTAGACCGGCGGGCTGGCCTCTTCGTTGAGTCTTGGTGGGGCGACGACATTTTGGATTCCGATGCCGGGCATTACCCCGGAAAGTGTGTCCGGCCGGAGGTGATCAAGCATGTTGGAAATGCAGTGCACCCGTGCAGGGAAGAAATTATCTATTCGAATAGCCATGTCCACGGTAACAAGACGACTTGGAGTTGTACGTTGACCTTATACAACTATAATTGTGTTTTAATTTGAAATGAATGTTGGCTCCGTGATTTCTTCCTCGCAGGGAGTCGAGGAAGAATCTCTGGGCATGGTTGCTTAATAAAATTGTTACAATAATATGATTATAATTGATTACATGCCTACTCTCTTCTCATGCTGCAAGATGCTCTTCGATAGGACTAGGACTTCCTCCTATTGTTGCTTTCTGTAGTCAGTCCAGATATAACCCCACTCCTTGATAATGATGCATATTTAGCATAGTTCTGATGTCAGTCTTGCGAGTACTTTGGATGAGTACTCACAAGTGCTTTTTTTTCTATTTCCCCCTCGATACGATTATGCATTTAGAAGATGGAGCCCAGGAGATGGAGTACGCCGGAGGCGACTACTACACCACCGCAGGAGCCTACTACTACGTGGAGGCGGCCCCCGACCAACAGTAGGATAGGAGGTTCCCAGGCATGAGGCCTCGCTCTTTCGATCCATTGTTATGTTTGTGCTAGCCTTCTTAAGGCAAAACTTGTTTACCTTATGTTTGTACTCAGATATTATTTGCTTTCGCTGACTCGTGCTTGTCGAGCTTTGTATTCGAGCCCTCGAGGCCCCTGGCTTCTAATATGAAGTTGTATGGCTTTAATTTGTGTCTAGAGTTGTGTTGTGTTGTGATATTGATTAGTGAGTCCCTAATCTTGGTCGTACGCATTGCGTGTATGTTTAGCATATGGTCGAAATTGGGGGCGTCACAACTACTCTGTTTTTAGCAGATTTGTTTTTCCGTTCGAGCACTCTATTTTTCATGGCATTGGGATTTTTCTTATAAAGTAGATGAAGATCGATCTCATAAGGCCATGCTAGTTGTATATATATAAGATTTTAGGGATTTTATCGTCGATTTTACTGTTGGTGCGTGGTTTTTGGATCTGATTCATTTACTAATTCCAATAGGTAGAAAAAAAACCTTCCTAGAAATAAAAATTTAGGCTCTACATAGGCTAACCGATAATTGTTGGTGAAGAGAGGTGGGATGTGTAGCATCCCCAAGCTTAGATGCTTCATACTTCTTGAAATATTTACTTGAGGTGCCTTGGGCAACCCCAAGGTTGAGCTTTTGTATCTCTTTCAATCCTCTCATATCCCGGTTTCACCTATTCTCAAAAACTTTATCCACACAAAACTCGAAAAGAACTCGTGAGATAGGTTAGTACACATCATAAATCAACTCTTTATGTAATGCCAAGACAAGTTGAATAATAATTTTAAAATATTAGGTACTGTATACTATCATTTCCACAATCTATATCTACCAATATAGACTATGGAAACTATAGGATAAGTAGATAACAAAACTATGGCAGCAATCTGTCCAAACAGAACAGTCTATAGCAATTTATGAAAACAGTGAATTTCTCTAACTCACAACATTATGAAACTTTAGGACATGCTATAAAATTCATAATATAACAATGTGTAAATGTTTTATAAACCTTCCACATTCCAGTAAAATATGAAAATTCAAACACTACATAAGAAGTTTCTGGTTTTTCATAGCACACATCAAACATACAATTCAAGCATACTAAAGGCAATTGTTGGAAATTTTTATTGAAAAACAATATTATAAATAACACCTAACATAGCACAACAAAATAAAATGACGCTCCAAGCAAAATTCATATTATGTGATGAATAAAAATTATAGCTCCAAGTAAGATATACCTATAGTGTTGAAGAGGAAAGAGGGGATGCCTTCCGGGGCATCCCCAAGCTTAGGAGCTTGAGTATTCCTTGGATATTACCTTGGGGTGCCTTGGGAATCCCCAATATTAGGTTCTTGTCACTCCTTATGTTCCTTATATAGGTGTCTCACCCAAAACTAGAAAACTTCAATCACGCAAAACTTAACGGAACTTCGTGAGAAGGGTTAGTGTAGTAAAGACAACTCATTCACTTAGGTACTATCAAGACAAGATTAATAATTATTCCCACATGATAACTACTGTATTACATCTTTAACACAATTTATATTACTCAATATAAGCTATAGGAACACTTGAAACAAGCAAACTATGTATGCAAAATAGAATCTGTCAAAAACAGAACAGTCTGTAAAGATCTTAAGGATCACCATACTTCCCTGACTCTCAAAATTATAAAACATTAGGACAATCAAGAAATTTTCATATAAACATTTTATAAAAATTTAGGAATTTTCTGACGCTCCAGCAAAATCAGATAATTCATATACTGGACGCAAAACTTTATGTTTTTGCACAGAATCAAACAAGCAAGTATCCACACTATCCCAAAGGCTTTACTTGGCACTTTATTGAAATAAAAGACACAAAACATTATTACTACATTATATTAATCATGTGAACACATAAAAACAGAGGGTAAAAGTGTTGGGTTGTCTCCCAACAAGTGCTTTTCTTTAATGCCTTTTAGCAAGGCATGATGATTTCAATGATGCTCACATAGGAATAATAATTGAAACATGCAAAAGAGAATCGTGAATCTCATGACAAGCACATTTAAGTCTAACCCACTTCCTATGCATCGAGATGTTTTGAGCAAACAATTTATGGGAGCAAGAATCATCTAGCATAGGAAAGGAAAACAAGCATATCTTCAAGAATTTGAACACATAGAGAGGAAACTTGATATTATTGCAATTCCTATAAGCATATGGTCCTCCCTTATAATAATTTTCAGTAGCATCATGAAGGAATTCCACAATATAACCATCACATAAAGCATTCTTTTCATGATCTATAGGCATAGAAATTGTACTACTCTCCACATAAGCAAATTTCTTCTCATGACTAATAGTGGGAGTATCATAAAAGACTTGAATACTACAAATTGGTTCCACACTAAAAGTGTAATATTTAGTAAAAGGATATTCATAATTATGACAAGTATCATAATAGTAAACAACACTCTTTTTCATTGCATAAGTATCATCATGATAATCATCATAAGTAGGAGGCATGCAATCTTTATAACAAATTTGATCATTCAAAGTAGGGGGGGGGGGTAAAAAGATCATCTTCATTAAGCATAGCAACCCCAAGCTTGGGACAAACATTAATTGTAGAAAATAAATTCTCAAATGTGTTATTTTCATCAAACATAGCATCCCCAAGCTTGTTTCTTTGTATATCATAAACATAATCACTCTTAACATTAATGGTATGAATATCACCAATAGTATAGTAATTATTTTCATCATCCTCCAAGTTGGTGCCATAAATATTTTCAAGATTATAAGAAGTATCATTATCATTATCCTCCAAGTTGGTGCCATAATCCAATCAGAGCCACATCATCAAGTCATGCATATGGAAATCATTTACTAGATGTGCAGTAATCTATCCATGCAACTATTCCATAGTCAGTACTGATGCATGACAATTACTTGTTGGTAGCCATAGAGAGAATAGTTGGTTGCCCTTTTGTACTCCGTAGATAGTGCTATTACATCCTGCTAATTAGTGTCATCTGTTCCTTTTACACATTTAATTTGAAGATGATATGAAAATAGATTAGCTTAGTTCTTCTGTGTTTACTAATTCGCAAGAGGATGACGAGGATGTTGGCTATGACATGGACAACATGCATAGCAAGAGCCGCTACACTCTCAAGCATCTGATTGTCGGAAAAATCAAGTACCGTCGCTATGGCAAGATTTTTTGCCCGTTCTGTGGCAGGGCCATAGCTGAAGGCTTCGACAGCCTGATCCAGCATGCCATCGGCCTTGGCAATGCATCAAATCGTAAGCAGCAGGCTAGTACTCTGTCTAAACACATGGCCTTCGGCGTCTTCCTCGCCAAGTATGTGAGAGGCAATGATCCCTACTACATCCCACCGACGAAGAAGGCGAAGAAGTGATGCGCTGCTTACCTGCTACTATTGCCCGAGTACCTAGTGTTATCTATGTCTTTTGCTTTAACATCGTTAAAACCTATCCTATGTTGTGGTTAAAACTTATGTCATATCGTGCTTAAAACTTATGTCTCATGTCGAGCGGTGCTTTAATCTGCTGTTTAACTTTAGTGTTTTGTGCTACTTTGGTCACATGCTACTTATGTTTGCCGTTTTAATTTGCTGTTTAAATATTCTATTCTGATGCTTGTTAGGAACTCAAATAGTATGACTATGTCAAGATATAACTTGAACTGATTATGTTGAGTTTATAATGCAAGATGTTCAAACCATATCTATGACCAGTTATACGTGTACAATTCATCATCTATTAGTTCTTGCCATAAGTAGACCATGCAGGTTTGTACTGAGGATGCATTAGTTATTGGAAAAAGTAGATGATGCCCATGATTGGCAAAAAATATCCATTGGAAGTTTCTCATAACAAATGAATATCTATCAGATGTTGCTAAAAGTAGAGCATGTACATGATTGCCGCAAGGTCTATGGCCAGTCCTGGTTAAAGTACTAAGCATGTACGTGATTGCTAGAAGTTTCATTGCCACTTCAAGCAAAACAAGTGAGCATGTCTTAGCCATTACCAAAGTAGGCTTGAATGGGATCATCAAAGCTGGTGATGGTTTGGAATCCCTACGTGACCATTCTGATAACAAAGACAACGGAGACACATGTTTATGTATGGTCTTTGCGTCATATTTACGTATGATTTCTTCAAGACTTCTAGTTTTTGCTGCTTTCCCTTCATCGACATTCTTTGTCGGAAGTATATTTTTTTGTTTATTGCCCTTCATCGACATTCTTCGTCGGAAGTATTTTTTTGTTTCTTGCCCTTCATCTACATTCTTCCTCGGCCGTCCACATGGTCTCTTATTTTTTGGGGAGCTAGGTGTAGCGGCATCCTTTTCGGAGTTTGACGTGTCGTTCTTGTTGGAACCAAGAGGATCATTAATTAATTGTACATCGTCTTGTGAACCCTTAGCTTGTGCTGCTTGCTGGGCATCGTACACATCCTTCTGTACAGCAGAGAGCAATGCGTTAGTTCAAATCATCTGAGAGATGAAACAAATGAAACATCCTTGGTGTAGTGCTAACCGTTATAGGGTACTTGTATGTTTCGAGGCGAAGTGAGTTGCAATTTGAACGCAGCAGGTCTGTAACTTTTTTCAAGCTGAAAATATGTATTTTTCCTTCATTTTAAAACCAACACGTATGTCAGCATAGCTTTTAGGCCACACAAAGTTAAAAAATAATTTGGGCATTCAATCACCTGGTCAAATGTATCGATCATTTTTCCCCGTCCCATGACAACATGTACTTTAGTGTGAACACCACACATGAATACGTGCAATGTTTAGTTCAAGATTAATAATCTTGTAGATGTAGGCGAAGACTAATTTAGGAGGCCGTACGTACCCGTAGTCTATTGTGGTATCTCTTCATAGCGGACTTTATCCCATTTCGAAAATTTGATGGGGTTAGCTGGTGTTATCAAGCCAGTCTTGACCGCTGTGTTGATGTAGAGCTGAATCGACTCCACCTAGCATAGGACAAGTTATACAAAGTGGTCATGGTGTTTTGTGAACTCATGTGCCGTGCCATGCAAAAGAGGCAACTAGAGAACACTTACAAGAGAATCTTCCTTGCTCTTGTCACAATGTTCCTTCAAGGAGTTCAGGAACTGAATCTCTTCTTTCTCAATATTAAAAACCATTAGCATCCAGTGGTTATTGTTTACATTCAGAGGCACTTGCACCTGTAGTGATAATTTGGTTGGCGTGACAACCAAAATGTTTGGTGCACCATACGTAGAGGAACTACGAAAGTGAGGAAAATGTGTACCTTTCGCCGTCTTACAAATTTTTCTGCCACACCAGCAACCCATGAGGCTCCACGTCCCTCGGGAACCACCCCCTCCATTCGTAACAGCTTTGTCGTTTCATGGGGGGATGATTGACGTAGTATCATTCTCAATTTGGCTAATGCGAGCATATGCCATGATAACCTGCCAAATTTTCAATCATACAATAATAAGACAGTAGTTGCAACAATTGATGTGGACTAGAGAACAAGGTGCTTACGTCATCATAAATGTATTCCTTGCTCACATTTTGCTTCAGTTGTTCAACTGTCAAAGAAATGTCTCCGATTCTAGCTACTTCAATAGGGTTGTATGATGTGCGGATGAAAACGGCTGCCTCTATGTCCTGACGAGTCATCTTGTAATCATTATAGAAGGAAGGCTTCATAGGAGTTAACTGTGGTTCCTCCATGTGTTGCATCACATTTCTTGCACTTGATGGAGTTGAAGTCCTTGCAGTGGATTTGTTAAATCTAGGATTTGGTGCGATGGATGCATTGCACACAGTGACTTGTTCCTACAAAAAAGGTCGTTAATCATAAGTTTGTCAATTTTAGCTCATAAGGTGATGGGCCATAATGATCACCGGCATGCCTGCTTTCTATGGCACTGACTGTCGGATGCTTCCAAGTTGAGTTTTTAATTTCTGTAACAAAGCAAACAACAATTGATATGGAGGAACATATTCATTACAAAATATAATATGCACAGTATATGACATACCTGTAATTCCATCCTTAATACTTTAATTTCATCCTCGGCCTTCGACAACCTAGGATTACTAATAGATTTACTGTTTATGTCGATCAAGTCTTCGCTCATCGTGATGAATTTGGCATCAAATCTGTGCTCAATTTCCGTTAATTTTCTGCCAACCTTCTTTTCATGATCAGCAAAACGTGCATTGATGGCTTCAACAAGAATGTCCATATGTGTAAACAAAATAACAACCCATTCACAACAATAGCTAAATGAATGAGGTTGGATGACACCTTTTATTGATATTTTGAAATAAATAAAATTGCTTTCGAGTGCTTACCTGCTGGCTACTAATATGTTGACCTTGTGATTGTGCTTGACACAATCATGGTCATCCAAAGGTTCATACTTTTTGCTTGCAGGATTACTTGTGTTCTCGAATGGTTGTTGTGGCCCACAAATTTCCATGACAACCTTTGAATAAGTTTGAATGAATCATTACTACGAACTAAATAAACGGTCATACCAAGGTCAAGTCTAGAAATGTACAAGTCCGTGATAAAGACCTCTTTTTTGTATGCATCGCTTCTTATTTTTGCTGAAGGTTCATCCCATCATGCGAGCAATGGAGGTGGTCTGCAACGATACATCAATCTGCCACTACGCACATGCTCCTAGTACCAAAACTACACAATACATTACTTCATCACCATCCAAATATGCAACAGAACAAAAATCATAGTATGTTAAGTAGTCATGTAGCACTAACCTGGAGCAGAATTAGATTCCCTTGTTGAGTTACTTGATCCAGATTGTTAAATTTGTCAATGGACATTAACAAGTGAGTAAGTGTGATACATCCCGAGTTCAAATTCCGAACGTTCGGAAGATCCTTAACAAGGTTGAGATATTTCGAGTCGACATAATTCTGTGCTGTTGGTGCTAGTATAGTACCAATTGCATACAGAGTGAACCACCACAGGAAATCATCGTCGGGAGTTTTGGAAGCTTTCATCGCCTTTTCAAGGTCGCTAATCGAAATTTGGCCATTGTTCGCATAGGTGCTAAACAATTGTGTGTTGGGTCTCTTTCCCAGGTGTGGCTCTATAGCCTCCCCTTCAATCAGAATACCAAATATATGGTGGACTTCCTCTTTTCTTAGAGGAATTGGCGTTTTAACTACGGTAAGGGACTGCATGTCACTATCGATGGTCTTGGTTAGTCTTACAAATATTAAACGCTAGAGATTCACTTCCTGCATCTGGGTCAGACCCCAAGACCGGATAGTGAAATGATGTACTTTATGTGCTCTGGTCACAAATCTTTCATAGTTTTGGCGAACCTTGACGGTGAGCATGCTAATTTCATATGACCATGCCTCGCAAAGAGTTCCTGGCACATTACATTAAATTTTAGTGAGTATGAATCAAGTATGTGTATGAAAATATTGTATAGTCAGACAATTACGTACCGCATTGGAAATTTCACAGATGGGTTTTTCTCCATTAAAAGCACAGTTATTAGAACTTGCCATCGATGCCACATACACAATAATAGAATTTGGGTCAATTATTTTGAAAATATATTTGACAAATGTATAACGAAATAAATACTTGTGTCTGGTATGGATGACGATTTTGAATCATTTGATCCACCTATAAGCGTTAGCACACAATCTATTAGGTCATGCATAAAATTAGCATAGTTTAACAAGGATATTCCAAATGCTTAATGATGTCTACTACACAACCTTCTTATTGTAGACTCGTGTTGGGCCCTAAAGCACAGAGTTTTGTAGGACCGTGACAATTTTCCCTCAAGTGGATGACCTAAGGTCTATCAATCCGTGGGAGGTGTAGGATGAACATGGTCTCTCTCAAACAACCCTGCAACCAAATAGCAAAGAGTCTCTTGTGTCCCTAACACACCCAATACAATGGTAAATTGTATAGGTGCACTAGTTCGGCGAAGAGATGGTGATACAAGTGCAATATGGATGGTAGATATAGGTTTTTGTAATCTGAAAATATAAAAACAGCAACGTAACAAGTAACAAAAGTGAGCACAAACGATATTGCAATGCTTAGAAACAAGGCCTAGGGTTCATACTTTCACTAGTGCAATCTCTCTCAACAATACTGACATAGTTGAATCATATGTAAATACCTCTCATGCGACAAAGAGTTCACACCAAACTCTCAAATAGTGGAGAACTAACGAACAAATTATTGTAGGGTACGAAACCACCTCAAAGTTATCTTTTCTGATCAATCTTATGAGCTATCCTAATAAGTGTCACGGACAGCCCTAGAGTTCATACTTAAATAACACCTTAAGATACACATCAACAAAAACCCTAATGTCACCTAGATACTCCAATGTCACCACAAGTACCCATGGGCTTGATTATACGATATGCATCACATAATTTTAGCTTCGTCATGTTCAATCCAACACAAAGAACTTCAAAGAGTGCCCCAAAGTTTCTACCGGAAAGTCAAGAAAAAAACGTGTGCCAACCCCTATGCATAGATTCCCAAGGTCACGGAACATGCAAGTTGATCACCAAAACATACATCAAGTGGATCAATAGAACATCCCATTGTCACCACGGATAGACAATCACAAGACATACATCAAGTGTTCTCAAATCCTTAAAGACTAAATCCAATAAGAAAACTTCAAGGGAAAACTCAATTCATCACAAGAAGATAGAGGGGGGATCCATATGATTCAATCTATATAAATAAAGCTCGCGGTACATCAAGATCGTACCATCTCAAGAACACAAGAGAGAGAGAGATCAAACACATAGCTCTGGGTACATACCCTCAGCCGCGAGGGTGAACTACCCCCTCCTCAGCATGAAGACTGCCGGGATGATGAAGATGGCCTCCGGTGATGGTTTCCCCCTCCGGCAGGGTGCCGAAACGGGCTCCCGATTGGTTTTTCGTTGCTCTGGAGGCTTGCGGCGGTGGAACTCCCGATCTAGGTTTCTTTTCGGGGTTTTTTGTATTTATAAGAGTTTGTGGTGGCGGAAACAGGTCCAGGGGAACACGAGGAAGTCACAATCCAAGGGGTACGCCGTAGGGGGGTGGGCGTGCCTCTGTGGCTTGTAGCTTCCTCGGCCTTCCTCTCTGATGAATCTTCGCTCCAGTATTTTTTATATTTTCCAAAAATATTCTCCTTAATTTTTAGCTCATTCGGAGAACTTTTATTTCTGCACAAAAACAACACCACGGTAGTTCTGCTGAAAACAACGTCAGTCCGGGTTAGTTCTAATAAAATCATACCAAAATCATATAGAATTATTGTAAACATGCCATGAATACTTCATAAATTATAGATACGTTGGAGATGTATCAGCATCCCCAAGCTTAATTCTTGATCGTCGTCGAGTAGGTAAATGATAAAAGAAATAATTTATGAAGTGTGAATGCTAGCAAGTGCACAAGTTTGATCAATGATAATTCCAAACACTTATTCTAGCATCATTATATATCATAAACAGTAGCTCATCTCATAAACCTTCTCATGATGAAATAATAAGCTATCCACATGTTAAAGTATAGACTAACAAACTATGCTTTCAGTAAACACACAATTGCGATTCATCTTATTTTCAGGAAGGCTCTATGTAAGAGCTTTGATTTAGCAAATTACAGATACTCAACTATCATATAGTCTTCCATGATTGCTAACACTCAAAGCATATTTTTAGAACAAATAACTTTCATCAAACACAAAGAAATATAGGGGCTTAATGTTTCGCCTCCCAACTTATTTATCATATAGGTAATCACCAACAATAATAATTCATGATCAAATATATTTGAATGGCCATATATGCTTGGATCTTTCCCCAACACATGGCGCTTGCCAAGAGAAAAAGGCGAAATATAGCAAGTGGTGAAGACCACCATGACTCTTGCATAAAGGTAAGTACTAGAAAGTAAAAGATAGGCCCTTTGCAGAGGGAAGCATTGAATTGCAGAGGTGCCAGAGCTCGAGCTTTTAAAACAGAGATGAATAATAATTTTGAGTGGTATGCTTTCATTGTCACCATAACATCCGAGAGATCTCGATATCTTCCATGCTAGATACATTATAGGCGGTTCCCAAATACAATGGTAATTTTTTTACTCCCCCTCCACCAATCAATCACACTCCATGCCGAGCCAAATCCACGGGTACCGTCTATACCAACAACATTCCTGGGGGAGTTTTTTTAATTATTTACATTTTTTCTTTGATTTCGGGACTGGGAATCCCTATTACCAGCCACTTTCTCATGAATGATAGTGAATCATCACATATCGTGAGAATAACCCACCTAGCATGGAAGATACTGAAAGCCCCTAGTTACTATATGAGCGATTCGGGCATACAAAACGTAATATTATTTGAAGGTTTAGAGTTTGGCACATGCAAATTTACTTGGAACAATAGGTAAATATCGCAAATAGGTAGGTATGGTGGACTCATATGGAACAACTTTGGGTTTAAGGGTGTTTGGATGCACAAGTAGTATTTCTACTTGGTGCGGAAGTTTTGGCTAGTATGAGGTGGAATCAAGCACCACATGTTGGAGGATCCATAACAATATAACTTCTATACAAATATACCCACGCATAACTCATTATGTTGTCTTCCTTGTCCAACTTCAACTAATTTGCTCATGTTTGAAAATAATTAATGGGTATTCAAAATCATAGAAGATATCCAAGATAGTATATTTATATGTGAAATCTCTCTTCCTTTAATATTTTTTCATGAATGGTTCAAGTGACCAATGCGGTATTTGCTAATTTTCTATAAAGTTTACCACCTATACTTATTATATGTGAAGTCATTACTACCCATGGGATAATCAAATAAAACATATATAATTTAAGATTTATGATATTCAATTCATTCAACCATTTACCCATAGGATATAAGTGAAGCACGAGAGTAACTGACAAAACTACTCCAAAACACATAAGTGAAGATCAACGAGTAGTCAAACTATTAAGTAGCTATGTGAGGAATCTCTCTCTCTCTCTCTCTCAATAAATATTTTCATATATGAGTATTTAATTAAACAGCAAGAAAAGGAAAAAATATCCATCCAAGAATAGCACGCATAATGTGAATGAATAAAAATTTAGGCTCTACATAGGCTAACCGATAATTGTTGGTGAAGAGAGGTGGGATGTGTAGCATCCCCAAGCTTAGATGCTTGATACTTCTTGAAATATTTACTTGAGGTGCCTTGGGCAGCCCCAAGCTTGAGCTTTTGTATCTCTTTCAATACTCTCATATCCCGGTTTCACCTATTCTCAAAAACTTCATCCACACAAAACTCGAAAAGAACTCATGAGATAGGTTAGTGCACATAATAAATCAACTCTTTATGTAATGCCAAGACAAGTTTAATAATAACTATAAAACATTAGGTACTGTATACTATCATTTCCACAATCTATATCTACCAATATAGATTATGGAAACTATAAGATAAGTATATAACAAAACTATGACAACAATCTGTCCAAACAGAACAGTCTGAAGCAATTTATGAAAACAGTGTAATTCTCTGACTCAAAAAATTATGAACCTTTAGGACATGATATAAAAATCATATTATAACAATGTGTAAATGTTTTATAAACCTTCCACATTCTAGTAAAATATGAAATTCAAACACTACATCAGAAGTTTTTGCTTTTTCATAGCACACATCAAACATACAATTCAAGCATACTAAAGGCAAAAATTGGAAAATTTTATTGAAAAAATATATTATAAATAACACCTAACATAGTACAAAAAAATAAAATGACGCTCCAAGCCAAATTCATATTATGTGACGAATAAAAGTATAGCTCCAAGTAAGATATACCTATAGTGTTGAAGACGAAAGAGGGCATGCCTTCTGGGGCATCCCCAAGCTTAGGAGCTTGAGTCTTCCTTGGATATTACCTTGGCGGTGCCTTGGGAATCCCCAATATTAGGTTCTTGTCACTCCTTATGCTCCTTATATCGGTGTCTCACCCAAAACATGAAAACTTCAATCACACAAAACTTAACGGAACTTCGTGAGAAGGGTTAGTGTAGTAAAGACAA
The DNA here is from genome assembly GCA_022496015.1 of Hordeum marinum. Classification (NCBI taxonomy): domain Eukaryota; kingdom Viridiplantae; phylum Streptophyta; class Magnoliopsida; order Poales; family Poaceae; genus Hordeum; species Hordeum marinum. Next base: position 516,669,827 of record CM039673.1, read on the forward strand.
ATCATTCACTTAGGTACTATCAAGACAAGATTAATAATTGTTCCCACATGATAACTACTCTACTACATCATTACCACAATTTATGTTACTCAATATGATCTTTAGGAACACTTGAAACAAGCAAACTATGTATGCAAAACAAAATTTGTCAAAAACAGAACAGTCTGTAAAGATCTTAAGGATCACCATACTTCCCTGACTCTCAAAATTATAAAACATTAGGAAAACTCAAGAAATTTGCATATAAATATTTTGTAAAAATTTAAGAATTTTTGACGCTCCAGTAAAATCAGATAACTCATATACTGGACGCAAAACTTTATGTTTTTGCACAGAATCAAACAAGAAAGTATCCACACTATCCCAAAGGATTTACTTGTTAATTTATTGAAATAAAAGACACAAAATATGATTACTAAATTATATTAATCATGTGAACACATAAAAACAGAGGGTAAAAGTGTTGGGTTGTCTCCCAACAAGTGCTTTTCGTTAATGCCTTTTAGCAAGGCATGATGATTTCAATGATGCTCACATAGGAATAATATTTTGAAACATGCAAAAGAGAACCGTGAAACTCATGAAAAGCACATTTAACTCTAACCCACTTCCTATGCATAGGAATTTTTTGAGCGAACAATTTATGGGAGCAAGAATCATCTAGCATAGGAAAGGAAAACAAGCATATCTTCAAGAATTTGAACACATAGAGAGGAAACTTGATATTATTGCAATTCCTATAAGCATATGTTCCTCCCTTATAATAATTTTCAGTAGCATCACGAAGGAATTCCACAATATATCCAGAACATAAATCATTCTTTTCATGATCTACAGGCATAGAAATTGTACTACTCTCCACATAAGCAAATTTCTTCTCATGACTAATAGTGGGAGTATCATAAAAGACTTGAATACTACAAATTGGTTCCTCACTAAAAGAGTAATATTTAGTAAAAGGATATTCATAATTATGACAAGTATCATAATAGTAATCATCACTCTTTTTCATTGCATAAGTATCATCACAATAATCATCATAAGTAGGAGGCATGCAATCTTTATAACAAATTTGATCATTCAAAGTAGGGGGGTAAAAATATCATCTTCATTAAGCATAGAATCCCCAAGCTTGGGCAAACATTAATTGCAGAAAATAAATTATCAAACATGTCATTTTCATCAAACATAGCATCCCCAAGCTTGTGGCTTTGTATATCATAAACATAATCACTCTTATCATTAATGGTATGAATATCACCAATAGTATAGAAATTATTATCATTATCCGTCAAGTTGGTGCCATAAATATTTTCAAGATTATAAGAAGTATCATTATCATTATCCTCCAAGTTGGTGCCATAATCCAATCAGAGCCACATCATCAAGTCATGCATATGGAAATCATTTACTAGATGTGCAGTAATCTATCCATGCAACTATCCCATAGTCAGTACTGATGCATGTCAATTTCTTGTTGGTAGCCGTAGAGAGAATAGTTGGTTGCCCTTTTGTACTCCATGGATAGTGCTATTAAATCCTTCTAATTAGTGTCATATGTTCCTTTTACACATTTAATTTGAAGATGATATGAAAACAGATTAGCTAAGTTCTTCTGTGTTTCCTAATTCACAAGAGGATGACGAGGATGTTGGCTATGACATGGACAACATGCATAGCAAGAGCCGCTACACTCTCAAGCATCTGATTGCCGGAAAAATCAAGTACCGTCGCTATGGCAAGATTTTCTGCCCATTCTGTGGCAGGGCCATAGCTAAAGGTTTCGACAGCCTGATCCAGCATGACATCGGCCTTGGCAATGCATCAACTCGTAAGAAGCAGGCTAGTACTCTGGCTAAAGACGCGGCCTTTGGCGTCTTCCTCACCAAGTATGTGAGGGGAAATGATCCGTACTACATCCCACCGACGAAGAAGCCGAAGAAGTGATGCATTGCTTACCTGCTACTGCTGCCCGAGTACCTAGTGTTATCTATGTCTTTTGCTTTAGCATCGTTAAAACTTATCCTATGTTGTGTTTAAAACTTATGTCATATCGTGCTTAAAACTTATGTCTCATGTCGAGCGGTGCTTTAATCCGCTGTTTAACTTTAGTGTTTGGTGCTACTTTGGTCACGTGCTAGTTATGTTTGTCATTTTAATTTGCTATTTAAATATTCTACTCTGATGCTTGTTAGGAACTCAAATAGTATGACTATGTCAAGATATAACTTGAACTGATTATGTTGAGTTTATAATGCAAGATGTTCAAACCATATCTATGACCAGTGATACGTGTACAATTCATCATCTATTAGTTGTTGCCATAAGTAGACCATGCAGATTTGTACTGAGGATGCATTAGTTATTGCAAAAAGTAGATGATGCCCATGATTGGAAAAAAAATATCCATTGGAAGTTTCTCATAACAAATGAATATCTATCAGATGTTGCTAAAAGTAGAGCATGTACATGATTGCCGCAAGGTCTATGGCCAGTCCTGGTTAAAGAACTGAGCATGTACATGATTGCTAGAAGTTTCATTGCCACTTCAAGAAAAACAAGTGAGCATGTCTTAGCCATTACCAAAAGTAGGCTTGAATGGGCTCATCAAAGCTGGTGATGGTTTGGAGGCCCTACGTGACCATTCTGATAACGAAGAAAACGAACACACATGTTTATGTATGGTCTTTGCGTCATATTTATGTCTGATTTGTTCAAGACTTCTAGTTTTTGCTACTTGCCCTTCATCGACATTCTTAGTCGGAAGTATATTTTTTTGTTTCTTGCCCTTCATCGACATTCTTCGTCGGATGTATTTTTTTTGTTTCTTGCCCTTCATCTACATTCTTCCTCGAGCGTCCACGTGGTCTCTTCTTTTTTGGGGAGCTGGGTGTAGCGGCATCCTTTTCGGAGTTTGATGTGTCGTTCTTGTTGGAACCAAGAGGATCATTAATTAATTGTACATCGTCTTGTGAATCCTTAGCTTGTGCTGCTTGTTGGGCATCGTACACATCCTTCTGTACAGCAGAGAGCAATGCGTTAGTTCAAATCATCAGAGAGATGAAACAAATGAAACATCCTTGGTGTAGTGCTAACCGTTATAGGGTACTTGTATGTTTCGAGGCGAAGCGAGTTGCAATTTGAACGCAAGAGGTCTGTAACTATTTTCAAGCTAAAAGTATGTATTTTTCCTTCATTTTAAAACCAACACGTATGTCAGCATAGCTTTTAGGGCACACAAAGTTAAAAAGTAATGTAGGCATTCAATCACCTGCTCAAATGTATCGATCATTTTCCCCGTCCCATGACAACATGTACTTTAGTGTGAACACCAGACATGAATACATGCAATGTTTAGTTCAAGATTAATAATCTTGTATACGTAGGCAAAGACTAATTTAGGAGGCCGTACGTACCCGTTAGTCTGTTGTGGTATCTCTTCATAGCGGATTTTATCCCATTTCGAAAAATTGATGGGGTTAGGTGGTGTTATCAAGCCATTCTTGACTGTTGTGTTGATGTAGAGCTGAATTGACTCCACCTAGCGTAGGACAAGTTATACAAAGTGGTCATGGTGTTTTGTGAACTCATGTTCCATGCCATGCAAAAGAGGCAACAAGAGAACACTTACAAGAGAATCTTCCTTGGTCTTGTCACAATGTTCCTTCAAGGAGTTCAGGAACTAAATATCTTCTTTGTCAATATTAAAAACCATCAGCATCCAGTGGTTATTGTGTACATTCAAAGGCACTTGCACCTGTAGTGATAATTTGGTTGGCGTGACAACGGAAATGTTTGGTGCACCATACATAGAGGAACTATGAAAGTGAGGAAAATGTGTACCTTTCGCCGTCTTACAATTTTTTCTGCCACACCAGCAACCCATTAATGGAAATATGCCCTAGAGGCAATAATAAAATGGTTATTATTGTATTTCCTAGTTCATGATAATTGTCTATTGTTCGTGCTACAATTGTATTAACCAGAAACCGTAATACATGTGTGAATACATAGACCACAACATGTCCCTAGTAAGCCTCTAGTTGGCTAGCTCGTTGATCAATAGATGGTCAAGGTTTCATGACCATGGACATTGGATGTTGTTGATAACGGGATCACATCATTAGGAGAATGATGTGATGGACAAGACCCAATCCTAAGCATAGCACAAGATCGTGTAGTTCGTCTGCTAAAGCTTTTCAATGTCAAGTATCGTTTCCTTAGACCATGAGATTGTGAAACTCCCGGATACCGTAGAAATGCTTTGGGTGTGCCAAATGTCACAACGTAACTGGGTGGCTATAAAGGTGCACTACGGGTATCTTCGAAAGTGTCTGTTGGGTTGGCACGAATCGAGACTGGGATTTGTCACTCCGTGTGAAGGAGAGGTATCTCTGGGCCCACTCGGTAAGACATCATCATAATGAGCTCAAAGTGACTAAGGAGTTAGCCACGGGATGATGTGTTACGGAACGAGTAAAGAGACTTGCCGGTAACGAGATTGAACAAGGTATAGGGATACCGACGATCGAATCTCGGGCAAGTATCATACCGATAGACAAAGGGAATTGAATACGAGATTGATTGAATCCCCGACATCGTGGTTCATCCGATGAGATCATCGTGGAGCATGTGGGAACCAACATGGGTATCCAGATCCTGCTGTTGGTTATTGGCCGGAGAAGTGTCTCGGTCATGTCCACGTGTCTCCCGAACCCGTAGGGTCTACACACTTAAGGTTCGATGACGCTAGGGTTATAGGGAAATGGTATACATGATTACCGAAGGTTGTTTGGAGTCCCGGATGAGATCCCGGAGGTCACTAGGAGCTCCGAAATGGTCCGGAGGTAAAGATTGATATATAGGAAGTTCAGTTTTGGTCATCGAAAAGTTTTCGGGCTCATCGGTATTGTACCGAGAGTGCCGGGAGGGTGCCGGAGGACCCTCGGGAGGGGTGTGACGACCATAGGACTTCATGGGACTTTAGAGGAGGTGTGCCAGGCCTTATTGGGCTGGCGAAGACCTTCTAGAAAGGCCCATGCGGCTGGAGATCTGGAGATAAAGGGCTAAAGGATTTAAAAGGAGGAGATCCACCTCCTTGTGGGAGGTGGACTCTCCCCCTAGTTCGGCCGAACCTCTCCTCCTTGGAGGAGGGGCCAAGGCAGCCCTCCCTATCCCTCCTTCTATATATACCCAAGGGTTTGGCCTCTTGAGAATAGATCTGAAGTCTCTCTCTCATGGAGAAGCCCTACCTCTCTTCTTCCTCCTCCGCAGCGCTTAGGCGAAGCCCTGCCGGAATACCTTGCTACTCCACCACCACCACGCCGTCGTGCAGCTGTTGGAGCTCTTCCCAAACCTCTCCTTCCTCCTTGCTGGATCAAGGCGTAGGAGATGTCACCGGGCTACACGTGTGTTGAACGCGGAGGCGCCGTTGTTCGGCGCTTAGATCGGAATCCACCGCGATCTGAATCGCTGCGAGTACGACTCGACCAACCGTGTTCTTGTAACGCTTCTGCTTAGCGATCTTCAAAGGTATGAATATGCAATCTCTCCCCACTCGTTGCTGGTTTATCCATGGATAGATCTTGGTGATCATAGGAATTTTTTTGATTTACTACTACGTCTCCCAACAGTGGCATCATGAGCTAGGTCTATGCGTAGAATCTATGCACGAGTAGAACACAAAGCAGTTGTGGGCGTTGATCTTGTTAATATGCTTGCCGTTACTAGTCTTATCTTGATTCGACGACATTGTGGGATGAAGCAGCCCGGACCAACTTTACACGTACGCTTACGTGAGACCGGTTCCACCGCCTGACATGCACTAGTTGCATAAGGTGGCTAGCGGGTGTCTGTCTCTCCCACCTTAGTCGGATTGGATTCGATGAAAAGGGTCCTTATGAAGGTTAAATAGCAATTGGCATATCATGTTGTGGTTTTAGCATAGGTAAGAAATGTTCTTTCTAGAAACCTATAGTAGCCACGTAAAAAACTTGCAACTACAAATTAGAGGACGTCTAACTTGTTTTTGTAGCATATGCCTTGTGATGTGATATGGCCAAAAGGATGTGATGTGATGCATTGTGATGTATGAGATTGATCATGTTCTTGTAATAGGATTCACGACTTGCATGTCGATGACTATGTTAACCGGCAGGAGCCATAGGAGTTGTGTTATTTTATTGTATGACCTGCGTGTCAATCATAAACGCCATGTAATTACTTTACTTTATTGCTAAACGTTAGCCATAGTAGTAGAAGTAATAGTTGGCGAGACAACTTCATGAAGACAGGATGATGGAGATCATGATGATGGAGATCATGATGATGGAGATCATGGTGTCGTGCCGGTGACAGTGATGATCATGGTGCCCCAAAGATGGAGATCAAAGGAGCAAGATGATATTGGCCATATCATGTCACTATGTTGATTGCATGTGATGTTTATCATGTTTACATCTTATTTGCTTAGAACGACGGTAGTAAATAAGATGATCTCCCAATAAAACTTCAAGAGATGTGTTCACCCTAACTGTGCACCGTTGCTAAGGATCGTTGTTCCGAAGCACCACGTGATGATCGGATGTGATAGGTTCTAACGTTCGCATATAATGGCTGTAAGCCAGATTTACACACGCGAAACACTTAGGTTGACTTGACGAGCCTAGCATGTACAGACATGGCCTCAGAACACGGAAGACCGAAAGGTCGAACATGAGTCATATAGAAGATGCGATCAACATGGAGATGTTCACCATGGATGACTAGTCCGTCTCACGTGATGATCGGACACAGGCTAGTTGACATGGATGATGTAACACTTGGATGACTAGAGAGATGTCTATGTGAGTGGGAGTTCATTAAAATTTTGATTATGTGAACTTAATTATCATGAACTTAGTCTAAAATTGTCTTTACTATCTATATTGTAGATCCAATGGCCAATGCGAATGTCACCCTTAACTTCAACGCGTTCCTAGAGAAAACCAAGCTGAAAGATGATGGAAGCAACTATGTCGACTGGGTCCGTGGCTTGAGGATCACCCTCATAGCTTCCAAGAGATTGTATGTCCTTGATGCACCGCTACGTGACCCACCCATTTTCCCAGCGGACCAAGATGTTACGAACGCTTGGCAATCGCGCTGCGATGACTACTCCCTTGTTCAGTGCGGCATGCTTTACAGTTTAGAATCGGGGCTCCAAAAGCGTTTTGAGCAACACGGAGCATATGAGATGTTCCAAGAGCTGAAACTGGCTTTCCAAGCTCATGCCCGAGTCGAGAGATATGAAATCCCCGACAAGTTCTTTAGTTGTAAGATGGAGGAGAACAGTTCTGTCAGTGAGCACATCCTCAAGATGTCTGGGCTACACAACCACTTGACTCAGCTGGGAGTTAATCTCCCGGATGACTCGGTCATTGACAGAATCCTCCAGTCGTTTCCACCTAGCTACAAGAGCTTTGTGATGAACTACAACATGCAAGGGATGGAGAAGTCCATTCCTGAGTTGTACTCGATGCTAAAATCAGCGGAGGTCGAGATCAAAAAGGAGCATCAAGTGTTGATGGTGAATAAGACTACAAGTTTCAAGAAAGGCAAGGGTAAGAAGAACTTTAAGAAGGATGGCAAAGTTGTTGCCGCGCCCGTTAAGCAAGTTGCCGGGAAGAAGAAGAACAAGAATGGACCCAAGCCTAAGACTGAGTGCTTTTAATGCAAGGGTACCGGTCACTGGAAGCGGAACTGCCCCAAGTACTTAGCGGATAAGAAGGAAGGCAACGTTAAAGGTATATGTGATATACTTGTTATTGATGTGTACTTAACTAGCACTCGTAGTAGCTCCTGGGTATTTGATACTGGTGCAGTTGCTCACATTTGTAACTCCAAGTAGGAGCTGCGGAATAAGCGGAGGCTGGCAAAGGACGAGGTGACGATGCGCATCGGGAATGGTTCCAAAGTCCATGTGATCGCTGTCGGCACGCTACCTCTATATCTACCTTCGGGATTAGTTTTAAACCTTAATAATTGTTATTTACTACCAGCTTTGAGCATGAACATTGTATCTGGATCTCGCTTGATGCGAGATGGCTACTCATTTAAATCTGAGAATAATGGTTGTTCTATTTATATGAGAGAAATGTTTTATGGTCATGCCCCGCTGGTCAATGGTTTATTTTTGATGAATCTCGAACGTGATGTTACACATGTCCATAGTGTGAGTACCAAAAAGTGTAAGGTTGATAACGATAGTCCCACTTACATGTGGCATTGCCGCCTTGGTCATATTGGTGTCAAACGCATGAAGAAGCTCCATGCTGATGGACTTTTGGAGTCACTTGATTTCGAGTCATTTGACACATGCGAACCATGCCTCATGGGCAAGATGACCAAGACTCTGTTCTCTGGAACAATGGAGCGAGCAACTGACTTGTTGGAGATAATACATACCGATGTATGCTGTCCAATGAGCGTCGAGGCTCGCGGTGGCTACCGTTTTGTTCTCACCCTCACTGATGACTTGAGCAGATACGGATATGTCTACTTAATGTAAAAAAAGTCTGAAACCTTTGAAAGGTTCAAGGAATTTTAGAGTGAGGTAGAGAATCAACGTGATAGGAAAATAAAATGCCTACGATCTGATCATGGCGGAGAATATTTAAGTCACGAGTTTGGCATGCACCTTAGGGAATGTGGAATTGTTTCACAACTCACACCGCCCGGCACACCTCAGCGAAATGGTGTGTCTGAATGTCGTAAGCGCACTCTATTGGATATGGTGCGATCTATGATGTCTCTTACCGCTATCATTTTGGGGATATGCATTAGAGACTGCTGCATTCACTTTAAATAGGGCACCGTCTAAATCCGTTGAGACGACATCGTATGAATTATGGTTTGGAAAGAAACCTAAGTTGTCGTTTCTAAAAGTTTGGGGATGCGATGCTTATGTGAAGAAACTTCAACCTGAGAAGCTCGAACCCAAAGCGGAAAAGTGCATCTTCATAGGATATCCCAAAGAGACTATTGGGTATACCTTCTACCTACGATCCGAGGGAAAAGTCTTTGTTGCCAAGAATGGATCCTTTCTCGAGAAAGAGTTTCTCTCGAAAGAAGTAAGTGGGAGGAAAATAGAACTTGATGAGGTAATCGTACCTCCACTCGAACTGGAGAGTAGCGCAGCACAGGAAGTTGTTTCTGTGGAGCCTACACCGGCTGGAGAGGAAGTTAATGATGATGATCATGAAACTTCAGAGCAAGTTACTATTGAACGTTGAAGGTCCACTAGGACACGTTCCACACCAGAGTGGTACGACAACCCTGTCCTAGAGATCATGTTGTTGGACAACGGTGAACCTTCAAACTATGAAGAAGCGATGGCGGGCCCGGATTCCAACAAATGGCTTGAGGCCATGAAATCCGAGATAGGATCCATGTATGAAAACAAAGTATGGACTTTGGTGGACTTGCCTGATGATAAGAGAGCCATTGAAAATAAATGGATCTTTAAGAAGAAGACTGACGTGGACGGTAATGTGACTGCCTATAAGGCTCGGCTTGTCGCTAAGGGTTATCGACAAGTTCAAGGAGTTGACTATGATGAGACTTTCCCACCCGTAGCGATGCTGAAGTCTGTCCGAATTATGTTAGCAGTTGCCGCATTTTATGATTATGAGATCTGGCAAATGGACGTCAAAACGGTATTCCTTAATGGCTTCCTCATGGAAGAACTGTATATGATGCAGCCGGAAGGTTTTGTCGATCCTAAAGATGCTAAAAAAATTGCAAGCTCCAGCGCTCCATCTATGGGCCGGTGCAAGCATCTCGGAGTTGGAACATTCGCTTTAATGAGGTGATTAAAGCGTTTGGGTTTATACAGGTTTATGGAGAACCTTGTATTTACAAGAAAGTGAGTGGGAGCTCTATAGCATTTCTTATATTATATGTGGATGACATGGTGATAATGGGAAATGATATAGAACTCTTGGAAAGTATAAAGGCCTACTTGAATAAGTGTTTTTCAATGAAGGACCTTGGAGAAGCTGCTTACATATTAGGTATTAAGATCTATAGAGATAGATCGAGATGCCTCATAGGTCTTTCACAAAGCACATACCTTGAAAAGATATTGAAGAAGTTCAATATGGATCAGTCCAAGAAGGGGTTCTTGCCTGTGTTACAGGGTGTGAGATTGAGTGCGACTCAATACCCGACCACGACAAAGGATAGAGAAGAGATGAGTGTTATCCCCTATGCTTCATCCATAGGCTCTATTATCTATGCCATGCTGTGTACCAGACTTGATGTGAACCTTGCCATAAGTTTGGTAGGGAGGTACCAAAGTGATCCCGGAGCGGAACACTGGACAGCGGTCAAGAATATCCCGAAGTACCTAAAAAGGACAAAGGACATGTTTCTCGTATATGGAGGTGCCGAAGAGCTCGTCGTAAAGGGTTACGTTGATGCTAGCTTCGACACAGATCCGGACAACTCCAAGTCGCAAACCGGATACATGTATATTTTGAACGGAGGGGCAGTCAGCTGGTGTAGCAGCAAGCAAAGCGTCGTGGCAGCATCTACATGTGAAGCGGAGTACATAGCTGCTTCGGAAGTAGCAAAGGAGGGAGTTTGGATGAAGGAGTTCATCACCGACCTAGGAGTAATTCCCAATGCATCAGGCCCGATGACTCTACTCTGTGGCTGCAGTGGAGCTATTGCCCTTGCAAAGGAGCCCAGGTTTCACAAGAAGACAAGACACATCAAGCGCCGCTTCAACTCCATCCGTGATTACATTCAGGAGGGAGATATAGATATTTTTAAAGTGCATACGGATCCGAATGTCGCAGATCCATTGACTAAACCTCTCTCGCGAGCAAAACATGATCAACACCAGAATGCTATGGGTGTTCGATTCATCACAATGTAACTAGATAATTGACTCTAGTGCAAGTGGGAGACTGTTGGAAATATGCCCTAGAGGCAATAATAAAATGGTTATTATTGTATTTCCTAGTTCATGATAATTGTCTATTGTTCGTGCTACAATTCTATTAACCAGAAACAGTAATACATGTGTGAATACATAGACCATAACATGTCCCTAGTAAGCCTCTAGTTGGCTAGCTCGTTGATCAATAGATGGTCAAGGTTTCATGACCATGGACATTGGATGTCGTTGACAATGGGATCACATCATTAGGAGAATGATGTGATGGACAAGACCCAATCCTAAGCATAGCACAAGATCGTGTAGTTTGTCTGCTAAAGCTTTTCAATGTCAAGTATCGTTTCCTTAGAACATGAGATTGTGCAATTCCCGGATACCGTAGGAGTGCTTTGGGTGTGCCAAACGTCACAACGTAACTGGGTGGCTATAAAGGTGCACTACGGGTATCTCCGAAAGTGTCTGTTGGGTTGGCACGAATCGAGACTGGGATTTGTCACTCCGTGTGACGGAGAGGTATCTCTGGGCCCACTCGGTAAGACATCATCATAATGAGCTCAAAGTGACTAAGGAGTTAGCCACGTGATGATGTGTTATGGAACGAGTAAAGAGACTTGCCGGTAACGAGATTGAACAAGGTATAGGGATACCGACGATCGAATCTCGGGCAAGTATCATACCGATAGACAAAGGGAATTGAATACGGGATCGATTGAATCCCCGACATCGTGGTTCATCCGATGAGATCATCATGGAGCATGTGGGAACCAACATGGGTATCTAGATCAAGCTGTTGGTTATTGGCCGGAGAAGTGTCTCGGTCATGTCCACGTGTCTCTCGAACCCGTAGGGTCTACACACTTAAGGTTTGATGACGCTAGGGTTATAGGGAAATGGTATACGTTATAGAAGGTTGTTTGGAATCCCGGATGAGATCCCGGACGTCACGAGGAGCTCCAGAATGGTCCGGAGGTAAAGATTGATATATAGGAAGTCCAGTTTTGGTCACCGGAAAGTTTTCCGGCTCATCGGTATTGTACCGAGAGTGCCGGGTGGGTGCCGGAGGACCCCCGGGAGGGGTGTGTCTTGAACGCGGAGGCGCCGTTGTTCGGCGCTAAGATCGGAATCCACCGCGATCTGAATCACTCCGAGTACGACTCCACCAACCGCGTTCTTGTAACGCTTCCGCTTAGCGATATTCAAAGGTATGAAGATGCAATCTCTCCCCACTCGTTGCTGGTTTCTCCATGGATAGATCTTGTTGATCATAGGATTTTTTTTGATTTACTACTACGTCTCCCAACACCCATGAGGCTCCATGTCCCCCAGCAACCACCCCCTCCATTCGTAACAGCTTTTTCGTTTCCTGGGGGGTATGATTGACGTAGTATCATTCTCAATTTGGCTAATGCGAGCATATGCCATGATAACCTGCCAAATTTTGAATCATACAATAATAAGACAGTAGTTGCAACAATTGATGTGGACTAGAGAACAAGGTTCTTACGCCATCATAAATGTATTCCTTGCACACATTTCGCTTCAGTTGTTCAACTGTCAAAGAAATGTCTCCAATTCTAGCTACTTCAATAGGGTTGTATGATGTGCGGATGAAAACGGCTGCCTCTATGTCCTGATGAGTCATCTTGTAATCATTATAAAAGGAAGGCTTCATCGGAGTTAACTGTGGTTCCTCCATGTGTTGCATCACGTTTCTTGCACTTGATGGAGTTGAAGTCCTTGCAGTGGATTCATTAAACCTAGGATTTTGTGCGAAGGATGCATTGCACACAATGACTTGTTCCTACAAATAAGGTCGATAATCATAAGTTTGTCAATTTTAGCTCATAAGGTGATGGGCCATAATGATCACCGGCACGCCTGCTTTCTATGGCACTGACTATCGGATGCTTCCAAGTTGATTTTTTAGTTTCTGTAACAAAGCAAACAACAATTAATATGGAGGAACATATTCATTACAAAATATAATATGCACAGTATATGACATACCTGTAATTCCATCCTTAATACTTTAATTTCATCCTCGGCCTTTGACAACCTAGGATTACTACTAGATTTACTGTTTATGTCGATCAAGTCTTCGCTCATCATGATGAATTTGGCATCAAATCTGTGCTCAATTTCCATTAATTTTCTGCCAAACTTCTTTTCATAATCAACAAAACGTGCATTGATGGCTTTAACAAGAATGTCCATCTGTGTAAACAAAATAACAACCCATTCATAACAATAGCTAAATGAATGAGGTTGGATGACACCTTTTATTGATATTTTGAAATAAATAAAATTGGTTTCGAGTGCTTACTTCCTGGATATTAATATGTTGACCTTGTGATTGTGCTTGACACGAATCATGGTCATCCACAGGTTCATACTTTTTGCTTACAGGATTACTTGTGTTCTTGAATGGTCATTGTGGCCCACAAATTTCCATGACAACCTTTGAATAAGTTCGAATGAATCATTACTACGAACTAAATAAACGGTCATACCAAGGTCAAGTCTAGAAATGTAGAAGTCCGTGATAAAGACCTCCTTTTTCATATGCATCGCTTCTTATTTTTGCTGAAGGTTCATCCCATCACGCGAGCAATGGCGTTGGTCTGCAAGGATACATCAATCTGCCACTACGCACATGCTCCCAGTACCAAAACTACACAATACATTACTACATTACCATACAAATATGCAACAGAACAAAAATTGTAGTATGTTAAGTAGTCATGTAGCACTAACCTGGAGCAGAATTAGATTCCCTTGTAGAGTTACTTGATCCAGATTGTTAAATTTGTCAATGGACATTAACAAGTGAGTAAGTGTGAAACATCCCCAGTTCAAATTCCGAACATTCGGAAGATCCTTAACAAGGTTGAGATATTTTGAGTCGACATAATTCTGTGCTGTTGGTGCTAGTACAGTACCAATTGTGCAGAGAGTGAACCGCCACAGGAAATCGTCGTCGGCAGTTTTGGAAGCTTTCATCGCCTTTTCAAGGTCGCTAATCAAAATTTGCCCATTGTTCGCATAGGTGCTAAACAATTGTGTGTCGGGTATCTTTCCCAGGTGTGGCTCTATAGCCTCCCCTTCAATCGGAATACCAAATATATGGTGGACTTCCTCTTTTCTTAGAGGAATTGGCGTTTTAACTACGGTAAGGGACTGCATGTCACTATCGATGGTCTTGGCTAGTCTGACCAACATTATACGCTGGAGATTCACTTCCTGCATCTAGGTCAGACCCCCAAGACCGGATAGTGAAATGATGTACTTTATGTGCTCTGGTGATAAATCTTTCATAGTTTTGGCGAACCTTGACTGTGAGCGTGCTAACTTCATATGACCAAGCCTCGCAAAGAGTTCCTGGCACATTACATTAAATTTTAGTGAGAATGAATCAAGTATGTGTATGAAAATATTGTATAGTCAGACAATTACGTACCGCATTGGAAATTTCAGAGATGGGTTTTTCTCCATTAAAAGCACAGTTATTAGAACTTGCCATCGATGCCACGTACACAATAATAGAAGATGGGTCAATTATTTTGAAAATATATTTGACAAATGTATAACAAAATAAAAGCTTGTGTCTGGTATGGATGACGATTTTCAATCATTTGATCCACCTATAAGCGTTAGCACACAATCTATTAGGTCATGCATAAAATTAGCATAGTTTGACAAGGATATTCCAAAGGCTTAATGATGTCTACTACACAACCTTCATCTTGTAGTAGACCCGTGTTGGGCCTCAAAGCGCAGAGTTTTGTAGGACTGTGACTATTTTCCCTCAAGTGGATGACCTAAGGTCTATCAATCCGTGGGAGGTGTAGGATGAACATGGTCTCTCTCAAACAACCCTGCAACCAAATAGCAAAGAGTCTCTTGTGTCCCTAACACACCCAATACGATGGTAAATTGTATAGGTGCACTAGTTCGGCGAGAGATGGTGATACAAGTGCAATATGGATGGTAGATATAGGTTTTTGTAATCTGAAAATATAAAAAATTGCAAGGTAACAAGTAACAAAAGTGAGCACAAACGGTATTGCAATGCTTAGAAACAAGGCCTAGGGTTCATACTTTCACTAGTGCAATCTCTCTCAACAATACTGACATAGTTGAATCATATGTAAATACCTCTCGTGCGACAAAGAGTTCACACCAAACTCTCAAATAGCGAAGAACTAACGAACAAATTATTGTAGGGTACGAAACCACCTCAAAGTTATCTTTTCTGATCAATCTTATGAGCTATCCTAATAAGTGTCACGGACAGCCCTAGAGTTCGTACTTAAATAACAGCTTAAGATACACATCAACCAAAACCCTAATGTCACCTAGATACTCCAATGTCACCACAAGTACCCATGGTCTTGATTATCGATATGCATCACATAATTTCAGATTCGTCATGTTCAATCCAACACAAAGAACATCAAAGAGTGCCCCAAAGTTTCTATCGGAAAGTGAAGACAAAAACGTGTGCCAACCCCTATGCATAGATTCCCAAGGTCACGGAACCTGCAAGTTGATCACCAAAACATACATCAAGTGGATCAATAGAACCTCCCATTGTCACCACGGATATCCCATCGCAAGACATACATCAAGTGTTCTCAAATCCTTAAAGACTAAATCCGATAAGAAAACTTCAAGGGAAAACTCAATTCATCACAAGAAATAGAGGGGGGGATCTATATGATTCAATCTATATCAATAAAGCTCGCGGTACATCAAGATCGTACCATCTCAAGAACACAAGAGAGAGAGAGATCAAACACATATCTCCTGGTTCATACCCTCAGCCCCGAGCGTGAACTACCCCCTCCTCATCATGGAGACTGCCGGGATGATGAAGATGACCTCTGGTGATGGTTTCCCCCTCCGGTAGGATGCCGAAACAGGCTCCCGATTGGTTTTTCGTTGCTCTGGAGGCTTGCGGCGGTGGAACTCCCGATCTAGGTTTCTTTTCGGGGGTTTCTGTATTTATAAGTGTTTGTGGCAGCAGAAACAAGTCCAAGGGAACACGAGGAAGTCACAATCCAAGGGGAGCGCCCTAGGGGGTGGGCGTGCCCTGTGGCTTGTGGCTTCCTCGGCCTTCCTCTCCGATGAATCTTCGCTCCAGTATTTTTTATATTTTCCAAAAATATTCTCCGTAAATTTTCAGCTCATTTGGAGAACTTTTATTTCTGCACAAAAACAACACCATGGTAGTTGTGCTGAAAACAGCGTCAGTCCGGGTTAGTTCTAATAAAATCATACCAAAATCATATTGAATTATTGTAAACATGGCATGAATACTTCATAAATTATAGATATGCTGTAGACGTATCAGCATCCCCAAGCTTAATTCTTGCTCGTCCTCGAGTAGGTAAATGATAAAATAAATAATTTATGAAGTGTGAATGCTAGCAAGTACACAAGTTTGATCAATGATAATTTCAAACACTTATTGTAGCATCATTATATATCATAAACAATAGCTCATCTCATAAACCTTCTCATGATGAAATAACAAACTATCCACATGTTAAAGTATAGACTAACAAACTATGCTTTCAGTCACCACACAATTGCAATTCATCTTATTTTCAGGAAGGGTCTATGTAAGAGCTTTGATTTAGCAAATTACACATACTCAACTATCATATAGTCTTCCAGGATTGCTAACACTCAAAGCATATTTTTAGAACAAATAGCATTCATCGAACACAGAGAAAGATAGGGGCTTAATGTTTCGTCTCCCAACTTATTTATCATATAAATAATTACCAACAATAATAATTCACGATCGAATATATTTGAATGTCCATATATGCTTGGATCTTTCCCCAACACATGACGCTTACCAGGAGAAAAAGGCAAAATATAGGAAGTGCTGAAAACCACCATGACTCTTGCATAAAGGTAAGTAGTAGAAAGTAAAAGATAGGTCCTTCGCAGAGGGAAGCATTGATTTCCAGAGGTGCCAGAGCTTGAGGTTTTAAAACAGAGATGAATAATAATTTTGAGCGGTATGATTTCATTGTCACCATAACAACCAAGAGATCTCGGTATCTTCCATGCTAGATACATTTTAGGCGGTTCCCAAACAGAATTGTAAAGTTTTTACTCCCCCTCCACCAACCAATCGCACTCCATGGTGAGCCGAATCCACGGGTACTGTCCATACCAACAACATTTGGGGGAGTTTTGTTTAATTATTTGCATTTTTTTCTTTGAATTCGGGACTGGGAATCCCTATTACCAGCCACTTTCTCATGATGATAGTGAATCATCACATATCGTGAGAATAACCCACCTAGCATGGAAGATACTGAAAGCCCCTGGTTACTATATGAGCGATTCGGGCATACAAAACATAATATTATTTGAAGGTTTAGAGTTTGGCAGATGCAAATTTACTTGGAACGATAGGTAAATATCGCAAATAGGTAGGTATGGAGGACTCATATGGAACAACTTTGGGTTTAAG
This sequence comes from Hordeum marinum, assembly GCA_022496015.1. NCBI lineage: Eukaryota > Viridiplantae > Streptophyta > Magnoliopsida > Poales > Poaceae > Hordeum > Hordeum marinum. The sequence goes on from CM039673.1 coordinate 516,687,262, forward strand.
GGTGTTTGGATGCACAAGTAGTATTTCTACTTGGTGCGGAAGTTTTGGCTAGTATGAGGTGGAATCAAGCACCACATGTTGGAGGATCCATAACAATATAACTTATATACAAATATACCCAAGCATAACTCATTATGTTGTCTTCCTTGTCCAACTTCAACTAATTTTCTCATGTTTGAAAATAATTAATGGGTATTCACAATCATAGAAGATGTCCAAGATAGTATATTTATATGTGAAATCTCTCTTCCTTTAATATTTTTTCATGAATGGTTCAAGTGACCAATGCGGTATTTGCTAATTTTCAATAAATTTTACTTCCTGTATGTGAAGTCATTACTACCCATGGGATAATCAAATAAAACATATATAATTTCAGATTTATGATATTCAATTCATTCAACCATTTACCAATAGGATATAAGTGAAGCACGAGAGAAAATGACAAAACTACTCCAAAACACATAAGTGAAGATCAACGAGTAATCAAACAATTAAGTAGCTATGTGAGGACTCTCTCTCTCTCAATAAATATTTTCAGATCTAAGTATTTAATTAAACAGCAATAAAAGGAAAAATATCCCTCCAAGAATAGCACGCATAATGTGAATGAATAAAAATTTAGGCTATACATAGGCTAACCGATAATTGTTGGTGAAGAGAGGTGGGATGTGTAGCATCCCCAAGCTTAGATGCTTGATACTTCTTGAAATATTTACTTGAGGTGCCTTGGGAAGCCCCAAGCTTGATCTTTTGTATCTCTTTCAATCCTCTCATATCCCGGTTTCACCTATTCTCAAAAACTTCATCCACACAAAACTCGAAAAGAACTCGTGAGATAGGTTAGTACACATAATAAATCAAATCTTTATGTAATGCCAAGACAAGTTCAATAATAATTTTAAAACATTAGTTATTGTATACTATAATTTCCACAATATATATCTACCAATATAGACTATGGAAACTATAGGATAAGTAGATAAGAAAACTATGACAACAATCTGTCCAAACAGAATAGTCTGTAGCAATTTATGAAAATAGTGTACTTATCTAACTCACAAAATTATGAAAATTTAGGACATGCTATAAAATTCATATTATAACAATTTGAAAATGTTTTAGAAACCTTCCACATTCCAGTAAAATATGAAAATTCAAACACTACATCAGAAGTTTCTGCTATTTCATAGCACACATCAAACATACAATTCCAGCACACTAAAGGCAATTGTTGGAAATTTTTATTGAAAAACAATATTATAAATAACACCTAACATAGTAAAAATAATAAAATGACGCTCCAAGCAAAATTCATATTATGTGACGAATAAAAATATAGCTCCAAGTAAGATATACCTATAGTGTTGAAGACGAAAGAGGGGATGCCTTCCGAGGCATCCCCAAGCTTAGGAGCTTGAGTATTCCTTGGATATTACCTTGGGGGTGCCTTGGGAACCCCCAATATTAGGTTCTTGTGACTCCTTATGCTCCTTATATCGGTATCTCAGCAAAACTTGAAAACTTCAATCACACAAAACTTAACGGAACTTCGTGAGAAGGGTTAGTGTAGTAAAGACAAATCATTCACTTTGGTACTGTCAAGACAAGATTAATAATTGTTCCCACATGATAACTACTGTATTACATCATTACCACAATTTATATTACTCAATATAAGCTATAGGAACACTTGAAACAAGCGAACTATGTATGCAAAACAGAATCTGTCAAAAACAGAACAGTCTGTAAAGATCTTAAGGATCACCATACTTCCCTGACTCTCAAAATTATCAAAGATTAGGAAAACTCAAGAAATTTGCATATAAATATTTTGTAAAAATTTAAGAATTTTTCGACGCTCCAGTAAAATCAAATAATTCATATACTGGACGCAAAACTTTCTATTTTTGCACAGAATCAAACAAGCAAGTATCCACACTATCCCGAAGGCTTTACTTGGCACTTTATTGAAATAAAAGACACAAAACATGATTACGACATTATATTAATCAAGTGAACACATAAAAATAGAGGGTAAAAGTGTTGGGTTGTCTCCCAACAAGTGCTTTTCTTTAATGCCTTTTAGCAAGGCATGATGATTTCAATGATGCTCACATAGGAATAATAATTGAAACATGCAAAAGAGAATCGTGAATCTCATGACAAGAACATTTTAGTCTAACCCACTTCCTATGCATAGGAATTTTTTGAGCAAACAATTTATGGGAGCAAGAATCATCTAGCATAGGAAAGGAAAACAAGCATATCTTCAAGAATTTGAACACATAGAGAGGAAACTTGATATTATTGCAATTCCTATAAGCATATGTTCCTCCCTTATAATAATTTTCAGTAGAATCATGAAGGAATTCCACAATATAACAATCACATAAAGCATTGTTTTCATGATCTACAGGCATAGAAATTTTACTACTCTCCACATAAGCAAATTTCTTCTCATGACTAATAGTGGGAGTATCATAAAAGACTTGAATACTACAAATTGGTTCCACACTAAAAGAGTAATATTTACTAAAAGGATATTCATAATTATGACAAGTATCATAATAGTAATCATCACTCTTTTTCATTGCATAAGTATCATCACGATAATCATCATAAGTAGGAGGCATGCAATCTTTATAACAAATTTGATCATTCAAAGTAGGGGGGTAAAAAGATCATCTTCATTAAGCATAGCATCCCCAAGCTGGGGACAAACATAAATTGCAGAAAATTAATTCTCAAACGTGTCATTTTCATCAAACATAGCATCCCCAAGCTTGTGGCTTTGTATATCATAAACATAATCCCTCTTATAATTAATGGTATCAATATCACCAATAGTATAGCAATTATTATCATCATCCTCCAAGTTGGTGCCATAAATATTTTAAAGATTATAAGAAGTATCATTATCTTCCCAATCAATATTATCACAACAACGAATAGGCATAACATAATCATCCTCAAGTGTATCATCTTCCACAAATATTTTTGATTCATTCTCACGAGGCCTATCAATAATGGGAGAAACATTATTTGGGTGAGATACCTGTTTACCTTTACTTTTCATTATTTTCTTCTTATTCACCACATTATGTGTGGGTTTACTTAATTCCCCCAAGCTTCTTTTTGAAGAGGTTGGTAGAATAAAAAGCTCCTCCTTGTTACGTGATTTATCATAAGAAAAAATAGGAGGATATTGGGAAACCTATTCCCCTTCATTAGTATTCTCTTCATCTTCTATTTGTTTTCTTGTCTTTAAGTAATTGTCAATATAAGGATTCTCATTGCAATTTACCACACAATACATATAGATTTCATTTAGATCAAAATCAATCAATTCCATGAGAACCCAAGATGGAACATCCTTAGTTTTATGTTTCATTTCTTCATACCCATCAAATAGACTAAGTTCATTATGATGCTCAAGGCTAATGAGGTTACCACAGTTTTTGGACACAATTCGATCATGAAATAATTCACATTGCAAATTAAAATTACCACTTTCATTGCAAAGTTCACAAGGACGGCGAGAAATATTAAATATTTTAGCACAAACATATAGCCTCTCTTGCAACCATTTAGTTTCTAAATACTTGTGCCTCTTACAAAATCTATCTTCCCTTTTAGGCATGTCTTGACAAACTCTATGCACACCACAAAAGTTGACATGCTTGTAAGAAGTCTTTTTATCATGACAAGTGCAATCATCATTAGTACTATGGATAATCAAAGAATTCATACTAACAACATTGTAATCATGCTCATCACTCAAGGATTTAGTGCCAAACATTTTAATAACTTCTTCTTCTAACACTTGAGCACAATTTTCCTTTCCATCATTTTCACGAAAGACATTAAAAAGATGAAGCATATGAGGCAACCTCAATTCCATTTTTTGTAGTTTTCTTTTATAAAACCAAACTAGTGAAAAACAAGAAACTAAAATAATCAATTGCAAGATCTAAAGATATACCTTCAAGAGCTCACCTCCCCGGCAACGGCGCCAGAAAAGAGCATGATGTCTACTACACAACCTTCTTTTTGTAGACCTGTGTTGGGCCTCCAAGCACAGAGTTTTGTAGGACATCGACAATTTTCCCTCAAGTGGATGACCTAAGGTTTATCAATTCGTGGGAGGCTTAGGATGAAGATGGTCTCTCTCAAACAACCCTGCAACCAAATAGCAAACAGTCTCTTGTGTCCCCAACACACACCAAATACAATGGTAAATTGTATAGGTGCACTAGTTCGGCGAAGAGATGGTGATACAAGTGCAATATGGATGGTAGATATAGGTTTTTGTAATCTGAAAATATAAAAACAGCAAGGTAAGAAGTAATAAAACTGAGCACAAATGGTATTGCAATGCTTAGAAACAAGGCCTAGGGTTCATACTTCCACTAGTGCAATTTCTCTCAACAATACTGACGTAGTTGAATCACATGTAAATACCTCTCGTGCGACAAAGAGTTCACACCAAAGTCACAATTAGCAGAGAACTAATGAAGAAATTATTGTAGGGTAGAAACCACCTCAAAGTTATCTTTTCTGATCAATCTTATGACGTATCCTAATAAGTGTCACGGATAGCCCTAGAGTTCGTACTAAAAGTAACACCTTAAGATACACATCAACCAAAACCCTAATGCCACCTAGATACTCCAATTTCACCACAAGTACCTATGGGCTTGATTATACGATATGCATCACACAATTTCAGATTCATCATGTCCAATCCAACAAAAAGAACTTCAAAGAGTGCCCCAAAGTTTCTACCGAAAAGTCAAGACAAAAACCTATGCCAACCCCTATGCATAGATTCCCAAGGTCACGGAAACCGCAAGTTGGTCACCAAAACATACATCAAGTGGATCAATAGAACATCCCATTGTCACCACGGCTATCCCATCGCAAGACATACATCAAGTGTTCTCAAATCCTTAAACACTCAATCTGATAAGCAAACTTCAAGGGAAAACTCAATTCATCACAAGAAGATAGAGGGGGGGGACTCCATATGATTCAATCTATATCAATAAAGCTCGCGACACATCAAGATCGTGCCATCTCAAGAACACGAGAGAGCGAGAGAGATCAAACACATAGCTACTGGTACATACCCTCAGCCCTGAGGGTGAACTACTCCCTCCTCGTCATGGAGACCGCCGGGATGATGAAGATGGACTCAGGTGATGGTTTCCCCCTCCGGCAGGGTGCCGGAACAGGCTCTCGATTGGTTTTTCCTGGCTCTAGAGGCTTGCAGCGGCGGAACTCCTGATCTAGGTTCCTTTTTGAGGGTTTCTTTATTTATAAGAGTTTGTGGCGACGCAAACAAGTCTAGGGGTCTGCGAGGAAGTCACAAGCCAGGGGGCGCGCCCTAGGGGGTGGGCACGCCCCTGTGTCTTGTGGCTTCCTCGGCCTTCCTCTCTGATGAATCTTCGGTCCAGTTTTTGTTATATTTTCCAAAAATATTCTCTGTAAATTTTCAGCTCATTCTGAGAACTTTTATTTCTGCACAAAAACAACACCATGGTAGTTCTGCTGAAAACAGCGTCAGTCTGGGCTAGTTCTAATAAAATCACACCAAAATCATATAGAATTATTGTAAACATGGCATGAATACTTCATAAATTATAGATACATTGGAGACATATCACTTAACCGTAGGGTACCTTGTTCATTCATGCACAAAGTTTCATCCCACACCAATTCCCATCTTAAACCAAACAAGCGAATGGGAGTCCAAATCTACTTCCCATGACTAACCCCTTTATAAACTCCCTGGTCTAAACTCCCATTTCCCTACCCAATTAGTTACTAAAAAGGTTGTGGGTTTAACCACTACAGGAGCGGCGGACAACGATCTTAAAAATATACGATAAGCTAATACCTTGTGTCCGAGACGGTGGCGTCTAGTTGACGCCGGCGGATAGTGCGTCCCAAAAAAGAACTGCATGTATCGAGATTGACGGTGGCAAGAGGACAAGTGGCGTGTTGACACTAGGATGAGGTGGAGAGAACACTAGTGTCGTCCGACCCCTCAGGTGACGTTGGCAGCGGGGTGGGCGGTGGCCGGCGACTCTGGTAATGCGTGTGAGCTCGGCAGCTCTGATCTGATCTTGCAAAGGACGTGGGAGGTGGTATGAGGCCCGAATGGTCCAGTTGGTTACAAGGAAGGCGCTATAATCACGGGATTTCGGGAGGGTGGGCTGCATGAGTTAGTGGATAATATCACAACGATTTTTTAAAAAGTACAGAAAACAATGTCTAATTGTTGAAATAGGTTTTTGTGTCTCATATGCCTGAAAAACTCCCACACGTGACAAAACTAGCAAAAAGTGTTGAAAATGGTGCAAACAAGGCATATAGCCCTAACATGGCCACGACTTGTCACATTGAAATGTTGGGTTCAGTTCATATAGATTAATAAACCACCTAGTGATTTTGAGCAGCGCCAGGCTAGCCCGGAAGTGCACGTCTCGGAGAACCTCAATGTGTATGCTATTTACAAATGATCCAAAACATTTGCATGCCATCCCATGGCCAAATAGAGCATGAATGCACAATGCTAAAATATTTTGGGCAAAAATTCGAGTGTTTTCCCATTTCTGGGCCTAAAAAGAACAAATAAACAGTTCTCCGATGGTATACGCCCCTAGACATCCATCCAAAGGGGTAGCACATGATACCTTCCACTTTGTTTGTCTTAGGGTGGATCTATTTGACACATGAAATATTCATGTGTTGATGTTCTTGATGTGTACTACACAACTTTATTCTTGTAGACACATGTTGGGCCTCCAAGTGTAGAGTTTTATAGGACAGTAGCAATTTTCCCTCAAGTGGATGATCTAAGGTTCATCAATCCATGAGAGGTGTAGGATGAAGATTGTATCTCTCAAACGACCCTGCAACCAAATAGAAGAAATCTCTTGTGTCCCCAACACATGCAATACAATGGCAAATTGTATAGGTGCACTAGTTCGGCAAAGTGTAATATGGATGGTAGAAATATATTTTTATAATCTGAATAAATAAAAACAGAAAGGTAGCAAATAACAAAAGTGAGCACAAACGATATTGCAATGATTTAAAATGAGGCCTAGGGTCTGTACTTTCGCTAGTGCAATATCTCAACAATGCTAACATAGTTGCATCATATAACCATCCCTCAACGTGTAATGAAGAATCACTCCAAAGTTCCTATCTAGCGGAGAACATAAGAATTAATTGTTTGTAGGGTATGAAACCACCTCAAAGATATTCTTTCTGTTCGATCTTATCCTAGAGTTCGTACTAAAATAACAGAAACTATTCTTTCCAATCGATCTAATCAAGAGTTCGTACTAAAACAACACCAAATAATTTCAGATTCATACCAGAGAAACAAAGACAAGAACGTGCATCAAAGCCTATGCATAGATTACTCGAATGTCACCGCGGGAATCCGCAAGTTGAATGCCAAAATACATATAAAGTGAATCAATATAATACCGCATTGTCACCACGAGTATTCAATTGCAAGAAATATATCAAGTGTTCTCAAATCCATTAAAGTATACAATCCGATAACAAGGAATTATCAAAGGGAAAACTCATTTCATCACAAGAAGAGTATAGAGGGGATAAACATCATATGATGCATCTATGTTAACAAAGCCCATGATATATCAAAATCGTGACATCTCAAGATGACGAGAGAGAGAGAGAGATTAAACACATAGCTACTAGTACAAACCCTCAACACCGAGGGTGGACTACTCCCTCCTCATCGTGGTGGCCGCCAAGATGATGAAGATGGCCACCAGTGATGATCTCCCCCTCCGGCAGGGTGCCGAAACGGGCTCCAGATTGTTTTTTTGTGGCTACAGAGGATTGCGGCGGCGGAACTTCCGATCTAGGGCAACCCCGAAGGGTTTCTGAATATTTGGGAATTTATAGTGCAAAGAGGGGGTATGGGAGGCCACCAGGGGGCTCTGGCGCGCCTTGGTGTGTTGTGCCCCACTCGGGCACCCTAGGTGCAGCTTTGGCCCATTGGGTTCTTTTTGGTCCAAAAAATATCTCTAAAAAGTTCCGTGGTGTTTGGACCCCGTTTCATATTGATTTCCCGTGATGTAAAAAACAAGCAAAAAATAGCAACTGGCACTGGGCACTGGGTCAATAGGTTAGTCCCAAAAAATTATATAAAGTTGCTATAAAATGATTGTAAACCATCCAAGAATGCTAAAATAACAACATCAATACTTCATAAAGTATAGATACGTTGGAGACATATCAACATCCTCAAGCTTAATTCCTACTCGTCCTCGAGTAGGTAAATGATAAAAGAAATAATTTATGAAGTGTGAATGCTAGCAAACTGCATAAGTTTTATCAATGATAATTCCAATCACTTTTCCTAGCATCGTAATAGCAATTCTTTCTTATAAAACTTCGCATGTTAAAGTAGCAACAAATTCACATGTTAAGGTTCAAACCATGAATTCTCTTGAAACTCAACAACATATGTTCTCAGTGACCAAGCAATTGCAATTCAACTTATTCAACAGAGTTTAAGTAAGAGCTCCACATACTCAACCAAGACTATAGTCTTTTATGATTGCTAACACTCACCGTGTACAAATGAGCAAAATGCTTCAACTAGACACATAGAAAGATAGGTGCTTATTGTTTTGCCTCCCAACATATTCACCTCAAGGGTGATGTCAACAATAATAACTCATGCTACCCGTATTCAATTGGACATATGTGCCTAGATCTTTCCTCACCACATGGTGCTTGCCAAAGGAGAAAAATAAAAAGGAATTGAGAGAAAACTTTGACTCCTTTCATAAAAGTAAATACTGAAAAGTACTCCTTCTATCCCATAATGTAAGACGTTTTTTTGCACTGGTGTAGTATCAAAAAATGTCTTATATTATGGGACGGAGGGAGTAAAAGATAGGCCCTTCACAGAGGGAAGCAGAGGTTGTCATGCGCTTATTTGTTTGTATGCTCAACCCCTTAGTGCAAAAGAACGTCATGTTATATTGCCCCTTATGATAGCAACCTTTATTATGAAGTCCGTTGCTTTTATTACTTTGCCATCACAAGTTCGTACAACGCTCAATTTTCTCTTACACTAAATGATCTAACACTTTTAGAAGCAATTTATATTGCCTTATTGCACCGATGACAACTTTTTTAAGGATCTTCCTCAATCCTTAGGTAGTTATGGTGGACTCTTGAAAATAAGATTTGGGTTTAAGGGTTTTTGGATGCACAAGTAGTATCTCTACTTGGTGTGGAATTTTTGGCTAGCAAAGATGGGGGCCAAGCACCACATGTTGAAGGATCTATGACAATATAACTTCTATGTGAATATGAACAAACATAAATCATTACATTGTCTTCCTTGTCCAACATCAACAATATTGGCATATAATATTTTGATGGGGACTCACAATCACAAAAGATTTCCAGGATAGTGTATCTGCATGTGAAAGTTCCCTTCCTTATACTAATTATTCGTGAATTGCTTGTATGACCAATATTATGATTGTCAAGCCTCAAAAGATTTCACTTTATAAACCCAATGTGAATCTACCACTAGGCATGATACAGTTTCAACTTCGTGACATTCAATTTATTCAACAATTTACTCATAGGATATAAGTGAAGCACAAGAGTAAATGACCTAGAAAAGAGCTTCATTGACGGGATGTGAATGCCGCTTACTTAGCCTCCTTGGCAATTACGTGGGGATGCCATTTTATTTAAAAACTTTAAGATCTAATTATTTTATTAAGACAACAATCAAAATAAAACAAAATAACATTTCAAGAATATCACACATCATGTGAAGAAGCAAAAACTTTGGATCAACCGATACTAACCGATAATTGTTGATGAAGAAAGGTGGGATGCCTACTGGGGCATCACAAAGCTTAGATGCTTGATACTTCTTGAAATATTATCTTGGGATGCCCTGTGCATCCCCAAGATTGAGCTTTTGTGTCTCCTTAATTCCTTTAGTATCACGGTTTACCTAATACTGAAAACTTCATCCACACAAAACTCAAAAAGAACTCGTGAGATAGGTTAGTACACATAATAATAAATCAACTCTTTATGTACTGCCAAGACAAGTTTCATAATAATTTTCAAACATTAGGTACTGTATACTATCATTTCCAAAATTTATATCAACCAATATAGGCTATGGAAACTATAGGATAAGTAGATAACGAAACTATGACAGCAATCTGTCTAAACAGAACAGTCTATAGCAATTTATGAAAACAATGTACTTTTGTAACTCAAAAAATTATAAAAATTTATGACATGCTATAAAATTTGTATTACCATACTGTGTTATAATTTCAAAAACTTTCCACGTTCCAGAAAAATATGAAAATTCAAACACTACAGCCAAAGTTTCTCTTTTTTACAAAGCGCTCATCAAAACATGCAATGTAAGCATCCTAAAGGCAATTATTGGAACTTTTTATTGAAAAAGAAGATTATGAATAACACCTAAAAGAAATTAACAAAATATAATGACTATCCAAGCAAAGCACATATTGTGTGACGAATAAAATATAGCTCCAAGTAAGATATACCGATAGTGTTGAAGACGAAAGAGGGGATGCCTTCCGGGGCATCCCCAAGCTTAGGCGCTTGAGTCTTCCTTGGATATTGCCTTGGGGGTGCCTTGGTAATCCCCAATATTAGGTTCTTGTCACTCCTTATGCTCCTTATATTAATCATTTGAACACACAAAAACATAAAGTAAAAGTGTTGGGTTGTCTCCCTACAAGCATTTTTCTTTAATGCCTTTTAGCTACACATGATGATTTCAATGATGCTCATATAGGAATAATAGTTGAAACATGAAAGAGGGCATCATGAATCACATGACAAGCACATTTAAGTCTAACCCACTTCCTATGCATAGGGATTTTGTGAGCAAACAATTTATGGGAACAAGAATCATCTAGCATAGGAAGGCAAAACAAGCATAACTTCGAAACTTTGAACACATAGAGAGGAAACTTGACATTATTGCAATTCCTACAAGTATATGTTCCTCCATCATGATAATTTTCAGTTGCATCATGAAGGAATTTCACAATATAACCAGCACATAAATCATTATTTTGATGATGCACAATCATAGAAAATTTGTCACTCTCCACATAAGCAATTTTCTTCTCATTCAAAATAGTGGGAACAAAGTAAATAAAATAACTATCATGACATACTTGATTGACATAACCACTTTGAATATTAAAATCATGATGACAAGTTTCATGGTTACCATTACTCTTTATATCATATCTGTCATCACAATAATCATCATAGATAGGAGGCATGTCATAATCATAATAGTTTTGCTCATCAAAACTTGGGGGGCTAAAAATATCATCTTCATCAAACATAGCATCCCCAAGCTTTTGGGTTTGCATATCATTAGCATCATGAATATTCAAATAATTCATACTAACAATATCACTATCATACTCATCACTCAAATATTTAGTGCCAAACATTTCAATAACTTCTTCTTCTAACACTTGAGCACAATTTTCCTTTCCATCATTTTCAAGAAAGATATTATAAAGATGATCAATAATATGATGCAACCTCAATTCCATTTTTTGTAGTTTTCTTTAATGAACCAAACTAGTGATAAAACAAGAAACTAAAAGATTTGATTGCACTATCTAAATATATACCTTCATGCAGTCACCTCCCCGGCAACGGCGCCAGAAAAGAGCTTGATGTCTACTACACAACTTTATTCTTGTAGACACGTGTTGGGCCTCCAAGCGCAGAGATTTGTAGGACAGTAGCAATTTTCCCTCAAGTGGATGACCTAAGGTTTATCAATCTGTGAGAGGTGTAGGATGAAGATGGTCTCTCTCAAACGACCCTGCAACCAAATAAAAGAACTCTCTTGTGTCCCCAACACACCCAATACATTGGCAAACAGTATAGGTGCACTAGTTCGGCAAAGTGTAATATGGGTGGTAGAAATATATTTTTATAATCTGAATAAATAAAAACAGCAATGTAGCAAATAACAAAAATGAGCACAAACGATATTGCAATGATTGAAAATGAGACCTAGGGTCCGTACTTTCGCTAGCGCAATCTCTCAACAATGCTAACATAGTTGGATCATATAACCATCTCTCAACATGCAACGAAGAATCACTCCAAAGTTCCTATCTAGCGGACAACATAAGAAGAAATTGTTTGTAGGGTACGAAACCACCTCAAAGCTATTCTTTCCGTTCGATCTTATCCTAGAGTTCGTACTAAAATAACAGAAGCTATTCTTTCCGATCGATCTAATCAAGAGTTAATACTAAAACAATACCAAATAATTTCAGATTTATAATACTCAGTCCAACACAAAGAACTTCAAGGAGTGCCCCAAGATTTCTGCCGAAGAAACAAAGACAAGAGCATGCATCAACCCCTATGCATAGATTATCCCAACGTCACCGCGGGAATCCGCAAGTTGAATGCCAAAATACATATCAAGTGAATCAATATGATACCCCATTGTCACCACGAGTATTCATTTGCAAGACATATATCAAGTGTTCTCAAATCCATTAAAGTACTCAATCCAATAATAACGAAATCTCAAAGGGAAAACTCAATTCATCACAAGAAGAGTATAGAGGGGAGAAAAATCATATGATCCATCTATGTTAACAAAGCCCATGATATATCAAGATCGTGACATCTCAAGATCATGAGAGAGAGAGAGAGAGATTAATAACATAGCTACTGGTACAAGCCCTCAGCCCCGAGGGTGGACTACTCCCTCCTCATCGTGGTAGCCACCAAGATGATGAAGATGGCCACTAGTGATGATCTCCCCCTCTGGCAGGGTACCGAAAACGGGCTCCCGATTGGTTTTTTCTGGCTACAGAGGCTTGCGATGGCGGAACTTCCGATCTAGGGCTACCCTGAAGGGTTTTTGAATATTTTAGGAATTCATAGTGCAAAGAGGGGGTGTGGGAGGCCACCGAGGTCGGCATAACCCACCATAGGCGCTAGGTGGCCCTAGCGCGCCCTGGTGGGTTGTGCCACACTCGGGCACCCCCCCAGGTGCCGCTCTGGCCCATTGGGTTCCTTTTGGTCCAAAAAATATCTCCAAAACGTTTCCTGGTGTTTGGACCCCGTTTCATATTGGTTCCCCGTGATGTAAAAAACAAGCAAAAAACAGCAATTGGCACTGGGCACTGGCTCAGTAGGTTAGTCCCAAAAAATCATATAAAGTTGCTATAAAATGATTGTAAAACATCCAAGAATAATAAAATAACAGCATTAATACTTCATAAATTATAGATACGTTGGAGATGTATCAGTTCTACACTTGCTTCCCTCTTGTAGCATCGATCCGGTCCATCCGCGGCCTCGATCGAGATACTTAGTGCCACGCTGTCCACTTTCTTATGCAACCACTCCATTAAAGGTGTGGAATGCACCAATTTGACTTTCATGGCCTCCCAATGACTACATCAAGAATGCATGCAGAATGCCGAAATATTTGGGCAAAAATTCGAGTGTTTTCCCATTTTGGGGCCTAAAAAGAACAAATAAACAGTTCTCGGACGGTCTACGCCCCTAGAAATCCATCCAAAGGGGTAGCACATGATACCTTCCACTTTGTTTGTCTTTGGGTGGATCTAGTTGACACACAAAACATTCATGTGATGTTGTTCTACACTTGCTTCCCTCTCGTAGCATCGATCCGGTCCATCCGCGGCCTCGGTCGAGATACTTAGTGCCACACTGTCCACTTTCTTAAGCGACCACACCATTAAAGGTGTGAAATGCACCCATTTTAGTTTCATGGCCTCCCATAACCACATCAATCAACCATGCACGGTGCTAAACATCGGTTGTACTAGTTAACCATTCGTATGGGTTTTTCCTATCAAATACGCCCAAAACAAACCAGACCGTGACAAGACTTGCAAAACTTTCCCAATTTGGTTGAAACTTGCCGTGTAACAACTATCCATGGTATGCAACCCAGATGTAGCCAATATCTGTCATGCAACAAACCAATACGCCACTAACTGCACCGAAAATATCTCAAAATGATCCTTTTCGTGACAAACAGGGCGACTAGCGCACGTTAAGTTGGCAGTTTAGATTCTCCTCCTTTCGGTCTCGTTAACACCAATGAACAAATCTCCTCACACCCATTCATCCAGATTTAACCATCTTCAAAGATATCTGCATCGCCACCCCTCACTCTTATCGGTGCTGCTCCGGCCATCCTCTGGGCCATTGATTCGAGACGCTTAGCTACAACCGACAATGACCATAGAGATGAACGCGGTAGGTATTTCAACTATACAATCAGTCAGATCTGCTTTTAATAAGCCATTATATGTATGATAATATTGATGATCTCTTTCTCGAATCGTAGTGTTGCATATGTTTGGACACCAAGGGTTTGTGCACCGGTGACAATAATCTGACGAAGTCTTTCACGATCACACTGTGCGAGGGATTTGAGAACAGGATAATAAGATCCATTCTTAAATTCTCATGTAAGCTTTATTGAGAATTTTACAACAACCTCCCCCCCCCCATAAAAATTTTTTGTTGTCTTGAAATTGTTTCCTTAAAATTGTATAGATATGACGTACTCTAAATTGATGTCTTGTATAGATACCTGATCTGCTCCTGTTTTGAATAAGCAAAAATTATTTTCTGTTACTTGCCTACACACGGATGTATTTAAACACTACTACTATTTTTTGAACTGTTTAAACACTATTAATTGCTAACATTAATACTTGCTTATTGAAAGTCTCTCCATATAGTACGTACTCAAGTATTAGTGTTTAAATACATCTGTGTGTAGGCCTACCACCTCCTGGGCCGAGTGTTTTGGTGTGGGAGCGAGTTCATTGCTTTCACCACCTACAACATATACATGGACTTCAGCCACATCTTCCCCACCCCGGAGCACATGCAGACTCTTCCCTACCCAATCGCCCGTGAGTGAAGGGTGCCCGGAGTAGCAAGGTGGCGTGCCCTTGGAGGAGCAAGGTGGTGTTGGCCTGGTGGCGCCCCCTTATATCTATCATTTTTTCCTATCCTACTATATGTATGTCGCGTAAGCCACCTATGGATGTGGATCTACTATGTTATGTTCGTGCAACTATATTGATGTTCGTGCTACTATATTGATGTTATGTTCATGCTATTTTAATAACTTTCCTCTTTGCTATTTTTTTGTAACAATAGACTAGCTTTTTTATTTTATTTCTTCATGCCACTAGATTTGAACTGAGCTTTTCCTTGGCCTTTTCTTACAAGGCATTAAGCATATGTCTCATTGTGGATACACAAGCTAATAACAACCTCTAGCGACTGA
Source organism: Hordeum marinum (assembly GCA_022496015.1). Taxonomy (NCBI): domain Eukaryota; kingdom Viridiplantae; phylum Streptophyta; class Magnoliopsida; order Poales; family Poaceae; genus Hordeum; species Hordeum marinum. The sequence continues at coordinate 516,702,671 of CM039673.1, forward strand.
TGATCAGCAAGTAAACAAATCCCACAACAATCATAGAAACATAAAATCCTGCGGCCATCATATTTGCTTGCTTCTTCAAATCGATCAACTGCCTTAAGTTCTTGTTGAGCTTCTTGAATTCCACCTTGATTTACGCATCCTTCATCGTCGGAACGACATTGGAAGAGCCCACAATATCCATCGCCGAAGGCAGATCTACATCTTCGGTTGACCTATGCCTCAAATCGACATCGCCATCCAGTTTGAGCCTCTCAATGTATTCATCCAGTCACTCAAAATGCTTACATGTTTTCAGATTCTAAAAATCGAAGGGAAACACTAAATCCAAAATATGATGAAATAATAAGAATCATGAAGGGTGCAGAATTCAAATAAAAAAGGTTGCGACAGAAACATAGATTTAACCTTCCTCGCTTCTGGTTTGCTCTCACATTTCAAAAAATCCTGGCCATGGTTTCCATTCTTTTCTGATATTGTTGTCAAACGCTTCAGTGGTGCGATGCATGGGCACTTAGGGCATCTGGTCATCTGCACTGCACCATACCGCGCCCATGATGATGGAGAGGCCAAGCAAGACATGGAAATCTCTCGTGTTTCACCGGCTGCTGGAGTTGGAAGATTAGATAATTTGTTGGGGCAAGAGAAAGGGTTGGCACAGGGGGGCGATGGCTTAGGCTGCTGTGATCTGTGGTGGGTCCCACTATCAGTGGACAAGTTTTGGAAAGCCACAACAGATCGCGCTTGTTTCGTGCAACCACGCACATTACTTCCATTCCAAATAATTAACTGACCCTACAATCACGGTTAAATACCAATCCATTTTACGCATATCTACCCTACCTTAACTGCCCTATTCTCCTAACCTAGCCATCACCAAAGTCGCGCCATCAATTGGCAGTCATCCACGCCGAGGCCGGAGTAAAAAGGTATCCTACACGACTCCTCTCATATTCAATTGCGTTGTTGATTAATTTTTCCATTGATTCGATCATGCATTCTGTTGCGATGAGAGTAGTTGATCATACGATCTGGATAGGGGATATATGTTGTCGCTGGAGTAACTTGATAACCCACAAGTATAGGGGATCAATTATAGCCTCTTTCGATAAGTAAGAGTGTCGAACCCAACGAGGAGATAAAGGTAGAACAAATATTCCCTCAAGTTCTATCGACCACCGATACAACTCTACGCACGCTTAACGTTCGCTTTACCTAGAACAAGTATGAAACTATAAGTACTTTGTAGGTGTGATAGGATAGGTTTGCAAGATAATAAAGATCACGGAAATAAAAACTAGGGCTGCTAAGATAAAGAAACAATTAAGTTAGTTTAACGATTGTGGAAAATTGGTGGTAGGAGTTGTGTAATTGTCCCTAGGCAATTGATAACTAGACCAGCCATCATTATTGTAATTTTATATGAGGGAGAGGCATAAGCTAACATACTTTCTCTACTTGGATCATATCCACTTATGATTAGAAATCTAGCAAGCATCCAAAACTACTAAAGATCATTAAGGTAAAACCCAACCATAGCATTATAAGGTATCAAGTCCTCTTTACTCCCATATACAACAACCCACCTACTCGGGTTTATGCTTCTGTCACTCAAGCAACCCAGCATTGGCAAATTATGAACACATTGTAACACCCTACAGTGAGGATCCCTCACACTTGCGTGACACGGAGGGCACCATAGGACAGCACCAATAACAAAACATGCAACTCAAACCAATCATGATCATCAATCAACCAATAGGACAACAAAACTCTACTCAGACATCATAGGATGGCAGCACATCATTGGATAATAATATGAAGCATAAAGCACCATGTTCAAGTAGAGGGTACAGCGGGTTGCGGGAGAGTGTACCACTATAAATAGATGGGGGAAGGTGATGGAGGTGTTGGTGAAGATGGCGGAGTTGTTGGAGTAGATTTTCGTCACGATGATGGCCCCGGCGGCGTTCCAGCGCCACCGGGAGAGAGGGGAGAGAGCCCCCCTCCTTCTTCTTCCTTGACCTCCTCCCTATATGGGAGGAGGGTTTGCCCTCTGGTCCTTGGCCTCCATGGCGGCAGAGGGGCACGAGCCCCTCCTAGATTGGATCTCTCTCCCTATTTCCTTCTGTTTGTGCGCTCCGAGATTCTGGCCTTTCACCGTTTCTTATCTTCCCGGAGATCTGTAACTCTGATCGGGCTGAAATATTGAAGGGATCTTATCCAAAAATTAGCTTTCTTGCGGCCAAAGTACAGCTCCAACTGACCTAAGGGGTGGCCACAAGCTCTCAGGGCGTGCCCTACCCCTAGGACGCGTCCTCCTGTCTTGCGGGCCCCTCGGGAACCGCCTTCTGTTGATTCCACATCCCAAAATTCACATATATTCCAAAAAAATATCCCTAAGTTTTTATCCCGTTTGGACTTTGTTTGTTAAGGATTTTCTGCAAAACAAAAATCAAGCCACAAACAGGAACTGGCACTAGGCACTAGATCAATATGTTAGTCCCCAAAATAGTATAAAAAGTTGCCAAAAGTATATGAAAGTTGTAGAATATTGTCATGAAACAATGAAAAATCTAGATACGATGGAGATGTATCAGCATCCCCAAGCTTATTTCCTGCTCGTCCTCGAGTAGGTAAATGAAAAAAAGATAATGTTTGATGTGGAATGCTACCTAGGATAATCTTGATCATATAATCTAATCATGGCATGAATATTAAGACATGAGTGATTCAAAGCAATAGTCCATATTGACATAAAAACAGTAATACTTCGAGTACATCAACAAGGCAATCGTGTCCTTTCGAAATAACATGGCCTTAGAAAGTTATCCCTACAAAATCATATGGTCTGGCTATGCTCCATCTTCCCCACACAAAGTATCTAAATCATGCACAACCCCGATGGACAAGTCAACAATTGTTTCACACTTTTTTATGTTCTCAAACCTTTTTAGCTCTCATGCAATACATGAGCATGAGCCATGGATATAGCATTATAAGTGGAATAGAATATGGTGGAGGTGATCAGGAAAAAGGAGAAGATAGTCTCACATCAACTAGGCGTATCAACGGGATATGGAGATGCCCATCAATAGATATCAATGTGAGTGAGTAGGTATTTCCATGCAACGAATGCACTTAGAGCTATAAGTGTATGAAAGCTCAAAAAGAAAACTAAGTGGTCGTGCAAAAAATTCCACTAGTTATATGGAAGTGACAAAATAGGAGACTCTCTATCATGAAGATCATGGTGCTACTTTGAAGCACAAGTGCGGAAAAAGATAGTAGCAATTGTCCCTTCTCTCTTTCTCTCATTTTTTTTCTTTTTTTATTTTTTTATTTTGGTGGGCATATTTGGCCTCTTTTTTATTTATTTGGGCTTCGCTAGCCTTTTTTATTTTTTGTAAAGTCTAGAGACTCATCCCAACTTGTGAGGGATTCATATCTTCTATCATCCTTTTCTCACATGGGACAAATGCTCTAATAATGAAAATCATCACACTTTTATTTACTTACAACTCGATACCTAGAACAAAATATGACTCTATATGCAATATGAAAGTGATGATGCATGTCATGAAAAATGGAACGGTGGAAGTTGCATGGCAATATATCTCTGAATGGCTATGGAAATGCCATAATAAGTAGGTATGGTGGCTGTTTTGAGGAAAATATATGGTGGCTGTTTTGAGGAAGGTGGGTTTGATCTACCAACGAAAGTTGCGCGGTACTAGAGAGGCTAGCAAAGGTGGAAGGGTGAGGGTGCGTATAATCCATGGACTCAACATTAGTCATGAAGAACTCACATACTTATTGCAAAAGTCTTTTAGTTATAAAGCAAAGCATTAGAAGAATGCTCCTAGGGGAGAGGTTGGTAGGAGTTAACCATTGCGTGCTCCCAACCCTCACACAAAGGTTGACAATCATTAAACAAATCATGCTCCGACTTCGTTACATAACGGTTCACCATACGTGCATGCTACGGGAATCACAAACTTCAACACATGTATTTCTCCAATTCACAACTACTCACTAGCATGACTCTCATATTACCATCTTCATATCGCACAACTATTGCAAGGAATCAAACATATCATATTCAGTGATCTACAAGTTTTATGTAGGATTTTATGACTAACCATGTGAATGACCAACTCCTGTTAACTCTCTAAATAGATATAAGTGAAGCATGAGAGTTTAATTCTTTCTACAAAATATATGCCCATTCTCTAACAAATATAAGTGAAGCAAAAGAGCATTCTACAAATGGCAGTTTTCTATGGGTAGAGAAACAGACAATCCAAACTTCAAATGATATATGTGAAGCACATGAAGCATTCTACAAAGCCATACTCAAAAGATATAAGTGAGGTGCAAAGAGCCTTATATAAATAAACCAAGGACTTTCTCATACCATCATGGTGCACTATTAGAAGAAAAATAAAAAACACATGATGCTCCAAGATTTACGCATATCATGTGACGAATAAAAATATAGCTCCAAGTAAAATTATCGATGGTTGTTAGAAGAAAGAGGGGATGCCTTCCGAGGCATCCCCGAGCTTAGTTTCTTGGGAGTCCTTGAATATTACCTTGGGTTGCCTCGGGTATCCACAAGCTTAGTCCCTTTCCACTCCTTATTCCTTCATCCATCGTGATCTCACCCAAAACTTGAAAACTTCAATCACACAAAACTTAACAAAACCCTCGTGAGATACGTTAGTATAATAAAACATATCACCACTTTAAGTACTGTTGCCAAACAATTAATATTTTTTGCATTTTATCTACTATAATATGACTTCTTTATGGCTTATACCGCTGATACAATCAATAGTTTCATCAAAACAAGCAGAACAATGCATCAAAAACAGAATATGTCTTACACAGGACAGTCTCTAGCAATCTGAACATTCACCATACTTATGTAACTATAAAATTCTGAACAATTAAGAAAAAATAAACAATTTGCATAGAATTAATGTGTAAAACATTAAGAAACTTTTGACATTCCAGTAAAAAATGTAAATTCACGCACTACAGCCAAAGTTTTAGTTTTTGCACTGCACACACCAAACAAGCAATCTAATCATCCTAAAGGTAAATCTTGGCACATTATTTTTATAATAAAATGGATTTATACAAGGGGATAATTATTATTTTTGAAAAGTTTCTGTAATTAAGATTTGCAAAGTTTCCATGGGCATGAAGAAAGTTCAAGGAGCTCCCCCACTTCAACAATGCTCGGCCTTCTTACTTTCACTACTCTTTTTGAAAAAGTTTTAGGTTCCCCGCTTTTTTTAAAACTTTATAAAAGCACAAAACATTATAAAATGACTCTCTAAAACTTCCGGTTGTCTCCCTAGCAGCGCTTTCTTTAAAGCCATTAAGCTAGGCATAATGTGCTCAAGTAATTGATCCACCCGGATCCCAAGGTATATCAAAGCCAATTTTAATTAACAATGATTTGTGGTTTAGTAGTGAGCACAATGTAACATATATCATGCAACAACAAAGTCTAACTCTCTTCCTATGCATCGGCATGTCATAAAAGAACAATACATGCACACAAAGTAAAGGCCAATACATAGCATAAGCAGCTTCTTGCAATTTTATCAAATTGGAAACATAGAGAGGTGGAGATGTAGTTCCTCTCTCATAATAATTTCAAGTAGGAGCAGCAAGCACATTCATAGTATATCTATCAAAATCATCATGTGTAATAGTAAACGGCAACCCATCTATATAATCCTTAATAAGTGCAAACTTCTCCGATATAGTGTAGTTAGGAGAATTCAAAAAGATAATAGGACTATCACGCGTGGGTGCAATAACAAAAATTTCATTCTTAACATAAGGAACTATAGCAAGTTCATCTACATAAGCGTATTTCATATTAGCATCATGGCCACAAGCATAGCAAGCATCAAGTTCATCAAAAAGGGATATTTCAAATGAATCCAAGGGATCATAGCAATCAACATAGCATTCATCCTTCCGTAAGCACGAAGGGAAATTAAACAATGTATGATTTGAAGAGTTAGTCTCATTAGAAGGTGGGCACGGGTAGCTAATCCACTCTTCCTCCTTTTGTTCTTCGCTCTCCTCATCTTTTTCATCTAATGAGCTCACAGTTTCAGCAATTTCTTCTCCCATAGATTCCTGCAAAATCTTAGTCTCCTCCAAGGCAGCAGACATTCTCACAATAAATACATCAATATCAGAACTATATTCATAATTCTCAAAACAAAATTTTCAGGTCTATAAACGGCATCATCATAATTTTCACACTTCTCAAACAAAGATTCAATTTCATAAGCACCCTTAAAAGCAACGAATTCTTCTATTCGTTCCACATCATAGTAATCATAAATACCATTATCATAATAAGCCAAGGTTTCATTATCATTAAATTTACATGAAAAAGGAAGGTTTGGAGCCGTCATCCTAGAGCAACAAGTATAATCATATCTCTAGCATAGATTCCAAGCATACCATTTTAACATATAAATTTGATCCCATAACAGTTTCCCTTTTTGAGTCAGGGGATAATCCCTAAAGTATTCACGTTGATCCAACGTGTCTCCCATTATATAATTGAATGGGGTTTTCTTAGGATTATTAAAGTAGTGCATAATATCGTTCAGATAATGAGCATCGAGGGTTTTAGGAGGGTCCCCATCTCCATGAGTAGCAAGTACACCTAATTTTTTTTGGTATTTCGTGTTCCATATACATAACTAAAGGAGATAAAAACTTAGAACAATAAATAAAATCTACTTAGTGATAAAGCAAACAAGCACACACGAGAATATTCACCCCACGCTATTTCTCCCCGGCAATGGCGCCAGAAAAAGATCTTGATAACACACAAGTATAGGGGATCAATTGTAGCCTATTTCGATAAGTAAGAATGTCGAACCCAACGAGGAGCTAAAGGTAGAACAAATATTCCCTCAAGTTCTATCGACCACCGATACAACTCTACGCACGCTTAACGTTCGCTTTACCTAGAATAAGTATGAAACTAGAAGTACTTTGTAGGTGCGATAGGATAGGTTTGCAAGATATTAAAGAGCACGGAAATAAAAACTAGGGGCTGCTAAGATAAAGAAACAACTAAGTTAGTCTAACGAGTGTGGAAAAGTGGTGGTAGGAGTTGCGGAATTGTCCCTAGGCAATTGGTAACTAAACCGTTCATCATTATTGTAATTTTATATGAGGGAGAGGCATAAGCTAACATACATTCTCTACTTGGGTCATATGTACTTATGATTAGAACTCTAAAAAGCATCCGCAACTACTAAAGATCATTAAGGTAAAAACCAACCATAGCATTATAAGGTATCAAGTCCTCTTTACTCCCATATGCAACAACCCACCTACTCGGGTTTATGCTTCTGTCACTCAAGCAGCCCACCATAAGCAAATCATGAACACATTGCAACACCCTACAACGAGGATCCCTCACGCTTGCGCGACACGGAGGGCACCATAGTACAACACCAATAACAAGACATGCAACTCAAACCAATCATGATCATCAATCAACCAATAGGACAACAAAAATCTACCCATACATCATGGGATGGCAACACATCATTGGATAATAATATGAATCATAAAGCACCATGTTCAAGTAGAGGGTACAGTGGGTTGCAGGAGAGTGGACCGCTGTAGATAGATGGGGGGAGGTGATGGATGTGTTGGTGAAGATGGCGGAGTTGTTGGAGTAGATTGTCGTCACGATGATGGTCCCGGTGGCGTTCCGACGCCACCGGGAGAGAGGGGGAGAGAGCCCCCATCCTTCTTCTTCCTTGACCTCCTCCCTAGATGGGAGGAGGGTTTCCCCTCTGGTCCTTGGCCTCCATAGCCAGATTCTGGCCTTTCATCGTTTCTTATATTCCTGGAGATCCTTAACTCCGATCGGGCCGAATTTTTGAGGGGATCTTTATCCAAAAATTAGCTTTCTTGCGGCCAAAGTACAGCTCCAACTGACCTAAGGGGTGGCCATAAGCCCTCAGGGCGCGCCCTACCCCCCAGGGCTCGTCCTCCTGGCTTGTGGGCCCCTCGGGCACCGCCTTCTATTGATTCCACTTCCCAAAATTCACATATATTCCAGAAAAAATCTCCGTAAGTTTTTATCCCGTTTGGACTTTGTTCGGTTTGGATTTTCTACGAAACAAAAATCATGCAACAAACAGGAATTGGCACTGGGCACTGGATCAATATGTTAGTCCCCAAAATAGTATAAAAAGTTGCCAAAAGTATATGAAAGTTGTAGAGTATTGGCATGAAACAATCAAAAATTATAGATACGATGGAGAGGTATCATAACTCTAGGACCAGTACATTGGCCAACTTTCCCATAATCTTGAGAATCCACCCTCCACCCAGCTTCTCCCATAATCTTGAAACCATATTGTTTTTACAATTCTAGCTAGTTAGGATGTGAATAGCTAGGATACAAGATTTTGGGAGAAGCTGGGTGTAGGGTCGATTCTCAAGATCCGTGGAGAATCGTCCAAATGAACTGGGCCATAGTAGACCTTTGAGCTATGTGGAATTGCTAGGAATTATTTGGATGAGGATGTGGATACATCTTTGCTAATGCACATGTACATCTAAGTCGTATGCCATTGAGTTACTACTAGGACAGTCGTGAAGAATTTTTATTTTATGTTTTTCTTTTTTAGTTTGTTTTAGTCACCTAGATGTGCCTTGCACAGATGAGTTTGTTGATTGCAAATTACGAATATGAATGACATGACATTTGAGCTTTGCTGGAAAATCATCACCCAATTTGTCTCACGTGCCATACTATCGATATGTTTTCACAATGTAGAGGTCATTAATTGCATTGTTGTGTCTGTTGCTATAGGGACCATGGTCTCACCGGCAAAAAAGAACCATGCAGAGTATGACAGGTATTTACATGAAGCGCGTCGGGAGATCGACTTGAAGGTGCAAAAGGATTGCGATGAGGTAGATAAGAAACTCAAACAAGAACGTTCGTATGCTGACAGGATGATAAAGGAAGAGCATGAAGATCTTTCCAATAAGATGAAGAAGATGCGTGATGAGATTGAAGAAAAGTTGAAGAGGATCGTGAGGACATGGAAAAGAAGTTTTTTCTTACCTGCAAGGACTTGACTCAAACACTGCAAAAAGACTGGAAGCTGGTGGACATGATTATACAATCAGAATGAGTAAATATGGATGCCAAGATGTTGGAGGCACGTGCAGATATGGATAATTGGCTGCTACATGAGTGGTCGGACATGGAGTATAAGGCCATAGTGGAGTAGGTCTGCTTGTAAGAAAAGATTTTGGAAGACCGTGCGATCTTACGGCCACAACTTCAATGCCACAGTGATCCACCCCTAAAACATGTCTTCAATTCTACCCCTGTAAGTATCTTCCACCGTTTATATATTCAGGACGTACATTTTATTTGAACATCTTAAATTTGTGGGTATCTTTCTGTCGGCAATCCATTTGTAGGCTAGGAATCATCAGATGGCACAATCCCCATTAACTGGAGACCTTGCGAAAGAGACACCCGTAAAATGCCACATCACTCCACCCCAACAACATATCTTCAATTCTCCCCTTGTAAGTACCTCGCACCGATGCGATACAGTCATAGCGAAGATATGGTATGATCTTTTAAAATTGGTGTGTAAACCCACTGTCGGTGATTCATACGCAGGATACGAGTCCTAAGATGACACAATCCCCAATAACTCCAAATGAAGAATACACTAGACTGAACAAGGTAACAACGTTGCAATGTTGTTATAGACATAAAAAAATAGGTTTGCCCCTTTATTGATGTGAGATACTGCTCATCTTATGTAGGTGCTGGCCATGGAATTTATTGTTCATAGGGATGATGAGATGTCTCATGTCCCGAGAGGATACTTCGATGATAGACCTGCAGAAGTGAGAGTTTTTGAACCGCTCGTAGTGGACTACAATTGAATTGAGTATGAAATGAGAACAAGTTTTGGTTACAAAATGGGAGAAGAATTGTACTACTTCTCACCCGATTCTGCATGGAAGCTGCTAGAAGGAATGTTCTTGATTTCAGGACAAGATGATGTAGCCAAAATGCTTTCTCGCCTGAATGGCAGAAAGACATGTCACTTGTACATTTTGTACAATAGAACAACGGGTCCTTATCCGGAAGATGACTTGGATTCAGAGGTTCAAGTTGTACATGTTACATGAAGTTTATGGCAACATCATTTTTACTGTGTTCCTAATACCGTTCCTATGCTTTGTTATAGGAATTGCGTCGCCTAGACTTGGAGCAGACCTATGGCCTTGCTATAGGGTCGGCGGAGGGTCAAAAGGAACAACTAGAGCATCTTGAGTTATTTGGTTACCTTGATGTTGAACCTAAAAATATTGAGGAACATGGCTCGTTGCCAATCCCAAAGCAATCTCCAACGAACAAACACAAGAGGTCCCTGGATTTTTCCAGCGAAGAAGACCATATATAGTAGGTTAAATGGTTTTTCAACTGGTTTAAGCTTCAGACCTAGATTGTTTTGTTTGAAAGACTCATTTTATTGTTTCCCTCTCTATGTTCACAATTATGGCAAAATTTATTCGTGTTAAAGGCTTTTGAACAACATTGTATCGTGATGATGGATATGGTTTATGTCCAACCGTGCAGTTGTTTGTGAGATAGCATTGCACATACACAAGTATGCACACACATCACAAGTGTGTTAAAACCGTACATGTTGTCTTTGATGAAACTGTTTCCGTGTTCCCATGTACACGCCCATAATCTTGATACCATACAAAATGCATGCGGCGTGGGAAAATACTGAAAATTGGGATGGATGCTTGTCTATAGGTAGCTAGAAGGGTGTAAAATTGGGTCCATTTAAAGCATGTCGCAAAAAACCGTCCTTTGAGACGGACCCTTGACTCCTATCCGAACGCCTCCATTCAACACGGTCAAAATTTGGTCATCTTTGGAACTATAATTCTGCGAACGTGAAATTTTTGAGTAGTTTTGGTGCAAAATAGTGTAGAAAATACTTAGGCCTCTTTGAACGTGAAAATCCTGCTGCAAGATCATCCTGGGAATCCGTGTAGACCGACAAGATCTGTTCCAGGATCGATGCGGCGTCAAGAGCGAAGAGCATCGCAACTGGATTCCACACGCGCACGCGTCACGCCCTCCTCCCACACGTGCTCCGGTCCATTTGAAGCATGTCAAAAAAAATCGCGGTCGTCCGTTGTCACGTGGGACAAGGACTTCTGACAATTTCGTCTTTACGCGCGCATGATCCCGGACGGACCTCCCCCCCACCGAGCGATCCAATGTAGATCCACCTACAGGTGTGGGCCTATTCCCTTTTTTGGGACAGCATGCAATATGGGGCTATCTGTTTCTCATTAGCAAAATCTTCCCCGAAATAATTCCATTTTGTGAGACAACATGCAATATGGGCCAATTTTTTTCATTCAGCGAAATCTTCACCCAAATACTTCCGTTTTGTGGGACAACATGCAATATGGGCCTATTTATATTCCATTATGAGAAATTTTCCTCCACTAAATCCAAGAATTCCTTTTTCTGGGAAAGCATGCAATATGGGACTATTTTTTTCATTGACGAAAATCTTCCCCTACTATATCGAAATATTCTACTCAACAATAAAACAAGCTCCATGACGGCCCTTGTTCGTGGTGGACAAACGTTATGATTCTTAATGGTTGACATCAAATGATCACATAGAAAATGGAAACGAAATAGCCCGAACAAACATGATGAAATGGCAGTAGAGCCCCAATTCGCTGAGTCATATAAAAAAATCCCCAATTCAAAAGGTATCTGACAAGATAAAAACATAACGAAAAGACCATGCGACACGAAGTTGTCTGGTTCATCGTTGAATCTTACTGTATCCGCAAAGTTGTAGCTATCAGAGTTCTGCTTCCAGGTCCTACACGGAAGAAAATAATTAATCACATGCACATTACTATTGATTAAAACACAAGAAAAAAAGTTAAAGGTGAACATATTTGGTCCCCCTAACAATTTCATGCATTTCCGTCGATTGTGACCTGGCCCGCCGTAATAGCCACACTTACCGGTTGATCTAGTCTTCTTCACCTTTGCCTGTAGCCTTTTCTTTGGTGCACCTTGTCCTGACACGTGCACGGGATCCAGAACCTCTTCCAAAACTTCACCACCAATGTTGTTTGATTGGGGCATTAACGAGCCAAACCTAATGTTGTTACTCTGAGCATTAGTTGATTCATTGCTGTGAGCATGTTCAATAGTTGATTGCTTTCCATGATGGTGTGCATCCAAAAGCATTTTCAAATGATTACAGTCTTCATCAGAGTAACATGCCTTGAAGCATGCATTGTGGCTAGAATTCCTCAACTCACGGTACCTTAGTAGGCTTGCCGAATATTCATACATCTGGTTCTTTCTGGTCGGTGCGTATGCACATTTTGCATTCATTGTCCACCTAGCGGGAACACAACACCTGGGAAATCTTTGTTGATGTAGAATTTCAAGTGTGTACAAAATGTAGGAACATGGTGTCACACCCAAGATGCGCGTCTATCCGTTTTGAGGCACGAGGTCCTCGCAAAGGATAGAAGCGCATCTTGCCGTTAGCAAGATAAGCATCATCACATCATACATTTACAGAAGGGAAGAGTATATAAAGTTGGCTTACACTCGCCACATGCTACATTACAATATCACTCAGTTCATAACATCATGAGGAACATAGGGTCCGGCTACGGACGGAATCAAACAATAAAAGCAAATGCGATGATACTATCATGCTGCCCAAGATCACGACCAGGTCCTCCACTCGTCGGGGTACGTCACATACATGCGGCCTCTCTCTTCATCGTACTCCCATTGCAGCTGGGTAAGATCATCCTGAATATAATCATCTATACATGTACCTGGATTGTTGTAGTAAACGATGAGCCACAGAGGACTCAGCTATCAAGTATCCGGGTGCCAACACTATTTAAGCCTTTAGGATGGAAGGGATGATGTTTAAGTCTGCAGCAGCTCTAAGCATTTATGGTGACTAGCTTATGTAACAAGAATGTAAAGTGAGTGGTCTACGACAATCGTTCGAGTTCTAATATGATCTCTAAGAGACCCTGAACACCTGCTTACGTCAGTCATAACCCCACCGTGTCCTCTCTCGGGTCATGTTCACGAGCAGAGACAGTCACGGTTACTCACACAGTTGGTGTGTTTTAATTAGATTTTACTTCAAGTTTACTAGAACCGGGTGTTAAACAAATATCCAAGTTGCCACATAACCGCGGGCATGGCTTTCCGAAAAGATTTAACCCTGCAGGGGTGCTCCAACTAGTCCATCACAAATAACCACACTCCGCGGGAATTCCTTGACCACGGATCTCGTGATCTTCATCGGTAATTCCAAAGGATTTCCAACACCTCGGGTAAACCCGAAGAAAGTCAGAGTCCACACGCAAGACATTCGATAAAGGTAAAACAGATCCAGCAAGACCACCCAACGTGTCGACGAACCCGATAAGAGCCGCGTATCTTAGTCTTAGGACACGACGGATAAGCTATGCGTACGGAGGCCTGATAGAAATCTCCCAAGTTGCCATGGGTTGGCCCCGCACAGTGCTCTAGTTTGGACCAACACTCATGAGGAGCACTGGCCCGGGGGTTGATTAAATTATCCACGGGGTTGAAAAGCCCTATGCAGGTTCATTAGTTATTAGCAAATGTAGTACCAATGTTGGGTCTTGCCAGACAAGTTTTAATCTCAACGGAATAAACAAGGGGGTCCCCATAACAAGCCCAAGCGTGTTAGGAGCGCAAAATATGGAAAACATAACACCAGTAACAAGGAACTAATGACGGTACGAGCGGA